>CM074579.1:6000000-6600000 GCA_037305975.1 Chrysolophus pictus
AGGAATTTGAGGCTTTTCAAGAGTTGCCCATTTCCCAAAAGAGTGCGGCTTTAATTTGTTGCTTGCCTGACTTCTGCTTGAGGCTCAGCCTAGAACAAGACTGCCAGCGAGCTGGGAAATCAGAGCTACTTCCCCTTGCGGTTTCAGTGGTGTAGATGTCTGTCCATGGAGAATTAGACTGACACTTCCAAACACGTTACACACAGCCACCAAACAACCGAGATAGGGAAACAACTCAGAGAAACAAAATAGATCACGCCTGGGGTTTACATTTTCAAATGGCAAACTCAGCACCAGAGACACATCCTGGGTTAATGCTGTTAGGCAGCGAGTGCCACACAGTGATTGAAGCCCCTCTGCTTTAGGTGCCCACCAGCAGTTCTCTCCTGACACACAGCTCTGGAGGGATGGGTCTGGGCGATGTGATGCTCAGCATCTCTCTGAGATGTGAGGCTCAGAGGGCTGTGAGCTGTGGGCACCTGGAGAAATTCTGCTGGTGTTTGCTGGAAGGGCAACAAAGCCAGGATGGCTGGGAGGGGGGAGAGATAGAGATATGGGGGTCAGATCAGGGCTGGACACTGATTTATCCCCATGGGGAAGAAATGAGAACAGTAACGCTGGGGTACAGCCTTGCTCCCTCCTTCGGCTCTCCCCTCCCCTTCCACATGTTGGGGAGGGCAATGGAGATGGAGGAATTTGCTCCACAACGTGTTCACCTCTCAAAAGCCCCACCTTCGAGATCACCTCTATTATTCACTCCCAGAACACCACGAGGATTTCCTAAGCTCTCTGAAGAAGAAAGCCCAGCACTGTACACACATCAAGCAAAAGCTACTGGAAAAATCACGGGAAACTCCCTGGGATGGGAAACTCTTTGGGAAAGGTGCACCACTGGGCTCAGCCAGAGCCACAATGAAAGCTTCAGAGGGAAACCCCTCTGAATGGGCTTAAGAATCCCACCCCAGTGTCCTGTGTTCCCCCCAGGACAGCCCACGCCGGCACGCACACGTGCTGCTGCATGGAGCACGCAGCGAGCCGCGGTGATGCTCCCAAGGGCTTTTTCGTTTGCGCTGCCTTCTCCTTCGTGCCCTTCTGTCTCCGGGGGAAAAAGAAATGGAAAAAAATCCCGAGTTCCCACCGCAAGCAAATGAAAAATCCTTGTTTCTCGGTCCCGCACAGTTCCACGCTCGGCGCTCCCAGGCGACATCCCCTCCTGTCACCGCATCCCTCCCGCACCCCGTCTCCCGGCACCTCGGCCCGGCAGGTACCTGCTTCCGCAGCGCCTCGAAGGCGGCGCTGATGGTGTGGACGCGGGTCCTCTCCCGGGCGTTGGCCAGCAGCCGCCGCGTCTGCTGCAGGGCTTTGATCTCCGGCGAGACGCCGGCAGCCTCGCCCGGCCGCGGGCGCGGGGAGGCGGCGGGAGGCGGCGGCGGAGGCTGCGGGCGGGCGGCGGCGGGGGGCGGCGGAGGCGGCGGCGCGGCGGGGAAGGCGCTGGCGGCGGCTCCGAGCGCGGCGGCTCCGCGCGGTTCCCAAGCGGGCGGCGGAGCCGGGGGAGGCGGCGGAGGAGCGGGGGGTGCGCGGAGCCCCGACCGCCGCCCGCTCAGCACTTTGAGCTCCACGCGGAAACTTTTGCAGCCGTGTTTGCGTCTCAGCCGCCGCAGCCCCCCGAGCTCAGCGGCGGGACAGAGGCGAGGCCAGGGCTCGCCCTCGGCCAGCGGCGTGCTCCGCATGGCGCGGGGCAATGCGCGGTTGCGCTCAGCGCCCGCCCCGCCGCTCCGCTCCCGGTGCTGCCGCTGCCGCTGCCGCCGCCGCCGCCCCGCTCCTCCCGCCGCCGCCGCCCATCTGCGCCCGCTCGGCCGCGTCGGGCAGCGGAGCCCCGGCTCGCTCCGTGCGTCCGTCCGTGCGTCCGTCCGTCCGTGCGCGGCTCCCTGCAGCCCGCCTCTCCCCGCCGGCAGCCGGCCCGCCGCGCAGATGAGCGGCTTTAAAGAAACAGGAAGGCTGGCTTTTTTTTTTTTTCTTCCCAAAACAGCTGTGCTGCCAATCTCCTTTGTTCATCCCCCCCCTCCCCTTCCCTTCCCTCCCACCCCACTCCCACTTTCTTCTTTAATCTCGCTCTTCCATGCGATGGAAGAGAAATCCTGCCCCCCGGAGACTTGCGGTGACCCACCGTGTGCGCTTGTTTTTTCATTTTTTCCCTCATCCCTCTCCCTCCCTATGGAAATTCGGGATTCGCTTTGGTTTCCAGCAACCACTTCTCTTATCTCTCATTTCCCTCATTGAAATCCTGATCTGTGAGCTGGGCTGCCTGACCCTTAACCCTGTCCATGACAGGAGGTTGGAAGCAATGATCTTTAAAGTCCCTTCCAACCTAAGCCATTCTATGATTTGTTGACTTCATGCAGCTCTGCTAATGGTGCCCTGAGCCCCGTGGCAGGATGGAAAGCAAGAGAAGCCCTGACACCCACCCCAATATCTCTCTTGTTGCCACTTTGCCTTTTGTTACTCCCTGAAGTCCACTCCTCTGTTACCACTCTGCTACCAACTTTGGATCCTCTTCCGAGAATTATTCTTGCAGCAAAAGTCCGTCCTGGTTTTCACAGGTAGAACCATGGGGCCTGGACTTGAGGGTAATTGCTACGGGCCATGAGCTGTGTCCTGCTGGCCCCCTGAGCTCCCTGAATGCCCCTTCCCCATCCTAAGGAGGGTGCAGACCAGCATGGCAGAACCGGGTTGGAAGGGAGGGCTGCAAAGAGGCAAAGGTTTGCTTAAGAGCACTGCTGGTGCTGGGAATAAACTTCGTGCAACATTGTGGGAAAATGTGGGTGTCATTTTTAGAAGTGTCTCCATTATTTAGGCTTCTAGTGTGGTAATCGCTCAAACCCCTTAAACAACAGCATATGGAGAGTCATTGGCATGTAAGGTGTGAGGTGCTTGAATTCACTGCTGGAAGAGGGACATTGGTTCCTAACCCTCCTCCATGGCATGCCTACCCTGCAGCGATTGGGACCGTGTGAGGTGAGCAAAGGCAGCTCTCACTAATTGACCTAACTGAGGTCCGTGAGCAAGGCAAGCTCTGCCTGGTGGTTCATTCAAGTCCTCTGCTTCATTCTGCTGTGGTCAGGTATTGGGGCAATCCAAGAGAAGGTGTCCTGGTTCAGCACCCTGTCGTGGCCCTGCTGCCCCTTCTCTTAGATCCTCTGTCCAAGATGTCATTGGAGTTTGGTTTTCTTTTGCAGAAGGATATAGTTTAGCAAGAACCATGGGTGATAGGTGGATGGTTGGACTGGATGATCTTATAGGTCTTTTCCAACCTTAGTGATTCTGTGATTCTGTGACTTTGGGTGAGCCAGTTGAGCTCAGTTGTTGATCTGTTGCTACTAGTGCTACCACTGATGGTTATTTTCTTCATCTTTATTCCTGATTTCAGTCTTTAAGATGAGAGCCAACAAAGGGATTTTTGACTGACCTGTTTTATCCCAATGTCCTGGGGGTGGCAGGGCCCCAGCCTCTCCAGCAGCATCTGCCCTCATTGTTCAGGAGATTTGGCATTCCCTGGGAGCCTACATTAAACTTTCGGAGGCTCTTCTAACAGGAGAAGGAGGATTAAACACAAGATCTTGGCCAAATTTCAGTGTCAGCGTTAAATTCTGGCTATCTACAATCCTTTGCTGTTCTAGCTTGACTCCACAGAGCAAACCGTTCTGGGGGATAAATAAGTGAATCCCACTAAGAACAAAGGAATTTGCAGCCATTTGCACCATTTGTTTTTCCCTCTTGACCTTAAGGCGTGGGTATTTTCCGGGTGTTGGTTATGGAGCTGCTCTTTTGGTGTGGCTGTGATACAGAGTGATTCCAAGAAGAAACCTAAACCTGAGTGACCCCGGTCACATACCCGGTGTCAGACCTTCTCCTCCTCTCATTTTAGTATCCTTGTGGTTATGGGTATCACAAGAGGGCTGGAGGGGGGCCCCAGTCAGTCCATTGCTCATGGGTGCTGGTGCTTGTGCCCATTTGCAGAGGACACAGTTGTGCCAGCTGCCATCTCTGCATCACAGATGCTGCATGCATACCAACCTGGTGCATTGCAACCAGTGCAAAGTGCTTGTGGGCTGCTGTGTTACCATCTGACTGCCTTGCTGCTCTTTGCCTTAGAGGTGATTGAAATCAAAGCTTACTCAAAGCTAAACCAAAGGGAGAGAGATTTAAAAGGGTCTCCACTGCTTTTTCTGCAGAGTTATTTAGCTGAAAGTTGCTCTTTAACTGAAACAAGCAGGATGCTGGATCCCTTTGGCACACCAGCCCCATGTGATGGAGATGAGCAGCAGTGCCTGAGCTCACGTTGCTCATGTTGCCCACAGAAATCACCGTGATGTGTGGTATCCTGGCTTGGAGGAGCGTGGCTTTGTGCTTTGGGGACAGAATGCCAATAAATCCCGGCTCTGTGCCAGCTGCTGTGTGCCATATGGAGGTAGCAGCTCATTCTGCTGCACAGTACCCTTGTGCCAAAATGATGACATAGGGTGAAAAACAGATGGAGGGAATTGCCTGCCCATGGGAGAGAAGTGCAGGGGAGTGGAGCTGTGGTTATGAGGAGCAGAGAAACTTTTTTCCTGTCTTCTGGCCACTCTCAATGTCAGCCTTGTCTTTGCTCAGAGCTGCATCGTTTTAACAGCCCTGTGGTGTCCTATGGGACATGTATTCCCAGATTCAGGTCTTGGAGAACTCTGGTACACACAAGGTGAGCTTTCATTGATAGCAGAGCCAAGCTGGTGCCACCAATGAGGATGTCCCGCTGCCCCATTGCCCTTCCTTGGGTGAGCAAAGTTGACCCAGCCCAGCCCTATTTAATACAGCAGATGTTTTGTGACACGGTTTATCTGTGGCCACATTCTTGTAAGATAGGAAAGGGGTGGTTCTTCAGTTTCAAGGACCACCAAGAAACTAGCTTCATTACAAGCACTAACCAAGAGGCATGCCATGCAGCTCTGTTACCTCTACCTTCATGAGTAAATAAATAAGGACAAAATCCCTTTGGTAGTCCATTGTGAGAGTGTGAGTAAAATCCTAAGCAGACTATTGCTGGAGAAGTGTTAACCTCTCACTCTACCATCATCTAGCACTGAGTTACTCAAAGTCATGGATTACTCAAAGTCATGAGTAAGAACAAGAGGTAACAACCTGAAGTTATGCCAGGCGTGGTTCAGGATGGATATGAGGAAAAAATTCTTCTTAGAAAGAGTGGTCAGGCATTGTTTCGGCTGACCAGGGGGGTGGTGGAGTCAATGATGTCCCTGGAGTGGTTCAAGAAACGTGGAAATGTGGCATTGAGGGGGTAGTGGGCATGGTGGGGATGGGTTGGTGGTTGGACTTGGTGATCTTAGTGATCTTTTCCAACTTTCTGATTCTGTGATTCTGACTGCAGTGCCCCAGTAAGGGGCAGAGCTTGCCCTGATGCTGCAGTGCCATTGTCTAAACCTATCTCTGTGAAACATCTCTGCTAGAACTGGTAGAGTTGGAAGACATAGCTGTGAAACTCAAGAATGTTTCTTCAAATAATATCTTTTTAAAAAATAACAAATAAATAGAAAAAGGAGGCTGAAACAGTCTAGTGTTTAAGTGACGAGACTGAGCAGTAGATGTTGTTTGTGATGTTGGCTTGTCTTCAGCTCCCAAGGAAGGGGACAGACCTGCTGCAGGAAAGTGATGGCAAAATGGCTCCAAAGCAGGCTGGAGGACAGCAAATGGTGGGATTTCATCCTCAGGAGAGCATCCTGAACTTTTCTGAAGGGTGATGTATCTGGTGACGGCTTTGTACTTTCTGAAAACCAGAAAGGCATTTCCAAACGCTGTGAAAAACCAGGGCTCTGCACTTGTTAAGAAAGGACGTGTGCTCCCATGTACATTTTTCAGCATTCTCCTTATACAAGAGGCATTATTTTAGATTACTATAGAAGAAAAACAGAAAGTCTGGTTGCAATTGGCACAGTGTCTGTCAATGTAAAGTTGAGTCATCCAGGCGTTATGGAGATGCAGCCTTAATCCTTCTTCCATTAACTTTTAAATATGTGCCATGTACCGTGACGTTATCGTGAATGGTTTGACAGCACCTGAGCAGCCCTCCTTCTTACAGGTATAGAATTTTGCTGTGTGTTTTGAAGTGTGTAAGATGTAGGATAGGAGAATGGGAGAATTTTTCTTCTTTGCAGTAAAAATTCCATTGGGAGCACATTCTTTTATTATGAAGTATTTAAACAACAACAACAACAGAAAAGAAATAAAAAAGGCTTGGCAGGCTCAACTTTTGTCCTGTCCCTGATCTGAAAAAAAAAGGAAAAGGAAAAAGAAATCCACTATTTTTATAGTTCTATGAAAAAATACGTCTTAAAAATCAGCAATTTGAGAATATAAGCAGGAGAGGAGAAAGTGAGAGACGGCTGATGAAACACGTCTAGTGCTAGTGAAGAGCAGAGAAATTTCTGCAGCATTAGGAAAGTATTGCTGAATACCCATAAAATGTACAGTGGGAGCTGCAAGAAATCGTAAAGTTGGTGGTCTCTCATCAGTGAGGTTTTTTAAAGCTGTTTGGAGACTTGGCAAATGTGCATGGGCAGGATTAGAGAAGAGTCTTCTCGGAGTCTTCTGAGAAAAAACAGTGAAATGAGGTAACAAGAATTATTCATACCCAACACTGGAGTCATATCTGTCACTGGCTTAACATTGTGTTTCTTTCTAAATGCTTCTTTGTCACACAGTGCTGTCAAATATGCACTCAGAGGGAAAAGTGCTTATGACAGTCAGCAGCTTTATTTTATTCTCTTAGATTAACAATGACATCTCCTCTCCTCTCCTCTCCTCTCCTCTCCTCTCCTCTCCTCTCCTCTCCTCTCCTCTCCTCTCCTCTCCTCTCCTCTCCTCTCCTCTCCTCTCCTCTCCTCGGAAAGAAGTACAATGAGATCCAGAGGCAGAAGATGTGAGCCTTGTGACAAGAGCCATGTAGTTATGCAGAACATAACGATCCTCACAACATATTACCTAAAGGAATAACTGTGTCTACACTGCTTGAAGTGTAGTGATTGTGTAAATAAAAACTGCAGAGCTTTTAAGAATATGAGCTATAGGTTAAGCTTTGAAACTGATGCAGGAATTACTGTATTATTTTTTCTATGTGGAAAGCTCAGACAGGATCCCCGTGGCCCTAATATCTTTGAGTTGTGGTTGGTTATCTGACTTTCTGAAACACTGATGTACATCTTGGTGGGAGCTGCTGGGTGCCTGGCAGTCATGCAGATTAGTTTGGATACACTCCACTATAGACAGAGAGGCTCAATTTTATAAAAAAAGAATTGTGTTTAAGATTAAAAACCTCAGCTTGTAATTCTCAGCCCAGCCCCAGTGGAAGTACTGCATTACTCGAGACCGATGCCTCAGTGCCTCCCTCCTGTTAAGGCAAGATGAAAGATCTCTGCTGACCTGCTGGGAGGCTTAGCCAAATTGCAGCAGCTTAGAGATTGACCTGGAGGCATCCAGGCCAAGGACGACTCTTCCACTGACTTCAGCAAGAGCATATAGGGGTTTCTGCACTGCAGGGGTGCAAGATGTATGGGAGGTTGAATAGCTGTAGAAGGAGTAGAAAAAACTTCAACTCCTTCTCCATCTGTGAGCCAATTCACTGATTTATGCAGAGTTGTATTGGCAGCTGGCCTGATTTCAGCCCAATCTGACCTCATCCATCACTGAAACCAGTAGAAATCCTCCCATTTGTTTCTTTAGTACCTGTCTGAGGCTGGGAGGTTATTCGTGAAGCCAAGAGAGGAATTGTGTCTGGAGACGGACATGAAGTGCGGTCCCAACTCTGCTGACAATTCCCTGAGGTGCTCCAGGTGTCTGTGGGTTCTGATGGGCAGCACAATGTCCTCCCTTGCCCAAGTCCACCTCCTTCCTGTGCTCCTAGTGCCCTACAGCAACAAGACACCCAGTATTGCATGAGCTCAAACTCTTCCTCCTCAAGCTTGTCAAGGCCATGAGAGCTGAAATGAATTATGTTTTGTAGGATTTTCAAACACAGTACATCTAGACGAGATGCAAGCTTATGCAAGCAGCCTTAGGCTTCCCCCTGCCTTAGTTTCCCCATGTGTGTTGAGCAATCTTTGCTATTTGCTGATTTTCTTCTGGAGTTTCAGGTCCTGTATCTCATCCTCTCTCCAGCATTGCTTCTTCTTTCTGATCAAGAAGAGCAAGAGTTATGGAATCATACAATATCCCCAGTTGGAAGAGACCCATAAGGATCATCGAGGCCAACTCCTGGCTCCACACAGGACCACCCAAAAATCAGACAATGAACAAGCATGGCACCCTTTCCAGCTGTGCCCCTCAGCAGCCTCAAACATTGCTCCGTCCCAGCTCTGCTTGGTTGGCTTTACAGCTTTTGGCCACCTCTGGAATGCAGGTGGACAAGAGGCTGAGATGACCTTGGCTAAAACTGTCTTCAGTGATGGTGTATTCTGATTGACAGATGCCCTGGTGAAAAAAGCATATTAAAATTCTTCTATATGCATATATTGAGGTAAGAAAAAAAAAAAAAAAAGGATGAGGTGTGAGGAAGCTAGTCTTTCACTGAGTAGTTTTTGGCTCTAGAAAGAAAATAGTGAACATTAAATAGAACGTGGGTAGAGTAAAGTCTCTTTTTAAGTTCAAACCTATATATTTTGAATGGAAGTTTACTTTTGTGGGTGAGGGCAAAGCAAGCACTCCTCTGTCAGATTTTTTTTTGATGGTGGCTGTTGAGTGTGGTTTGCAAGATCTCAAGAATCCTCAATGACTCTTAGTGGTTACAGTAAAGAGAGTGGCATTAGAGGCACATTTACTGGTGAAATGGGAAGAATACTACCACTGAAAACTTCATTTATATGAGCTAAGTGCCCACATCTCCAGTGGGCAGTCACCATAATCATGCAGAAATCTAAGTTTTGAGGCAGTAGAGGATTCTTGGAGGGTCTCATCTTTGTGAAGGAGGTCTTATCACCTGGTAACGTTCATTATTTTCTACTACTGACCATTCATCACAGGGACTGAATTTATTATTAGAGTATATTAATAGTGTAACTTGGTATTTTTCCATAAAATTTCATGTAGTAGCCTGTTTCTGGTTAAGTTTGGAGTCCACACTGGGATATGTAACTTTAGAGGCATATTATTGAATAGGGTACAGGAGTCCAGAGTCACGTGGGGTCAGTGTAAAAAAATAGAAAGACTATGGGAAAGGAAATAATAAATACAAAAAATAAGAAGAAGCAAGTTGTCTGTGGAGTGATCCCACCTGTGGTACACCATCCCAGCTTCTGGCAGTCAGCAGCTGAGAGAACTTCAGGCTGAGTTTGGTCTGTGGTCTTTAGTAGCCCTGCTGGAGCTACCCATCGTTAGTATGTTAACTCCATTGCATTTTTTTCTGTCCATGACAATGAGTGCCATAACTTATTTGTGAGAATAAACATTTCTGTTTGATTGCCTAATCTTGATATTTTCAGAAATGAGGCATAATTGTTTGCTCCCCATCTTCTCCATGTAACTCCAAACTTCATAGACATCTCTCAGATCATCTCTATCTTCTTTTCTCCCAAGATGAATAGCCTATTTTAGCCTATTTTGACTCTTCCTTTCTGGAAACTCTCCCTTGTGCCTTCTTGCCGTTCCTGTAACTTTTCTCACTCTGCTGTATCCTGTATGAGAAGGATGCACTGCAGCTATGTTCAAGAGTTTTCTTTGTTGTTCTAAATGCTTTTCCTACTTGTTTTAAAGTTCTCTTTGCCTTTTGGATCCCCAAAGAGCAGTAAATTCTCACTTTTACAGAATAATCCACAGTAACTGCAGGAACTTATTCCCAGCAGTAGTAACTTACTCTGTGCTCATTATATGTGGATGGATCCTTAAGATTGTTTTTCCTCGTTACTTAGTCTGAATTTTGTGTTCCATTTTACTGTGGAGTCACTTGGCATTGTAAGTCCTTCTGAATGTATTTGTTCACAGTTTTAATTTGGAATATCTTAGATATATTTTTAACCAGTTGTTGAGTCACAAGGGGACTTTCTTCCTTATTCAGGAATAGCTTGATGTGTTCCAATATTTGGAAATTTAGTTAGACCACGTTACTCAGATCACTATCCCCCAAAACTCAGTGACACTTAAGAAATTTGATGAGTGAAACACAACTTCCACTTACAGGTGCAATGCTTTACTCTTACCCATTGAATCTTGCTTCCTCTAGTCTCTACTATTCTTTTTAAGGACAATTGTGAGTTTATCTTATACCAAATTACACCTATCTATTTCTTCAATAAGCCGTATCTGAAAACTGCTGTTTCATTTTGCATGCTTACTGCTTCTATTCTTTTGACATGGGCTGATTTAAACAGCAGGTTGGCTCTGCACTGTGGATAACAGTTCAGCAATTTCCTCTTTGGATTTCCATGGAGCTCTTGGGTGAATACCATCTGGTCCTGCACATTTGTCTCACTCACTTTATCGCTTTGTTTGAAAATCTTTTCTATTGACACTTCAATTTGAGATATCTCTTCAGACACGCTCCCACTAAGGAGGAAAGCTTGCAGTGTGGGATGCATCCTAAGTATTCATTTGACTTTGCTATCATGAGATAATGTTCCTTTAGTTCTCAGCTATCACATATAGATCATCTATTAGTCCAGCCACCCCTCTGACAAACAAGTTTCTTTAACTCCTAACTTTTGCTTTCAACTTCCTTTGTGTACAGCTCTTCACTTTTTTTTGTTACTGCCTGTCAGCATCCTACAAATGGAGAAAAACCTCAAAATATGAAAGATGGGAATACATACATCAGTTTACTGCAGAACTTAGTTTTCTACTGGTCAGTAAATGTCTTCTTAGATTTAATATGATATAAAATATAACGACTTCCAAGAAGTCATTATATTGCTTTCCGCAATATGATTTCTCCACCTTGGCCTCCTAACATATTTCACAGCACATAAATGAATGCTCTGTGGACATTATCATCTTTCTAACAGTTTGGTCTGTGAATTTCTGACTTGTACACTGATCAGGATTCTAGTGTGTTGATACACTGTCAAATGCAAAGCTTACTTAATTGTTTGCCTTCAGGGTTGAGTTTGGATATCTTGATGCCTTGGATGTGTTGAGAACTGGGCGTGTTCATCCATCTGGGGTGCTGTGGGTAGAATGGGAAAAGGTTGATAATCAGTTGCCGTGTCTGTGATTTAACACTTTCTCCCTTGGCTAATCACTGAAGTGATGGTCTCTCAGCTAGCTGATAGATGAATTGATTTTTTGGCATTGTTGAACTAGCTCCTGTCCCATTTATCCTACTGAAGATACTTGTAGCAGGACTGTAGCAGTGAATCATTAAGGCCTTTCTTGGTAATAACTTAGAAGCTTTCTGAGAAGAGAGACTGTCAAAATAGGGGTATCCTCTGGAATGCACACCAAAGGACCAAACTGTTGTCCATAATGTTAAATCACAAGTACATTCCATGGGATGGTTTTGTTTTGGGCCAAGTGACTTTGCTCAGATGATGCCCAGGATTCCCAATGGGAAATTCACATGGTCAATATGTTTTCTCCCCTTTCTTTCTTTTATTTTGTTTTGCTTTTCTAGGGTTGGGGGCAAGGAACTTTTGTCCATTTGAACCCTTGTTATGCTGTGGCAAATGGTCTTACAGCTGGAAAATGGCTTTTATCCATTTTATTTACTATTACACATACAACCAAAGTCTTCACTGCTGTTCTTGAACAGTTCTGAGTGTAAATTTATCTAACCTCCTTTTCCTCTGGTTGGCTGAGTTATCAGACTGCTCAGCTCAGTCTGCTTACTTAAAGTAGTAGTGCTCAACATGTTTGTCAACAACATGTCGTTGATTACAAACAATGTAACAAACTTTTGTACGTAAACAATTGCATTTAACAATCTGCAGAGCTAAAATATATATATATATATATGTACATTTTCCATAGGTGTTTAGTGTGGCACATGGCTCAGACATGCTGGTTATTTAACAGTCAATGACAGTACTAGACAGCCATGCCCTTTAACCAGGCACCTGGTTATTAAGATGTCTCAGCAGAGTGGTTAGGCTCAGGCAGGGCTCAAAATAAGTGGATGAAGATGACTGTGATCAATGGAGGGGAATGCAGAGAATACAGTGGTACAGAAAAGTGAGATGAAAGGCCGGGATGTTGGCCAGAATCTATGCAGAAACTCAATCAGGAAGAAGTTTAGTCTGGGATTATGCTGAATATTAGGAAGAGTGGGATTTAGGATCTAGGATAAGGACTAGACAGAATGGGGGTTCAGGAGGACAAGGACTAGAAATGAAGGCTCAAGGGTTGTGGAGATAAGATTCAGGCGATACAAGCACAACCCAGAAAGGTAATGAGGAGCATGAGAAGGTCTCTATGTGTAATGACTGGTTGGAGCCACCAATCAAAACCGTAAGAAAACTCCTATGTGCTTGAGCACTTTTCCTTTTTTCCAGCTTCAGGACAGTAATTTAGGCTGAAGCCATTTCTCGTATGGAAAACATTTTGGGATATAGCCACAGAGCACAGGAGATACAGCGATGCAGAGACTGCAGATCCTATCAATAATTTGCAGAACTGAGTGAGTAGGCCCTAGCAGTATTTGACTGTGTTTATGGAACACATTATAGCCATGGTGTCCGTGGTATTGCCTAAAGCAAAATTAGCCATGGTGCTCTCATATGTAAGAGTTTGAACAATTAACTTATTAATAGTATTTATTTCATATAACTTATCTAAATGCAATTGAACTAATCTTTTCCTAGGTGTACAGGTGTTTTCTTGGGAAGTGCTCACTGCTGGTTGAGTGCTTGTTAAGAAGAGAAGCATCTTCCAGCAATGTGGTAGACAGCATGTTTCTAAATAAAGTCTTGTACTGTTAGCCATGATCCAAAACCATCTTTCCATTGATTTTCAGAGGCTTTTGGATTGAGACTCGTATATAGATTTGCCAGTGCTGTCAGCTGAAAAAAAGTCAAGGATATGAAGTGCCAGATGGCATTAAGTGAAATTTATTGGGTTTGGAGGTAACATAGAAACCCTAAGCTGAATGGACCCAGAAATTCTGGCTGCAGAAGTGTGATTTCCCATCTGTAGGCAATATCAAGGTGGCTTGAATAAAGGTCAGGGACCAACATTACCATTCTCTGTTCCACTGGTGGCTTATAAAATATTTTCGGATGCGCTGAGTGGGCTGTATAGGAACAGGCTGACTAGTTTAGCAGATGTCACTACGAGAAGAATGTCTGCCATGATCTGGTGCCTAGTCCTTTGATAGCTGTTCAAAGAGCAGGCAGGAAATTGCAATGCTGAAAAATAAGCTGGATATTAACACAACAGAAAGAGCGACGATGTTTCTCTTTGTGATACCAGCTGAGTTGGTCAGAAAGCAAGCCTTAGCTACCCTGAAACAGGAGCCTGCTGAGATATGCAGTGTGGCCCTGAGTCCAGTTTTCATGTGGCCATTTTTATTCTTGTGCTTTTCACTCCCTTTTTAGCAGACCTAAACATGATGTGCAGTTGTATAAGAAACTGAAGTACTTCAATTTTAGCATTCACCCTAACTTGAAAGGGTGAATATTATACCTATATTAAAACGTAGATTTTTTTTGGAGAGAAGGAGAAAGCTTTGTTTTCAGATCACCTGTAGTCCATTCACTCTTCCAGATGGAGAAGAGCATGAACAATGTCATTTTGAAGTGTTAAGCTCTTTGTGAACACTGGAATCCCTTAGTAGGGTCCTGGCTAGACAAGTTTCACTCATGTCTCTTGAATAGCTTATCTCCTTGCCATGGGAAAGACAAAAGGAAAACACAACATGTATGAGATTTCTCATAACAATTTCTGACAAGGTCCTAAAACCTCTTGGAGTTGAAATTATGCACATACATTAAATGCGTGACTGCCTTTAGTGTAAACCATTTGCACTCATGAGACCTCTTTGAGTGTTCCTCTTTCCTGAAAAGTGGACCCCACACATCAGATTATGTGAATGGGGAAGGAATTTACCACCGCTCCAGCCCTGGAGGTGCTAAAGGCTGGATTGGATGGGGCCTTGGGCAGCCTGATCTTGTGGGTGGCAATCCTGGGTATGGCAGGGGTTTGGAACTAGTTGATCTCTAAGTTCTGTTCCAATGTAAGCCATTCTATGATTCTGTCATTCTATGATATTGCCTTAGGTGACAGCCACAACTCTCTCTGGGACTGTATGACTGTTACCTCCCTGGTCAGCTAGATGCAGCTGCTTTTGGTGCCTGATACTGGCAAAATTGGTAATTCTCAATGGAACATGGAATTCTGGTGTGCTGCCCATCTCTGACTGTGTGTTCCAAGTTGAGATGACCACAAATCAGGATGCCTTTAGTGAGGAGAGGCCTATGTTGATTATGCATGGTTGAGATACATCCTGAGCAAGAAACAAGACCCACTCAGCAATTCTCAGGCTTGATGGTGGAGCTTGATGTGTCTCCACAAACACTAGCCATCTGCCGGTGCTGATGCTCAGCCAGTTCTTCCTCTTCAGTGCCAAGCCCCATGAGAGACAGATGAATGAGAAAATGAGTTTGGCAAGAGAAAATTTGAGCATATCTTCCTCTTTAGAGAAATGGCATAAGGCATAAGGCCATGAAGTGTCTGTGGGAAAGAAGAGCTGGGACATTTTAGGACCTATAATTTTTTTTAATAGCGTGTGCTCCTCACTGGAGCTAAGCCTCCAGCCTGAGATTGGGCAGGTGAGAAGTGCCTGAGACAATGGCTGCTTTTTTCTCCTGTCATCTCTCCCACCCTCAAGCACAGGTCTCAACCATGCAATGACACTGTGAGCCTGCAACATTCAGCCTAAGCACCCAGCAGAGTTTAGGTACATCTCCACGTATGGATGCCTCGCAGCGCTCAGAGGCTCTATTTGATCATTTGTTTTCACAAACAACTTGCTCCCTCCACAGGAGGAATTACCCTTTTTCCATCAGTTGATTTTGGATCTTCCCACCGTGAAGCGATCCAAGCAGTGAAGAGCTTGTTAATCCCATTAGCGCAGAGCTGTTCTGAAAAAGCTGGCTCACAAGATAGTGGTTGTCACTGCTGATACACTCAGCATATAAAGGAGATGTTTAATTCGTTCTCCTGGGGCTGCCATCCAGCCTCTGTTTCACTGCTGGGCTCTCATGCAGTGGTGTCATAGCTGGACCCTCCTTGGTGCTCTTGCTCATGGGCTGAAAAGCCAGCATTGCTTGACTTTGCAATTTTCTTGGCCACTGTTGTATTGGCTCTCCAGGGGGAGCTGGTAAGAGTGAAGCGGGAAGCTCAGACCTGAAGTCATCCTTCCCTGCTTGCCAGACTGAAGCATTAAATCATCTGCTCTCAGGCTGTGGCCAGCTATAAGCACCCGTGGAAAGGGAGAGTTCATTCTTCTCCTGCCTCTGTACAACTCCAATGGTTTTACACCAAGGACATTCACTCTTTCCAAAACTTGGCTAGTTTTTTTCACTCAAAAGTGCTTCAACTCAAGTTTCTTGAAGTTACTTCATAGAGAACCCTTCAGGAGGGACCAAGAATGCCTCTTGCCATATCTTAGCATCTACGAAGGCGTTCCTACTTCTCCATGCAGTCCCTAGCCATGTGGAGTGAGAAGGGCACAAAGAACAAGAAGGAGGTCTCTGCAAGCAATAGGCCCTCCCCCCATAATATAGGAGATCTTTTCTCTTTGTAACCCTGTGATCTGCCATGAAATTTCCTATGCCCATGAGTATGAAGTTGGGTTGCCTCACCTGGCTTTAAGTGAGCTAAAACTGTCAGACCTGGTTTTGGATCCTCTTGGTAAGCCTTTTGGCAGAGTGAAGGAGGAACTTGTTGAAAAGAGATTTTTGTTTAGATAGAACAACTTTCCTAAGCACAAGTTCCTTCACCAAAGCCAAGATGGTGGCAAGTAATATCTGGCAAGCGGAACATTTGGTTGATTCTCTCATCTCATTTCCTTTTTAGGGTGGAAATGAAATAATATTTCTTTTTCTCTTAATTTCTGAGACTCAAGAAAGCCTTCTTCAGTGCCAGGCTGCGAAGGTGCAAAGGCACAACAGCAGTGAAACAGGCTCTGGAAGCCAAAATGGAGAAAAATGGCTTGAGGTGTAGAATAACCACAGTTGGCACATGACTTACTGATTACACCGGTCATATGATCAGCCCTTAGCTAGTTATAAATATTATATTAGAAGTATTAGTGAAACCAGATGGGTTGCAACCAGTCCAGAATGTGGTGAGCCTGCGGCCTGAAATAAAGAGGGAAGAAGCACAATGATTTGGCATTAAAAATCATCTTTGTGCTAGAACCAAGAACTGATGGGGAAAAAGAGGAAAAATCACAGAGCTTGCTGTGCTATGCACATGATGCCCGGGAAATCATTTTTGTGAGTCCCAAAGCATCAAAATCTATTTCCCAAGAGCCTGCGTTCCATATTGGACATTTCATCCTGACACTAACTAGCTCTGTTCATCAGTAAAATTGTGCTTATTTGTGTCAGCAGTAGGGGAAAAGAGAATGTAAAGCCCCATCACCCTCTCCATAGTGTCTCTTGTACAGGGACTGGATATGGCTGACATTTCCTGCAAGCCTTGTGCAAGGATGATGGTTGTCAGAATACCAGAGTGGCTAAGGCTGGCAGAGTCCTCTGGGTCTCTCTGGCAAAGCTCTGCCCCAGCAGAACACCCTGAACAGAGTGCCCAGGTCAGTGTCCATGTGGCTTTAGGACATCTCCATGGAGGAGACCCCACAGCCTCTCTGGTCTCTGTGCCGGTGCCCTGGCACTGCCCAGCACAGCAGTGTTACTTGATGGGCAGGGGGTGCTCCTGGGTTCCAGGCTGTGCCTAGAGCCTCCGGACATCACCGAGCAGAGCCTGGCTCTGTAATGTCTGCATCTCCCTGCAAGAATTTATGGACATGGTTGAGATCCCCCAAGCTCCCTTTGCTCAGGATGAGCAGCTCAGACTCTCTCAGCCTCTTCTCATGGCAGAGCTGCACCCAGCCCTGCAGCACCTTGGTAGCCTGTGCTGGACTCTCCCCCATCTTGTACTGGGAGCCAGATCTGGACCCACTATTCCAGGTGCAGCCTCACCAGTGCTGAATAGAGAGGAAGATTCACCTCTCTTGATGTGCTGGCAATGCTTTGCCTAATGTAGCCTGAGAGAGCATGAAAATATCTGTGTGGCAAGGGCACACTGCTCGCTTGTGTTCAACCCAGCTGTTCTCCCCCAAATGTAAGAAGACATAGCCACCTGATTCCAGGTGCCTTCTGCAGCCTTACATCTGAGGGCTTTCAGTGGCTTCAGATGAACCCAAGCAACTTCACGTATCACTTTGACCCTCCCCACGTTTTCTCCTCTCCAAAAAAACAGTGCTGATCTCTAAACATTCCATCTGCTTGGAGGTCCTCAAGCATTAATTAACTACTTCAGGAAGCACTCGGAGTTACTGGGGCCAACCCCAGAGCACCGGGAGCAGCGGGCAGGGGTGAGGGAACAACACGAGGCTGCACAGCAGAGGCAGGACACCGCAGAGCCAGGCTGGCCTCACTCGGCATTCACATCAATCCCGGCTGCAGAAGAGCTTGGAGCTGTCAGCAGGGCAGCTAATTTATCACCGCGCTGAGGAACAGGGCGGTCAGCCGTACGGCATCAGAGCCCTGTCGCCGGCTGTTAATAGCAGGCCGGCTCAGGGTCGCGCAGGTGCACTCCGGGCCCCATGTGACTCCCCGTGGCCGCGCAGCTGACAAAATATGCCTGGCATCTGGAGCGGCCCTGGTGTCTGGGGCTGTGGCCTGGCACGCCAGCCCCGCGCAGCCGGTGCCTCACGCCATGGCCGGAGCGGGATCGTTACACAAACATATGGAGGTGGCCGGAGCGGAGCTGTGCCAGGGGTGGATTTGGCCTCATCGTGCAAAGCAGCTCTTGGTCATGCCTGCGGCCTCGTTCATGAACTCCTCACTGAGCATCATGCCTGAGGCTTGCCTCCATCCAGCTTCCTTGCTCCGGCCAAGCCATGTGTCATCGTCCTGAATGGTCACAGAATCGTAGAATCATAGAATCTTAGAATGGCTTAGGCTGGATCTTAAAGCCCATCCAGATCCAACCCCTGCCATGGGCTGGGTGCCCTCCTCCAGACCTGGCTGTCCAGGACCACATCCAACCTGGCCTTGAGCACCTCCAGAAATGGGGTGCCCACAACTTCTGGGGTCATCTCAATATTCTGTCCAGCTTTGGTCTCTCTGCCAGTCCTCATCCCCCTCCAGCCCTATTGAAAAACTCATGGAAGTGGTGAGGACTTGGCAGCTTGCTGAGGGCTGTTTGCATCCACCCTACTTCAGCCATTGTGGGGAAACTACTGCTGACTTATAATCAGTTTGCTTTGCACAGCTGATCTCTTGGGTTAGGCTACATAATGTTTTTGGTTGAGTTCTTGAGGGCCATATACATTTGTGGCAATACATGGGTACAAATGACTAATTATAGGAAAGCATGTGCTAGGTCTGTGTCCACTCCTTTCTATCCCAAAAAGGAGCAGGCTCTCTTGGAGAGCCCTAACCTTGTCTTGAAGGCCAGGACAACATGCTTTGCTGATGAGGTGGCCTGAATTTCATCACCCTCATATCACTTTTGATTCTTGGCAGACGAGAGATCATTGCTTATAATACGGCTTACCTCTTTAAAAGGCCTGTTTATCTACTGATCTCAAAGGGCTGCATAAAGAAGCTAAGATCACTATTTCCATGTTCCAGATGGGGAAACTGTGGTACAGAAAGCAAAAATGAGTTGCTCAAGCTACACAGCAATGCTGAGATAGAAGCAGGGAAGAGTTTTATCCTGCCCGTCTCAAGCGAGTTGCCAGTCTTATTGCACAGAATTGGGTAAGGAGCTCAATGGGACATGTATCTTGCTAGGTTATTGAGTGAATCCGTACTATCTGTCTTCACTGCCCATCAGTGATGTTCTTGAACCACACTGGATGTCCTCCTGGGAAGGAGGCATTTTCAGGCAGGTGGTGAGGTGCCATGGCTTGTTGGCATTTATGGCTTCTAGAAGGGCTATATGGGTTGGGTGCTCTGATAAGATCATCCCAGATTAATCATCTAGGAAACAATTTGGGAAGTATTCTTTCCCACAACCATTGTAAGGGTATTTTATGGTAAAATCAAATATTTTTTCATTGGTTTGCAATGCATGCAGATTGCAATAGAGAAGTCTCCTTCTGCTCTTGACAGCAAGAAAGACTCAATAAGGAAAAGCAAAGGTTGCAGTATTCATAGCTAGATCAAGGAAATGGAAGAAAATCATTAGCAAAAAAGGCAAATCTCTAATCATGGTTGTTGCTGGAAGCCTTCCTCCATGGGTTATGCAGCTTGGAAGAAACAGGAAAAAAATCATATTGCCTCCCAAAAACACAAGCAAACATCTCATCTCTACTGTTGGATACGTATTAGCAGAGGGAAAAATATTCCTGCTCCCTGAAGGGTATCTCTTCCACTGCCCCATCCTTTCCCTGCCCTGCAGGTCCAGCATGCAGTGCTTTATCTCCTGCCCTGTGCGCCCAGACAACAGCAGGCCGAATTCAGCCCCATCTATTAAAACACAGTTTCTGCCAGATGTCACCAATCCACACCCGAGCAGACTGGGATATTCCTGCAGGAGCGTGCCTCTCAGAAATACCGTTCTGCAGCTCACCGGCCCCCAAACTGCTAAGGTTCTGTTTGCCTGGAAAAAAAAAAAAAAGGAAAAAAAGGCAACTCCCCCCCCCTCCCGAAAAACAACACACACACACACAAGAAAAAAATATCTGAAGGCATCCAGTTGCTCCTGGGCAAATTGCCAGTGATTGAGTGACCTGCTGCTTCCCCAATATTGCATTCCGCTGGCATGTCTTTAGCCCTGGCTGACGCCAGCCATCTAACTCACCCCCAAAGCAAACATTTCCAGTTGGCACCGCTGCCTTGTTTTTCTGAAGAACCGATTCATGCTTCCCTTAAAAAGTTTTACTATATCCATTTTTTTTTTCCCTCTTATTTTTTCTGGTGCAGGGAGCCACTGGGGAACAGCTGCCGGCTTCGGGGATTTCTCCTTAAAATAAAATAAAATAAAAAATGAGAGAAAAGGGGGATTTTTTTTTTTTTTTCCACCTCCCTTTTTAGCGAGCATGATAAATCCATTCAGAGCGCTCCTTGTGCGCGAGTGTGGAAACCTTCTGCTAAAAGAGTTATTCTGTTCTCATTCACAGATAATTGCTCCCGGAGGGGCTGGGGAGAGAGCGAGGAGGAGAGACCGATAATCCGGGAGGACATGGATACAAATATCAGACTGCGGCGCTGAGTGCCTGCTTAATTTATTGGGAACGAGCTGTTACTCAGCACTTTGCAGGATTAGGCCCGCTGTAATTCTGTTATTTAAGGAGACACCGAGTCGAACGACAACAACAACCCACCCGGGGCCATTGCGGAGATGGGTGGCGTTGGGGAGGGAGAGCACATGCTGGTTTATTTTTTACGCTATGGAAAGAATGAGCTTTTAGGACACAAAGTCCTGGCTGTTAGCGAGGGGGTGGCGGGAGGGGTGTGAGGGGACAGCCTGGCTCCGGTCTGACGGACAGACCCAGGTTAAGGCTGCTGCCCGGCCAGCTGGGATGATGTATGGCAGCAGGGGGGCTCCCCGAAAGGGCACGGCTTCACCGCCTGGCAGGTAGATGGGTGACAGCACCTGGTGTCACCCGGCTGCAGGACAGTCCAAACCACCACCGGTGCCCACTGGCACCCAGAGTGCTGCGTGTTGTTAATTATATCCAATTTCATAGCTCACTGGCTGCTTGTCTGATGGTCTGTTCTTCCCCAGATCCTCATGTAAAGCTGAGAATTAAGGCTTCTTCCCTCTTTGCATTTTCTTGGGACTCATTGTCCCGTATATGATGGGTAGATGACCCTGTGCTTCCAGCAGGATGCCAAGCAACTTGGATAGGGTAAACGAAACAGCCTTCCCTTCCTTGTTTGCACAGAACCACAGCATGGCTGTTCTTTTCTATTATCCAAAGAGCTGTGAGCACCCCATCCCTGGAGGTGCTCAAGGCCAGGTTGGATGGGGCCCTGAGCAGTCTGACCTGGTGGGAGACAACCAGCCCATGTCACGGGACTGGGGCTGGATGATCTTCAAGGTCCTCTCCAACCTAAGCCATTCTATGATTCTATGATTCTATGATTCTATGGATGAGGTTGGAAGGGACCTCTGCGTCCAACTGATACAACCCTCATCCAGTCCAGATCTTGATGGATCACTTCTTCCATTTTGAATTTGTCCCTGTTCATTGAAGGGGAATTAGATTAGGTGACCTTTAAAGGTCTCTTCCAACTCGAATAATTCTATGATTCTATAAAATTCCGGTGATATTTGACCCATTTATCTTCATTTTTGCTGACCTTTTTGAAAAAAAAAAAAACAAAAAACACTCCCTCAAGGAAGCCAAGGCCTTGGGAAGAGCTCAGGCTTTTCCGACCCAAGTGACATTAAGCATGTAATACAGTTGGCTTTTCTGCACGTCTTTTTTTTTTTTTTTTTTTTCCCCAGGCAAAATAAATATATGTATCTGACTGTCCATTAAAGCATCTATCACCCAAACAGAAAGGACCTGAACATGGCTTTCTGTTTTCTCATGGAGTGTTGCAACGAGAGATCAGTAGTAATTTGGGCTATTTCCTTCTCTCAGATTCATGTTTGAATACCCATTCAGTGAGGGAAAGAGAAACAACGGGCTCATAGAAAACCCTGTTCCTCCTTGAATAACATGCAGTTACCGCCATGTCCATTTTTCTGGTGGGGAAACTGAGGCAGCATAAGTGAAATAACTTGTTTAAGGAACATTCTGTCGAATATGGGAGTTGTAGAGCATTGTTAATCTTTGTTTAATATGTCTGTAGCAACATAAGAACTGATGCATTAGGAAATCTCCACATACAAAACTATTCCTGGAGTGAAGAGATTTCCTTGTGGCAGGATGATGGGAGAAATGGGGTGATGCTTGAATAAATGATCACATATAATTCACTTGGATTTATTATTGGGTGGGAATTAATGGTGGTTTTAAACAAGGGCATTGCAACCCTTAGTCAAGGGTACCATCCCAGGATCATTTCCCATTTGAAGATCAATAATTGTCCCCCCCGTCCCTTCTCATGGCATTTGGAGAGCTTCGTGGCCAGAAAAACCCTGTGCTCATTTTATAGTAGCAGGTAAAGGAAAAGCTGACAGCTATGAGGTAGTAAAGACAAATGGTGGAAGGGAGAGATTTGGGAAAAGCAGGTCTCAGGCTGTGCTAGTGAGGGGTGATGACAGCAAACCCATTTCTCCAGCAGAATAAAACCTGAAGAGGAATACTTCACTCTTTCAAACTGCTAATGTAAATAAAAGGCGCACGGTGGGATGCTGGTAGGTTCCCAATCAGTTAAAAGGAATTTTCCAATCCTGCATTATTGTTAGAAGATTGTGAGCTGTATAAAATGGGACAGGGTTTAGGCACCACAGTGATTTTACCTTGTAGGGCTGAGTTTGAGCATTCACTCAGCTCGAGCAAACAGTACTGCAGTTGATTTCCTTCTGGTTTGCAGGTTCTTCATCCTTCATTCATTCATTTTTTCGGGGATACATTTAAATTCATAACAACATTTGATTTGATTTTGGCTAAGAGAAAAACCACGGGAACATTTCCACTAATCTTCCAAGATGTATTAGCCTAGCATGTTCTGGTTGTATTACATTCAAGTCTTAACTGTGCAACAGCAATACATGTCAGTTTTCTGGATATGTCATTTTTTAAATGCTAACTGGTTGGTGGTTTTTGTGACGATGTCATAATTCCATGATGTCATGTCCGAATACTTCAAACCACTTCCGTGAGGATTAAATGCCATCATTGAGATGGAGCAAGATGGAATCATGTATCACCAAGGACATCAAGATTAAATCAACCATAAAAAATATTGCTTTTAGTCCATGACAGCAGAGAGGTGTGAGTGCAGGTCTGGGACATCCACCTGGATTTTGGCCCAGCTTTTCAAAATTTCTGCTCCCTCTTTGCTATTGTTCAAACCGTGTTTTTTGTTCTGCACTGCCTTTCTTTTGTGTTGCTGTTGGGATGAAGCATGGCAGGGACCCATGGGATTGTGCTCTCTGCCAGCTGCACCTCAGGGCTGTGCCATTGCAGCCATAACTCCAGCTGTCCAGCAGCATTTGCTGTCTGTGGTTAGGTGGCCTGCTGGATAGACACAGCTGGGGTCTCTTACAGTGTCAGCTCTGTGAAACTCTTGTTTGTTTGGCACTGCCAAATAGACATGGTTTGCCTATAAGTACCTGAGTGTCCTACAGCCTGCAGTGTGTTCAGTTTCACAGCTGAGCTGCCAAGGAGGGAAAAAAGCCCCATATCATTTCTGTTACACTGCCAGCATCTGTGTGCATCAGTTCCTGCTAAAGATGTGTACCTTTGCCCTCACTATGTACTCCCAGTTCCTCTCAATAGGTGCAGGATGCTCTGATTTTCCCCAAGACCTCCTTTTTCAACAAGTGCTCCAGCCAAAAAATTGCAGTGGTCATTAGCAGACTAAGAAACACACATCTACCTACTCCATTTCCTGTCTTTTAAAAATCTTTTTTATCTTTTCTTTTTCATTTTGCTTTTAATCTATTTGTTGTTGTTGTTGAGGATGATTCTTTTACATTGGATGGGTCAAACCCCTGCTCCCAAACATGACCAGTAAATGCATTTAGTGCCCAGTGCTACCATGCCTTCCTAGGAAGCACATAAGCAGCATCATATCAGCCTAAAGCTTGGGAACTTAAAGGTAAATTAAAAGTACACACTTACACAGATGTATATATAGCCCTGTTTTTTAAGGCAGCCTCATGATCAGAGGTTCCTGACATGGTTTTGACAGCTTGCTTTTGGCAATAACAATTTCTAATCACACAGCAAAAAGAAATGAAGGACAATATCAGCAGTGGATCCGAAACATTCCTGAGAATACAGATGCTTGATCCAGATAAGGCCGTTACAACCCACAAAAATAAATGGTACATGGAGTGAGTTTATGGGAATGTGGTCTTCATAGCTGGCTAAGAGCATTCTCTAGCACCATCTAGTGCTCCAAAAGCCTAGGTTGTTAATAAGCGATGAGATTTAATCATTACATAGATCAACAGCATATGCAATTTTGAGCACCGTGGAGCTGAATTGATGCATATCTTGGAATACATTACATGAAAGGGTATGCATTAAATTGAGTTAAGTGTTGGCCATGAACCCAGGCAATAAAATGTGGCATATATATTGCAGACAATGAAGATCTGTGATTTATACTAGCTGGGCTTTGAAAGCAAGGATCTGTATTATTAAACTATGTGTTCAGTCATTGCAGAAAATAAGAATAGATTCATAAATTTAGACTTCAGGGACTGAATTTCCCAGAATCATTTAAAATACATCCTCCTTTTCCCCAGCTCATTGCCACTTCCTTTGCAAATATCCTGTCCCTCACCAAACACGCTCCATCATCTCAATTTATATCATTTCAATTTTTGCATGACTTTAAGACAGATCAGCTTCAATCCAAGAGAAGAATTCTTAACTACTAGAAACAGAAAATGGAATAGTGATGTGCAAACTCCAACACTTCCAGCAGATGAAGGGAGAGTTGTATTTAAATACTGGATTTTCGTAGAATCATAGAATCGTAGAATCATAGAATCATAGAATCATAGGCAGCCTGGATTGAGAAGGACCTTAAAGATCATCTAGTATTCCTTCTTTGTCTAGTAGATGAGGTTGTATGGAGTTACTGCTGAGCTTTAAACCAAATTTGTGCAATACTTTCTGTTTGGCTGGAAGCATAACTACATATTGCATGATATACCTTAGCTCAGTGTGTCGAGGACATGTCAAGCTCTCATGGAGTATGTACTTTCTACAGATATTTATAATTTCTCTGATATATTTTCCCAATAACTTCCTTTCAGAATGTTAATAAGGAAGTGATTCTCATAAAAAATCTTGCCAGCTGTCATATTTTCTTCCTTTAGACTTCTTGTGGTACAAACATCTGTTCTGCTGGTTTTGTGTACCAAGCTGGTCTTTATTTTCTCTGCATCACAAGTAAGCCAAAGCAAGAAACTCAGAAGGTATATGCTTTATCCATTAAGTTATTATAGTCCTAATCCACAAAATGATTCATTGTTCATTTCTCAGACGGGTGAAGAAGTCAGCAAGAGATGCACAGCAATGCACGTTTCTCTCAAACCCTCCCAGTGTGGGTTAGTTCAGTTTTAGGGTGAGAGTTCATGGCCTTCAATTGCACCAGAAGAGGCTTAAGTTGGATATTGGGAAAAATTTCTTCTCTAAAAGAGTGGTGATGCATTGGCACAGGCTGCCCAGGGAGGTGGTGGGATCACCATCCCTGGGGGTGTTCAAGAACCTTGGATATGTGATGCTGAGGGACGTGGTTTTGTGAGCATGATGGGGTTGGGTTGTCAGTTGGATAGTTGTTCCAGTGAGTGAATCTGAAGCCAGGAGCTGAAGTGGGAGGACATCACTCTGGAGGACACAACCTGCAATCCCTGTGGGAAGCAGAAAAGATCTCAGATTGCAGAAGTGAGCTTTCTTACCAGAGCTTACAGTTGAAGTAGAGTTGCAACTGGAGTGTCTTATTAGCAGGAGGAGCTTTATTTGAAAAGAGTTTGAAACGAGACTGATCTATTCTATTATTAATGAAATTTAGATTGTGATTTCGTGTATATGTGCACATAGCAGCAAAAGGACTCTTGGCTTACTGCTTTTGAGAGCATGACAGAGTAAGAGGGAAAATAACACTCTTGGAAGGGATGCTTTTTTCTTTTGGGGGATCTTTTAAAAATCTGAGTCAGGAGTTTATTCCACACTAGTTGGAGTTAAAGAGAACTTCAGTGATATGAAGAATGTAGGCAATTGCAAGAAGGTAAATATGACTAGAATTCCCCAACAGAGAAAGAAAATTGAGAAAAATTAAGGTCTGAATTTACATGCCATCAGAGTGTATTATTTGTAATAATGCACATTTATTTTTAATGGAGCCCATGTTTGTTGGAAAAGGTGCCAAGCAAATACATTCTCAGCTTGTGAGGTTAGGCTCTCCTGATGTAACACAATAATTTTCCTTTGGGATCTGGGACTCAGGATTTCCCTTCTTGTGCCTGGTTCTTCAGATAGTGAAGGGCCGTTACCTTCAGAGAGTTCTCCTCTTCAGAATGATTGTTTACTTCATTCACACAAACTATCCTATGCCTGAAAAAAAAAAAACAAAACCATAAGTTTATAAAATTTCCTTTGAATCAAAATAATTGGGTTCTCACTTATGAGAAGAATGATTTACTGTAAACAGGTTTGTTGTTGTTGTTGTTGTTTGCTTGATTTTTTTTGCATAACTTCAGCAATACATGTCACTAAAAGATATTTGAAGAACTTGCCAAAAAATGAAAACCAAATGTTTAAAAAACAGTTTTATTCTTGTCTCATTCTGATTTAATACAGTATCTTCCTTTCTTTTAAGATATATACTACCACCTGCATTTTTCTTGAAGAACAGAGTGGAGCAGGTAACAAACTTTACAGTTATGGTCTTGACTTTGGCTGTAAAATTTGCATCTCAGTCTAAACAAGAATGTCTCCAAAGCTGTGGGTTTCAGGCTTTCATGAAATAGCAGGTGTCTGTTCAGATAAGAAAAGCAGATTCTGCCCATTACACAGACAGGAACCAGGTGCAATGTGCAGATCTGCACTGGAACTTCCTGAAAGTTTGGGAATCTGGAGCCAAAAATGCTTCTTGGATTCCGACCACTGCTACACTTCCAATTATAATAATTGTTTATTATTATTTTATAGTGTGTCAAACTGCTGTGACTGAAGACACAATCTAAAAACATATGTATTTGAATACACCAATGAGAAATATGCTAATGAACAATTAATAGGCTAGTGAGCAGTGCTGTATTTTGAATATTCATATGTCTGGCATTCAAAGAAGAGCAAGGCAGCTGTTGTGTAATGCTTTATTAGAGACATTAAGTGGCTGAGGTTGGAAGCAGCTCTTGAGATCATCTAATCAAACCCCTTCCCCAAGCACGGTCACCTAGAGCAGATTGTTCAGGATCATGTCCATTCTGGTTCTGAATTTCTATGCAGCCTCTATCATTAACCCGTTCCAGTGTTTGAACACATTAAAAGTAAAAAAAATTTCTGTGTTTTTATCTGTGCCCATCATTTTTTGTCTTGTCCTAATGAAAACAGTCTGACTCCCTTGCGTCCATTCCACCCCATCAAGTATTTATATATATCAAGATCCCCTCTGGGTCTTTTCTTCCCAGGCTGAACAGTCCCAGCTCCTTCAATCTCTTCTCATACGAAAGATGTTTCAGTCACTGACCTTGTGCTGGGCTCACTCCATGTTTTGAAGCTAATGTGAAGGAGAGAAAAGAAAGGCAGACTCCAATGCAAGACCTGTTGACATCTGACACTTGTTTAGGTAAACATTACAGTGGAAAAAAAATAATGCAAGCTATATGATACAGGTGGGCCACTCAAAGACCACTGCAAGTAACAAATGTGTAGGGACATCTTACTGCTTAAGAAGAAAGGAGGTGATGGATTCACCATTCCTGGAGGTTTTCAAGAAATGGGTAGATGTGGTGCTGAGCGACATGGTTTAGTGGGCATAGTGGTAATGGGCTGATGGTTGTATGAGATGATCTCAGTGATCTTTTCCAACTTTAATGATTCTATGATTCTACTCATAGAGTAGAAAAGTGAGAGAAATTTATGTCTGGAAAGGTTGGTGCTCATTGGCTGCCAGGCAGGTAAGACTTGGTTATGGACTCATGAGGGCATATTTATCCTAGTGAACTCACGGTCATAGCAAGGGCTTCTGATACTGGTGGATTCTTCTGCTATTGAGTCTGGGCTATTGAGTCTAGGCATGGCTTCAAACCCAGCCTCTACATTAGTAACGCACTCTCATAGTGACCTTGAATGATTTCATTGCTGTGTTTGCTTCAATCCCGGCCCTCCTAATGAAGGTTAATTTGCACGTAGATAGAGTATCATAATAGTCATTCATCCAAGACTCATTCAACAAATTTAATTAAGACAAACACTTAGAGGTGAAAACTTTCTATTCAGTGACTCTTTTTCATGTGGCAAAATCAGTTGCATTATCTATTTGTGAAGATATCAGGTCATGAGCAATTGAATAACTTACAAGGCAAATCTCAGCTAGTGTAAATTTGGCTTTCTACAATATTTTTGCAACTTATTTTTTAATAAGTAACAAGACCTCAGCTATGCTCTGAGCAACTCATATTTTAATAAACAAATAATTAGTTTTCCATTTTGAATGCACACCCAAGAAATGCAATTACAGATGGTGTCTGATCAGGTTAGAGCACACATATATTTCTTAGACGAGATGAGACAGCAGTTACCTTGGTGGAACTACAGATATTTGTGTTATTGAAGATGAAGTTCTCATCTGAGGGTGTACAAATGGCTCAGCTGCTCTTAGAAACTGAGTGGTGGAGTAACTCTAATGGTTGAGCCTAACTGAAGCCTGACTGAAGCTTGTGTTCAGAAGATACATCACATAAAATTGCTGACGTTTGTAAGTAAGGAGTGGATTAATTCTGACAAAATCTTGCTTTAACATCACAGAGTCCATTTATTACCCTGTTTTTAGAGGTCTGCATCACTGCATCAACGAAGCAGTCATAACCCATCTTTCAACCTCTGCCTCCAGATGGCTTTCCATTGCCTCAAGTGTATTTACAGAGTTCTTCTGAGAAAATGGAAAAGCAGTACATGCCTGACTCATAGTGAGAGCTTTCCAGAAATGGCCAACACCTCTGTTGTGGAAAAAATTCACGCCCCTGGAAGACAGCATATAAAAACCTTTGTCGGAACCGTATCCAGTTGATAAGGTAACTTGTGCAACTGGATGAAGGCACTTTGGACTTATGCCACTTACTTAAAATAACCTTTGTTTTAGGTGCTCATGTGTTGTTTTACATTTCATCCCACTTCTGTACATAAGATCTGCATAATTTTTTCCATATTTCTGGGTTTGATTTTTAAGTGCTAAAAATCTGACATTTGAATTTACATCAGAAACAATTGGAGCAGCACTTATTTGGGTTTATAAAGCAAATATTTAGCTACCTAATTTCAGGCTTCACTTTTCACAAAGATCTGGCTCATTTTGCCAGTGTCTGAAAGATTCAGACGAATGTGGCAGTATCTCTATTTCTGACACACTTTGGAACTGGGTCACACACAGATGACCCTAAAATGACTGAAACGTTCTCCTAATGTACACTTAATGTGCTCCCAATGCTTGTGCACTTTGGCCAAGACAACCCCAGGCAATGCAATAGGCTTGGGGCAGAGTGGCTGGATGGCTGTGTGGAAGAAACTAACTTGGGGTTTTGGTTGACTCTTGGGTGAACATGAGCCAGCAGTGTGCCATGGTAGCCAAAAGGCTAAAGAATAGGAGAGGCATCCCACAATACATGCTGGGCAATGAATTATTCGTTAGTATCTGTGAAAAGTAAACTTCCAAAGTCAGTCAGTGACTATTTAGTTTCTTTCTCTGCTCCATTCTGTTCATGATAAGACTATCTTTAATGGATTATGTTTTTCTGTGGTGACTTACATGATCATTCTCTGCTAAACCTGCCTGCTCTCAGGGCAGGTCACTGCACCTAAGTTTGGTTCACATGAAATTAATGAAATCACAGCATAATATTTTCCATACCTCATAACATGTCCTTGCTACAGTGAGTTACATGCTGCTTGTAAAAGATTTGCTTCATCTTTTTAAAGGGGAGGAGTGGGGGTGGAGAGAGTCCCTTTCACTACTTGATTTATATGCCAAATATAAAACTAAAATGAAGAATGTGGCTGATTGCCTACAAAGTTTTATGTCAGGTGTAGAAGCCAGTGGCCCCAGTCATAAATCATGCTGCTCATTTGTAACCGTTGCAACAGATTTATACGATTTATAGCTGGGTTATTGAGCTATGTCATCAGTGTAAGTGTTTTCTTGTTAATAAAAGGGCTTCTAAGTTGAGAGATGGTTTGTAAAGAAATTGCTTATATATATATATATATATATATATATATATATATATATATATATAAAAGATATATATATGAGTGTGTGTGTATATATACATATATACATATATACATACATAGATATATTTGGCAGGAGGATATACCTTATTGTTTGTGTTCTATTAAAACAAAATGCTTGTGAAAGTCCTGAGCCTCTCCCTGAGCTCTTACTACTTTCTTCCTTCCCTAGGGACTTACAAAACAGGCTCCTTATTCATAAATGTGAGATGATGCTGTAAGGATGATGTTTCCGTTGATGATTCATGTAATTTACTCAGTATGTTTGATTCATCCATGAAGAAAAACAAACTCTGACTGAGGGACGGATGCTTAGGAGGATTTGACATTTGATTTTAGCTGGGTTGTACAGAGTTACAACAGGAATGGTAGAGAAACTTCCCCCGGGGCAGGAAATTAAACCAAAATTTTGCCTCTGATATGAATTTGCAGAGCAAAATGGGCTTTTGTTTGATTCTGTCTTTTGAAATTCTTCTTCCAAAGGTTTTCTTTATGTTGCAGAGTGTCGAAGTGATGCTCCTTCCAAAAGAGAAGAGATGGCACTGTATGGGCAGGTGGAGAGCCTTGTGTGCACTTGTTTTAAGATGCCTTAGGGTGAAAGGCTCTGAGATAGCTAATGCTATTCACAAATTGCCATTTGCACACAGGTAATTTCAAAGTCCCATGTTTGAAACCCTAGAATATTGTCTCAGCATTATTTCCAATTTACACTTCAATTTCAGTTAGCAGTCCCCTCTAATAACTGTTTTCATAAAAAACTACAAATATTTATGATATGAAGAAGTCTTTCAATCATTTCATAGAAAACTGTTTTAATTTACTTTATTTTAAATTCATATGTGAAATCTCTTATAAGTAAAAACGATTATAGAGACCTCAATCCACTGTGACTTGTAACTCTGCTTATAGAAATGCTTAAGAAAATGTCCCCCAAAGTTTATATTTGAATCTTATTTATTTTTATTTGTAAGAAATAAGAGAGGCCCTGCCCTCTGGGCCTCTGTCAGGTCATAAAACCTAAAAGCAGGGTCAGATTTCATTGTAGCAGCAGCTAGACCTGTATAACAAAGCGGAATAAAACAAAACTCTGCTCTTACTGGATGAGTTTCTATGTGAAGCCTTTAAATACTGGAGACCATTTAGTAAAAGTTAGCTTAAAAGAACAGTAATTTTTCAATAAAATTTAAAAAATTATTTTAGTTATTTTTAATTTAATGTTTCTATGAAAATAAATCATCTGTGAAAGTAAATGAAAAGAGAGGAGTAGAGAGAATTAGAAAATAGAAGAGGGGAGAAATGAAATGAAGAAAAGAGAAAAGGAGAGGGAGAGAAGAGAAGAGAAGAGAAGAGAAGAGAAGAGAAGAGAAGAGAAGAGAAGAGAAGAGAAGAGAAGAGAAGAGAAGAGAAGAGAAGAGAAGAGAAGAGAAGAGAAGAGAAGAGAAGAGAACTCATTGATGATATTGAGATCTCCTATCCTTTGAAGAGACGAGACTATGTCCTTTGGCAAATCCTGCATGATATTCTAGCTGCCAGAAGATCAGGTTTGCAGCAGCTCCTCTTCAGTTCTGTAAGTTAAGCAGATAATAAAAGTGTTTTGTTGCATCTTTGGTGGGGAGAGAAGTAAGAGCTGATTGGGCAGAGAGAGAGAAACAAGATCCTAATGCTCCTGCCAGTTACATCTATTGCAATGAGCAAGAGAAGGAAATGAGTTTGTCCACATGAAGGGAATGAGAACCCTGATACTCATGCTATTCTGGGGGTGTGTTGGGAGAGATCTGCTGCAACCAAGTACTTGAAGACAATATCCATCCTTCACTGATTTCAATGCTGTTTGAACTGCATCTCCTTTTTTGGCCATGAACTGTTTTTAGAAACAAAACATTTTCCCACAGTTTTTTGCATAGTCCATGAATATCAGCACTGCTCTGGAGATTTGGCACAATTCATCATGCCCTCTCTATTGCCTGCCTTGCTGCAAGACTGAAGTAACACAAGGCTGAATGAGGATCCACATCCTGCAGTTGGTCTTTGCTTGTTGTAGCTACATTGAAAATGGTTTTAAATACTGCATGCTCTTCTTTTACTTTTTTACCAGTTCTGAGTGTCCACTGCTCGATAAACCTGTGTGATCTCCTTGGGGGTTGACAAAAATAACTCTTGGCAGAGGATCCATGTGAACCGATGAGAACTTGTGCTGATGAGAAGGTGCACAGGTGCCTACCCAGAGTGATGATCACAGACAGGTCTCTACCAGATAGATATCACAGATAGCAATTATATAGGAGCAAGGACATTGAAAGTCCTCCCTCATCTTGCTACAGGTTGTTAAGGTTTTTGATATGCATTGCCTTTTCATTGCTAGGGAAAACATAGTTGAAGCAGTGTTGCTTTTGCCTGATGATGGACCAGGTAGTGAAAGTTCTGTGACATTGAAACTAGATGAACATTATGGTCCTTTTCAACTCAGGCCATTCTATGATTCTATGACATCCTAAAAACATGTAAGTTAATCATAAATATGCTGGTGGGTCTTAGAAATTCATTCAGACTTTGAATAACCAATGACTCGTTTTTATTTACCAATTCACATGGTCTTTCTGCTCACTGCTGCCATGACACCCTACTCCAATATGCAGATTCCTGTGTCATCTGTACTGCTTCCAAACGTGTATGTCTGCCATGCAATGAGGTCCACACCAAAGACACTTCTAAGGAGCCATAAGGACATGTTGTTATGTATATCCATACAATATATGGATATTCTGTAATTCTATAAATGTAGTTTAACTTTTGGGTCATGGAGCCAGGGGTTAGATTTGATGATCACTGTATGTCCCTTTCAGGATATTCTGTGACTCTATAAGCCCCAATTCCTCATTTTCTGATGCTGCCACCTGCAAGGACACGCCAGGATTGAGAAGAAGTGGTGAACCCATGGAAATCTCTGATGTTCACATGTTAAGCATCTCTCCACAAGACTGAGAGGATTGAAGAAGACAAGGTGGAAGACAGCAAAATTCATGGTGGGAGGAAGACAACCTTCATCCCAAAGGCTATTTAAATAGTAACATAATGAAGTGATAATTTATGGCTCAGTTCTCCTCTACCTCGCACCTTGTGTGGTCTTCTGCTGTCAGACACAAATTCCCCACTCTCACTGTTAACAGCTTCCCAGTGTGTGAGAGCACAGATTTATTGTGAGGGAAATTGCCTTTCAACTGACTGGCTCCAGGTCCTGGAAGGTTTTAGGGCAGTGTTGCTCCAGAGAGATGGGTCCAGTATCAGTTTCGGCTTTAAATATTTCATTAGAGCTTTTAAAATAAACTCACCTAAAACCAAGAAAACATCACTGAAGCTAAGCTTTTTATTAATAAAGTACTGAACTAACTCAAGAAAAGGGTACTTGAACTATCAAACGAACTGCTGGGCCAAGGCTGTTTCAGTGCTGAACTGAAACTGAATCCTCAGTTGTGCTAGAAGTGCAATCACCTGTTTTGTACATAAGAGAGAGTCTAAGGAGTTCACTGATTGCTAGTGTGGGATTTCACAAATGTCATTCAAATCCATGTGTAAAAATCTGACCTCAAATAGCTCATGTCTGAAACATAAGAACTACTGACTTAAACCCCAGTTCTTATGTTCCCATCTCACTTTGCCTGCTCTTCTAGCAGAGACACCATCATTCAGACATTAACAGAACACGGTATAAAAGTGGTTTAGAACCTTTATTTATCAGGATTTCAATGAGCGCTCAAAACCTGCTGACTTCTAAACACAGATGTTTCTCTCAATGTCTTTGTTTGCTTTATTTGTAGTTTTTTGGAGCTGGAAAACTTTTCTATCCAATCATTTCCCATGGTTGGATCCCATCTTTATTACACCTCCTGTTCTCTCATTGGTGTGTCTGGAGCTGCCAACAAGCAGATGATTGCAGTGATGGCGGTGCTTTGCTGACAGCTTCTCACTGTTAGGTCATTTAGGACATAGCATCACCCTACAGGGAGGTTTCCACAACAGCAGTCTTCCCTCAGGCAAATTGGCTCATGAGGTGAAACCTCTTAGCAATGCCCAGGCTTCTCAAAATTTGTGATTTCTATTTCCTATGTCATGCAGCATGTGTTGCTCAAGTTTTGGGGTATATCAACTATCTGGAGCCATTTAGCTTACAGTGGGATGGATTTTGGATACTGCTATCTCTATTCTACTGTCAGGAATCCTGCTGCCCAGGTGGAGGAGCTGAGGTTTGATATTTCCTAAAGCACAATGGCTAGACAAATGACAAACTGAAGAGAGGCTGTTATTTCAACAGCTGATTTATCAAGCATTGTTTTTTTGGCAGCAGAGGGCTGCTTCTGTCTGCTCTGATCATGACTCATGAGGATGAGTTGCAGTCAACGCACAGAGGGTTTTGGTACTGTACTTGTTGAGGTCAGGAAACCACTTGGACTTTTTTTTAGCCATTCAGACCTGGAGATGAGAATGTGTTGACACATGGGAGATAAAGTAAAAATTGAGGGAAGCTATAGGGGTGTTTGCCAGACACGAGTTCTGTGACTCTCCCAAGACAGGAGCTTGCAAATGTGCTTAGCACCTATTTAATGCTGGCTTTTGCTCCTCAGTTTCTGCTGCCCACAACATGGGAATGTGGATGGCCAGTGTTGACCTTCATCCCATTTTTTGTTGGATGCAGTGAGGATGTTTGTGAGGATCCACTGTGGCTGTGCTGACATCTGTGAGTTGCTGGGATTTCTCAGAAAAGCTACAAGAAAGCATTGCATGGAAGATGCTCCCAGATTGGGTAATGGCCATTCCAGCAGGAAAAGTGTATCTCTATGATGAGATGGCATAATATTGATCTGATAAGAGTTGGAAAGGGTTGCAGATTGGACATCTTCTATCCAAAAATAATACCAGGAAATGGCTGCTCTTCAGATCACTTCAGGACATGGACAGAGTTGTGGTACTTACAGTTATTCTGGAAGAAGATCAGATTTTCATTGTTTTTTATGTATCTTTTTACAAAAAGTTTAGAGGAGTATGTCAGTCTCGCCTGTTTCTGGAAGACAAAGAGATAAGAAGGAATGCCTTGTGCTAATTATGGTTGTTTCCCATCTGTTTCCTTTTGAAATAATAGCTTCATAGAGAAGGCTATGTAGTATCAAGGGAGATTCTCGAGAACAGCTTGGAGCAGACACATTGTGGATGGGTGTAAATATGCCCCACATGATGACAGGAAGGTCAGGAGTGCATTGTGCCTCTGCTTTGAAATGTGCTGAAATAAATTTAAAAAAAAAAGAAAAAAAAAAAGAACAAGTAATCTTGGAGGATATAAAATATCTCTGCAGGGGGAAAACATGGGGTTGGACAGAGTGACCTCCAGAAGTCCCTTCCAACCTTAACCATTCAGCAAGTCTGTAATTTTATAAGTGTTAGGCAGCGCTCTGGTGGCATATTTTTCCATCCCACTTGCATAAGTTCATGTACTAAAAAAAAGATGTCAAATAAATGCACTTAGTCTTTAAAAAAAAATAAAAAATAAAAATAAACTACACGTATAAAAGTAAGGTTGTTGTAATCTGGCCATGGATTACTGCAGCCAGATGGCATAATCTCATCACAAAAGCCATGAGTAGTATAGTTCTCTTTTTCCATTTTCACTGGAGGTGAATGCTGGGAAGATCCTCAGATTATTTTGATTACATAGAATCATAGAATCCTTAGAAATGAAAGAGATCTTTAAAGGTCATCTACTCCAACTGCCCTGCAATGAACAGGGACATGCACAGCTAGATCAGGTTGCCCAGGGCCTTATAAAAAAAAAAAAAAAAATATATATATATATATATATATGTATATATATATGTATATATATATTAGTATCATTACATTTGGGGGGTATTTAGATAAAAAATATTTGTATCATTAAACAGCATAGTTTGCATTTTCCAGATGACTAGAACAGCGAAAATTAATCTGCCTAGCAGCAAGATTTTTTCTGCTACATTCTTTTTCAGAATTGTCTTTACCATACATCTGCAAAACTACCTGTAGGTTTCCCTGGACTAAGCCATTTTAAGCTCCTAATTTGTCCTGTATGCTCAAGTCATCCTCCTTGCATGTGCTGGCTCCTTCGTTTATGTTGGCCAAGCTGTGGAAGATGCGGAGGAAAGTTAGAAAATCTACAGCTCCTTCTGTTCCTGACCTGTCTTCAGGCCAAGAATGATGATAAAATTGCATTTCCTCAGTTTCTGAATTCTGTTTCCATCATCTTTTGGAACAGGCTGCCCAGGGAAGAGCTGGAGTCACCACCTCTGGAGATGTTCAAGAAATGTAGAGATGCAGCACTGAAGGACATGGTTAGTGGGCATGGTGGGTGTGGGTTGATGGCTGGGCTGAATGATCTTAATGATCTTTTCCAACCTCGATGATTCTGTGATTCCATGATTCCTCAGAGGTGCTAAGGAGCTTTCCAGTACTAATCTCTGTAGTGAAGAAAGGCAAGCAGAAGTGATGCTCTTAAGGGACGTGGCAGCATTGCTGGTGATCCCTACATGGTAAAGTTCTCTTTGCCCTCAAGAATTTAAATTGGGAAGAGAGAGACTGCCAGAATAACCTGGGGCAAAGGCAAACACCCAAGTGCAAAGCTGGTGCCAAGCCAAACAGTGTGGGATAGCAGTCAGGCACTTGCCAGCACTGAAAGTAGTGGGAGCCCATCCACTTCAACACAACAAGAACAAGTGCTCCCCAAAGTAATGTGTGATCCAAGTAGGCTTATCTGCAGCCCATTGAGCTGGATGAAAAGATTGCCTACGTAGGTATCTTAGCATAAACTGACTATGGCTGTTATTTGTATTAGTTCCTGAGATCTTTTGCAATGAGGCTGTGGTTGAATAATTCAGCAAAAGCTCCAATAGCTTTCAGAAAAAAAAGAAATCAACCATCTCTGGGTATTAATGGAGTGAGAAAAGTAATTAGGTCTAATTTCAAATGGCTCAGCCAGTTAAGTAACAGATGTGAGAAAAGCTGTGTAATTCAGCTCTGCTCATCAAAAATAAAATTGTCCACAATTACAAACCTCATGCTGAGCCCCTGGAAGGCTTAGGCAAAGTTTGTTTGAGAAAGTACACAGGTTGCACAAAGGTGTCAAGATCAAGTGCTCCTTATGTTTTTCTTGTTCATGAAATCGGATCTTTCAGGTTTTGAGGCTTCAGAAATCAACTCTGCCCTCAGGCATTTCCAAGAAACCAAGGCGAAACCAGCCAAACCAAGAGCTGCCACCAAGACTGAGAAGAAGCCTTCAGTTCAGAAATGGGAAATACTCTCCTCAAAAGGCAAGTGGGGAAGCTCAGCCTGCCAGATGGCAGAACCCCATAACCGCTCACCCCTGAGCCAGAATTTGCAACAGCAGTGTTTGCAAATGAGAAGCCAGGTCCTGGTCTCAAATGTGTGTGAACTCCATGTGCAATTGTGCCACTGAATTTTGTGGGGGTAAGTGGGTGTCAAGATCATGTAATAAAGGCTAGAAACTGGCTCTGAAGCTCAGTCCTCCCTCTGCTGTGCTCTCAGATATCATGCTCCTGACCAGACACCATTGCTTTCTTGTGCTACATTTATGCAAAAGCATTATGGACAAGATGTAAATGACTACTGCAAGAGGCAAGGGCAAAGTGCAAAGCTGTGATGAAAAGTGTCAAAGATCCCCAGCACAGGAGCACGGGAAAGATACGTGATCCCAATAGTTTTTAAAGCGATATACAGACTCTACAGTCAGCAGTTCATGGGCTCCATCACTTTGAATGATTGACAGACTGGTTGGCTAATGAAAGCCTGGATCAGGTCTGAGGTTCACACCTCTCACTGTACTGCAAGACTCACGCTCAGGGCAGATCTCCCTGAAATTCACCATACCAATGGAGATTTTTATATTCCTTTGACAGTTTTTGTTTTTCTTTGGCTGCGTGAAGGGCACTCATATCATGGATCTGCAGATGATCAAGTGAAAGTGAAAGTTCATGTTGCAACTCACACCGTTTGCTCTGCTGCTGGGGTCACCCAGTGGCAGCATGTTTGTGAGCCTGGCATCCACCTGCATGGAAATCAGTTTAGGTCACCAGAGTAGCATCACCTTCAGGTCTAAGGACTTTTTGGTTAAAAATAGCTTATAGCCACTGTTGACCTGTGCTGTGTTTGAGTCAGTGACCCAGAGATGAAAGATTTTCTATCCCATTTCTAGTCCTTTGACTTGCTCTGCTGTAACAATAAATACCTCCCGAATATCTTGGAACTCCCAGAAATATAGCCTTAAAATAAACTTATATCACAGGCTAGTAATTACTGAATGTTTTGTATTGTTTCTCCTCTGGGATATATATATCCCTCAGGAAATGAGTTTCTAATTGGGTAGAATAGGAGAAGCAGGGCAGCAACAACAGTGTGGGAAAGCTAAATTAATAAAAGCTTCTAGATACCCCTGGCCTCTGCACAGAGGAGTGACAAATGACATACCTGGATGAGAGCATTTTAATTTTGGAACTTCTTGGGAGATACCCACAGAAAAGATGGGAGTGGAGGAAGAGAAGATAGAAGTAAAAATGCTATTAGAGACCTGGTAAAACTTTATATGAAGTGGTGCACAGCAATGCTTACAAAAAACAAACAAACAAACAAACAAGCAAGCAAAAAAACAGAACAAAAAACCCTTGACCATGTTACTGGCAGTACCTGTGAAGAAACTCAGCTACTAATTTTTTTTTGCTTAGATTAAGAAAATACATATATGCATCCTCTTTCCTGAGGTGCTAACTAGCTAATTTCAGGTCCATCGTTCCTTTTATGTACAGTGTACTGGAAGTCTGGATCCTGTTGACAGTGCCTACCCATTCACAGAAAGGCTGGGCTGAGCCATTCTCAAGCACTCTATGGCTCAAAGAGACCAACAGCAATGAGGCTGTAGGGAGCCTTTTGGATGTGAAATCTTGTGATGGTTCACCATCCCAACTGCAGTCCCTGTGTTGGTTCTGTTTCTGTGAGTGAAAGAGAAGGTCTTCTCCATCCCTTACTTATATTTGTTTCATTTCCTACAGTGATTATATTTTATAAGCTTCAAGAATGCAAGTCATTTTCCACACTGAAAAAATATTTCAAACTTCATATATGCTAGAGTGCTTTCCAGAACAGAAAATTTGGTACAAACTCACTGGGTCCCTCTGGAAATGAAATCTAAGAGTCTACACTAACACTCGTGTTGTTGTTACACCTGTGGCTGCTGAATACCAGAATCTTCAAGCTGCATCTTGTTTGGAAAGGTAAGGGTCATCCTTGCTCAAAAACTGTCCCTCTGGTTTTGAACTGCTTTCCTATAGTAGAAAAGGCATCAATATACGAAGAAATGCACCTTGAGGTGGGATCTAAACTATGGGAGTTGTGTGCCAAATCATGCACATACATTCTATGATCATATCCCAGGTTTGGCAGAGTGGATGGCCAATTTCTTAGGGGAACTCCTGTGGAGTCTCCTTGTGTAATCTACCTTAAATAATGGAGACATTCTTGTGTACATAGATGAGGAGCAATGGTGATGCAGAACTTATTTTAAATTCTCAATCTATAAACACATTATTTCTTGACTGTACAATTTGCCAAAGAGCCAAGAGCATTCCCACCTCTCCTGGTAGTGCCAAACCACACTACTTAGAGATTCCCGTGATGTTATTGAATGGTGGTGCCAGTAAAACATTATAAATCCAAAAATATATGTCGAAATGGCACCAACACAGGCTGCGTACAGACAGTATGTTCAGTCTGCTCCTTGAAGAATCTGGGAGAATTCAAGTATCTTCTGATGCATCCTAGGGCTAGAATCAGAGTGCAAAATATCAGGTTGCCATAAGGCAAGAATTTACCCTCCTGCAGCTGTAATTGCTTTTACTCTAGCTCATGGGAATGTAAAGTATGATGGCACATTCCTAATAAAGTAGCCCATTTTACTTTGTTGTTGCTGTATATGAGATGTTTTCATTTCATTTCATTTGCTTCCAGCAATAAACATCTGCAGTGTCTCTTGAGAACCTGTTTCACAGTCAGCGAGATGTTGATGCTAACATGCAGCCAGCTTTTTCTTATCAGTATTGCTATGTACAAGTACATGTACATAGGGTCGATCTTCAGGAAGAAGAAATTACTTGGAACAAGATAACAAGATGAGCTCCAGTGGAGCACAAATGGGAAAATAACTGTAAAGATACACTGAAATTGGCCTGTTGCAATTATTTTTCTTGTAGTGTTTTCCTGTCTTATTTTTTGGTCTTCATCTGTTTGATGAAGACCAAAAAGAGGTGAAACATTACTGGACCTTGTGCTCACCAGCGTGAAGAAGATCAATTAAGAGGTTAAGATGGGAGACAGTCTGGTCTGTAGTGACCAAACCCTGGCTGAGTTTGTGATCTCAGGGAGTATGAGCCTGGCCTGGCAAAGAGTGATATCAAGATGATAAGCTTCAGGAGAGTGAACTTCTGGCTGTTTAAGGACTTACTAGATGAAATTCCCTGAGAAGAGAGGGTAACAAATCTCTCAAGAGAAGGTGATAATATCATCCTAGAGAAGAGAAGGCTCTGGGGAGATCTGATAGCAGCCTTTCAGTATCTAAAGAGGGGTTATAAGAAAGAAGGGGACATAATCTTTAGCAGGGTCTAAAGCAGGGTCTTGTGGTGGGACAAGGGGAAATGGTTTCAAATGAAAAGAGGGGAGATTTAGACTGGATATAAGGAAAAAGTCTTTTACAATAAGGCTAGTGAAGTGCTGGCACAGGTTGCCCAGAGAAGTGGTGGATGTCCTGTCCCTGGAGACATTCAAAGTCAGGTGGGACGAGTCTCTGAGCAACTGATGCAGCTGTGGGTGTCCCAGTTCATTGCAGGGGAGTTGGACTAGATGGCCTTTAAAGGTCTTTTCCAACTCAAATGACTCTATGATTCTGTGATCACCACTTTCTCCACTGACCCCTATTACCTCATTTCATCTTGTATCTCATGTTATGCATCTACCCACCATTTCTTTGTAATTAGATTGTCAGCTTCTTGCATAAGGACTGCATGCATGTTCTGCACTGGCAAAGGGCTCTAGAACAAAACAATAACAAGATATCTGATTAACATGGTCAAAATCAATACATGTCTCGAATTCATCTTTTATTAAATTCATTCTACTCCAAGTGTTACATAATCTTAGGCAGTAAATGTGGCAGTTCTTAGAAGGACCAATCTCCTTGAACTATTTTTCCCTCTTGTTAACAATTTCAATCTCATTTCCTATTTCCAGCTCTAACTCCCGCCGATAATTTTCCTCAGCTAATATTGAAACCAAGGGGGAAAAATATATGAATAGTAGACATCCGATCCAAGCTTTGTGCAGAGAATTCAGGGATGGAATGTTCTTGAGAACAAGAGGTGTTTTTAAATAGCAGAAGATTGCTTGTTAAGGAAGAAAATTTGCACCGACACCTATATTCAGTGCTGCTGACGTTCGTTCCCACAGTGCTCATATGTCAAATATAACCATCATCTTGAGAATGCTTTTTTGTTCATGGAGAGGTTCTCCATGCAGAGTACATCTGCACAGCAGTTTGCTGTGTGACTGCGGCTCATGCAGACATTGTCATGATGTCTTAAATACATGATCTTGAAAATACCGCAGCAGTGACCAGCTGGGCTTTTAATTTCACACAACACACTTGGTTAGCAGTATTGGCTTGGGGTGCCCTTGCCTCTTTCCCTGACTTTTAATTCTTCTACACTATACCAATTTTGTAACAAGCATTTTGTACAGTCATTCTGAACCACATCCAGCCCCATTATTTGCAAAGAAGCACATCCCCTGTAGCCTGACATAGCTCTTCGTGCACAAGTAGCTGTGGGGATGACCAACTACAAGGGTTCATGATTCAGACCAATCTCACTCTGGAGTTTCAGCTATTCCAAAGCCCACCTGAATGTTGCTGAGTGACTTGCCATGTGCTCTTTTTACAGAAGAGATAGAAGCAAGTACTTTATTTATATAATAACGAGTAATTTTGCTGGAGGTGGATAGGGGTATGATCAGGAGATCATGAGAGGGTCTCTCTGATGTAGCAGTTTTATAACCAAACCTATACTGGAAATACATCAAAGAGTCATTGGCTATGAAAGAAAGGCAGGAAGGGAGTGGTCTGAGGAACTGCAGCTACACCAGTGACTCGAGCAGAGCCAAGAAATGTCCTCAGACGCTGCAACTCAATTGTGCTGTTAAATTGTCAGTCTCCAGCCAGCTACTGCAGATGGCCTGGAAGTTAGCAGGGCCAAGGACCAACCCCCACAGCAGCTTGGCTGTAGCCAACCTGCTCTGTAGGACAGCAGTACAAACTCAGGTGGATGTGTGCCAGTGGGCCAGGAGGTCATTCTGGGTGTGAGCATCAGGATGGTGAGCTGTTAATAGGAGAAGAAATTTGCGTTTGGTGGGTTTCAGTTTCTTCATTGAGGTTCCAAGATTTCTCTGCATGAATGGAGAGGGTTTGTGCAGCTCTGAGCTTTTCATGCAGATCTGGAAGTATAATTTAGGCTTTACAAAGCTTCCTAATCTCAAGTTATTTGAAGATCTGTCTCGTAGTGCACGTGTCAATGCCTGCCTGGGGCTCAGCATTTCTTCCATTGGATGCCCAGCTACTCCAGGACCAGGTTGTGCAGTACTGCTCCTCTAAGCATGCAGTAATTCTGCCTCTGATGGCCCTGTCTGGGGATGCAGGACCCCAAGCCATACTATAATTCAGAGTCTGGGTGTACATCCTTCTTCCTTCCGAGCCCCGGTCCCCCACTCTCTAATAAAGAAGTCACCACTGCTGACTTTAGATCTCCACATTTAATTGTTTGTTTTAATGCATCCTTGGTAATCTGCTTCCCTGTGGGACAACTATCTCTCTCAGAAGCTCAACATTTAGCACTTCTTGCAGCAGCATAGGAGCAATTTTTTTTTTTTAACAGTCAGCTGGGTTAGGGGTCTGCAGTACAAAGTGAAGAAGCAGAGTTTAGGGACATATCCAAGCTGGAAGTGTAACTCACTTCTGTGTCTATCATAGTACAAGCTGTCATAATCTCTCCATCCATTGCTCACAAGATAGCCAGTCCTTCCTGCAGAATCCCTGCACTCTGCCACAGCTCCATGCCGTTCTCTCGGATCCTGTCACTTTCACCAGAGCTCAGCACTGCCCTCTGAGCTCCCTGTGAGGAGCTGTAACCACCATGATGCCTCCCCTTGTCATCCTCTGCTCTGGGCTGAACAAACCAAGGGATCTCAGCCACTCCTCATACTTCTTGCCCTCTAAAGCCATCACCATCAAGCTGAAGCAATCCTTTGATAAGGTCTTGTTTGGCTTTACCAGAGCCAGGTGTAATTTGTTTCCTCCCAGATTGCTCAAAGCTGTGTAATTTAGAGCCAAAGGAGGTTGTGTGTGATGTGGTTTGTAGGTAAAGGCCTAAGAAGTCTGGTCTGTGGGAATAGTGAAGGTGGGAGTCTGATGCGTAAGGCAGTCAGTGGAGAGCTTCAGGACTGAGCTAATGGCTGTGGGCTAGAGAGATTATTTAGGGTTATTTAGGGTTATTTACAGCTATATGTGAACAGTAAGTCAGGGTTTCAAAGAGAGAGAGAAGATGCTGCTCATCTGCCTATAATGAAAATGGTGCATGCTACTTCCTTTGATTCCTACTGAGAATTCAAATTCTAGTAAGTCTCATTCTGAAAATCAGCAGTGATAGTCATTGTCCTCCTTGCATTGAATGCTTTGTTTCTTCTTTTTCTGTTAACTGCATACACACAAGGGGAAGTCCCAGAAAGACTCCAAATTACTTGTCTTAAGTCATAGAATAGAGATTCTCTTTCTAATGGAAAAAAAAGTCATCCATAGAATGGATTATGAACCTAGAAAGCAGAGCATACAATGGCTTAAAATCTTGTATTCCCACTAAAGTGTCCTGGGAATTATTTCATTCAAGAGCACAGAAATTCTGGGATATACCTTTTGCTGGGTTCTGTTGTTGTTGTTCTGTTTTAAATTGCAACATAATTAATTTGCTTTTACAAAATCCTTTCTGCGCTGTGAAAATCATTACATGCTTATAGTGCCTGAGCGGGAAGACTAATTTTGTCTTTATCAAAACTAATTTTTTAATAGAAATTAATGCTCAATTGTAAATTCATCTTCAAAAAATTTGCTTGAAAGCACTGATTTAGTCTAAATAATACAACAATCAACTGCTTTCATTACTTGCAGTTCCAAAATAATAGCTGGAATCTATGTTAGTGATGCTTTTTCATTTGAAATAATTGCTTTTGCTCTGTCTTGTTTTATGGTGCTGATCATGGAGTCATTAAAGTTGAAAAAAAACAATAATATCATCTAGTTCAACCGTCAGCCCAAGTCTGTGACTGCTCTAGACCATGTCACTCGGTGTCACATCTACCCTGTTCTTGAAAATCTCCAGGGATGGTGACTCCACCACCTCCTTTGACCAGCTTTAAGTTGCTGACCTGAGCAAGGTGTCCTGATCCTAGCAGGTTTCATCAGCACTGTATAGGACTAGCCTTAGCAAAAGCTAAAAGTGATTAGAGTATCTATGAAACTGTTGGTGGCTCTGTGAGCTGAGGAGCGCTCTCTAAGCAGAGACCAGACAAGCCAGGAGGGAGAAGTCATATGTGCAAGCTGTAAATGTGAGCCCTAGTGCTCACAGGAAGCTATGGCATAATCACAGAAGATTTGGGTCAGATGCATGCCTATTGGCCTCTCCTACCATTCATGCCAGTGTCCCTTGTCCTCCTGATCCTGTGGTAGTAGGGTGAGGATGTGATGGGTGGCAAAGTCTTTCTTGTGTAGGATGAAGAAGGGGATGGGGCTGGGAGGCAGTGGAGGAAAAAACTACGGATCTCTCTGTAACAAAGAGAAAACAGCAAAGGAGCTCTGGTTTCTTTGAGAAGGGCATGGCATGCCACATCTGGAGAGTGATTGTTTTCTTGACAACCTTCCCCAGAAGAGAATTGGCTGGGGAGACCCATGAACTTCTGACTCGAGCCGTCGAACAGGAGCCATGCAGCTTGCTGCTGGGGCTGAAGGAGGTTTGCAGACAGGCCTGCACTTTCTCAAAGGCTTTTGGAGGCCTGTGGAGCTGGATGGAAGAAGCATCAGGGAAGAGCTGCCAGCTGGATCAGCTCCATTGCGTGCAGCCTATGCTGGCTCCTATGTCCTGGCTCCTTGCTGGCAGTTTCTACTGCTCCACCTAGGTTGCCCTCTGCAGTGGAATTGCCAGGTCACAACCTGAACCAATGGTTGAGCACCAGGTGAGAAGCATAGCTAACACAGGGAGCTAAGGTGCAAGCAATGCACCTGAGTGACTAGAAGGGATGGAGCCTGGATCCATCCCTCCTCACCCTCATTTAAGTGTTAGCAGCTGAGAGAGCAGCATCTCTCTGGATAGAAGCTGCACTTCTTTCAAGCTATTGCTGGTAATTGAAGGGATGAGTCAATTTTCTTTCTTTTTTACCTGCTGTTGCTCTCTTGGGTTTGTATCCCATTAGAAGGTGCTGTCATCACCTTCCTTTGTAATGTACACTCTAAGAGATGGCCTTGCCAGGATTCCTAAAAGTCCAGAAGCAATAACTGGAAGGGACATTTTTTTTCCTCAGTTCTCCTTGTGTGAGTAAGAGTGGTAGATCTCTGCCTTTTCAGTGTCCTTTCAGATGCTGCAGGCAGTTCTTGCCTCTGTGAAGAGATTTATTTTCTTATGTTCTGAACAACAAAGAGGACAGAGCCTTCTGGAGACAGGATCTCATGGAGAAGGCTCTCCAGGCCTTGTGTCTGCCAAAACTGGGGAAGAGGCACTTGGAGGATGCCCAGTGTGGCGCAGCAACACACCTTGGCAGAGGGTAGGGGCCATGATATTTGCCACCAACCAGTCTGATGGAAAGCTGAAGAGCAGCCGAGTTGGGTGAGAAAGAGGGAGCCTGAGGCTGGGTTCTGGAACTTCATTTTGTATACCTGAGAATGTGAGTTGCCAAAAACACCATTGATTCCAGTGGGTGCTGGCAGTGTTGTTCACAAACTGCTTCTAGGCAGAGAGTTCTTGTTATTTTCCATTGGAAAATGCCAATTCCTTACAATGGAAATGCTCTGCAGGGCTGTCTTGCCTCTGTGACGCTGTGAGAGAAGCCAGGCTGCTTTCTTACCCAACTCTTTGGCTCCTCACAGCCCATCCTGGCAGGATGCTTTAACCCTCCATCCCATCCTTCTCCACAGCCAAGCTCCTGCTGACCTGTGAAGGCAACACAGCCATGTAATTTTTTACTCCCCAATTAGATTATTGGCCCAGGCATCGGAACAGCTTTTCTTCCTAATTGTGAAGTTTCTGGAAGAAAATCTACCACTGATTAATTTCCTTCCTGTCTTTGCGCTGGTTGGGGGAGATGCTGGATCAGTGCTTCCTGGTTTCCTACTTGGAAGCTGGTTTGTTTTCAGGCAAATGGTATTTAAATGGTGCCTGGAAGGATGCTATTACAGTAACTTATAGGGAAATACTTTGGAATCCTCTTTTAGAGGGAGCTCAGTGATTTTGACTTGAAGCTGTCAGTAAATATGTGGTTCTGTGATAAGTTGTCTGTCTTGATCCTAAAGTGGTGGAAAACCTGAGTGAAACCTGAGTGTTTTCACTTCTGCAAGTCATCCCAGCAACGGCGTGAGGATGTAGTCTGGTTTCTTCCTATCTTTTTTCCCCCTGTAAGGGAAGGGATTCCTGGGCTGAAGGCCTGCAGCTAAAATCTGATTTGCCCTTTGCGAAGGCAAAAAGCAGATGGCTCATGCCCGAGATATACCTGAACAGTGCTTCCAAACAGAAGCAGTTTTCTGCTTTAAATATTGTAACCCTGGCTTTCTTATGGAGCTGACCAGCCTGAGACATTAAAAAAAAAACAAAACCAACAACAACACCAAAAAAAAAAACCCCACAATTGCATCTGTTTTCAGCTCAAATTCAGAGCAGTCCTGTTCATGATTACTTCTCTTAATAAATGAGCACTGTTAGCATCTGGTGCGAAGTCCCCAGGCTGAGAACAACCTATCTGCAGCAATGAGAGCTGAGCCAAGGACGGAGCAGTCTGGGCTGAGCCAAATGTGGTGGGAGAAAAAAAAATATCAGAAATGGAAAAATTAATTGCATGTTAAAAAAAAAAAAAAAAGCAATAAACCCCAAAATATTCCATCATCTCAGGGTTTCACAACTGGCAGGGAGATTTTAATAAACTATTTAGTGGCCATGGCAAATTGTGGAGGTGTTTTTGTTGTCGTAGTTGAGTAGAACTCAACAGTGTCTGGTTTTTGGTAGCCAGGACTCCAGCTTGTATTTTTTCCACCAGACAATGTTATAAATGTAGAGTGTTTCTTCCCTTGTTTCTATTGAGATATTGCTGATTATGAGTGAGACTCTGCTTCAGAGCCCTGATCTTGATAGAATTTTCTCTTTCATACATATCATACATATTTTATATATATATATATATATATATATATATATATATATATATATATAAAATTACTCAGAGCCTGGAGTTAGGTATGAGAGCACAAACACCTCCAACGACTTAGGGATTTAATTTGCTGCTTCTCAGGTGTGCAGCAAGAGGTTGGGATCTCCTTGGGCAGGTCCATGCTGCAGCACAGTGATGCTTGCAAGCACAGATAAACGTTGCCTACTTCTCCTTAAGCAGTATCTCGCTCTGAATTATCCCAATGATTTAGCTCCCACTAGAGCATTGGTTTTAGTTCCACTTTGCTTTATTGCAGCTGTGTTTAATTGATTAAACACCAGGATGGGGCTGTGTAATGAGGCTGCTTAAGTGTAATGAAACCCACGCTTTGTTGAAAACTAATGTTTTGTCTGCAGACACTGGAAAAACTGCTAATTAAACACTTCAAAACTGTTAGATATAAGGTTGTGTGCAGACTTAGGAATTTGGGGAGCTACAGAAGTGGTGGACTACGTATTTCCTCCTATGCTTATCCAGGGATTCTCTGAGTAATTCCTTCTCCAAAATGAATTTCAGGGAGATTCAGCTTATAAAATATGCAGCTCTGAAGTAGCTGCAATTGGGGATGGTTATTACTGAGGTGTACTTTTGTCTGTCCTCACTTTCACATGAAGCACAGTCCTTATGTGACTTTGGTTTTTAGTTTAGCTCTTCCCTTCCTGGGTGCTATTTCAGTGTGCAGGTTGATGTTAGCCTCCTGGGTGCCTCCTGACCACTTTTTGCTATGTGTGAAGGCTGCTGCTGGTTTATTTTGCAAGCAGAGCTCAGGAGGCTGCTGTGTACCGCATGCCAGCAGCCTCTGCTAGCCTTGTGGTTGCATCTGTAGTAGGAGACCTGAACTAAACAGCTCAGGATGGCTTTCGTCCTTGCTCACTGCCTATGGAAAGGGGATTATAAGTCAGAATAGCCCTGCTACATCTTCAGCTTCGGTGGCTGTGTTTCTTGCAACCCTCTGCAAAACCCCTCTGAAGCAGCCAGAGGAAATCTGGGTTTGTCCACCAGGTGGTACTGTTAAGCTGCTGTAGAGTAAAGATTTGATTGTTCTGTCCCAAACCCAACCAGTTCTCCCCTTTGGCTCAAGCTTTTAAAAGCTTTGCACCTTCATGTACCAAGCTGAAGCCAGAGCCCTGCTAATTATTAGGGCTGTGTCTGAACGAGTCCAGCATTCACGCTGGACTTCCCTTCACATTGAAGACCAAATGACCTTGGTTTTTCCACCCCTAACAAAAGGGCTGGGCAGAGTTCTGGGAGACCAGAGTAACTGTGTGCCATTGGGATCGGCACTTTTATTCAGATGTTTTCTAGAACAGCAGTTTAACTCCATGATGGATGTGGAAAAGTGCATTGGTTTTAAAGTGTTCCAGGATGCAGCAGGGTTTTACTAAGAGCTTGTACCCCTAGCCTGGTGTGCAGCTTTTCTCCTCCAGTAACAGGAGGGGACAATCCAAGGCCCTGTTAGGGCAGCTGGTACTGTTGTCTGTATGTTCATAGAATCACAGAGTTATAGAATTGTTTCTGGTGGAAGGGGCTCTTAAAGGCCATCTGGTCCAACTCCCCTGCAATGCACAGGGACACCTACAGCTCCATCAGGTGCTCAGGGCCCCTCCAGCCTGACCTTCATTTTTTTAATGCAGCATCATGTTGAGGCCCTTGAGCCTCTCCCATGGTTCTGCATAGGGTGGTATCTCTCAAACCAGAGCAGAGTTACCCACAGAAAGGCTGTGTGGCAGGCAGCTCGCAATGGGAGCCGGCTTGATGTCATTTGTAAATGCTCATTCCTGCTTCCCTTCAATTTAATTTCTTCCAGGCTTAATTTGCCAGTGCCCCATCCATAACCTCACCCACTGTTCTCCAGAGCTGCCTCTTTATGCTCAGCTCCCTGGCCACATCTTGGCTGTGTTTGGACCTGGGAAACAAGTTTCACAAGTTTCCGGCTGCATAATGTCTTGCTGAAGGGATTTGGTTCCCATGTATCAATATCAGTGTTCTAAACACTGGGACTGTGGGATGTTTTTTCAGTTCAGGACTTCTTTGTACCAGTTGTTTTGCTCTCCTCTTAAATTTCTGTCTATTGTGAATCTTCTTTTGGCACGACGTACCCACATCACTTCTCATAATGATAACATTCATCTGTCTTTTGTCCAAGTCCCTTTTAGGGCTGCAGAAGCAACACCTAAAATCCCTCACAATTGAAACACTTTCTGGTTTGAACAACAGATTTATCTGCCTCCTTTTTATTGTGTATTTCCTCTCTATGTGATAGATGATTCATATCATCCCTTTTATCCTCTTTGCTTCTCTTCTTAAAAACTGAAAAGACAGCCAAAGACAGCAGTTGCACAACTAGGAGAGGCATTACCAGCATGTCCTTTGGCTTTCAGTGCTCAGCACATTGTGCAAAGCCCCAGTGGGCTCTGTGTGATGCACATCCTTGCTTTAACATCTGACTACTGGGGCTGGGTAACACAATACACCCACATGTTCCCATTAAATGGCACCTGAATTAGAATCACTGACATTCTCTAAATTAATACTTCATTTAAAGGCTTTTCCTGTCTGTTTTATGCTTAACAAAGATGCCCAGCAGTGGGGGAAATGGAGTTTAGTATTTCAGCCTGCTGCTCTAAAGAAACCAAGCTATGTGGCAATCAGATTTGCCCTGAAATACTTCTCTTTGCTTTTGTGAACCTGACTTTGAATGGTAGTGCTCAAGAATTGATGATCAAAGCCCAGCATACTTACTGTAAATATGCAGAATCAAGGATGCTAACAGTGCCATGGAGAACATTTGCAAATCTGTTTTTGTATGAACTGTCCATCTACAACATTATTCTACAGTATGTTTCTATGAAGTCATATGCATACTGTAGCTCAAGACTGCTTCTTGCAGCTGTAGGCTTGAAAGCTCCCGTTATTTCATCACCATCACCAGTGGAAGCATCCAAGTGCCAGAGCCTTAGAGAGGGCAGTGATTTTGGTCTGTGAATGCAGCCTTGTGCCTTCACGGAGTGGAGACCTGCCACCCTTCTGCCATGCTACGTCTATATACATTACCTTCTGTTCCCCAGCCTTTTTAGTAGCTGCAAAATTTAACTCATTATTGCCTTTATTATATATTTTTTTAGTTTGTCTAGGCTCCTGTCTGCTCACCCTTGCTGGAGGGCATATATCCAGTAGTGAAAGCTCTACTAAGGATAAACACATGGCATGCTGGTGACCGTGTTTTGCTTGGATGTCCCCTGAGATGAAGGACTGTCCCTTGTGGAGTGGGGAAAATATTGTTTCCCTGCTTTCAGAATTGGTTGTCAAAAGGCTGTAGGGCAGTGGCCCATACAGTGGTGCCCAGGTCTTGAGGGAGGAGGCAGCAAATCCACCCCACAGCTCATTAGTTTTGAGAAATGCTTCAGAGTTCATAGAGTGCTTCCTGGAAAGTGGCTTTGAAGGGCCATTTTCCACTTTCAAACACTAAATGAGTGCTTCTGAGTGAGGTTTTCTGTGCCTCATTTTGGGAATTGATATCTGTCTCATGTCTAAGGAAAGCTGGAGAAAATTGTAGCTTCAACCCACAGCAAACCAAAAAGGTTTTGGCTTCTCAGTTGGATGGCTAAACTGACAGATTAATTATTCACAGTCTTGTGCGCTGCAAATGGATTACTTTTTCCAAGAGTCCAAGGGAGCCATGGTTGGTTGTATGAGACCTGTGGTGTTTCTTGTCATCACAGCTGGTGTTGAAATTGCTACATGCAAGAGCGCACAACTTGATTCCTATGAGAACTTGTGTAGTCTATTGTTTCCTGTATATTCTAAAGGGCCAGTATGCAAAACAGAAAGAAAAATCACAGAGAGGTTTTTCAGGAAAAAAAAAACTGCCTACTTTTTTTTTTTTTTTTTTTTTTTTTTTTTTGAGCTATGTGACCATTGCTTCTCTACCTAAGGTGTGAGCATAGAATTCAGCTGGGGAGTTGGGTATTGCCTGCAGATCACTCAGTGGACAGGACAAACTGGCCTATGGAGTGCTTTCCTTTAGGCTGGACCCTTGACTTTCTGAGTGGAATGATTTCAGAATATGGCAATGTAATAAGCAATATTTGAAGAGCAGTGATGGGGAATGTAGTTCAAGTTTTCAAAAGCATCGTGGCTGATCTCCCTCCAATACCCATAATATTAAATGAGGGGGGTAGGGGCAAAATGAATAGGCTGGTTTAAATTAGGAATTAAAGAGCTTCTTTGTGCAGGGAAGCAGCAAGCAGTGGGATTGTGCTGCCACAGGATGTTGTGGAGACTATCAGCTCCAAGGAGGAGGTGGACAAATTCATTGACAGTGAACAGATTCAGGCTGTACTGATGTGACAAGTGACAAGTGCTGGCTGGAAATGTGGAACATTTTCTCTAAGTATTTGTACAGCCAGAGCTTGGCTGTTTGTGGAGCAGGAATATTAAACCAAGGCAAGTTTGCCCAAGCTGAATTCATTTGCAGCCTTCAAGGAAAACGTGTATGGAAAACCTGCTAGAGCTGATCCACCTCCAGCATCTTCCCTGTGCTTGGCAGCCCCAGCCTCCTGCTGTCCCATGGCCTTGTTCTCTTGGACACGGCACCATCAGAGGCAGCCTCTTGTGTAGCTGTGATGAGGCATCATGGATGGTGGACTGCCCCTGCTTGAGGATGGGTGGGAACAAGGGGTTTGTAGGGCATGGGGTGAGGAAGTGGTATCATGCAGCTGGCTGCTGCTGGACTGTGCACAGTGCAGGAAGACAATCTTTCCACTTGCACATCGCCCTTCATAACACCACTGTCCTTGAGAGAAATAAGAGTCCATTTTTCATCTGGCCAGGGTTATTTCGGTGCAGCACCGTGTTCCATCGTGCTGCCCAAATATGTGAATGAACTATGGGGTGAAGCTGGGGTGAATAGACCCAGCTCTGTTCCTGAATGACTGCGGAAAATTCCTTTAGAGGTGTTATGTGTACACAGAGGCTATTGCAGGCTTCCTGAAGGCTGCTACACCTTCCCTCATTGATGATCCCGTGGGGTTTCGCACATGGAATTATTACAGGGTGCCCTTTTAGCCCCTTCTCACACGACACCATTTGCATTTGTTCTCCCTCTGGAGAACAGGAGGGAGAGAACAGTGAGATATTCAGGGGGTTAAAACGCCTGCACTTAACAAAAATGAAAGGGGATCTCGTGCCAACTGTGTGATTCGCACTCTCCTCGCTTTGTGTGCAACATCAGGGCTCTCCCCCTGTTCTCTTTTAGGTGATTAATTCCACCTCCTGCTAAATGGATTTACAATTAAAATGGGCTTATTTGTAGCGGCCACTGAATTTCACCCTTCCCCCTCTTTTTTTATTTAAAAAAAAAATAATTGAAAACATACCCCAACTCAAGCTGCCTGTAAGTATTAATTTTCATTTCCACAGAATGCTCTGTCTCCAGGGCAAGGAAGGAAATTCCAGAGAGTTAGCCAAGACAATCAGGGTTAATGTGTTCTTTAAGAAGTGTGGTGCAAGCAGGACCCTCTCTTTCCCATTCAAAGGTCAGTTCAGCTGCTGGGACACTGGTTTTGGTATGGCAGGGTTGGGTCCATGGGCTGCATTTTGCCCAGAATGGGGTTTAGGAGACCGTAGTCCATGTGCAACAGCTATGGGAATTGCTGTGCAACTTTTCACGTTGTCTGTATGTTGTTTGTAGGGGGAACATGTGCTTCTTCATGGCTGATGCATGGGTATCAGAATAGGGAGAATGTTGCTGTGTGATGATGACTTTAAAAAATGTTTTGTGGGGTTGGTACTTCTGGGATGTCCACCCACCTCCTCTCCCATTGACATTCAAAAGACCAACTATAGACCCTTTGGGTGAAAGTGTTTCATTCAGCTCAGTTTGAGCTGCTTCAGCAAAGGTGCATCAGAAACAGAAGTGAAAACAGTTCCCATCCCTGGAGACATTCGAGCCCAGGTTGGATATGGGGCCCTGGGCAACCTGATCTGGTGAAATTATAAGAGTTCCCCTCTTCTTTCCCACAACAACAATTTAGAGTTGATGATGTAATTAGAGATGGTTTTTTTTGTGCAATGGTATAAAAGCCTCCAAGTGAAACTAACTTGTTGATCCTTCACTTCTCTTTAGTTAATCAAATTTGTTTTTCAGGTCTTGCTCTGTTCACTAACTTGTTTCCATCCTGCAAATAGGCAGAAACACAGAGTTCTGCTTGCATGATAAGCTTTCAGGGTCATTCACTCAAACTCTTCTCGTGCTGCTGGTCCAAATAGCTGAGCTGCAGAGGAGTCCCAGTGCTGGTAAGAACATTTACAGACTCACTGCAAATACTCAGGGCAGCAGCATAAGGCCTGAGCCATAGAAATGAGGGCTGTATTTCCCTCCCCCTCTTACCTCATGTGAACAGTGCAGATAAGAGATGACATTGGTGAATTTGTGACATATTTTTTTCCTGATGGAAAAGCTAAATTAATGTTTAAGTTGAGTTACAAATTTACCCAAGGCACTCATGGAAACCTAGACTGGCTGAGGCTGGGAGGGACCTCTGGGTCTTTCTGGCCTGGGCTTGCTTCATCCAGAGCAGGGCTCCAGCCAGATTTTGGAGATCCTGGGGAGAAAGATACGGTTTGGGTAAGTGGTGCTTTTGAAAGCATGTCCTGCATTGACAGCTACATGCAGAACAGTTTTGGAAACATGTCCAGTAGCACTAATGCCTGATTGCATGACTGCTGCTGCTCCCGTTTCCAATGGACAAGGAGTGGCTTTAGAAAAAGGGGGCTTTTTCATAGAATCATTTCAGTTAGAAGGGACTTTTCGAGGTCATCTGAATCAGCTCCCTTAAAAGGACCAGGGACACCTACAGCTCCATCAGGTGCTCAAAGCTCCATCCAGCCTGATCTTGAGTGTCTCCAGCTCACATAAATTTGAGACATGACGTGAAAGCAATAGACTTGTTATTCAGCAGTCATGTGCAAGATCTGTTTTCCTGTGTTCTTATTGATACAAGTGGTAAAGCTGGTTGTATGCAGTTACTATAAGGCTGATCTCATGTCTTGGTAATTTTTAATCTAACTTTAAAACATGGTATGTTACTAGGAAAACTGAGAGCAGAGCGGTGTGTCAGTTTGGGCATCTGTTTGTTGCCACAGTCTTCAAATAGAGAAATATTTGTATTCACAGAATCATTAAGGTTGGAAAACACCACTGAAATCATGTAGTCCAACCGTCAACCCATCCCCACCATGCCCTCTAACCATGTTCTTCAGTGCCACATCTCCACGTTTCTTGCATACCTCTAGGGATGGTGACTCCACCAGTTCCCTGAGCAGCCTGTGCCAATGCATTACTGCTCTTTCTGAGAAGAAAACTTCTCTTTGCATGACGTTAGGCCATTACCTCTTATCGTACTGCTAGTTACCTGGGAGAAGAGGCCAATTGTTGAAATGCACTGGGCTGTTAGCACTGATAGAACATTGTCTGCATCAATTTTTAGAAATAGCTATACCTTATACAAAAAAAGTGCATTGAAAATCTCTGCAGTTATGCTAGTGAATAGTAGTAATTTATTCTTTGTTCTTCAAAGTATGTAAATAGTATTCTGAGAATTTTTTTTTTTTTTTTTTTTTTTTTTTTAACATGTGAATCCAATTCCTTTGACCATAAACTCCCTGGCAGATTTTCTCATTTGTTAATGAAAAGTTGAGGTCCTACTTGTGGTGAAGGAAAGAACTGTGCACAACTACCAACAAACGGGGTGGAGATCACTGGAGATCATCCTGTCCAAACCTCAAAACATCAACATCAAATTTGTCAGCATCAAACTGCCATCAAATGCAAGGTCTCTGAACAGTGGTGTTCTGAAATTTTCCTGAATTAAATTGATTTGTTTATATTTGGTATGATGATCCTCCATGCTGACTTGTGTAGTTATGACAAGGGTACAACTTAAGACAGTTTGTGGTTCTTCAATTCTGTGTTCCTTCACCTTCAACCTGTGTACATAAGTTCAGTGTAAACTGAAGGTGCTACTTCCCTAACAACACTAAGATTGAACCCTCTGTAGCCTGTGCACATTGTGATGCTTTGCCCCTGAGAGAGTGGCAACAAATAACTTGCAAAACAACTATCTGCAGCTTAGAGACTTAACTGATACCTCTTTTCTATGCAGTACAGAAAACCTTGGTTTCGTGGCGTCAAAATGGTGTCTCCAGCCAAGTTACTTCTCACAGAGTTATTGTTTTTTCTACTCTTGCAGGAGCAGATTTGATTAGGAGTCTGGGGTATTACTTTGACAATGGTGAATAGTAGCACTTTATTCCTACTTGGTCTTTACGTAGAGTCAATCAGTCTAATAAAATACATATTTATATAGCATGCCAAAAAGTGATTATGTCAAATACTGAACTTTCTGTGTGCAAAAAAAAAAAATCCAGGTTAGAAAAAGAGTGACTTTATGAAGTTGTCATTTATATAGAATCAGGCCAGGAAATTATACTATGTATAGAGTCAAACTAAATAGGTAAAAAAGAGGAGAAGGAGAAATGCAGTCTGTTCCCCTGTTCTGGTCCCCTTTGTGCTGGACCAGCTTGAGGATGAGTCTACTTCTAAAGCCTTTGTCCTTGTGCACCCAGGTCTTTGTGGTCCTGATGTTAACAAATGTGTTGTAGACCTTTTTAAAGGCTCATTTGTATTTGGTCAGTCAGTAGGTTTGATCTGTACAGGCTCCAGCTGTGCAAATCTTGCTGTGGATAAAGGCTTCCCTATGAGCAGTGATGTTCACTGCTGTCAGTATCCTGCTCAGAAATCCCCTTCAGCTGATTGCAAAAATAAAACTACAAAATTTCAAAACATTACAAATGGACCCCGAGCAGCACTGTAATCCTCAGAGAGGGGATTTAGCAAGCTCTGAAAGCTTCACAGCAGCTGAGTTTTGTGAAAATTAAGTATCACTGCTGTTCACAGTGGAGCTACACAGGTCAAGAGCAGCATGCGCTGGTCAGTAAGGAGTGTACTGATGTGCAATACTTAAAATTGAATTAAAGGTCCTCATTGCGTGGTCACACTGGCTTTTCAAGTAACGCACATTTCTGCTACTGCACTGTAGCTCTGCAAGTTGAAGGCTCTAAGCCAGCAGTTTACAAGAAAAAGCTGCAGTTTTCCTTCTTCGAACTGGTAAGGCTTAGAAAAGTTGAAAATTGTCCAAACAGTTCTGGGAGTTGTATTGGACCTGTGGGGTTGGATGCAGCAAGGCTCAGCAGGTTGTGTGATGTTGGTGAGGGACAGCTGGATGTCTCTGAGCTCTTCTGTCCCCCACGGTTGCAGCTGTTGGAGAAGTGATTTGTTGGCACAGGAAGCCTCCCCTGCCCAGCCTTGGGGCTCCCACCTCCTCCTCATTGCTCAGTAAAAAAAATAGCTGTGGCCATTTGTCATCCCCTGTTGCACGTTTGCCTGTCGGTCTGTGCAATTGGGACTATGGTTCCAGATTCTTTCACCAAAGGCATTGCTCAATGGGATGTATGCTCCAGCTGCTGATGACAACACAGCCAAGATTTGCTCATCCACGTGGTCAATTTTGCTTCTTTATCCTCTTTGCTTTCCAACTCCCTCTTGCAGTTTTCTGGATCATTTGTACCCAGAAGCTTTTGGTGTGGTTCTAAGAGCCTCCTGCAGCCAGGGGGGTATTCCTGAAGTAATCACTGGCCTACAGTCTTTATTTTAAATCAGTGCTAGAGAAGTGACTGAAAAAGGTGAAAGATGATTCTCTCGAACAGGGATAATGATCTCCATGTAGGCTGAGACCTTTTAATGGACCTGCTTATTGACCTTATTGTGTCACCTTTGCTGTTTCCACTGGCCCCCAATCACACTGCATATGGGGAGATATGGTGCTGACATAACCCTATTCTCATAGCAGAGTGCTATCATTGTGCCTGCTAAAAACCCAGTTGTACTGGAAAAGGAAGGAGCACCAAAAAACACATGCCAAGACCATGGTTTTATGGAAAACAGGCTGTGGAAACTTGTCCAGAAGCTGTCATCTTCAGACTGCAAAAACTCCTGTCTTTCATATCAGCAAAGGCTTCCTCCTCTTTTCGCCTCATTCTCCCACTTGGTCCAGCTTCCTGCTGCGTTGGGTCATCTTGTTGTGTGGATGAAAGTCCACCTTTGGCTCTGTGAGCACAAAGCCATTGTAGCTCTGGGAGAACAAAGCTGATCAGCTGGAAACTACTCAGCTGTATCCATCCTTTCCTTCTTTAATAGCCCTTATGAGAGATTCTTATTCAACCTGTAACATAGTCCTCCAGAACTCCTCCAGAAGTGTTTGTTCTGGCCTTCCTAGTCCAAGGCTTGCTATTTGGATCCTTGGGTGCACAGCATTGCATGCCTACAATTTTGTTTTGGTTTTCTTTTATTAATTCTCTGGGGATATCTAGATAAACAGCCCAGCGTTTGGCTGTGGCTGATAAATAATTACTGGGATGCTGGTATGAGGGAGAGTAATTACAATTAAGCCAATAAAATATAACCATCAATTGTGAGGAAACCTCCCAGGGAAATGTGTTGATTTCCAAATCTTTGCATCAAATTTTCAGTAGACTCTCAGGGACAGTCTGAGCAAGGAGAGAGGCATAAAGTCAACAACTGCAATGTTTTCCTCTAAAATGCAATGTAAAATGCTTGAAATGCTGCATGAATGGGAAAAGCAAGCAGGATCTTTTTCTCCTCCTCCAGTTAAGGGTGAAACGCAGCTCTGATGGCTCTGTCCTGCCTGGGTTCTCCTGTAGATGCTGAAACTGAACCCAATATCTCACACTGCACATGTGAACGCTGCAATGTTATTTAAGAGGTGGATGCTTTCTCCCATCACTTCTTCCTTGGAGGGAGATCTGAGACTCTCACCTTGGAATGAAATAGCTGAGGTGCTAATTTAGCAATTAAACATGAAAAAGGGCTGGGAATGCAGCTGTGTCCCTGTGCTTAGAATCACCTTGTGCCCAGATCCAGCAGGTTCCATATAGCTGTAAATAGCCTGTTTTCCTCCCCCAGCTATGGTGAAAGGTCAAATAGCTGCAGTGCCGGATAGTGATGGTCTGTGCTTCTCTGTTCCTGCATATCTGTTGACTTCAAAATTTTCCAGATTGCCATAAGAACATTTCTTCTTGGGTTCATGCTGGTATCTGAGTTTTGGATCCCTCTCTACAAGAAATACACTGAAGTCCTGGAGCGTCTCCAGAGAAAGGTAAGGGAGCTGATAAGGGTCTGGAGCAGAAGTCCTATAGGGAGCAGCTGAGGGAGCTGGGATTGTTCAGTCTGGAGAAGAGGAGGCTCAAGGGAGACCTTATCATTCTCTACTTCTTCCTGAAAAAAGACTGTGGTGAGTTGGGTGCCAGCCTTTTCTCTCAGGTGACAGTGATAGGACTAGAGGGAATAGCCTCAGGTTGCTCCAGGGGAGGTTCAGGATGGATATTAGGAAACATTTATTCTCCTGAAGAGTGGTTAGGCAGTGGAATGAGCTGCCCAGGGAGGTGATGGAATCATTGTCCCTGAAGGTGTACAAGAACTGTAAAGATGTGACACTGAGGGACATCGTTAGTGGGCATGGTGGGGGTGGGTTGACAGATGGCCTAGGTGATATTGGAGGTCTTTTCCAACCTTAATGATTCTATACTCTGGGATCCCATACTCATGCTGAGAGCTGGGGAAAGGATATTTTACGTGTCCACAGTCTGAACCTCTCATCTCAAGCAAAATACCAAGTGCATAATTTCCTAGATCATGAAATTAAATTTCAGGGGTCTGTAACAGCCAGAAGTTCTTCTCCAGCCTGATAATTTCTTTGTTGGTAGGAGCAAGGAGGTGGAACTGAGACTGCATAAAGCAAGATAGATGTAGTGCAGTGAACCCCAGCCAATTCAAGCCCATGCTTGGAGTTTAGCAGGGTTGGTAATTCTGAAACTGCAATTCTATGAGAACAGTCCTTACCAGTCTGGGCTTGCGGTACAGAAGTCGGTGACGTTGGTTCCTTTAGCAGAGGACAGCTTGAGAAAAGCATGTAGGTGCAAGTAGACTCACGTAAAACTGTTCCATTGCTATCAGTTCTCACAGCCCCGTGCTCCCTAAGTCTCATTGCAGTAATATGTTAGTGCTTGCCAACAAGCTAAGTCAAATTAGGTCCTTCCAATGCTAGTTTTACACTGTTGATAGGTCTGCACGTGACATTTGGGTTCTTCTCTTCTCTTGACTCGTGTTTCTTGTCTCAAAGAGACACCTGCAGCTGTGTCACCACTGGGACTTACTGAAGGATGGCTGCAGAGGTGAAGGTCAGCAGCCCCACAGAGCACAACAGGAGGCTAAGGGGGAAGCAAACTTCTAAATAAAGGGACATTTGGAAATGATTTCCTTCATGCTTTGCTGTGTGGCAGATGGAAGTGGGTTCCCCAGCACTGTGTTCTACCTACCAAACACCTCCTGAGCTCTTCAGAGCTTCCAAAGAGCAACACTGGCTTTATCATGAAGATAGTGGCTGGGCTTGGGACAGTGTTACCATTGCCATCAAACTTGCCAGATTCATCAGAAAACCTTATTAGAGACTTATCTTTGACAAAGTTTTGGTTTGGTGATCTGGAATCATTAATCAGGCTAATTTCAACTGATGTTTATTGGCCTGTGGCTGCTGTATAGCCATGAACAGCTGAGCACACTGAGCTTATCAGCTGAGTAATTGTCTCTGATAAATGAATTGCCTTCAAAAGAAAGCAAGAGATGGCAGCAATCCATCATCGAATGGTCTGAGGGAAAGCAGTGGATGTGTTCAATTCATGTGTGTTCAACAGTGCTACTTGGTGTTAAATAAAGAGTGAGGGCAAATTCCAGCAAGGACCTAAATCCTGGGCTGTGCCCTGGGGTCGTGCTGCTTCTGGTGCATGCTTTCCCAGAAAGGACAAATGTATTTATATACGTGTGTGTACATACCGACCTATGCATCTCTGACAGTACCCTCGTATCCTGCTTTCTTGATGCTTTTCTTACCAAATCTTGAGACGTACGGACCCAAATGATTATGGGGCTTTGACCATGGCAAGCAAGCTTTCCTTATATGAGAACGGGTTTAGGGAGGTGATGGCATAGCTTTCCCAGGTTTCTCCCCTTCTTTGCCATGCTTTCTCCTGGATGTCCAACAGCCTCAGAATTACTCTGAAAAACAATGGAAATTTTGCAACTGTAATATCCAGTTGTCACTATAACCAAAAGTAAGTTTCTTGAGTAGTAAAACAACCCAAGGGTGGTGAGGCACTGGTACAGGCTGCCAAAGAGATGGTGGATTCACTGTCTTTGGAGACATCCATGGTCAGGCTGGATGGGGCTCTGAGCACCTGGTAGAGCTGTAGATGTCCCTTCTCATTGCAGGGTAGTTGATCCAGATGGTCTTTAAGGGTCCTTTCCAACTCAAACAGTCCTATGAAAATACTACAGGAAAATGGTGGGAAAAGATAGGAATAGACTTGGGGGAAAAATGGAAGAAAAAGGTGATGCTCTTACCTTCTAAAATAGGGGGGAGAAAGAACTAAGAAAAGCTCTGTGCTCTGTTCCTGCCCTACAAAACTGCAGCAGCCCTGAGATGAGGAAGGAGCCAGGAAGTTGGGTAGTTTTTCTTTGCAGATGGCCACATGAGCCATGTGTGTCGGAAAAGAAAAAACTGGAAAAAGAAGGCACACGTACCTGCTCGCAAAGAAAAGCCTGTTTGTGCTGCTAGCACACTAGGGGAAATTGTTGAAGAACAGTTCATCCATGTAAAAATATGACCTGTGCAAGGCTGCCAAGGCTGGTTAGAGCTGAGCGGATTCGTTGTCTAAACGCAGGTCAGACAAATTATTGGTGCCTAGGGGCAGCTTTCAGTTACACACACCTTTTTTTCCCCTATAATTTATAAAACTTATGGACAGCAGGATACAGGCAAATAGCTCATTGGGGTCCCAGTTACTCCTTCCTCTTTCAAATTCCTTGGTCTCCTTGTGGAAATGCCCTTGCTATCGCTTTATTTATCTTCAGACTTGGAGCAGATCCTGGGCTGGGCTGGAGGGAGAGGAGTGCTTTTCTGCAAGAGCAATCACTCTAATGGTCCTTTTTTTTATTTTTTATTTTTTATTTTTACTTTTTTGAGAATAGAACAAACAGTGTCTTGTTCTGTTTTTTTTGAAGTTTTCAGTTTGTAGTAAGATACATATTTGTCAGATTGTTTCTGACAATCTGAAAAGCCGGGTTTTAGTCATCTGCTTTGACTTCCTAGATAACACAGAGCTCATTTCTGCTACAAGCCCATAACTCTTGCTAGCACAATGCCTTCTTTAAACACACCCTGATTCAAGGCACAGAGCCTCCCAAAATGTCTGCACAACCAACTTTAAGCAAACGATCTAAGATCAGAAAACAGTGTATTCCTTGCTCTCATAATTAGAAGACAGCTCAAGGAAAAGGAATGGCTGTGCTCCCACCTTTCTGCTTGCTTAATTTCTTTTTTATAGAGAAAAATGGTTTACAGCCATGAGTTAAGAGTCAGGACTCCTGGGTTCTTTTCCCAACTTAGCTACTGACTCATGTTACGTTTGGCAAATCATTTAATATCTTTGCTTGGCTTTCTGCTCTACAAGAGAGATGTAATAATACTTCAGTGGCTTAATTAACTAAACCTTGTAAAGTACTTTGAGATCTTTGGATGAAATTGTTCTAAATGGTGCTAAATATTGTGGTAGTGGAAAAAAAGCATAGTAGTGAAGCACAGCATTCACCAGGTGGTATGGCAAGGAGAGATGGAATCGTATCATAGAATCACAGAATGGCTTGGGTTGGGAGGGACCTCAAGGATCATCAAGCTCCAATCCTGCCACCACAGGCAGGGCTGCCAACCTCCACATTTAATACTAGAAGTAGTGAAGCTTCCGGGGGTGCCTGGGAGACACGAACCTAAAATCTCCACCTGTGTTGCCAAGGATGTCTTTCCTCAATGAGTGATGAACATCACATTTTTGAAGGTGTGGGGAGAAGCATTTTGACTACAGGGCAGCGTGGATAGGTTAAGCTGTGCTGCAAGGCTTCCATTTCAGTTTCATAGAGTCATGGAATCACTAAGGTTGAAAAAGTTATCTAAAATCATCTGGTCCAACTGCCCACCTACCGTCAGTATTGCATGCTAAGCCACGTCTGTAAGTACTACCATTTCCTTGAACACCTCCAGGGACAGTGACTCCATCACCACCCTGGGCAGCCTGTTCAAATGCATTAGCACTCTCTCTGAGAAGAAATTCTTCCTAATATTCAATCTGAACACTCCCTGGGGCAACTTGTTGTCACTCCCTTTTGTCCTATTGACAGAATGAAGCAAGAAGACTGCAGGAATAGAGCAAATTTTTGTGCTTTGGTTGCTTCTTTTGCAAGGAGGTCTTTGGGATAAAGCACAGCCTTTTTTCAGTGTTGCTCTGTTGAAGTTAGTGGAGCTGCTTATGAGTGACCAACAGCCCCATGCTCCTGCAAAGACTCCCAGTGCTTTAAGTGCATCATCCAAAGAAAGGTGATGGATAGAAAGAAAGGTGTTGGAGCTGCTATGTCATTCAGAGCTGGACTACAAGCCACTCCTGGCATGTTCCATTACTCAGTAGGACAGAGAAGTTAACAAGTGTGCTGTATGTAGCAGGGCAAGAGTCCTGCCACATGGGCAGAGGAGGAATCTGAGTGCTTGTATCCCAAACCTTACTTTTTAATTTTGATAGGCAATCCAGCTTGCAGCACAGAGGGAGTGAAACGAAAAGGGGGGAAGAGCAGGGAGAGAATAGGAACTGCAAGGCATGTAGTTTCACAGGCTCGCTGGGTGCACAGCCACAGGGTGTTGAAATATTTAAAGGGATTCAAGATAAATAAATCTCGCCTGGGTCCTGTCTCAGCAGTGCCTGTTGGCATAACTCAGCGTCAGAGCAGAAAGTAACCCGCTCTTACAGGCAGTGTGTGACTTGAAACAAGCTAATCCATCACTCACTTCTCCACCCTTGCCCTCACCTTGCTCTGCCTGATAATTTCTAATCAGTGTCTGGGTCCAGGTGTCACTGTAGCAGCTGTTCCTGACTCCATGGAGCAGAAATCTCCCCTTGCCAAATGCAAACCCACCCATACTGTAGTTAGGTCGGAAGCCAGCCTTAGCCTCTGCATATCCTGCACCCAGACAGGGCTGCCCTGGGATGAAGGCTGCCTTGACACCACACTTGCACCCAGGGTCACTGTGCCAGGCTATCTGTGCCTTGCAGCCTGACCCTTCAAGCTGTGGTTTGTGAGCTGCCCCATTTATAGATTGGGCACACTTAGCACTGGCAGCAGGCTGGGGGATGTTTAGTATTCCCACTCCAGGCTCTTTTTGGCAGCCTCATAAGCAGAGTTGCATTTCCTATTTTAGTTTCAAGGCAAATCTGTCTCTTTGGGCACTTTCTCCAGCCCTCACCCATTTTTCCCTAAAGCTTACATAAGCCTTCCTGGCCCTGGCGTGCCATTACCTCTACAAGATACCCAACCTGAGCATCAGTACATGCAGCAGGATAGGACCTTGATGGACAAAGATTTGCATGAAACAGAGAAAAAAAGATGTGAGAGGGAGTCATTTTTTAAAAAGTTTTCCATTTTTTCTTGACTCTATCCTTCAGGCAGGGGATGGGAACAGGGGTACAGTTTTTTTCCACGTGACTTATTAAGAAGCAAAAAGTCTTTGGAGGAGCAAATGGGATGCATTCTCTCATTGTATAGTCTTCACATATGTTTCATTAGGTGCTTCTCCCAGAAAAATCACTGGGCAGATCTGGGTTTCTCAAATGCAGATCTTGTATGGACCACAGTGCCTCCCCACTAGGACACAGCTTCCCCTCTTCTGGCTGATGAAGGGCTTTCTTTGGCCATTTCTTTACTGTCTTTCACTGAGCCTTTTTCCTTATTTATGAAGAAATCCAGCAGAAAACTCTAACCACATTTCAGGTTGCCACCATACATCCCTCACTTAGTTTCTAGTGATATGGTTCATCTTCAAATCATCTGTATCTTCTGAGTTGCCCAACCCATAGCAAATCAGGCATATATCATTTGTAGAAAGGACATGTCTGCCATCTCCTTAGGAGATGTGTCCCCTTAGGACACAGGCAATTTCTCTGCTGTTTGTGCACCCGCTGCTTTTCTCTGTCATCCCTGAAAGGCCCCTTCTCTGCACTGTGCACAGGGTTGGCCTGTCCTCTCTTGGAAGCAGACTGCTGTGCTCTCTAGTTGTTAGTCACCTCCCGGACCTGCCCTCTCCTGACTCTGAATGCTGTTACTGAGTCATGCCTTTTCTTGGCAGATCGACCCCTGAAGAGTAACAATTCAGGCTGTTTTGCTGCCAAGCGTGTCATATGATTGGAACAGTGTTGAAAGACTCTTCACAAGTTAGAAAAGGAGAAAGAGGCTTTCCCACTGGATGCTCTGCTTCATTAGTGCCTGCCCTTGGTTTGATGGTTTGATGGCAGGGCTAGGCCAACACCAACACACACCAGTTGGACATGGGCTTCAGTGAGGAAAAACACTATTAGATCGGGATCCAGCAGTTGCCTAGACAGAATGGGCACGCCTGAAGAGAGGTTTTTATCTCCCATCTTCATTTAGATCTCTGTCAAGTCTGTCTTATGTCTGTCTCATGGGAGGATCAGGTTGGATATTAAGAAACATTACTTAGAATGAGTGGTAATGCATTGGAATAGGCTGCCCAGGGAACACCTCATCCCTGGAGGTGTTCAAGACAGATGGAGATGTGGCACTGAGGGACATAGTGGGCATGGTGGGGAGGGGTTGGCAGTTGGACTTGCTGATCTTAGTGGGTTTTTCCAACCTTTATGGTTCTATTTTGATTTCCAGAGGCAAAACCTCTGGAATGGGCTAGTTTGTTGCTAACCTGAGGAAGAAAAGTAAGGTTAGATGAAGGGTAGTTGCTCATGGTGCCAAATGGTTCCTTCTTACATGTAGATGTCACAAAGGTCCTGACAAGTTCACAACATGATATCTCTTCCTTCCCTGTTTTTTGCTGTTACTTGTTATGATCTTTAATTAAAAGAGAATGATAGATCCTGTACACATAGACTGGTGTACCTGCATATAAATATGGATGTGTATATTTGTATACTCCATGCTTGAAGGAAAGTAATCTGCAAAACAAGCAAGAAAGCAGATCTTAAGTAATAATTTCCACGTAGGGTAGAAGGAGGAGGGAATGCACCAAGCCAGGGCTGCTTGTGGGCTATTAATGGGACAGGCCTATCTGTGTTCATTACTGAAGGCTTTGCACCATGCTGGGAATGGAATGTTGGGAAGACACAGCCTAACCCTCTGATAGACTTCTATTGGTTTGGATCAGGGAACTGAAGAACACTGAGTTAAAGACCTGGCAGAGGAGATGTCCCTGTGGTCAAAAGTTATTGAGCCTAAATTGTTGCTTTCTCTCATGTCAGCGTGTTGACTTGGCGTCCAAGGAGGAGCTATAAACATTCACGAAGAACATATTCAGGATTTTTTTTTTTTTTTCAATCCAAAGCTAAGGAATTAAAATAGAATAGTAAATTTGGTGGAGATAGGTCTCTGGAAGGGTCAGGACCTGATGCAAAGCATCTCCGACCTTGTTCAGTGCTATCATCCTTCTTGCCTGATGGGAGTTGGGAAGCTGGTTCAATACACAGCTTTTAACCAAAGACCTCTAAGTTCAGTATGCTGGGAGGAGTCCTGTTGCTTTTCAAGGGAAGTCCACAGACAATGTGAACTGCTTGGTGTTTGATGTCCAGCCAAGGTATCTCTCTGCAGGACCGTTGCCTGTGTTTGTAAATTAAACGTGCGAGACATAGGAAGGTCAGAGCTCTGCTCTCCATCTGACCTCCCATAGGCATAATGTCAGTGTTGATTGTAAATAACTTTTGTCCCATGAGCTGAGTTGTTGTGTCCTAGAGTAATATTATTTTAAGAAATATCTCAACTTTCTTGCACTTTCTCTTGTTCACACAGGTCAGCTCCAGGTTGGCTTTAGGAAGCTGAATTTCTTTTAAGATAGGAAGGTTTATTTTGGCTTAATCCCTGTCCCCACTTATCACTTTGTTTGAGCCCAGACTGTTGTTTCTGAAGTGAGAAGCACATTTCAATAACAACATGACCATTGTGTCTTCAGTTGCCTTTTTTTTTTTTTTCACTTGGATGTTTTTGTTTCTCCACCAAGCAAACAGTTTCTCACACAAATCAACAGCTGAAATGCACTCAGGGGAGTTGAGAAAAGCCAGGGCCATGTCCTCTAGCCCTCGATTAGCCCCAGTTCCCTCTGCCCTCTGTGGGAATCTAACAGCACGGGAACTGCTGGATCAGGAATCTAGTGATGAAACAAGCTGCCAGTGAAAATTAAGTCAATAAATCTCTGGGTCTGAAGCATGTGGTGATGGTACCCAGCTTTAGGAAGACCACAAAATCAGGTCTTGGCACCTCCCATGTCATTAGATTGTTCTGGAGAAGTGTCGAGAGTTCAGAGTGCATTAAGGAGCTTATATAAAAACATTTGGCAGAAAAATATCCAATAGTTAGTAAATAACATGAGTGTATTAAAAATAGATCATGCCAAACAAATGTATAATTGTCTTCCTGTTTTATTCCAGTTTCTAGCACAGCCATAGAGTATTTGGGAACTAGCGGGGTAAGTGATATTGCACCATGCTAGAAACTGGATAAAAAATACTAAGTGGTTAAAAATACACTTGTACAGACTGTGTATTACCTAGGAGCAGTGGAGTGTTGCTGTTGAGGAGCTCCCAAGGGCACAGCAGGGTGCCAAAGAAGTCAGTAGTGGAGGTTACTCTTATTTCACACCTTCAAGACCAGACCAGTTCCTGGTCATCTGGTGACTTGCTGTTTCTCTTCTTCCTTGATGGCACCAGGAATATTTGTGGGCTGTGGGTGCTGTCAGTGATGCTTATTTGAGAGATGGCCGGAGCAGAGAGGAGGAATCTACAGTAACGATGAGTGAACAGCATCTTAGGAGCAGATATAGAATAAATGGGTTCAGTGGAGATTAGAAAGTTACAGTAAATAATGAAATGAATACAGTGCTCTTGGAACAGCCCCGAGAAACAGGCAAAGACAGACCCCTTTCTGAATATTTTAACCAGTCTTGAGATGAGCTAGGAATTGTAGCCGTAATAACAACCATAAGAAATGGTACAATGTTTCGAAGATGATATAGAAGGAAGATTGATATTTGATACTCTTGCAAGCAGGAAAAACACTTCATATTCACATTGTGTTCAAGCAATGATGCAAATGTAGGGTGGGACTCACCCATTCTTGGAAGATGACTAGATAACAGCACTGGTCAGATGGCAGCAGGGCTTATGCCTTGCCTTAGGCATCCATATGCTTCACTTCTCAGTTCAGCCCAACCCAGTTCAGCCTCAACCTTTAGGTTCCAATCCCTTTTCAAGCTGTTGATGACTTGGATGCAACCTCAGTAATCACATTCATGTTCCCTGTAGAATGCAGAGATGTCAGGCACGGCCTGGCTGCACTATGCTGCAACCCAAGTCCCTGATGTCTCATCTGCCAAATCCACCAGGGTGCAGACCTTCCAAATGGCTTCAAAACTTGTACACATTCCTATATCTCCTCCTGATGACAGGCTTGTGCAAAGAGATACTCTGTGTGGTAGGAAATGTGTGTAGATTATGAAGTGACTAGAAGAGGCTGAAGTCATCTAAGGCTTCTGAAACTCTATGTGTTTCTTATGCTTGAGTTATGCTAAAAACAAGGCAGTAGCACACTAATTCCTGTGCATAGCATCAGGCTGCTTTCATAGTGACCCTGGCTTACTTGAAATTTCAGAGCCTATTAAAAGGCATTTTGAGACCAAACACATATGCTCATTACAAGCCAAATAATTAAATAACAGTGGGACTGCAAACACTTGCAGCCATGAGGCTGCAGGTCCCATGCTCTGCAGTAGCCATTTTCCCTTTCCTGGAACAGGAGATGATTTCATCTTTTCCTGCAGCAACATCATTACCAGCCAGCTTTTTGGTAGGGAATGCCATGCACCTCATTCATCCAGCTCACATGAGCACTGCTGATGACAACCTGCAGCATGGATCTTCCCTGAAGCTGTGTTTGTTTAGCCAGTATTTAGCAAAGTCGTTGTTCCTAATTTGTCTGTCTAATTTGTGTGCAATTAGCTACTTTTGAACCCATCATCCTGCACACCTACTTGCGTGAAGTGATCCTGGTAGGTGGAGAAAAGTTGCTGTCGAAATCAAAGCAGCTCCACTGGTGCAAGCGAGCTAGGAGGTGGGCGTGATGTGGCAATGCTGGAAATCCCTCTGCTTTCAGGGTCTATACATTAAAATGTACACGGTAAATGGGGCAGCTGGAAAACAAGAGGATTTGTCAGCTATATGTGTGTATTTGCATCAGGTCTGGGCTTGCACACTCAGACCAGTTATTTCTCCATAAAGAGCTCTTTCCAAGATCATGCATCCGTTCACAGTAATAGATCTTCTTTCTTTAATTATTTTTTTATTTTTTATTTTTTATTTTTTTACAGCAAAGGGTGGGTTGGGAACATCCAGTTCCCCATATTCATGATTCAGATGAGTAATTGGCAGCTGTCCTAAACATGTGTCCTCATGCATTTATGTATATTTATGATCTTTCTCAGTAGAGAGATGAATGTATTTTGCCTCTGCAAACCCTGTGAAGCCCACTTTCTTCTTCACTTTCTGCACCTACAGACTGTCAACAGCCACATAGCTGTCCAGATGGATATTGGGGTATCCCAATATCGTGTGGAAGAGGAATGCTGGAGCATCATTTCTCTAGGAGGCTGGGACAGCAGGCTTGGCAGACCAAGGTTCTGCTTGGCAGCTCCCACATCCCTGTGATCCTCACTAACGCTGCCTGATGCTTCCACTTCACTCCTGCAGGCAATGCTGTTATACCAGAACAGCCAGGCTGCTGGAGTGACTCCGGATTTCACTTCTTGAAGGTGTAAGGAAAGGGTTTTGTTCCGTGCTGGAGCGACTCCCTGGCCTGGAGTCCCCAGCCTTTAACCAGAAGATGGCACAATGTAACCGTTGTATGAACCTGGCTACTGTTCCCAAGCCTATCAGAGAGCTCTCCCTAAATAGAGCCCTGACGGTTGTTAAGAAGAGAAATGAACGGTCTGAAGTTTTCTTAGGAATATCTGCTGGCATTCTGAGTGTTGCAGACCCCAAATCTGTCTTCTTGGGGTCTTCTTCCCTGGAAGCACTGAAAGCCAGGTTGCATGGGGCCCTGGACAACCTGATCTGGTTGGGGGCAACCAACCCATGTCATGGCATGTGAATTAGATGATCTTTAAGGTCCTTCCAAATTAAGCCATTCTATCGTTCTGTGGTTCTTGTGCTTTTACACATATGCAAGTGCCTTTCTTCTCTCCCCCTCTCTCCACTTGTGCGTTTGTGCGCACACATATGTGAGGATATCACATATACGACTTACACAGGGTTACACCCACTTCCAGCAGGCCTGGATTTGGCAGGCATTTCGGACAGCCAGCAGCCCACCTGCTTAATTATCCCCCTGGCCCCCAGCAGATCTCTGACCCTCCAACAGATGTAAGTGAGACCCCAGGAACTAATGTATTAGGGACCCTGAGCTGTCAGCACCGGCTTGTGGCCTCAGTCCCCCAGCCTGTGTCTGCACACCTGGACTTGCTGGCAGCACCAGAACCCCAGGTGCTCCCTGCTCTCACATTCCTCTGCTTTCCTTCCTGTGAGATTTGGGGACTTTCTGCTCGCGTTCGTGGGACTCCTGTGGACTCTCAGCTTAGCTTCATGTTGTAACACCACCTGTGATTGGGTTGTACCTCCAGCTTTGGGAGTCAGATAATGGCTCAAGGAAGGGACCCAATAGCTCCATGGCTGTAGGTTATTCACAGTCTGTATCAGTTGATGCCCATGGTCGGTGTCAATCTGCCCTTGGGAAGACTGAAAGTCCAGTGCTGCCCTTAAAAACAGGAAACTGAGGCTCATAATAAAGCAAAGGATTGGGCACGGATTCTCCATGATTCTATCCAGGGCTCAAGAAGCATTTGAACAGTACTCTCAGACATATGGTCTGATTTTTGGGTGGTCCCGTGTGGAGTCACAAGTTGGACTCCATGATTCTTATGGGCCCCGTCCAACTCGGGATATTCTATGATTCTGTAAAATAAATGCAGTCCGGATCTGGATTCCTTTTACTATTCCTTGGCTGTGGCTATAGGCAAGTGTGTATCTCTGTGGCAAACAGTTCCCCCCGTTGTGCCCCTGACCAAATTCTTGGGCACATTGCAATGCTTCAACAGTCGGGACTTGTAAAGCCCTCTGAGTCTTGCATGAACAGGCCCGTAGGAGTGCTAAGCATTGTGGTGCTGAGGATGGATTATTTTAAGGCAGGGCCCAATTAATGCTGTTGATGATGATGGTATGACAGGCAGCAGCTTAACAGATCCTGCAAGCACTGAGGGCCAGGAAGTGAGCAAGGCCAGGTTCTCCTAAAACTTTTTTGCCTTTTAGCTCAGTACTGACACCAGAGTTTTGCCACTGGGCATCACCTGAAGGGATGTGTCCCAGAGGTCAGATGCCCATCTCCAGAATTACTCCCAAGGTTTCTTTGATTGCTATTGAAAAATTTTATTTCACATTTGTGACCTTCTCAAACACAAACCCTTTGCCTATTTAGGAAGATACAAGTCTAAGAAAATTGTGGTGGCAAAGAGAGCTTAAAAAAAAAAATTAAAAAGAAATAGTAATTACTTGCCTGTGTTGTCTCTTAAGTCAGTGAAATTTGTTCTTTGGTGTGCCTGATAATGATTGCATTAAATAATCCTCTTCTGAACAGAAACTGTTGGGACTAATTTAGGTTTCAGGGCATAAATCCAACCTTAGAAGACTGTAATGTGGTAGCTCCTTACCATTGAATTACATGTTAAGTATCTTACAGTAGAACTGTAATTATATGCTCACTCCAAGCATTGACAAGTAAACAGGATTATAACTGTCTCTGGAACCAGTGTTTGCATTAATTCTTCAAGAGAAAAAAGATACTTGAGGACACATATGGGGTTTATTTTCTAGCTGAAAGCATATCATTGTTATTTATTATTCACACACTACTGCTATACATGGCAAAGCAGAGCAGCACTTACCAGCTAAGGGGGAGACGTGGATAAGAAAAGAAGAAACAAAAGTAGATTTTGGCAAATTCAGTGTATAATCATACTTCCATTATCTGGGAAAGTGTGGGATGGGAATAGCTAGAAATTGACAAAAACAGGGAAATTTATGTGATGCACTGGGAACACAATGGAGACGTGCTTGTACAGCATCAGCACTGAACGGCTCAGCCATCCTAGAAGGTCTGGAACACTGTACACAGAGCTTATTATCCATCTTTTCTTATCTGCCCTAGCACTTCTGGGTCTCAAAGGACTTCCCAGCCTGAATCCAGCCAACAGGATCCTGCCAAAGACTTTTGGCCTGGACCTGGAAACCAAATATCTTGGTTTGCATGGCTTCCGATGTAAGAAACGCAGTGATGTCGAGCTGCCTTTGAAGGAACTCAGCTGGGTGTCTTTGCTTTACCAGGAAGGTTTAGCTGCAGAGGGACAAACCACCCATCTGTTACTCACTCATGACTGGAGGCTTGGCAGAGTTTCTCTCTCTCTTTCTTCTTTGGCCATGCTGGGGTGAGGAAGGGGAACGATTAGCAAGATCAATCTCCTGTAGACTAGATGGACGTGTAATCTGCACTGTCTTCAAGACAAACTGGGTTGAGGCTATTGTTTCCCTTTCATCTGGGTTTAGATCTTCACAAGCAAAGGCAATAAGAGGGAAGTAGGCATGAAGGGAAAAGCATGAAGGAGAAATGAAGCTGCACAAAAAAGAAAAAAAAAAAACAGAACAACAACAACAACAACAACAACAACAAAAAACAAGAAAAAGGATAGTGTTTTTATTCTGCAGATTCAGTGGGGGCACGTGTAAAGCTGAGAAGAATCTGTAAATATTTCCTAAACACGGTACGTAGTAAAGTGAGTAAATGATAATGTGTGAGGACAAGGGGTGGTTTCATGGGAGGGGAAGAGGAAGAGGATGGTGTTGGGAGGACCATGTGCTCATGTAGGTATTTGCATGAGGCAGTAGAAGCCAAAACAGCAGAAGACACATCCTACAATGTCTTTATGAGAGTTTCTGCCTCTAATAGGCTGAACATCAGCTCCAGGCTCAAGTGCTTCTGATCTTTGGAGAAATTTGGACTCTGAGCCAACTTCTGTGGCTGTGGCTCATCTCTGACCATTATTTTGTCAATCTCAGCTCACAGCCTTCACATTTACTCATTGTGCAAAGTCCCCTTGTTAGGGGGTGGTGGTGTCAGCCGCTTGTCCTACACCTACATTGTTAGGAGACACTTTCACACCATGTGCCCTGCGCTGTGTGGTGGTATCTGGGGCTTCACACAGGCATTCTCACTTCCAGTTCACAAGAGCTGTGACATGACTTGCCATAAATCAGGAGCCTGTATATGATTGACATCTGAACTGGCAGAGAGGAGAAGGGTTGACATCTGGTTTACACATGCTCTGTGTCGAAATCTGGGTATGTCCTTGATGGCAAATACTGCTCCAGTGAAAGCCCAAAGATATGTTGCTTCTCCATGAAATGGAGGTACTCACAGGCCAGTGAAGAGGGAGGCTGAGATTTAATTTATGAATGGTAGTAAAATGCTTGGAGATACATGAGTGACCAACCTAGTACATATCTGAATAGCAATCAAACAGCTTCTTACACAAGCCTAAGAACTGATGACTATTTGGCTTTACAGGTTTCCTGACTTTCCCAAGGATGACTCTACCTCCGTGAGTGTATGGCTGGAGAAATTACAACTTTACAGGTAGTATTTCAGCTTGCAGTTCTAAGCACCTCAATTTCCTTGTCTTTGCCAGCTTTCCCTGGGTAAGGATTTGTTGATTTGGGTGTTTCTTGTTAGGTTTGTTTGTTTGTTTGTTTGTTTTTGTTTTTTGCATATTTGAAGTGAACCTCAAAGGGATGGGAGAAACTCAGTACCTCCTTCTACAACCTAGATATAGTAAATAGACACATAGTAAATGTGATTTACATTTTTATTCTGCTTCTTGAAGAAAACAAAAAGACAGAAGGAGCAAATCAACCTGCCCAGAGTTGGCTATAGAAAGGTATCAGTTTCTTTGCATGCAAACATCACAAGGATGAAAACAGACAAAACAGACAGGGTCAACTTTTACATTCTTATCCTCAGGAGGGGAAAGATCAAGAGAAAAAGTTCAAAATCCCTTATTAGATGGCAGGAGACTTGGCCTGAAAGATTTTCCAGGACTGTTGGAATACTGCTTTGTTGAAGTTCATTAATATAGCATAATTCAGCTGTGTCTTCAAACAGAACTGTCATAAAAGTTATAGTGGCAGTAGGTTAACCTCCACTCCACTTTTAGTTTTGTGTCACTTTTGGGTGATCCACAAAGCTTTACTTAGATCCAAAATACATCTTTTAACCATTTTGTCCAGCACATTTCTGAGGCCTGAGCAAAAAAGCAAAGCAAAAAAACTAAGTTGTTCTCACCCAGCTGGTATTAGCTTTCTTGGGTGGTATCTTCAGTACAGCATGGACCTATGCATAATGAAAGTAAGTATACAAAAATATAGATGTTAGCAAACCAGTTTCTCTAATTAAAAAATAAGAGTCTTCTTATTTCCTTCCTGCAGACACCAGCTTGTATACTCTCCAGTTCCATATTTAAGAGATGTGTGGATGTGATGCTCAGGGACACAGCTTATCAATGGACTTAGAATGTTAGGTGAATGATTGGACTCGATGATCTTAAAGGTCTTTTCCAACCTAAGTGGCCCTCTGATTCTGTGGTCCTCTTGACAAGCAATTTTTCATGTCCAAAATCTTGTGTTTGTCCAGAAGGTTGCTGCTGATTCCCAGCTTCCCAGGTTTCAAGTCATGCAAATGTACTTCCTGCACCCAAATTTCTATTAGTCCATCTTGAAGCACCTTCTGGAGCACTTTTCACAAGGCACAGCCTGTTGTCTTACCTGAGGATGTTCTCAACGCCCAGAAACATCTTTAGGAAAATATGTGTTGGGACTGAATATTGCTCAGATGCAAGCAAAGACTGACTCTGTGATGGTTGCCTTTGAGGGGGCAATTCTTCATCCCTTGGTTGGTGGAAGCAGAGCCCTTCTTTGGGCCATTACTGTGGGCTGGCATTGTGAGAGCTGCACACCCTGCACACTCACCAGCGTGGCTCTCTCCACTGGACATCGTGGCTGGTGACTTGGAAGAGTAGAGCAGTGGTTTTAAACCTGGTTTTATTTTTGAGTTTCTTCTGTAGTGAGGGCCTGGTGGAACTTTCTTGCAGATATCCTCAGTGTCTGTAACCCAAGTCCCATGCCTTTGTGCTGCGTTACGTGACAGACTTGTTCACTGGTTTGTAGGAGAATTTGTTGGAGTTCACGTACCTTGGATTACTCAGGTTGACCATCCTCATAGTTCTGCCTGGCCCTGAAATGTATTAATTTTTTCCACGCTGCCTGGACTTCATTTCCTTGTGTAAGACTCAGGATGTGGTATTCCTTGAAGAATTCTTTTGCACTGTATAATTTTACAATATGCATAATTTCTGCCTCTCCTCCTCCTTCACATCATCTGCTATGAGCACATAGGAGTGGTTGTGGCTGTTGTCCATCTATCGCAGAAAATGGTTGCATCAAATGTTCAAATGTTCATATCCTTTCTATATTAACAAATGATTTATGGAAAAGACATTTAGATGATGGGTAGGAAAATACCTGTATAAAATTTCACATATTTAGCCTTTGTGCACTGTTTTCAACTGAAACAACAATCCTTATCCCCGTGCTAGCAGAGTAATGCATCCTTAATGAGCAAGCTGAGCTATATAATGTACTGCCAGAACTTGCTATTTCAGCTCTGCCACTAGAATTCCTGCAGAAATTATGTCCTTGATTTCCAGATTTACTGCTTTCCCATGGGAAGGACTCTCACCTTGCAAGTCCAGCAGATTTCCCTGGAGCTGGTGGGAAACAAATGTCCCAGAGTCATTCACAGTATGGCTTTTCCAATACCAATTGTGTAAAAAAGAGAAAAGAGGATGTCAGCTCTGACGACGACTCCAGATATGCTTTGTACCACTTGTAGATTCTAGAATCATTAAGACTGGAAAAGACCTCTAAGATCACTTAGTTCAATTACCAACACATCCCCACCATGCCCACTAACCGTGTCCCTCACTGCCACTTCTTCACAGCTCATGAATATCTCCAGGGACTGTGACTTTACCACTGCCCTGGGCAGTCTCTTCTAAAGCATTGCCACTCTTTCTCAGATTTTTTCCATAATATTCAACCTGCTTATATGTTCAGTTGAGAGCTGATATTAAATTCTTTTTCCCCCACTAACTGCAGGTCAACACAGCAGAGGGATGGAGGCAATCTGGGTTCTACCTTGGGTTATGCAGGTATAAACACAATCACACCCTTGGTTTTCAATAGCTTCGTTTCTTGCTATGGTCCTACAAACGCAAGTGCTCTGCTTCTCTGGCAGGTGTGCAGAGCACCTGGGAAAAGCCTGGAATGGCTGTGAGCCTCAGATCATTTGCCTCTTACCTTTTTGCTAGGGGTAAAATAGCCTGTAGACCAAAACGGATCAATTGTCTCTAGAGCTGGTCAGATTCATGGCATCAGTGAATCATTCCCAAAGCGGAGATCTGCATGCTGAGGCTGCCAGAAATCACAAGATTCTCTCCTGCCTCAGGACATCACACTGCTGCCCTGGGCAGAGCTCCTGTAGGATCCCTGTGTGAGCAAAATCCCATTGCTGCCTTCGAACATGCTCTAGATTTGGTTGGAGCGGCATCAAAGGGAAAGGGGAGGTGAAGCTGAGGACTCGACCTGCCAGCCCAGGCTGAACTGCAAGGTTGGCAGTGATGAGAAAACATGTTTCTGCTGCTAAACAGATTTGGGCTGGAACCAGTGAGGAATTACCAAGCTGTCTCTGAAGTTTTCTTAGGAAGAGCTCTGCACACGCACAGATCGTCCAGTTTTGCTGGATTTCTCTGCCTTACAATCACTGCTCAGATTTTAGTGAGCGCATAATTTTTTCTTTGATTGATCACTGCCAAGAGTTATTCTGTTATACCCGGGGTTGTCTATTTACACTTTAAAGTGTGTTTCTTGTATTTATTCCTCCAGAGCTGCCTGTTTAACCCAATCTCTTTTCCACTGAATTACACCAACACAATAAAATGAGACAAACAGGTTCAGCCTGGGTCAAGGGTGACAGAGGAAGGGGCTATATTCTTGCCAGATGATAACTCTAGCATTAAAAAAAAATGAATTTATTGGGACTGTTGAGTTTGGAACCCTGCAGGTGTCATTCTATCTATTCAAGTCTTTGTTCATTGAAGGAGTGTTGGACTAGATGGCTTTTAAAGGTCCCTTTCCACTCAAACGATTCTGTGATTCTGTGATTTATCCATTTTCTCCATCAGACCACATGATCTGTTTATGAGGGTGGATAGTGATAGGACAGAGGGGAATGGTTTTAAACTGAGACGGGAGGTTTAGGTTAGATATTAGGAGGAAGATTTTCACACAGAGAGTGGTGACACACTGGAACAGGTTGCCCAAGGAGGTTGTGGATGCCCCATCCCTGCAGGCATTCAAGGCCAGGCTGGCTGTGGCTCTGGGCAGCCTGGTCTGGTGGTTGGTGACCCTGCACATAGCAGGGGGTTGGAACTGGATGATCATTGTGGTCCTTTTCAACCCAGGCCATTCTATGATTCTATGAATCATGTACACTGTGGATAGAAGCCCCTGTGGGAGAAGCCCCATGTCTGCAGCCCTGGTAGGCACTCATGGCATGTTTCTGCTGTCTCATGATTGCCCTACACTGCACACTGCAAGTAGCAGCCCTTTTTTTTGTTCTTCATTATTAGCGATATATCTTAATTGCTCTCTTCAGTAAACAGACACCTGCACTTTACAGGAACACGAGCAGATAAGTTCTGCAGCCTGTGGAGGTTAACTCTTTATTTATTTCTGTGGCACATGATTTACTCTCAAGCAAAAGGCTGTCACCTTTCAGCTGCTCTGCCTGTATCTGCTGCTCCCCAGGCCACCAGCCAGCTCCACTCTGCTCCTGTTATTTTGGAAACCCGGAGCTGCGAGTTTCGTAAAGGCTGGGTTAAGTAAGCAACAGATTTATCTCTGTCTAAAGATAAAAGTGTTTGGCAGCAAATGCTGGCAGCTCCTCGCATATTTCCAGGGCTCCTTAGTGTGCTCTCTGCTCTTCCCTTCATGTGGGGATGGTGGCAAGGATGGCTGGCCAACCATGGGGGTTTTCTCCCAGCACCACGGTTAATGTTTAACCCTGATGTGTCTGGGGAGGGTGGGGTGGAGGCTGTGCCTTGTTGTCCTCAGCATGTCACATGCCAGTAGATTTTGCAGCTTGGGTTCTCAACTAGAACATCCTAGGGTGACTGAAGGATGGGGAAGTATCTGTGTGGATGCTCCCCATCCCTGGAGGTGCCCAAGGCCAGGGTGGATGGGATCCTGGGCAGCCTGATCTGGTTGGGGCACCCAGCCCATGGCAGGTGGTTGGGGCTGGGTGGGCTTCAATGTCCCCTGCAGCCAAAGCCTTCCTGTGATTCTGTGGTCTTTCTGCAAACCCTATTGCTGTACCAGAGCAGCCCATCTTGGCTAGATTCACACCTGGAGGAATCAGAGAGCTTCTCAATGAACCACAGCTCCTGCCAACCAATTCCCTGCCAACATTTCCTATTATTTCTTTATTATTATTTTTATTTGTATACAGATAAAGAAAAAAAAAGCAAGAGTTTTCCTATGAGGATTGTTTCTGTATGGTTTTATGCGTAAGAGTAAACAAGGCATAGCTGTTGACTATACAGTTAACATATTTTTGGTGGTGTCCCCATCCAGAAAATGCAACTGCATTATATTCATGATAAAGTGGAACTAATGTTAGAGTTCAGCAAGAATGTTAATAAATGAATGACATTGCAAACAACACCGATTGAAGCAAAGTGTCTGTGTTCCCCCACAAAGAGAGGCAAAAATATAATGCCTGACCTGGAAATCATCAAATTTCTGATTCCAATTGCATCCGTATGAATCCAAAATTGATTTCTTGGTTTTGATGGATGGTTGTGGGTTATTCCTTCAGATGATTTGGGGTTTATCCTCCCTGCAATGAACCAAGAAAAGCTGTGATTGTGCCACCCCATCTCACCCAGCACCCCAACACAACGCACACGGCTATTACCCAATATCCTACTGACAGCAATTAAAACACAAACACGCGGACATATTTTTGGATGAAATTGTACAAACATTTCAAAACAGTTTATGTATTCAGATTTGTATGTTATCAGAGAGCACCACACAGGCGCATGGAATTTATGGAAAAGGCTGAAAGATTTGAAAAGGAAATAGTTTGGGAAGTTGTCTTATTTTTTTGAACATAAATCCCCGAACAGTTTCCCTTAACATTCCTCTCATCTGTGCAACAATTAAGTCTTGACATTTTTGTTTTTCACTCTGTCCATCTTGGGCTTTTAAAATTTTTGCTTATTTCTGTTTATTTTTTGCATCTCTCCCTTCACGTTTGCTACATCTGGAGGACACAAACCCAGCATCAGCGGTTACAATCGAACCTCCTTGCACAGGAGGATGGTGTGAAGGAGCATTGAGAGGAGATTTAGGCCTCCAAAACCCCAGTCACAACCCTAGATGAGATATTTATTGTCACAGGCTGCCCATGGAAGCAGTGCAGTCACTGTCCCTTGGAGGTGTCCAAGAAACTTGGAGATGTGGCACTGAGCAACATGGTTAGTGGGCATGGTGGGGATGGGTTGGGGTTAGACTAGATGATCTTGGAGGTCTTTTCCAGCCTTAATGATTCTATGATTTTATGATTTAGGCTCAGGGATGCCTGTTCAATGTCTTCAGCTCAGATACCTGGAAGATGCAGTTGCTCACAGATGATTCTCTTGGCTTGATCAGTTTTTTTCTCACTTACAGTGATTCCAATGGCTCCAAGGGGATTATTGTTGTAATAGCCAGATGTAAAAGGAAGGCAAAATCAAATCCTTCATATATCAGTGTCAGGCAAACTCCAAGCAAACCCATGCTGAGTGATATAAAGGATAAGGGGCCTGAGGAAGGATGTGTTTATGGAGAACATTTGGAAACTTTAACTACTTGTAGCTAGACCAAGCGCTGAGTAAGGAAGCTGCCTGCAAATGTTTAAGAGGGAAAAAAGTATAGAGCATAAAATAAATTGCTCACAGTGATACAAAGGGATATGAGAAAGAAGAATGAGATCCATTCAAAGAAAGCAGAAGGATCATAGCTCTTCCAGAAAAAAAGGCAACCTGATCTCCCATGGGGTTTTTATACCATATTCTTCATACAGAACACCTTCTGGGTGTGTGGAAATGGTTTGCTGTGGGCATAGGGGGAAAGTAAGAGAATCTTGCTGGAGGAGAATATGTTTTGTTGTTCCCCTGAAACTACAGCCCCTGAGGAAGTGGAGAGCAATATAACCTCCAAGCATCACATTTGGTTGACAGGACTCTGAACAGCATTTCATCACTTTTTCTCCTATGCCAGACCATGTCCATATAAAATTTGGCGTCCATATAAAATTTAATCTTCTGCATATAATGGGCCATTTCATTTCCTTGCAACTGTTGAAAACAAAGCTTATTCTAAGGGAATAAGCATATCTGTGGGGAGAAGTGTCATTTTTTAATAAGAAAAAAATATAGTTTTCATGACCATGTAATACCAGTCCATCTTTCCTTCTGCATGTACCTCTTCTCTGAATATATCTAAGTTACTGCCAGACCTTAGTTACCACATATAGAGCAGATGATGATTCAACTCTCGGAAAACATTGCTTTCTTCATAATACACACTTCATCTCTAACTATGACAATTTATCTGTAGACCCAAGTGGCTTAGCACAGTGGCTATGACAAAACTCATCTCAGTTCCTGGGGTCTGAAGAGTCTCACCTGAGCAGCGAAGTAGAAGGTCCAGAACTTTGGGGTGATCTCCAAAACCTGCTGGTAAAAGCATCCATGGAGCTGTGAAACTCCATAGATTATCTGTAGTCATAGTTAGATAGATAACATAGTTAGATAACTATACAGATATCTGTATAAGGTGGTGCCATGTTTCTTGGCTTGCCCACTGTGCAGATGGGAAGCTGTGTGCTGGGCTCCTTTGTTGCTCATCTGGGACATTCTCCGTGCCACTGATAACCAGAGAAGGGTTAGGTTTAGAGGCAGGAGGTCAAGGGAATGCTCTTAATGCTGCCTGTGCCCTTTCCTCACCTTCTTGTGTTTGTTAGCTGTGCCCCATTCCATGGACTCTCCATGCCATGGACCTGTGTCACCAAACGTTACTCTTCATCAAAACATCAGTGCCAGCCCAAGTAGCCTTGGTGGCTCTAGCCCAAAGCTACTTGAATAAACACAGCAGCCCAAGTGCCGGCCCATTTCATTGACCTGTCCTGCAGTTTGAAGAAATCCCTGAACAGCATGTGAGGAATTACAACCCACAGCAGATGTGTCTCCCATATTATCAGTAGAAAAAAAAAAAAAAAAAGAAGGCAAAATAGCTGAGATGGAAAGTGGAGAAAAAATGGGGATCTGTGATGATGTAGGTGAGCAGCTCCTGGGAGAAAAGAAGCAAGAAAGATGGAAAAACACCAAGCCACAATTTCAGAGACAGGACAGTCATTACGGATGCACATTCACTAGACCATCACAAACCTGGACAACCACGTTCTAGCAACAAGGCTTTGGGGACAAGTGGGATACAGATGGACTGTTAGCTGCTCCTTGGGCCATGTGGAGAAACATCCTTGGTTGCTTAGCATTTGGGTCTGTTTGTCTGTTTGTCTCCATTTTTCCCACAGCTGACTGTGGGGTGCGGGAGCAAAGCGGGGCTGTTGAATTTCAGCCTACTCAATCATCCTGCAAATTACAGCCAGCCCAGAAAAACAGAGCTCGGCATGTTTCCTTATTTAGGTGGAAGTGTTGGGAAAATGGCATGAGATTTTGTTTCTGATAAAGTAGGAGCTGTTTCAGGAATATTAATTATTTTTGTTGTATCAATGTTTTACATTTCTTTCTCTACAGCTGTATAGTGAAAAAGATGGATGAAGCTTGTGGCCTGGTTTCAGGCTGTCTTTGGGGCACTCCCAAAGCTCTGAACAAGAAAGTAAGAAATGTACAGACATCTGGGAGTCAGTAGGGATGGTTCCCTGGTTATTTTAGCCTGGGGTTTGTAAACTGTGGGCTTTGTTCCCTGTCTCTTTACAGAGAATGTCCCTTTACAGCATTTGCAGTGGTCAGATCCTTAAAAAGTTTCTGGATGCCCAAAGACGGAGGTCTAAGGGGAATCTTCAGGTACCTGGATGCTTTTGAAAATCTTGTGTTCTACCTGTCCTATACTCCATCTCTCAGAACATCCCAATGGGAAAGGCTGCAGGAGGCATTCTGCTGTTTTATTGATTGTAGGATCACAGAACCATAGAATGGCTTGGGTTGGAAGGGACCTCAGAGATCTTCTACTTCCAACCCCCTGCCTTGGGCAGGGTTGCCACGCACTAAATCAGGCTCTAGACAGGTTGAGATGCACTGGGAGACCAGGAGATGTGGGAACACATGAAATTTTTCAATAAGAAAATAAGGCCGTAGGAGTGGATCCATCCATAGTTACTTTTCCTCTGAGCTGAAAATGCTTTAGACTTCAGTGTGCATGGGAACAGAATGTTGTGTAAATATTTTAGGACCAGATAATAAATGGTGATGTCCTTGGGAGAAAAACCTTGCCTCCTTCACAGTAAAATGGACAGGAAATGTTACCAAGAAGCGTTCAACAGATTATCCTCTAGTTGTAGATCTCATCTTGTGCAACTTAAAGCAACTTTATCAGGACCCATGGCACAAACACAACCACGTAGGTCAAGTCCTGGAGGTTTGAATCAGTCAACGCTGCCTTTGAAGTCAATGAGGCTGAAGTTATTGCCTGACATGAGGAGCAGTCCATCTGGGATTTCTCATATGATGAACTTTAATAATAAAAACGATGGTAAAAATATGTAAAATAAATAAAAATGATATTGTCAGCCACTTTGTTTGTTTCTGGCTCAGGGGGTTTATATGTTTAGTCTTGAGTGTTTTTCACATTGATTTTGTATATCCAGATTTAATGCTGTCTGGAACCGCTGAGTAAAGGCATTTAGTAACAACAATAACAGAGGGTGTGATTTCATAATCCTAACAGAACAGATAAGGTGGGTTTGGGCTGTTTCCCTGCCTGGCTGTAGGATTCTCTGGCTGCACACCACATTGGGCACTGAGATAGCTTTGTCTTGGGAGAGGCCTTTGTGCTGGAGAACAGCTAACGAGATCTGGTAAATCTGAGAGACCTGATAGCAGCCTTTCAGTATCTAAAGGGGGCCTATAAGAAAGAAGGGCACAGGCTCTTCAGCAGGGTCTGTTGTGATGGGACAAAGGGAAATGGTTTCAAACTAAAAGAGGGGAGATGTAAGTTAGATTTAAGGAATAAGGCTTTTAGAGTGGGGCTGGTGAGGGACTGGCACAGGTTGCCCAGAGATGTGGCAGAAGGAGGGTGCCCAATCCATGGGGACATTCAAGGTCAGGCTGGATGGGGCTCTGAGAACCTGATGGAGCTGTAGGTGTCCCTGTTTGTTGCAGGAGAGTTGGACTAGATGGCCTTTAGGAACCTCTTCCAACTTAAAGGGTTCTATGATTCTAAATAATGTCAACAAACGTTTCTCTCTCCGGATACAAAAGGGGAGCTGTTTAGGCAACATAGGTTTAGGAAGCCACCAGTATTGCCCACTGAGCTGTGTCCCTCAGTGCCACATCTCCACGGTACTTGAATAGCTTCAGCGAGTGACAACTTCCCCCCCCCCCCCACTCTGGGAAGCCAGTGCCAATACATCACCACTCTCGGAGAAAGGAGTTTTTTTTTCCCCAAAATGTTAGGAGCCGAATTGGAGCAGCTCATCTCAAGAAAAGACATCCCAACAGCCTATTTTCCAGCTCGTTTGATCTCTTCCCGAGACGAACCGTATCCGAGAGCTGAGCTGGACACGCAGCCTATGGGCGGCACGTGGCCCACTGTCCCCCGCCATGTCCCTGCTTCCCCTATAGGGACGTCCACCCGCGGATGCCCGTGGCGGTTGCGCACGGTGGGGCCGCGGAGATGCGCGGAGCCGGGAGGGAACTCGGAAGCTCCGGGACGGGGTTCGGGGACCGCGGGGCGCCCGCCTCGCCGCTAAGGGTTAAGGGGAGCGGCGGGGAGGGCGGGGGCTGCCGGGGATTGGAGCGAAGTTTGGAGCTGGGCGGTGCCGGGCCGCCCTCCTCGGCTCGGCCCCCGCCGCCACAAAGCCCTGCAGGGAAAGTTGCTCGATCGCCCGTTTCTCTTCGCCCCCCCCTTCCCCTCCCCCTTTTCCTCCTTCTCGCCCCGACTCCCCAACCCCTTTCCCCTCCTCCCATCTCTCCTTAAACGGGATTCCGGCTCGGGACGGCACCACCGGGCATCCCGCGGCGGCAGCCCCCGGGGCTCCGGCAGGTCCCCGCTGTCCCTCCTCGCACACGCACACATACACACACATACACTCACCCCACTCCCGAGAAGCAGTGAGAATTATAACCCCCCCCCTCCCCACCCCGTCCCCCGCTTCTCTCCCTTTAACCCCTCTCACCGGTGTGGCAAACCGATCCGGGGGTGCCGTGTCCGCTCGAGAGGGCTCAACCCAAAGCAGCCCCCGGTCCCGGGGGGGGTGCGATGAGGTAGAGGGCGGCGACGGAGAGCCCGGCCGGGGGCCGCGGCAGGAGGGCATGAGGCGGAGAGCTGCGGGGATGGGCGGCAGCGCTCGCTGCTGAGAGCCGGCAGCGGCCAAGGTAAGTGCGGACCCCCCCCATGGAGAGGGGTGGGTTGGGATACCCCCACCTGGGCTACGGGCGCACCTGGCGGCATCGTTCCCGTGCGCCCCCGGGTTCTAATTTCTGCTTCTAACCCTCTTTCCCGCTTGCCCCCCACCCCTTCTCTTAACCCGCCCCTACGAGCTCCCTATGGGGGCAGCCGATGGTTGGATGCGGTGCGTTGTGCATCCCGGGGCACTGGGGAGTCTCAGTGGGAGCTTTACGAGGGTGAGGAATTCAGACAGTGCTTAGAAAGTGAGAGTGTGGGGAGGGGAGCGGGGAGTAACGAGCGTCAAGCCGATCTGCCCCAGCGTATCGCTGCGAGGGCATCGCCCGAAGGTGGTGGGTTTCATGGGGTTTGGCTTTGGGACACACCTCTGGTGCTCAAGGAAATGAGTGGGGGGGTTGGAAAATAGGAAAGCGATGCTCAGAAAGCGATGATCCGTGCTGGAGGAGCGCGTGTTCCCGGGGCAGAGCGGGGCCGGGGCACGGAGTCTGTTGGGCTGTGGAGGCAGCGCTCTCCCTCTCTCTCATCCGAGTTCCTCCGCAAAATTGTTAACCTGAAATCTTGGTTTACGGCCGCTTTTGCTCGCGTTTTGTTTTCCTTCCAGACTGGTTCTGTGCGGGATACCGGAGAATTATGCATTAACTGTAAACTTAGAGCAGCGTGCTGGCCTCAGTGGGTCCCTGATTTATATCAGGCTGAAACAGAACGGAGGGCAAAGTTTTGCTTGCTGAGCGCCAAGGAATGAATTACAAACACGCTGCTGTTGCGTTTACTCTTCCTGCTCTTGCGCTTCTGCAACAGCCCTTAAAACTCTGCAAACTTGTGGGCTGTTTGCTTATTTCCCCCCGTAATCGCTCCGCTCCCTTTCCTGCAGCTCCGAGGACGGCAGCCCGTACAGCTCCCAGGGATCCGCTTTTCACCATGGGATTGCAGCTGGCGCTCCTGCTCGCAGGGATCGTCGCGCTCTCGGACTCAGCGAGAGGTAAGGACCGAGCAGCTCGAGCCCTCCTGCTTGCTGCCTTGCCGTGCACACGTGCTCCATTGCTGTCTCTTGGTGCTGCTGGGTGCAGCGTGGATTTGGTGCTGTGGTCGCAGGTGGGCTCGCATGGGACTTTCCTCATGCATCCCGTTTAATTTTAAAGGAGAGCAGCTGCATTCCTCTGTGGATCAGAAATACCTCTCCCCTCTTGTAATCCCCCCCAGCCCCTGCGCCGTATATTCCCACCAGCAAATGTAACAAACACATCCATTAACCTTCCTGGTGACAGACAAATGACAGCTCCTGATAGTGAGAACATTTAAGAACTGGGGCTCCGGCAGTCAGTCGGGTTTCAATACACAGGTTACCAAATGCATTGACCTGGGAGTGGGAAGGTGCCTTAACCCGAGTGTGGGGTCAGAGCAGGGAAGGCTGCCTTTATCCCTGCCCCATACTTTGGTGGGTGCTGTCTGAATGGGAAACAACCGTTCACAAAGGAGGGGTTGCATTGTTCCAGCAGAATGGGTGCATGGCTTTAGGATGTAGATTGCTTCAGCTGCACGTCCCAAGAGGATCGGAGTTGTGCGGATGAATGTTGGAGTTGAGTGAATGAGTGCTGGAGTTGCATGAATTGGTGAAAGAGCTTTAAATCACCTGATGCAATGAAAAGATGTTAAAACTTGTGCTTCGTTAGGGCCATAATTTGCCAAAAATAAAACCAAAGGGATGGGGAGGGAGCATTTCTCTACAAACCCAAGGCTCGATTAGTGCTTTGCTTTTTTTTCCATCTTCGCACTGGCTCCCAAGCAAATATTTTATGGAGGCAGAAGCACTATAAAATGATCAGCTGGAAGCTGAATGAAAAAGAAAACAGTGCATATAGGCTCAGAGCCCTGCAGACTGAGTTCCCAGCCAGGTCTATAATGTAGACTCCGTTGAAGTTGTAGGCAGCGACGTATGAAATAAGACGACCTCATGGATGTAGGTTATTGCCATAGACTTGAGGAGTTGGTGGAGTTCCGAAAAAAATCTGAAGTGGGCAGAAGAAGACAAAAGGAGTTTTGTCTCTGTTGGGAGCGGAGTGTCGGCTGCTTTCCTGGCAGCCCCCGTTTCAATGCTGTTTGCACTTGTCTTGCTCGTATTCTTTTATTGCCTCTGGAAAATGCGGTGCGATTGACTGCGGGCTGCTGTCGTGTGAAGAAGAGCCAGACAATTAACAGCGTTAATTTCAGAACATCGTTGTTCTTCCTATGGAAAAGGTTTTTATTTTTTTATTTTTTTTTTTAAGGCAATATTAACAGGGTCGCAATAGTGATTGGGTTTGTTCAACTCACTTTATTCAGAGCTGGAAAAACCATCTTGTGTGTGGATGGAGAGGTGGTGTGGGTTGTTTAAAATGAAATAGAGTATAAATCCAGGGCCAAACCCATGAAAAACATCATTCGCTCATCGGCTGTAATGAGGGAGAAAGAGAAAAAAGAAGCGTAAATGTGGTAAAAACAGAGCTGTGGCCCTACCATTACAATCCTGCTCTGCCTCTCTTTGAAATTGAGAGTATTCAGAGAGCGATGGGTGCAGATGAAGGATCAAACGTGTACATGAGCAGAGGTGGCACATCTCTGGCACATTGCAGCTGCATTTTGGGCGGCCAATCATCACTGATTATTGGTTGTTTACTTTGGGATAACTTCAGATTCTTGTAAAAACGTGTCCTGCCATGAATGTGCCCGCAGATTTTTTCCAAGTGTATCATGTGGTGCGTTTGGAGGTGGGTAGGTGTCACCTGCTTGAGTCTATCGGTCGTTTCTCAGCCTAAGATTTTTATCTGGAGGGAGAAGGGCTCTTTGTTTCGGCCAAACAGCCTTTAGTAGCCCTGTCCCAAATGCAAATTGTACACGCGTGGCACAAAGCGTGCCAGCATTTCCTAACCTGAGTTGTCAAGAAGTGCTCAGGTGAGGAAGGTGGCTCAGAAGGCTCTGATTGAAAGCGTTGCCCCTTCTCTTTTTTTAAGCGAGAGGAGATTTTGAACTAGGATGTTGGTTGTGTACCCTGCAATGGGTAAGGGCTGTACCAAAGTGCATTTGCACAAGGGGGCAGAGGTAAGTTGCCCATCCAACGCAGCCTTGCTATTCCCTGGTAGCTCATCTGCAGTCTTGCATTAATGTTGCCTTAACAGTATTTTTACCTCTGTATTTAGGTGGTGCCTTTTAAGGTGAAGGAACCCACAGGGCTGCCTGATAGGGCCAATGCTGCAGCTTTTTCCCAGGTTGGGAGCTGTGCCCTCTGGCTCTGTCCCTTCTTGTACATTTGCGACCTGTTGTGTCTCATCATCCACACACAAAATAGTGAAATAGGGGATTTCTTAGGTAACCAACATAAACTCTTAAGAAAGCAGCAAGATAAGTATCAAGAGCAGGACTTTATTTTAGAGAATCGGGTGTGGAACTTATTCTGTCTGAAAGGATGAAGGATGAGGTAGTTCTGTCAAGGTCTGAACCCATATTTTCCAGTACTGAAATGTAAAGACTTTGGCTAAGGGCTTGTCTACACTGAAATAACCCTTTCAAAATAGTTAATCTGGAATACATGCCCCAGAGACCAATCTTAATCCAGTCTGAGGACCCTCTGGAAGGAGCCTGTACTCAGTGGTTGCTCCTTGGGAGCTGTTTGGGTGAACCTCTACACTCCTCCGTTCCCTACTGGGTGAACACAGGAACTTCTGTGTGCACAAAACCCACCCTTTGAGCACATAACCTGCTCTCAGTGGGGGAATATCCCTCCTGGCTGGCAGCCGAGGCACAGGGTGACAGCTCCAGCCTTTCTGCCAGCAGCCCCAGCTACGTCAGCCCTTAACCTGGGAGAATGATGCAGGGCCAGTGGCTCGTCCCTCATGTCGCTCCATTCCCTGCCCTCTGCACAGCCCTATACTGGGCATAAAAACCCTCCTCCTCGGGGATGAATGCCATCTTGGGTCACTAACCCTTGGTGACTATGTCCTGCAGCAATGTGGCTCCAACCACTCCACACCTCCGGTCGGATACAGGTAATACAATCTGATATTTTCCCGCTGGTGTTAACTCAGTGACACACGCCGCAATATTTGTTCCAAATCTGTCAAGTTGCCATCCGATTCACTTTGGTTACCGTATATGGTCACATTGGGATGTGCCTGGCTTGGTCCCGTGGCTTAAGCAAGATTTTGTACGGTATGTTTAGAAGTTTTTGGTAAGAGCAGTGACAACCCTCCTGTTAGCGAGTAAACTGATATTCTGCTGGAAACTAATTAGTTTGGATGTTGATTTCATTTTCGGTGCCTTGCGTAGGGAGGGGAAGAGCGGGACCTTAATTACTTTCTACTCTTGTGCTTCTCTCTGCGCCACTTGGCTTCCAAGTCTGGTTGGTTCCTGCTTTACGGGGAAGGTGTTGGGACTACATTAAAACTCAACAGTTCAGTGCAGAAATAATGCTGTTTGCCTTTTTTGCTAAGCATTGGAGAAAAGGGAATGGGATACTAGAAAGTTTGTGGTTGCGTTTATTGTTATTTCTTGGAAGCTGAGTACTTGATATATAAACCACAAAGTTAGGGAAGGTTAAATAAGAGTGAACGGTATTTAATGCGGAGAAGATAATGATAATATAAGAGATGGCTGTTGGCTTCTGTTTACTGTCTCCTTTATTCCTACTCCAGTGTTGTTATCAGGTATAACAGTTGGGTAATTCTTTACTTGTGAAAGAGAAGCGCATTCAGATCCACAGTCTGATCCAAATTTTACGTAAGTCGCTGCAGATTTCCTGGTTAAGTTTGGTGTCTTTTTTGGGCCAGGCTCTTAGGGAGCTTGCTTGTGAATAATCTGTCATCACGACTTGTACTGAAAGCCAACAAGACAATCTACGAAAATCCTGGTTATTTTTTTAAGCTGTAGTTCCTCCCTTCTTCCAAGACCGTCGGTCTCTTTAAATTGTGGCTGAGTTTGAACATAAAATACAGCATGTGTTGTACTGGAAAACTAGATTTTTTTTTTATTTTTATTTTTATTTTTTAAGGAATATTACAGAACGCAGCAAATGCTCAAGTACATGTGGATTTTCCTTAACATTTTTATAACTTTGTTTTTGAAGTACATGTGCTGCTTTGACCTTCATTAAAGGACGCAAGCGGCAAATTCACATACGTCTGTTCTGTGATGCACCTGGAAGCAGCTCAGTTCCAAAGCCAGACTTGTCCACAGAAGAAAATTTTACGTGCCATGAGGCTGTGCTTGAGAAAACACAGAATAGTCAGTTCTTTCGTAAGAAAACGTTGTTCAAAAAAAGCCAAAAAAGCAAAAGTGACACTTGCGAGGAAGTTGGTACCTACTTTTTTGCTGCTGAAACTGATCATTCCTTTCCAGTGGGTGTACTACTGCTGTGCAATGGGCTGGGATCTGCATGGCCTCTGCCTTGACTGCGTATTTTGGATTATTTACTGGAAAAGAGGAAACATTTCTACCAAAGTGGGAAAATAATAATACAAAAGTCGTCTTCTGCCTATCTGAAATCAGAAAATAAAACATCAAAACCCTTTGGTCACAGCTTTGTTTATTCAGTGAGAGAGGAATCTGTGCAGCTTTCTGGTTTTCCTAAGACGTGAAACTCCTGCTTGTGTCCGCAGCAACCTGTAGAATTGTGTTGTTCAAAGGGACCGTGCAAACGTATCCCTGCATTACAAGTGTTGGTGGCAATGTTCCTTTCTCCCTTTCATTTTGTTAACCCCCTCATTTTGTCTTGTTTCAAAGAGTTGGTCTTTCATCTGCCTTCTTCCTGTGTTTTCTGGTGAGTTGCTCAAGCTGAAATGCATTTGATCTTGTTTTGGACATTTAATTTGGATTTCTATCCCTTTTCTTGTTCTCTGTAATCAGTCTTCCCTTGGAGCATTCTGTAATACAAGCACGCCCGTGTTTTTAGTTGGGTTGACCTGTCCTCATATTTTGCACCAAACTTTTTATGAATGCTTTTGTTCATAGAAGGGAACTTTTTTAAGAGTAGTGTAAATGTGCAAGTTGCAAAGACTTTTGCAAGCTTATTGAACCTGGCACTCATTTGTATCTGCCGTGGTACTATGATAAAAGAAAGAAACTTGCTCAGGGCAGCCTGATCCTGCTGCCCTAATGCTGGGTGAGATAAGCAGATGCAGCCCATGCCAGGTGGAACAGGTTAGGACCTGATTTGGAGCCTGTGAGCATTTGTGCTGTGACTCCTCCTCGCTCCCATGGGCTTTGAATCCATCTCTTAAGGATGACCTGCACAGATAATGTGTGATATTGACCCGCTGTTGTCAGTAGTGGGCTAGGGGCAGGATTTTGGATTCTTCCACTTGCTTGCTCAGTGGGACAGCTCAGCTGGATTTTTTTCTCCCAGTAACACACAGATTCTGCCTGCTGCAGGCTCAGGCTGGCAACTGGAGTGTGCACAGCGGAGGCTGAAAGCAACTTGGAAATTCATCGCTTTAACTTTGGGTTTTATCCGCGAAGAATGGGTGCCATTCTGCAGGCTGGGTTGCTAGGTGTGGAGGAGCTGACAACTGGCCTAAGTGTTATTTAACAAGTTAATATATGCTGACTGCTGCTGAATCCTTTCACATCTTGGATTTTTTTTTTTTTCTTTTCCCCTTTCTGAGTCAAATAAACGGGCTGCTTGGAGCTTGATTGCTTGCCCTCATTACACAGTCTCCCCATTGTATTGCAGTAGAAACACAGTATCCAGCAGTGCTGTGAATAACCTGAAGTTCTTATTTCATCCCAACCACCCCGATTTTCAGGAAGAATTTCAGCCAATAACTCCAGGCTACTTCTTCCATTAAGTGTTCAAACTTAATTTTGAGCTTTGCTAAGGGAAGAAAAATGTAAATTGGGAACAGAGGCTTCCCACAGAAGGTTAATGTTTCTCGGGACTGCTGTGCCTCTATTCCCAGCCTCTCATGTGTAAGAGTACGAACGGCTTCTAGTTTGTAAAGATCCCGAATCACTGCTCTTCGTGTCTGGTAAATGTATTTCAAGAACAGCTGACACAGTCTTGGGTATCCTGTCAGGTGGCTGAGAAGTGAATAACACAAGGATTGTCACAACTGAAGTGCCTCTTGGGTTGTATCACCTTCAGTGATTACTTTAGGAGCTGCATTTGTGATTATAAATAAAAGTACAGGAACAGACAGATGCAGAAATGTTGATTTTAAAAATTTGCCTGTTTTGCAAATTAATTCCTATTCTCTGTGCTGGGTTGGCTCAAGCATGCCTGGTGAACTGATGGGTGTAGGAATTTGGTACCGCCTTGTACTGATTACCAGTGGCAGCTGTGCACCTCCCAGTTCTGTCCAGAACAAGATGTCCAGGAGGGAAAAAAGTTGGAAGAGGTCATGGAGGGAAATCTAAGCATTAGCCAGCCTTTGGGAGGCAATTTAGTCTGAACTACAGTGCTGAAGCTCTTGAGTCCTGTGAGGCCGAAAGAGAGACTTGAACGGGCAGCCTGTGTGCGTGATCAGGATGGTGAGATGCAGATATTCCAAATCTGCCCTGTATTTCCCTTTTCCTTTGTGTCCTCCCAGATACCTCATATCATTATATATCTGGTGAAGTACCTGATTGACTTTTGGCCACTGTGTGACTTGAAGCAGAAGCATCCTGTTGCAAAAGGAGGCTTTTATTATAATTGTTAGTATTTTCCTGTTGCTCTTTATGAATTTAAATCTTCTGTTTTCTAGACATGTGGTTGGGGTGAAGCCAAATCAACTCCAAAGGAAGGGGAAGAAGCAATTACTCAGCCCCTCAGAGCAGAAGCAGGCCGACTAGAGGAGTTAGGCTGCTACAGACCCTGGGGCACTGTGAACTGGTTTCTTTTTCTCCTTCTTGACTAACAGATTTCTGTGAGTTGGAGTAATTGAGGAAGCTGTTTTCATTCTCACCTAACCCAATCTGTTAACACTGGTTAAGCAGTGACAAGTGTCAGAGAACTTGCAGGTGTATGAACTGTATGTCAAGGATGGAAAGGTTAATGAATAACAGGACAAACCTCTGGATATTATGGGATACCTCTCCAGGGTTGCTGCATGCTTGCTGAGCATTGAGCAGTTGATGTAAAATTGGTGGTTAAAAGCCCTTAAAACTTTGGATACCTTTGGGATAGGGAATACTTTGAGCCTCTGCTTCTGGGTGAACCAAATTCTTTAATGTTCTTCTCCAGATTAACACTATATCCTGGTGGCAATCACAGTGTCTGTTTAGCTGGGTGAGTAATATTAGGAAGTACTTAATGTATTTTAGGGCACGTTTAAAGTGGGATCTGGGAGGGCTATTGCCAGCTCTACCGGCAAACGGAGACCAGTCTTGCTGCTCCAGTAAGTCCGCTCATATCAAAGCATTCAGAGTCAGGTATTGTTCCAAGTTATAAAGGTAACAGTCCTTTTAGGTTCGGTAGTTGTGGCTGTGAGTAGGATCAGAAATAATAATCCTACCAGAGAGCAGGAACTGGAGCCTCATCAGAGCAGGTTGTGTGTCAGACCTGCGTAGTGTGGCATTAAGCCAAGGCAAGGTTCATCATGATCTGAGGAGTTAATATAAAACTAGATTAAGGGATCAGAGCTGATGACTATCTTTCCCACTCCTGGTCTTCACAACCAATCAGAAATGCAGTATTGCCGGGGTTAATTTTGTTAGGGCCTAATGAGAGTGGAGCATTCCACTTAATCATGGCCTCAGACAGGTGTTTACTTTTCCTTGACAGGTTTGATTGACAAGGAGTTGTAAACCCATTATGGAGACATTTACATATGTAGGAGAACAAGCTTTGGACAGTTTATTTCTAATTGCCACATTTGTTATCTGGAAACGTTTAAGGTAGGGATGGGCAAGGCTTTATCTAGACCAGAGCATGCTTGTAGCACTGAGGCAGAATGCTTTGTTTGATTCCCTGCTTACTCAAACAGAGATAGACCCGAGGGTATGGAGAATTTCAAGCAAAAGTTTGTGATAGTGATATATATGGGCAATAGCCTCAGGATAGTTAATTGGAAATGTTATCTGTGGCTTTTCTTACCAAGAGGATACCCCTATTGGGATGAGTATTGCAGGCTCATAGAGGTGGGAGTCCGTTCACTGATTCTGTATTTTATCACTAATCCTGAGTAAGAGTGCAGCAAGGAACTATTCACAAACAATTTGTATGTTTATAATATTATTAATATTTATTGAGAGTTTCTGGGGAACAAAAAGGACCTAGAGCTCAGCATAATGTTCCTCTTCTACATAGCACTGGGAGAAAAAGGTTGCCTCTCTGAAGACTACAGACTAGCTAAGTGGAGTTTGAGGCTTATTTTCCTTTTATCCTAGAAAATCCAATAAATCCAGTAAATTCTTTCAGTGTGGTCTTCCAAGAGTTTTTCAACTTCGTCTGACTCACAGATTATTTGAGTGCCATTATAGACTAGGGGTCAAGCAAGTTAATTCCCAGAACAGTATGCTGCCCTGTTTTCAAACTGTGCTAATCAGGGTTTTGAGTCAAAGCATGGTAGTTTGCTTAGTGAAATTATTTTCCTGTTAGAAAATTACAAATAGGCTCTGAGTATTGCTACTGGCCTCAAACACTGAGGCACACACACATCACATGTGTGCAAAGCCCCCGGGGACGTGCTCACTGGGATCAGGGCACTGCTGGGGGCTTGATTCTCAGCTCCCAAGATTGAACTTGGAAAATGGGCTGGCTCTGAAACCTTATTTAAAAAAAAAATAATAATAAAAAATTGCTACAGTTGCACCTACTCCTCCACTGGGACAAGGGAGGGCTGCATGGAGCTCATCCGATCTGCAATTGCGTGTCCTTTCCCAAAGGAGACATTTGGTGGAGTTATTGGGTTACCTCTCCCCCTCACCTTTTTGTAATTCACTCCTGTTTACTTTTTCTCCTCCTTTCCCCACGTTTATTACAGCTGCTTGGGCAGAGGAAATGAATTAACATAATTTACTGGTTTTAGAGCAAGACACATTCCCTGCATGTACGTACGCACACGCAGCTGCCCTCCCAGTGCCGTGCAGAGGAGCGTGTTTACAGAGTCTGGGTCCATTTAGGGAGAACAATACCCCGATTATGGAGGGCAGCCTTTTATTCCCAGAAACCAGAAAGAACCATTCGCCTAAAGTAGCTACTGCCCCTTGAAGGCACAGGCGTGCGAGCTGCTGGAATAGGGAATAAATCTGTTGTAGACACAAACCAGCAGCATTGTTCGTGGCGGAAGTTGATTTAGGGCTGGGGGTGAGAAATGGTCTCAGGACAAACCAAGCACCAAGTTTAAGATCTACAGTGTGCAGAGAGGTGCTGTGGTTGCCAATCCAATTTCTGAGTAATAGCTGTGAGATTTGTGTTTAGTCTGGAGTGAGGGGAGACCTCGATGGTCTCTACAGCAGCGGGGACGATGTCAGTCTCTTTTCTCAGATGACAACTGGATGCAAGGAAACAGGCTGAAGTTGCACCGAGGGAGGTTTGTATTGGATATTAGGAAGAATTTTGTTACAAAGACTGTGCTGAAGCATTGGAGCAGGCTGCTCAGGGCGATGCCAGAGTCCCCATCCCTGGAGGTATTTAAGACGTGTGGATGTGGCACTAAGGGTTTAGTGGCAGGATTTGGTAGATCAGATTGATGGTTGGATTTGGTGATCCTGAAGGTTTCTTCCAACCTAGATGATTCTGTGATTTCAAGGGGAGTTATTTGGTGCTTTCTGAGCTAGTAAGGCTCGAGGGAGTTTGGGTGGAAAGGTGGCAAACGAGCCTCCAACAATACTTGGATCACTTCTTGGATCACTACAGCTGATCACTTCTAATTGCAATCATGCACCTGTTACTGGCAGATAATGCTGGAGCCATGTCACGTGGAGCATTTGCTTCATGGGATTTTTGGGAAAGGTCAAGCATTTGATTGCTGTCCTGCTAAATTGAATCATTAGCAGCACAAATAGGACCCCCTTCTCTGCCCAATTACAGCTGCTTGGATCCTGGCAGTAAATGCTTCTCAGGTGTGAAATCATGGCAGCTGAAGACAAAAGAAATTGATTCCAGCACCACCCTGCCCTTCTGTACTGCTTCTAGCCTTGGATGTGTCTTGTGCTGGTGTGAAGTTCTTCTGGCCTTGCTGTTAGCTGATTTGGGAAGCTGAAGCTAATATAGAAAAAAATGTGGTGAGTGAAATTATTACAGGAGCATAGCCTGAGCTCATGAAATATCAGTGTGATTATAGGCACCAAAACCTTTCCCTTCTGTTTTGTAGCAGAAGGGCTCTGGATTTTGGAGGAGTAGGCCTTTATGTGAACATTTATCACATAGCCCCTGGGGAGCGTAAAATGCATTCGGGTCATGGGGAAAAGCGCCTATTAACTTGACCTCACCTGAGCAGTTTGGGCTGTTCTGGATGGGCAGTAATTATTCCTCTTTGTTTGTTGCTGTTGGTTTGTCTTGGTAGAAGGGTGGTTCATTTCTGACCCTTCTGTACTGGGACTCAGACTACATCAGGACAGTCTTCTCTTTGTGCTGCCCAGCTTGCGTTCATCTTGTTGCTATCTTTGCTGCACCCTGGCTTTCCATTGCTCTCAGTTCTCATCTCAAACATGTTTCATCCCTTTTTGTCTCCTTGGTTATGTCTCCATGGGGTTTTATGTCACAGTTGCTGTATGTTTTGTCCCAAGAAGCCCCAGAGAAAGCCAAAATCACAAAGGAACGAAATGTGTGTTCTCCCAAATGGTCTTTGTTCCCTCTTTCAGACAAATGTACCTCTCTTTTTTTTCTCACTTCCAAAACAAAAAAACAACCAAACAAAAAAACCCCACAAAAAAAAACCTCCCAAAACCACCACCCTAAAAAACAGCCCCAAAGCAAAATAACTTGGGCTGGGACTTCTAAGAACTGAGTAAGGATGCAAAGGCCTGTGGTCCTGCACCCTGGAGACAGTAATTGAAATAACAGCATAGAAGAACAAACCTGAATGGATTTTAACATCTGATGACAATCTTTTTGTTCATGTTCTTACAGCCTATTTCCTTTTTACCTCTGCAAGACTAATGCATATAATGCATTTAATTGTTAAATGCAAAAAAACCCCAAACCAAACAACAACTCCATTATGAATTGAAGATGAAAAATGCACCAAAGTAATTGGAAGAGCTTTGTTTTAAGTATCCCTGCTTAAAACCAGAGCTTGGCCATCTTTCTGTGGCATGTGTTGGATGTGTTTTGCTACAGGACAGAGATATTAAGGCAGAGGTGGAGGAGGATGACAGCATGTAAAGTATTTTATTTTGCTCTTGGAACATGTGTCAGCAAATGTGTCAGGTAGGTTTTGGTTTGCACCAGACACAGCATAATGCAAAGTTGTTTTTATAGATGGTGTACCATTTTAGTCCTAGGGGTTTAGTGCCCAGAAGATCTAGTTGTGTCCAAAGCCTGAACAAGTGCCCATGGTGAAACAGGTGCAGAGGTGCAGCCTATGCATGCACTGAGTTATGCCGTGATTATTTTTGATGATAATTGTGGTGAGATTCCTTGAAAGGAGGGGGGAAAAATATATCAATTACAGATTCTTCAGGTAGCAGCAAAATGTTTGCATGCTAACAACAAGGTCTGCCTGCACCCAAGTGTTACTCCATGTGCTGCTGGAACCACCTTGGTTTCTGTACCCTCCCAGAGCAGAGCAAAGAAACGCGAACCTAAAATTCTGGAATCCTAGGGAGGGAAAAAGCATTGAGAAAGACCAATTTCCACACATACACACACAAAAAGAGAGGTTCTTCCAGAAGATTTCATTTTGCTTGGAAAGGCTGTGGTGGCTGTTGAAAGGGCATTTGGGTGGAAAAGGGCCAAGCAGCCCTAGGCATAACCAACACCCTCAATTGAGAAATATTTTCAAACAGCGATGTTGTTAAGAAGTAATTAAAGTCAAATAAAACAAGGAAAATAATTTATGACATCTACTTGAATTCGTCCTGATTTGAATCCACTGAAATTCATGTAGCGTGACACTGGAGACATGCAAGGGGAAGAACAAAAACAAGTCTTTCAATGCACTTTTGTAACTATAGAAGTTTCTGACTTCATACATCATTTCAACCAAGTGTTTGAGCACAGACTTACTATTAAGCACCCTAGAATCCCTTTTATTTAAAGAAATGCTTGCGGAGAACCCATTACATTGCTTATTTGAAATGTGGAGGACCTAAGCATAGGTTGAAGTGGTAGCAATTATTTTGGGAGGTTTCTGATCCTGTTGGTTTTTTCTTTTCCATTAAAATAAGTTTTCTAGTATCATGAAAACTAGGGAAATAGTTCAGTCTTCAGGTGGGGGGGGAGGGGAGGAGCTCACGAGTTCTGGAGGATGGATAGAAAATATGAGTTGTGCAGCTTTAGGCAGCAGAAGGAAAATAAGAAAGTAACTGTTGTATAATTTCTCTAAACCAACTGTACTATTTTAGCGCCTATTTTATAATTTTTGTGTTCTTGAGGTTGGCTGTACTCCTGTTATGTGAGGGTCTCAGTCTGGATAGGAGAGCAGTTTGCAATTCTCATTGCTTCATCCCTCTGCCTTTCCTGCAGAGCTGTCTTGATTGAAATGCGAAGGAGGAAAAAGAGAAGAAAAGAACACTTCTGGTGGTCAACTGTGTCACTTCAATTTTTGCTAGTTCTTGAGGAAGATTAGTGAGGATGGTCTATGGGGGAAAGGTTCAGGTCAGAGGTAGAAATCTACTTGCCCCATATCGGAGGCATTTATAATGCCAGGACAGCTCTCTGGAGAGTGTCCATCTGTCTGTCCTTTCCTCTGGGGTTGACAAGAGGCAGACAGCCTCCCCCCAGCTGCTCCCTCTGTCATGTTACAAATGAGATGCTGAAACGCAGCCCTTGGCCTTGAGACAGCTCTTCTCTTTCTTGTTCATTCTACCCATCAATTAATGTCACATAAAGGTGTTTTATAACTATTTTATAACTTTTTAAAGAGCGAGACCCTTGTGAGGGGAAGTCCAACCTCTGTGCGGGGCGGCTGCCAGAATCTGTGTGTGGTAAGTTATGCTCAGGACCTCTGCTTGTGGTGGCTTACCAACCAGAATGAAAAAATAGTGCTCTAGCATCTAAGTTCTTCAGCAGGTAGTTTATCTGTAAAGAGAGGATCTTCTAAGTGAGGGTAGAGAAAATCCTTTTTCCTGTCTCAGCAGGGCAGTAGTACTTAACAATAGTGTGGAAGTGGTCCTCTATCTTTGTCCAGTTCTGATGCACTTGGTAGTTCTTTGAAACTCTTGGAGTGGGTCCAGTGGAGGCCATAAGTATGCACAGAAGCTGGAGTATTTCTCCCCTGGAGACATGCTGAGAGCTAGGGGTGTTCAGCCTGGCAAAGAGAAGATTCTGGGGAGACTTTACTGTGGCTGTTCAGGACCTGAAATGTCCTAAAGAAAATCTGGAAGGGGACCCTTTACCAGGGGGTGTAGTGATGGGACAAGAGGGAACAGCTTTAAACTTTAATAATAATAATAATAAAAAATAAAAATAGAAGATTTAGATTAGATATAAAGAAGAAATTCTTCACTATGAGGATGGTGGTGAGGCACTGGCATAGGCTGCCTGGAGAAGCCATGGATAACCCTTCCCTGGAGGGACTCAAGGCCAGGTTGGATGGAGCTTTGGGCAACCTGGTCTGGTGGGAGGTGTCCCTGCCCACTGCAGGGGGCTGAGACTGGATGGGCTTTAAAGTTTCGGCCAAGCCAAGCCATGATTCTGTGATCTCTCCCTATGCCAGCACAATAAGAGCAAGCAGCACTGCAAGTCATTGTTCACTCTTGTAGTTCTTGGCCTGTGCAGTGGATGTGAAGCACAAGGAGTGAATTATGAAAAAATAATTACAAATTATGCAACGTGTTTCCTGATGGAGAATGGCAAGATGATGGCAGAGGCTTTCAGGCTTACCCGCTTCCCATCTCCTCTTCAGCCAACTTCCAGCAATTTGGCTGCCTGTTTTCTTAGGAAACAGCTTCCATCCAAAGGCTACTGAATTTTTCTTAAATGCTCGTTTCTGTTAGAGCTGATAAGGCAGCAGCCAGTCTGCAAAGATAACACAGGCCATCGAGGCTTCTTGGTTTTGTCTTTATTTGGGTTTCTTAGCAAGTATTTGACACGTGTTGAGAGCCTCTGGAGATTTGGGGTTTGGTGAATTTCCCCTCTCTCTTTCTCTTTGTTTTTGGTCCCAAAATACTTCTAGGGTGGTTTTGAAGTATTAAAAAAAAAAAAAAAAAAAAAGTGCTAATAGAGTTTGTGAATTAGCAGTGTTTACTAAAGGGAGTAGGGCAGGTGGGCACCAAGGGAGGCTCTGCCTCCTGCTCTTATGATAGTCCCAGCTGGAAATACTGCCCTGGCCATGGTTTGAAAGGGGTGAGAAGCAATACAGAACCACCCTAAGTGCCCAACACTGGCAAAAACATGTCTTGGTGTAGAAAAGCTTGTAATTGATCCCCTTTTCAACTCACTCCACCTCCAACTCCAGCTTTCCTTTTCCTAAAGTGTTGTCCCTATTTGGCCTGTTGAATTTTGTTACCGCGAAAGGGACTGTTTGTGTCTGGCTTATGCAAACCAGAAAATAAGCTTTTCAGCCAAAATTGATTAACCTGTTGATAATAATAGCCTGGTTTTGACCCAGGAAAACCTCTAGTGACATAAGGTACCCTTGCATCTTTGTTATGACCCTGCTACATCCCAGCTTGCCCGCTGCCTGAGGCAACTTTGTGGATCATCATGAGGCACATTAGGAAATCCGGCAGGAAATCTCACCAAAAAAACCCACCCAAATAATTCATAGCACAGCCCTCAGTGCTGGGTTATTTACCTGCTTTTTCTCGTGGGGAGCTCAAGTGGTTTGCACAAAGCGTGCTGTTGTTGGCTGATATTAATATACATTATTTTCTCAGTGGTGTTTCACCGTGGTTGGAATTACGGTGCCAAACACCAATTCTTGCTTTCAAGTTCCGATGCAATGAGCATGCCTTCATGAAGCTTCACAACAGTGCTTGCGGGGATGTGTTTCATGCCTATAGTATCATGCAGGCATCCTCATCCAGAAAGTCAGAGCAGTGTGGGAACAATGTTTTTGTTACATGCTTCTGCCCAGCCAATCTTTCTTGTTCTTTAATGCAACCTGTCGCATATGAAATTAATTTCAAAGATGCATTTGCTCTCAAAGTAGTGTTCTTCACATCAGAAATGTGTAACAGTAGAAAAAACCACAGCCAGATGTCTATATTTATAGAAAACTGGCACGTTCTGTCTGGTGATGACAGAACATTTCGGTGTATTTATGAAGCGCTCATGTTTTTAGAAATAGAGAAATCCAGTCAGTATCAGTAGAACTATTCATCAGACATCTTGCTTTTTTTTTTTCTTCTTAATTTTAACCAGAGGAACATGTTTCTTTAGTTGATGTAAAAGAAAAAAAGAAAGTTGGCCCCACCTTCCTGTCACCACTGGGTTTTTCTTTTTCAGCTTCATAAACCTATTCATTTTAGAGAGGCGTATCTGGTTTTAAACTAGTTGTTACCATCATCGTGCAGTGTTGATCATGTTCTTCAACATCAGGCATTTTTAACTGAGAAGTAACTGTTCATAGAGCTGAAGGAGTGATTTCTACTCCAAAGATGGATCTTGCTGCATTTTTGTTTTTAAGAGTAAATTTTTGCATAGCTGCTACTTGTTTGAGTTGTTACCATGCAGAATTTCTCACGCTGGGATCCGAGTGGGTTGGAGGTAAATTTGGATCATGCCAGAGGTGTTGGAGGGTGCTGGAGACCAGGGGGACCTAGTTTGGACCCATCAAAAACTGTGTCCTTGAGACCATTCCACTCTGTGGCAAACTTTGTCTTAACAGCTAAATTGATGCCTCAGTTCAGCCACGTGTCGAGGCTTTGGTTTATATACCTGACATAGATACTGGAGTTTTCAGAATTAAAATCTGCAGAGATTTCCACAGCTGTTGGTCAGAAGATACTTTTTGAGACCAAGAATGCTTACCTGGCAGTACATAAATTCAAGAGATTTTTGGGTAGATATCCTTAAGTATTAGTGTAACGAATGAGGAGCTGTAGAGAAATACAGGCGAAGGGGCTCCTTCTGGGATTTGCTATTAGAACACAATTGCTAATCTGTGCAATCTACAAATCAAGTTAATTGGGTTTGCTCAGGCTGTTTCTTTCACAATTGCTAAGCACAGTAGCTTGAAGGCAGTGGGGGTTTGGCCTCCCAATCTTTGCTGCATATTTGTTTTTACAGAAAATGCCTTTGATACGTGTAAGTTATATTTCTGTGCATTACAAATGATAGATTCCTCCCCCATATCCTGTGACAGCCTTCCCTGGAGACAGACAGTCTGTGTTGTTTTAGCAAGATGAAGAAAGATTAACGGGAAAAGTTTTGCTAGTGTTTGCAAAGACTTGGAGCAAAAGGGAAAGGTTTGGACTGAGGATTTAGACAGCAGGAAAAAGTGTTTCTGCAAACTTCTGCCTGCACTCTGTGCTCCTCTCACTGGCAAAGAGCACCAGGACAGCCCCAATGAACCCAAGGGAGCAGGACTAATATTCATTTGGCTCCTTCAGTAGTAAGGCACTGTAGGGAGCTTCAAACACGAGCTGATTTCTGTATGTAATATTGTATGTATCTGGGAAAGGGATAGCTGTACTTCCTACTGATAGTCAGTTTGTTCCCCAAGATTAATAGACCTTGGTGCTCGCTTATCACCATGCAGGAACTGATGTCCTGATTAGGAGGGGCTCAAAGGTCTGGCCTGAAACCTTGCATGATGTTTTCTTTGCAAAGCATGGACAGAACATAAAACAAATCAGTAAATCAGGTTGAAGCAGTTCTGTTCACTGAAAATAACATCATTTCACAGTGACCCTGAGAGCACGACTTTTCATTTTGAAGCATCCTATCAGAAGATTTGTAGCTGAATTCAGGAGGAAGAACTGGAAAAGAAAAACTTCCCTCTCTGTCCTTGGTTACAAGGCTGGTGATTCGCATGAAGGACTTGGTGGCCTTCCCCGGGGCTAGCTATAGGTCGGTATAGCAGTTCCTGCTTTGTGAGAGTGGGAGAAGATGGGCATGATGGCCATCATGATAGGGTGCAGTGACAAAACATGCTCTGTGCAGAGCTCCAATTGCCCCTGCTCTGCTGCAGATTAGTTGTGATTCATTTCTCTTAATTTTGAGGGAACTCTTGATAGTTCCTGGCCTCCATTACTGTTAATGGAGACATGAGTAGGATTTGTTCAGCCCAATCTGTTTATCTGTATTAAAATGAGATGCATCATCCCTGAAGGCACCTCTTTGTTCTCAAGAGGCAATGCAACTTCCAAGTGCCTCCACTGTGTCTGAAATTAGAGGTGAAGTAGTGTTGATGAGCTGTTTCTGTGTGTGATAGTAGAAATTAGGAATGTCGTCTTGGAAGTGGAAGGGGTAACCCTCATTTAAATCCAAACAAGTGTGAACTCACCTTTAGGCCGCAGTAAGTGTCAGTAAAGTATTAATATATAAGCCACCCCATTTCCTTACACAGGCAAAACTTTTCCTTAGGCCATGAGATTCAGTTCTTTGCAGAAGGCTCAGGTACCACCAAAGCTCTTAAGGGTTCATGTGGGAGGCCAGGGCTTCATAGACTTCATGCTCTCTATCTGCCTGCACAGAGAGGTGTTACTGTAAGTCAGTCCATTACCCTGGATTGTTTATTTAACACCTTTCTTCTACCTCTGGAAGAAGCCTCGTTCCAAGTCCTAAATCTGTGTTATCTTCTGCTCCCTTGATGTAATTGGGGATTTGAGGATTAGAGGATGGGAGCCAATGCCATCACTGCTGCTCTGCATTTTTTTGGAATGTGAGGGAAGAGGCTGGGGGTGGTAGAGTTCTTGTATGTGCAGTTTATTGGTGTGTCTTCGGTAAAGTTTTATTGCCTTGCTAAAAGATGTTGAGCTCTATGATTTATTAGCACTGCCGCAGAGTCTTTATAAATGATTATTTCACATTCCATGAGATCTTAGTGAGTCCTGCCCATGGTAAGGTCAAAACGAAGGGGTATTTGACATAGTACTGCTTTACTTACAATAACAACTGATAACAAGCCTAGAAAATAAGTCAGTCTCTTTGCAGGGCACGTTATCTGGAAGCAAATATCAACACAGCCTTCCAGAGAAAACTGCTGACCCTTTGCTACGTGTTGTCAGATCTCTAAGAAGTGCCTGGCAAATCTGCATGTATGCACATGCTTGGAAGTGCTTTTACTTGCTATGGAACAGCCATACCAGTATTAGTAATTATTCCTGGCAAGTTCAGTACCTTCTACTAACCATGCAGGAAATGGTTGGGAATGACCATGCCCAGCTGGCATATAAATGAATTTGAAAACATTTGTTTTCTGGAGATACTCTAGTAAAAAGTCAATGTGGCTCACTTGGTGCTTTCCAGAGTGATGGGTCAAGTCCCCACACCAGGGATGGATAGTCTCAGATTCGTACCTGACATAGTTTGTGGTTCTTGGACTGTTTCTGCATGTTCAGATGGCTTTTGTTTGGACTACAACTTCCACATTGCTTCAGTGCTGAAGCAATTGAAGCTTTAATGAAATCAGTAATTATTGCAGCTTTCTTAATAATAATAATAATAAAATATATTATGGAGCAGAGAACTTCATTCTGCGTTATTGCCATCTAGCATTGTTAACTGGGTCTTGCATTTCACCTTGCAGGTTTGCTTGGGCCAGTTTGGAAGGACATGCTGTCCGTGGGTCAGCCTTGCAGCATCTGCACTAGAAGAGATAATTCAGCAGTTGCATCATCTGCTAGCTCTCCCCTGCTTCCAAAGGGGATTTTATAATGTTTTGTAATTTTTCTTAGGCTACTAGTGGCCAACTGAAGGCATTCCTTGTCTGTTGTTCGTGAGGAGAAATGTTAGATTACAGCTTTTCTTCCTGGAATCAGTGAAGCTGATGCCTTGGATCCTCTTCTGCAGATAAGATTAAGAGCACTGTAATCAGCACGCTCCTGCCAGTGGTTTTGATGAGCTTAGGGGGTAACTGCAGAAAGGCTGTTTTGGATGATGAGAAATTTTTTGAAAGTTTTCCCATATCATTTGTCAAGCACCTCTTTCTGGTGGGAACTAGAAGAAGAGGCTTTCCTTTACGTACACACACACAAATACACATGCACACAAACATACTGTTTTGTTTCTTTAGCTGGCAACAGCTGTGAAGGTTGCTGCTGTGAAGACAATGAGTCACTCGTTTGTTTGAAGCACTAAAGAAAGGTCCTTCATGTTCCCATTGATACTAAACATGAAGCTGGGATACTGGTGGTTTCCTTTTCTGTTGCTTTCAGCATATTTAGTTCTTGTATCATGGAGGTCAGGAATTCATGTTTGCATTCACTGCCTTCAAGAAGGAAGGTGTTGTGTAGTGTTGAGCCCTTTTTGGCTGTCCATCCCAATCTTCTGTCACTGAAGCACTGCAGAGGCTTTCTGCAGGGGATATTTTCAGTAGCAGTTTTCATAGGGAACTTGTCTGATCTGTCAGCCTCGTGTATCTGAACTCCAAGGGGCAAACCTGAGCCCCAAAGGGGCAGATCTCCACCTGACATCAGGAGCAGCACATATTTACACCACTTTTTACTTTTCTTGGGTCTATAATTAAACAGGCAAAATCATCCAATCTGTACATCCAGAGGCCGTATTTGGGACTCTCTAATAGTTGATGCAAACTCAGTGTTTTAAAGCAGAAAATGTGTCTGAAAAGAAACCTGAAGTGCTGTGAAAGTCACACTCTTCAAAGAAAAACGTCACCCCGTTTTTCCCTCGTGGTCCTGGAAAGGGTTTTATCTTGTGCAAAATGCATTTTCCCCTCTGCCCCCTCCCCTTGCCCAGTGCTGTAAGCCTGCTTTTGTTAGGCTGCTGTTGTGGAGCTAAATCCTGGAAACGTAATTTATTCAAAGTGTTCCGCACACATGTAAATGGGCAAAACTTATTGATAGCTGAGTTAAAGTATCTCTTTCTTCTGCATAACAAGGCACTTTTGCTGAATCTTTCAGCCACCGGCTTTGTTCCTCAGATGAATGAAAAGAGCTTATGGAAGGAAAACAGGCAGACAGCGAAAATGCCTCTGGTGCATGTTGTGTGTTTGCACAAGAAGCACGCAGAGGGATGGATGTACAGCGCAGCAGCACCTCTCCCCATGCACATATCCCCATTGCATCAGAAGGTGCACATGTAGCACACAAACCCAACAAATGTGTGTTTGATAGAAGATGAGCTGCTGTGGCTGCATACATGGGCACGATGTGAATGCGTTCCTCTGAAAATCTCCAAGCGTTCGTGTGTCCACCTTTTAACTGTGTAAAATAACAATCCCCTAAAGGATCTTGGTATTCGTGTATTAAATTCTGAGCACACAGCAAACTCAGCTGAACTTTCTGCTGCTTAAGCAATACTCTTTCCTCCTCCATACAAAGCCTTGAATTAGCTAATTAAAATCTAGCTGAGAGAGGGAACAGTCTGCAGTGTAGTGAACTCACCAGATTTCTGAGGTCATTGCTGGTACAGAGTTCCCCCACTCTGTCCCATGAAAAGATTTTTAAGTATTCATTGGAAATCTCCCATGGATTTAACTTCTTCCTTTGTTTTGCTTTGCAGTAAAAGCTTGATTGAAAGTGGCTGTGGCAGCAGTAATGCCTGGCTGAGTTTGGAGAAAACAAGCTCTAGGCCCATTTAGACGTTTCATTTGAAAGCAGCTTCCATTATCTCCTATTAGACGTGGTTAGTAAGTAACAGGGTGAATGCATATGTGTGTTCATCCATTATGACTTCTTTATCGTTTTTTGTTTTTATTTTTTTTTCACTTTTTTTTTATAAGAGGTGGGAATTGTTTTATATATTAATTAATGTCTGGTAAACTTGGATCCATTTTTCTAGGGATAAAGTTTGACAGAAATCCTGGGAGTATTAAAGCAATTGATTCCAGAGTTCAAATACAATTTATTCTACTCTGTGCATCCATCTGTTCGAATTTCTTCAGCATTCCATGAAAGAGAACTGAAGATAATTTGGGATTTTTTCCCCTCTAAGTTTTTTTTTTGTTGTTTTTACACTTATAAAACTTAGAATTACATACTAGTATTTAAAGTACAAATTAGGGTTAGCTGATCAAAGGTGCCCTGTGTTCTATTAAATGTCTTGCTTTCTGGACCTTATTTAACACAGGATGCTGAAGAGAGCAACAGTTCTGCATGGGCAGCACAGCTCCACTGGCTCAGTGGATGAAGATTTTGACTTTCCTTTACTGAAAGGAGAATACATCAAAACATGAAACAGAGTACTTATTTATTGCAGGACATGGCTGGAAGTGTTTGTTTTCAAACCAGTAGGGCATATGGAGGCAGTACTAGCTTCTGCAGCACATCTTATTCTGCTAAGCAGGGAATTAATTGGCCAGGTGAAGTTCTTCCCTCTCAGTGTTAGGACAAATAACAGTTTGTCAGCAGAAGTTGCATGTAAATGTCATATTTTTGGGTGTTTATTTCTGGAGGCCCTTCCCTTTCCATGTCCTCTCCTGATTCCAGCTCCTCTGGTTGCACTGAGCCAGCAGGGTTTATAATACAACTGAAAAATAATGCAACAAAGCATCTTCTGCTGGATTCTACTGTATGATCCAAGGGATGGAACACCTTCCCTACAAGGACAGACTGAGAGAGTATGACTGTTCAGCCCGGAGAAGAGAAGGCTCTATCATTTTAATATCTGAAGGGGTTCTGTCAGAAAGAAGCTGACAGACCATTTAGCAGGGTCTGTCGTGGTAGGAAAAGGGGAAATGGTTTCAAACTAAAAGAAGAGAGATTTAGACTGAATATGAGGAAGTTTGTTTCTTGGTTGGGTGGTTAGTTTGATTTTGTACTTTTACAATAAAGGTAGTGAGGCACTGAAACAGGTTGCCCAGAGAAGTGGTGGATGCCCCATCCCTGGGGACGCCCAAGGCCAGCACCTGATGGAGCTATAGGTGTCCATGTTTACTGAAGGAGTGTTGGTTTATAGATAGACTTTAAAGATCCTTCCCAACTCAAATGCTTCTATCATTCTATAATCAATGACCTAAATCTATCTTCTTACAATGTCAATACCTAGGAAGTAATAACACGTTAAGAATAAGAAAATGTCATCTTGTTTTTTTTCTTAGCTTTGTTTGGAGTTCATTGTACCCATAATCTGCTTTTCTGTCCTCTGGCTCCTACAAGTGAAGTTCATATGGAAATATCACAAACTAGAAATGTATTTAAGCAAAGCACAAACCGTGTGCCTGCTCAGTTGACAGTAAAATCAAAGCATCCTTGTGGTGATGGTGGGAGAGGTGGTTTGCTCTTTGCAATTTGAACCTAATTTTGGAAAAGTTCAGACGCTTCCAGGGTTTATCTGAGGAAGGAAGGAGTCCTTCATAGCTCATAGTTGAATTGTATGACCCTCAAGGTAATTTCTGTCCTCCATTGTAGCTTTTCCTTGCAGGTCGTTTTTGCCTTGAGCAGGGAAAGAGAAGTTGAGACCACATTAGGCCTCGTTCACCACTATCACAAAATGTCCCGAGTCTGAAGGCTTGGGGTTTCAGCTAAGGATTTAAGTGTGCTGAACAAAGCAAAGGGTTTTGGCAAGAGGGAAGAATCTAGAAGGGCCTCCCAAACTCTTTGTGATGGATGTTAGTCCTAGCCTGGTGTAATGGGCAAAAAGACGACTGAGTTTTATGTTGTGTTTGAATTTTAGGCTGTGTCAGGAGCGAGGCTCATAGGCAGGCTAAGCAGTGTGCTGTGTGGATTAATTTTAAATTAGCCAAAACAGAATTATTTAGTGAAGCCTCATTTTTTCAGTAGGGTGTTGGTGCTGTCAGGCTTGAACATGGCCTGCATACAGGACTCCTGTTAGTTTTATGAGTGCGGCCGTGAAATTAACCATTTAACCATGTAATGACTTTTTATTTTATTTAATCTTCCAAAAATGCAATTTATGCAGAAGTGTCAGGAGTGTTGAGGGTTCTAATGACATTTCTTTGGCACGTTTCCTGCTCAGTTGTTGTCCTCTCCAGTCCTACATTCCTTGGCCTGCAACTGTGTGGAGGTCCCATTGGCAGCTTTGCAATGGCCTTGCGAGCCTGTCTGCTCCTCGTGGAGCCAGGTCCAATCTTAGCTTGGGTCTGTCCAACTTCTGGCTTGCTTCAACCATCATGCCTGGTGTTGGCCCTGCTGCTGTTATGGACACCAGGAGTATTATCTCTGGATCTAGTGTCTGATGAGGCCATCATGAGGCAGGAGCACTTGCTGGAAAATGATTCATACTAATTAGATGGCTTGAAGGCTCCTTGTGGAGCAGTAGGAGGGGAGGCACAGAGGTCAGTCATCTTTATTCTTCAAAAAGCCATCATCACCTGATAAAGATTCAACTGCCTTAGGTTTTGAAGAGGATGTTTCATGCTGCTTCAGCCAAAGCGGGGAGTGAAGACTTCAATCCTGTGACCTTTGTTCTCTAAAGAGCGTGTCAAGTTTTGGCTGTGCTGCTGGCCTTGACTTTTAATTGTTGGAGAGGATGTGAAATCAGCCCTGAGCTTTTGTGCTGCAGCTTACCCGGTGAGAGAGGGGAAGTGCTGTGCTTCTCCGCACATCGCTGCCACAATTTAATTGGAAAAAAAAAAAACATAACCCCTTGCTTCCCCCAAATAATGAGCTACCTCTAAACAGCAAAAAATTAAAAGAAGAAAAAAATGACTGTCAGGGAGTGTAAATTCGATTATATTAAAATAATGTTATAATCAGCATGAAAAAAACAAAAAACTTATGTTGCATTAGGAGTTCATTTTGCATGTTTTCAACCTAAATTCCAAATCCATGTGTTGTGCCAATATCCCATTGGCTTCCTTGGTGGTGGCATGCTCTTGTGAAGGGTCAGAATTAAAGCTGGCAAAGCTTTTTTAATTGCACTTGATGCTTCCCACACAGTTCTCTCCTCACTGTTATCCAACTGATGCCAATGTCCAGGTGCTGCAGTGGGAGGATGCAAATGGGGGAGGGTTTGTGAAGGCTGGTATGACTTTACCCACCAGAATTTGCAGAAAGGGATTCGTTCTGTGGGAAGATCAATACTAAGTTCTTAAAGATGATTTTTCACCTCATTGGTTGCCCAGCTTGTGTGTGTGAAAGAGACCCATGATTGTTTGCAATCTCCTTTAGAGGCGTGTCTGTAAATGAAGTGTCCTCTGGGCCATGTAGTGCCATCCACTATTACTCCATGAACACGCTTTGCTCTGATTGCTTGGCATTCTCCTCCTGCTCCTTGTACAGGTATTTGCAACAAGGTCCTTGGAAAGTACCCACCCATTAAAAAAACCTAACTTTCCTAGTCAGCATAAATGATATATGGCCCTTTTCTGGCTCTTTGGCCCTTTCAGTTGACATAAAAGTGCTAGAGTAATGACTCAGAATTTCTGTACTTTTCTGCAGAAATGAGTCAGATCTAGAAGGAACTTTCCTTCCCAGAATGGTGGCCATCTCACTCATGGGCAGTCATGTCTTGGCTGACTTCACCTAGGGTAGTCCCCAAAGTGTTGACTAGTTACTATCTTGGTTTTGGGGTTGCTGAGATATGTTCTGCAGGGAATGGCACTCAGGAACTATCTTTTTTTTTTTTTCCTTGACAAATATCTCCTCATAACCTATGCTGCTTGTGTGGGTTATGTGATTTCCAATCTGGCCTGAAGCCTAGAAGTGAACTCATAAGCCTCAAGGAGCAATAAGTGCTGCAGTGTTTTAACCAGCCCAGCCAAACAGTCTGTGTGTGTGTGTAAAAGCACTTACAGCAGACTGGCTATCTGGAATGATAACCCACCTGGCCTTGCTCCATTCAATCGTGATATCAGCTGCAATTCTTTAGTTCCATCAGGAAAAAAAAAAAAAGCCACACCAAACAAAGGTATTTTCTCCTGGAATAGGCTGTTTTAAACAGGATAAATGTAACCTGTAGTTTTGTGTCAGTAGAATAAGCATGCTCCCCCGGTTCCTCTCCCAGGTGCTGCCATTTTTGCATTGCTTATACAGCAGATTTTGTTTGTTTGTAATGGGTCTGGAGGTTCTCTAAGCAAAGCCTCTAATCTGTGGGTTGGAAACAATCTTTGTTTTATACTTGCACTGTGCTATTTCTTCTCTGGAGATGCTGGGCTGGCTCCTCTGAGAAACCAAGGAACTTGTAAAGATGTTGAATGGTTTTAGCATGAGCTGGAAGGACCTGTGAGTGCTTCACAAGTCCATTAGGAGTGAAATGTCTGTCTTATTGTACCAGAGCAGTTTTGTGTCTGGTTAGAGTGCAAGAAGCAGGCAGAAGGGAAAGGCAAGTTAATGTCTTAGCATTTTCCAAAGGTCTTTTAGAACTTTGGATTATAGGTTTGATGAGGGCTTTGATTTGTGGCCACCCTTATTTTACAGCTCCTGCATTTATACCTCTCATTTATGTATTGACACCTGAAGAGCCTATCAAATGGTTTCCTTGTGGAGTAAGTGTGAGCTAGGAGAGCTGTCTGAATTGCCTGCATTGTCATGAGATGATCAGAGGACTCTCTATACTTGCAGTAAATGGAATAAATGGAACTGAAGGGGAATAGTTTGGTTGTAGTCACCTGCATCATAGAAACCTAGGCGATGGTAGATTTGGTTTCCCGAACACAGGTAAGTGATATGTGGGTGCTGCTATTCTACAAGATTTTAGGTGTCTCACAACATCCTATCTGCCAGCCCCATATGGATGACCTGGAGCATCTTGTGCTGCCAGAGATATCTCATGTTTCGAGCGACTCAAGGCCCTGAAGTTTGTAGAGCTCTTAGCCCCACCTCTACCCATGGTGCTGCCACCAATATATCCTAGTACGGTGGCAATTTCCTTTCAAAATATATAAGCCTGTTTTGTATGGTTTTTGTGATCACTTTAAACACCAAGGAATTGGGATCAGATCAAAACTCTTGACTCGCTTTTCAAAGTATTTTTTCATTCCTGAGACAAAAATGTTTCTCCAGAAAAGTTCCATAGGCACTTAATGATAAAGTGCATTCAACAACCCCAAAGCCTAGCAGGCAAAAAAGTAATATTAGGAGAAATCATTCTGTTAAAGCTGATCTAATGAGTTGTGGACTGATGTAAAATAGATCTCAGCTTTACTGCCACAGTGTTGGAAAACGCTGTTAAACCGATCTCCAGAATCTCCCTTTTACTGACACTGTTCTGCCCTAATGAGCCCATGAGCCCACATAGCTTTTCTCTCACAGTTCCTGTAAGAGGCTGTGCACCATTTCCCAGAGAGGCTTCTGCCAGTGCCGGAAAGGGAGACCGTGTTGCTTTGCTCAGAATTGTCCTTGTGCATTTTCCTCCCTCTTGTTACTGAGATAAGGAGTCTGTGAAAGACTGTGCAAAGCACCATGTTGGTTTAATCAGCGTATGAGGGAGAAACTAGATATGCCCTGTTAGTGCAGTCACAGTGCAAGCATGAAATTAAGTGGAGGTGGGGGTGGATGCGACTGAGAGAAGTGCAGTCCATCTCTCAGGCATGTAGTTAGGAGTCCATGGAAAGAGGGGATTGAGTCAATGTCCCTGCAGAAAGCCTCTTGGAATCTGGCAGACCTGGGTTGCTGTGGCTTGCATTTATTGCACGAAATAACCCAAAGTAAGTCATGCTGCAGTTTAGTGTGACAGTATCAAATAGCATTTTGGGAGAACTTGCGTGCTGATTACAGCTGGTGAGGAATGCCATCACTTTAAGAGGGGTGAAAAAGAAGTGAGAACTAAAAGGTTTCCTTTGTGCCTTGAGGGATGTGAGGATGGTGTTTTACCCCCCATCACCCTTCAGATTAGTGGAGAGTTACACTTGTTCAATCCAAACATCTAAGCCGGAGGCTGCATGTTGACATGGGATTTAATGCAATCTGCTGGTTAAATGCTCCTTCAAACTATGCGGCCGTGTGGTGGTGAATATCTCCTAGACTCAATTGCTGCAAAGCAGTGCTGTGTGCTACCAAATGGTTTTTGTTCTTCAGCTCAGCGCTGGCAGTGTGGTTGCATGTCTGTCACTGGCACTTTCAGCCTTCAGAAACACTGAAAAAACTGCCAAAAGAAGTGTTTCAACCTGCCTGCTTCCCATGATCACATCTCAGCCCTACTCTGCCCCGCACTTAGTGCTGCTGTAAACTGTTGTAATAATCTGATCCAAGTTAAAACCACCTTCAGCTTCAGTAGCAATTCAGGTCAATGCTGAGTAACTCCAGCCCTTCTTTTCTCTTGTGGTTGTCTCTTGTGGATACAGGATGAGGCTAAATGAGTTAAATGTGGGCTGGGAGTTCAGCCATTCCTGGATAGGTGTCTGGAAGTTTTATGCAGAGGAAAGAGAAATCCTGGATACACTCAGGTTGTATATTAGGAAGACATTAGTGAGGCATTGGAACAGGCTTCCCAGGGAGGTGGTGGAGTTGCCATCCCTGGAGGTATTCAAGAGAAGTGAAGATGTGATGTAAGGTGGTTAGTGGGCATGGTGGGAGTGGGTTGATGGTTGGACTAGATGGTCGTAAAGGTGTTTTACAATCTCAGTGATTCTGTCATTCTTGTCATTCTCCTGTCTTGATGCTGTAATGCACGTAATTCATGGGATCTTCTAATAGTTTTGTCTATTAAAACCGTGTATTGCACCTTGCAGTGGATAGGTCTCAAAATGCTTAATAAAGATAAATGGTGACAAGGATTTTTTGTAGAAACAAGATTCTTACATATGCTAAAAAAAATTATTTTCTCACTGCTGCTTTAACTGCAGCATCTTTGGTGAAATCATGCCTTGACTCTTTTGTCTTATTTTTAGTTATTGTGTTAGCTCTGTGAGTTTCTGTCAGCCTTGATCAGACAGCGTAAGCGTACTGAGGGAAGGAGCTTTCTGCAGATTAGGGGATATGAAGTCATATGGCTGCATCGCTTGTTCTGAATGGATTAAATATAGCCTCCCTTTTTCTGCCTGCCTCTAGTCTAAAGACAGACAGGTTAGAAAGCATGAGAAAGTAGCATCTATTGCTTTTGAATTGCCCTCCTGCTACTTTTCCAATTTGGGCTCATGGTGTTCCAGAAGCCATACAGTACGTCAGTCTCTAGTACAGGGGAGGCATTAACCCTGGGCAGGTGGGATTAGCTTTGCTCTGAAATAATCATGGAGTCATTAAGGTCAGAAAAGACCCATAAGATCATCTACTCCAACCCCAACACACACCCACTTTGCCCACTAACCATGTCCCTCAGTGCCACATCTCCATGCTTCTTGAACACCTCCAGGGATGGTAACTCCCACCACTTCAGTGGGCAGCCTGTTTCAATACTTCACCCCTCTTTCTGAGAAGAAATTTTTTCTGAAGCGTATAGATCCTTGCTGATCCTCCTGACCAGTGATCTACCATGTTCTCCAGCCTGGTTCCCCAAATTTTCCCTTCCTAGGCCCCTCACATGCGTGGCAGTGCACTGTGGGGCTGCACAGATCTGTATCCCTGCAGGAGGCACAGGCATCCTGCCAGCTGCCCTGCTCCCTTTGGGCTGCCAAAGTCTGGGGCTGCTATGGGAGGAAGCCTGCGCTGCTCCCAAAGGGAAAAGGAGAGTGAGCACTTTGTATCACTTGACAGGAAGGCCTCTGCTTGACAAAAGAGCGCTGCTGACAGGCTCCAAAAAGCAGCCCTGGGCTTGTGTTTCCTGAGTCAGCATGACATCCCAAGCTGGAGTGTAGGGGTGAAAGAGATGGGAGTTGCAAGTAGGATCCTCAGGTGTTTGCAGACCTTGGTGGGTGGATAACTCCCAAAAGATGGATTTCCCACCTGTCCCTTCCAGGCTCTGTGCACCAACTGGGGCATCAGTGATGCTAGCAGCTTGGGCAGTACTTGCCGGATTTCTCTCTTCCCCCTCCACTCCCCCTGCCAAGAGCCTTGCACAGCAGTGAAGCAATCTGTGACATTCAGACAGCGGGAAGGGGAAGCTGCTGCAAAATAAAATAACAGCACCAGGAAGCGGCACCGTGCTCTTTCCCACTCCCAGCTGGGAAATGACAACACTTCATTCAGCTGCTCCAAGATTGTTGCAGCTCAGTCCTGGCTCAGCAGCACTGGCCGATAGCTTCCCTGGCTGCCCCAGCTCAGCACTGCCTGCCCAGTGGGCTCAGGGTGCTGGGAGGATGAGTCAGGCGAGCTGCCAGCAAAGAGCTGCCTTAGCAGCAGGCGCTGCACAATAGTACCTGGCAAAACATTTGCTTAGATTTACAGCTTATGTGAAGACCCCAGAGGGTGTTTCCTTTACGTTTTAATTCCTGCTAGTTACATTTTTGCAGGAAATCCACAGCCCCCTCCTTGCTTTTATGGGGGCTGTTACTTCTGCAGGCAGTTTGTGATGCAACGTCTTCCAGCCCAAATCCAGTGTGTAATATGTCACAGTGAGACTGCCTGGGGTCAGCTGTCTGCTTCGACAGGTGCTGTGTGCATGCAGAGTTCTTTTCTTTCTTCCTCTCGTTCTCATGGCAAATCAGCCCCTGGGTGCATGGAACTGCCACTGTAAACAGGTGTTTGAGTGCAGGACACTGATCCTGCATTTTATATATGCTTTCTCTTTAATGTGTTTGAAATTTCAATGAAGGAGATGAACTTTTTTTGTGACCTGCCCAGACTGACTGCCAACAGCCAGTTGGACTGCAGTCTGTAGTTTGATGCTATTTGTTCCTGGGGTAATATAATCCTAAAATGAGAGACTCTCAGTTTTGTGGATGTTCAGGTTTGTTAGCACCAGTCTGACAGTCTAAAAAGGAGTGTATGATAAAGTGTGGGTATCATCTAACTGTAGGCACCAAATTTAGGTGCCTAAGTGAGAACTCTGAGTTGTGTCTACTCTGTCCATTAGCTGCACAGGAGGGTAAAGATAGACAGTGTAAATAGCTGCAGTCATTTGAGCTTATGGGGCAGCCTCTCAAGGGAAACAGTGCTGAAAGTGCTATTGCTTTAACGGTCAGAATTTCGCTGGATGGTGCACCAAGTGAAGTGTTCATGTGCTGACAAAATGCAAGAGCTCACAGCGAAAGGTTTCCTCCATCACGACCCACTCCTGCTAGTAGCTCCTCCCTTCTCTAATTGCAAGCAATTTTTTCAAAGCAACCTCAGTTTTCCCTTCTCCATTGCTCTCTCCATTTCTAAGACATCTGGGAGAAAAAAAAAATATGAAAAAAGGTCAACTTTAGTATATCAGACCTGATGAACAGAGGCTGATGGCATTAGTTAAGCACCTTAACATTGACAGCAAAACTTAAAGTCCTCTAAAGCAGGTTATTTATTTGTTTATGTATGGCTGGAATGTAAAAAATAAGGAAGTCAAAGCCTCCTTTGTTAAATGGAGTCCTACACCATGGATTTGCTGTGGATTTGATGCCTGTTCTCTTCATCTGAATCTAAAGGGACACAAAGGAGCCAGCACTCTGTAATGGGATTTTGAGGGTTCTGGAGAATTTCTGTATAGTGTTTGAGAAATCCACAGTTTCAGCTTTGGTGGGACTGCCTGTGGCTGTCTACAAGCCCTCTGCAACCTTGTGGTTCCCTTTTACTTTCAGCCCCTAAAAGCTGCTTTCAGAAATTGCAGAGCCAAAATGGTTGCAGGTAAATGCACAGGCCACATGCACATCTGCAGTGCCTGGGGGGGGGTAGGGGGGGACATCCTCTCTGTTGCCTTTCAAACTTGGGCCCTCCAAACCCTGTGCCAGGTCATGTTCAAGCCAACAGAGGGGAGGCGTCTGCTCACTCATGGTCCTTGCACTGCTGAGTGGCTGCTGGTGGGAAGATGCCACGTGTGTGGATGCTCTGAGGACTGCTCTTCAAGGATGGTGAGGATGAAGTTGTTCCCTGAGAGAGATATTTAAAAGCGATGGATATTTGATTGGCAACAAAATATTGCTCAAAGATGGCCTTTGAGCTTCAAATTGATTATCTTCTAGTGTCCCTAGACTAGATTTTCTCTAGACTTCAACCATGCATGTCTTGAGATTGTAATGCAATTGCTGTTCTTTTTTAATCAGAGCTCTTCCATTGCACCCACTTTTTCAGCATGCACCAACAACCTTAGGAATTTCAAGCTGGTGGAGCCCCACGTGTTGCCCTTCCATCAGGCTGCAACTTGATATTATTACCTGAGAAGTGATATCTCATCACTGCACTGTCTTTGTTAGACATGTTAGAAGGAATGTGATGCTCCATGCCTTCCATGGTGCAGCATGAGCGTGTAAAATACAAATTGCTGAGAGACCGCGCCTGCTCGAGTTGAAGCTCTTCCCATCCACTTGGAAATTGTCACTTCAGCCCTTCGCATGTTTACAGCTTTCATAGTTACTCCATCTGTATAGAGCTGCCTGCTGCTTGCTCAAGGATGGCATAAATGCCTGTCCATGTTCCTGTGGGTTTTTTTTTGAGTTGCTTCTAGATGTTAAAACCAGTTTGCATTTTCTGCTTGGGTTTTATCAACAGGCAATTTCTTATTTTTCCTTCTCTTGCTGGATATTACTTCTCCTCTATCCCTCCATAGTCTTCCCCATTCTTCTCATTCTGTGGTACAGCTAAAACCTGAGAGAGCTGGACTCTTCTCTTACATCCCAAATCTGCATCAAATAGCTGCAGAGTTTCTTGGCCAAGTTCAATAAGCAAGCAAAGGTATTAAATGATGTCACCATCTATTAATAGAGACATTTGGACCTTGTTTGCTGCTGAAACAAGAGTGCAGATGTGCTATAAGGAGGAGGCCCCTGGCACATACCTTTGGATCAATGTGCCCTGAAGCCTGTACAACGAGTGGTTTTGGAGTGTCTGATCATTTACAGTTGTACAAACCTGTGGGAAGGGAGGTATGGGCTGCCCTTGGGGGCTGTGTTCCTGCCTCTGCAATCAGGTTGCTGCAATTCATTTCTATGCTTTGTTCATCTTCATGCTTTCTGCCCTATTACTCTGTTTGGATGTGCTCTCTCATTTATGCTGCTCCTCATTTGATCAGGGTTCTGACCTGCCTGGGACCTTGGGCAGCTGCTATGACAGTTTGATGTAAAACCCCACTGTGCATTAACTCATTTTGCATCACTATAAATGACTGTGCTAGACGCAGCAGAATGACAAATACGCACTCTCTCTTTTCCATGATTATATTAGCTCTGATATATAGGAGGAAAAAGTTTGTAAAAGAGCTGTTTTCCATCAAAAAAAAATGCAGTTCTATTGGAACAAACTGCCTCTCGGAGAAGTTTGCTGACTTTCAGATCTGAACAATCCTCTTGAAAATAAGGGTTTACCTTTAAGACCATTTCCACACTTTAGGTTTTGCTGCTGCTCAATGTCAAGCTGGATTTTGAAATTCCTGAAATCCTAAGTGAAGCAAAATGCTTGTCTTCTGCCTATCTGCAGGCAGCAGGAGGCTGTCTGTGCCCTGCCTGGCAGGCTGGGGAGACTGTGGGCTTCCAAGGGAGCAGGTTTTCTGGCAGGACACAAGGCATGAAGTCAAATAATCTTGCTGTAGTGTTGTCTGCCTCAGTATGAGCTCCACGTTCAGCCCAGGTCAGCAAGCCGAGTCTGCAGATAAAGAGCTATTCTGGTAGAGTGAGCTCAGAGGGGATGTGTAAATGCAATAAAACCTAAAATTTGTACAATATATACCCACAGCTGAATTGGGACTCCCTCAGAATCAGTGTTTAACCTGTTTATAGGAAGGCTCCTCCTCAAATTAAAGAATAAGGCTAAGCTGCATGTTAACAGATGCAGTGGTCCTACATGGAGGCCCTGGCAGCTCCAACATGGGGAGCCCGGTGCTTGGCAGCAAGCATTGACAGAGCGGAGGGGAAACACCACCTGCCTGCTCATGGCCCCATTAATCTGTTAATGTGAAGTGACTGCATCCAGATCTTGGGTTGGTTTTTAAAACAGCAAGTCAAGTGGGAAGCCGTGTTTGTCTGAGGGCTGAGGAAGGAGCTGGTTTTGAGATAATACTCTTTGACCAAGTGTCTGAACGGCATGGGTGAAAAGATTGCTGGGACCACAGCCCTCTTCTTCCTGTCATCTGGGAGATGTGTGCCTTTTTTCTTTGAAGGTGATTTTATTTAGATAAATCCCTTCTGTCATGGAGGGTGGAGAAAGGAAATGTTGGCAGAGAAGGGTTGGTGTTTTGTCCTCCGTGGTGAGGGAGGCACGACTTTGTGGGTAGGGCATGGCACGTTGGGTGATGCACAATGCAGAGGGTAGGCTGCGGGATGGTGGGTCGAGCTCGATGTGGCAGGTACAGCATGATATGGCAGGTAGGGCCTGGTGTCAGAGAGCTCCTGAGGTGGTCCATGGGTCTTGTGTCCATTTGGGTGGCACTGGACAGCAGTTAGAGCTTCGTTTTCTGGTGCTTGCAGCTTGTTCACCTTGTTCCTCAGGTGTCCTATGCTTTCATTGAAAGAGTGTTTTTTGGATTTGCCCCTTGTCTCCGGCAGAAGCTCCACTGCTGATTGAAACCTCAGAGACAAAAGAGCTTCACTGGGGTCATGGAGGTGGAATCAGTCTCTGGTCCTCAAAAATTAGGTGGATTGGCTGCCTAAAATGGTCCTTTCCGGAACTATGATGAGACCAGGTGTTTACAAGCCCCACTGCTGGCTGCAGCCCTGTGTCCTTTGGGACACGAGCTGTGTCATTTGAAGTGTATGTCCACTTCCGTGTACCTATTTTACCAGGGCAGATCAGAGGAAAACCTTCAGCCAAGAGTGCTCTCCTCATTTATTAGAGCCTTGACAAATTAAATAGAGGTAGAGATTAAATATGAATAGGACTTATGTTGGAAAGATCAACCCTAGAGACATTAAAGAAAGGGGAGTTAAGTCAACAAGAAAGTCATCTGACTAATGTGAGGAAAATCTAAATATGGGGTTGCCACTGGTGTCCTGTTTGCCACCTGAGACATGCCTGGATATAGCATTGCTATGCTCAAGAGGGAACTATAGCTTAACACCATTGTTTTAAACACTCTTACAGGTTTGGTTTTTTGTAAAACAAAAGGAAAATTTTATGCAAAGCAATTAGTGGTGTCTTTCCACGTGCTGACAGACTTTGTCTGTCTGTCTGCCTGTCTTTCCTTAGTTAGGGAATTTCTTTCCCTTTTTAGGGATTTCTTAGGCTGCTAAACATACGTTTCCCATCCATTATCTTTATTTATCATCAATACTTGTCTGATGATATGTTTAGCTGTCAAATTGAGCTGAAGTCTCAGCAATTTCTTGCAGATGTATGTATTACTTGCATGAGAACAGCTTTATGTTGTCTGTTTAAATTAGAATGAAGATGTAGTCATGTTAATGACAAGATCAAGATGACTCCAGCTTTATGTTAGCACAGCAACAAAACTTGGCCTGTGTGCTATTTTTTTGCTCTTAAATAGGAGGTTTTCATAGCATCTGATGGACTTTTTTTTTTTTGTTTCATTTATTTAAAAGCATTTACTGAAAAAGCAAATTTCATTTTAAGGCTATTTCTTTAACAAGGAAGTATGTTATAAATAGAAGAAAATCTCATTCCAAGAAAGTTGTGCAAATCTTGTCTGTATCTGCTGATTTCAGCAGGGTCACATCAGATTTACACAACACACATTGCAGCTGGACTCATGTGGTGCCTATGTAGAAAAAGTGAAGTGACTATTAGAGGTGATGGGAACATTTGGGGAAAATGAAGCTTTCCTGAAATTGTTTTTGGACTTTTGTTGAAATCCATCTGCTTGAGAAGATGTAGAAGTATGCTGAAAATTTAACCAGAATGATCCCAAGATGGAAGCCAACTGAGAGGAAGAGCAAGACAAGGTGGTGCTCCTCATCTTGAGTTGCCAATTAAAATAAGAAGCTTCAGATTCAAGTCTCTGATCTGGGATTAAATGCATCTTGGAATGATGAGATACTTGTAACCTCATTGCTGAATAAGAGCTGAAATAAAAGTAAAGTGAAAAGAGAGAAAGCAGCTTCATATTTGGCACCAGTTGGTGCAGGATGCATTTGTGCATTGCCTGTTGTGCTCTTGGAGAGGTGTACAATCTTTGTTCCACTGTCCGTCATGACAACCTTCATTGTGAAGGTCGCCTTTTACTTGAAGGTACAATGGCTAGAGGGCAATCTTGGTGTCTATTATGCTTTTTTTTTTTTTTTTTTCATGTACTGTAATGCCCTAGAGTATTTGCCTACTCCATATATTCAGTGAGAAACATTGAGGGAGTCACAGAATGGCTGAGGTGGGAGGGGATCGCTGGAGATCATGTAGCCCAAATTCCCTCCTCAAAGAAGGGACAATTAGAACAGGTTGCTCAGTGTTGTGTCCAGTTTTGTGAATATCTGCAAGGAGAAGACATTGCAGCCTGTCTTGGTACCCAGATGCAGGACTCAGCAGTTTCCTTTTGTTGAGCTTGATGAGGTTTTAGTTTGCCCATTTCTGCAACTTCTTGACATCTATCTGAATGGCAGCATTATTTGTTATATCTCCATCCTAATTTTTACGTGGATAAAAGATTTTGCTTAAATCCAAACACACCCTTAATCCTTTTTGGTTTTGGATTTGGACTATGTGATCAGAGAGGTCTGTTTTCTGAGGTTGGTTGTACATAGCGTGGTGATCATGAGAGCAGCAATGTTACAACAGTGTGTGCTGAGGTCTGGAAGCCTTTTCATGCTTCTCTGGATGGTATGAATCTGATTAGAGCTGTCTAGAGGATTCCCGCATCAAGGAAATGTGTTTAGTATCCTAATTACATCTACAGTCTATGATTACAACTCAAATTCTAAAATCTGAGCAAACCGATTCTGGACCCATACTCAAACACTACTGCTAGATTGGAGGGCTCAGAGTGGGTTTAGGGCTGTAGAATGGTTGCACAGATCTTTGACAGAATTACAGTCCAATGCATCTTGAATTTCCCAATACTGGATAATTGGGATGCTTCCAGACTGATTTCAAAGCCAATTAAATCAACATCCCTGAGTGCGGTGTATTAGCATTGGATGACATATTCAGTGCCATGTGACATAAATGACACAGGATGGAGAGGTATGTCACAGCTTTTGGGGACAGTGAATATTTTTTTTGCTGTATTATGACTATTGTGAATGCATTATGGCTGTTGCTTTGCTGATGTGCTAGCCACAAAGCACAAGCAACCAAATTCACAAACTTCTGCCTTGTTCCTGGTCTGTTCTTGTTCCTGTCTGTCCTGCCTTGTTCTGGCCTTCTTCCTTCTGCCTGGTCTTCAGGCATTTTGCATACTTTCTGCAGGTTGTAACCCAACAGCACTTTTTTAGGAGGGGAGACACAAGGTAGAATACAAATCTAATAGCCAAAAATAGTTAGCAGAGAGACTCCAAAATCTTTTTTTTTTTTTTTACTTCTTTTTAATGATTAATGACTTTTCTCTTGTCCAATATGGACAGCATGACAGTTGATACCTTCTTGTTCAGTTTACAACAAACACTGAAGCAATGTTGTGCTTATGATGGACTCGGTCTTGCGTACAGGGACAGGATGACAAAACCCACAGGCCTCGATGTACAAGCTCTTGCATCACTGGAACTGGCTCCTCAGTTACCAAATAAGAGAAAGACGAGTGGATCTTATGCTTCTTGATTGAAGCTTGGGAAAACTAGGCTTCACCAAAAGTTCCCTGTGTTGTGTTGTGTACTTCAGGCTTTTTTTCCAGGCATGGTCCTTATTCCCACCTTTTCATTTCCAGTTACCTGTTCCTGCACCTTGCTGTGCTTCTCAGCCATCTGTGCTGGTCAGGTTGTTCATGTGTTTTCTTGATAAATAATATCAGTGAAATGATCAAGTTCAAAAAACAAATAATGAAATTCCCTAAACCAAGGAAGCAAGAATAAACCTCTTGACAACACTCCCTCTCTCCCATTGCTGGTTCTGTGAGCATGGAGATGCAAAGGCTTTCTCTCCCTTGAGCACAGGGAGCCTCCGGTCTCACTGATGTCCTTGAAGTGATGTGTTATAAGTAGGAAGGAAAGAGGGAAGAGCCCAGGCCTCATTGGCAGAGAGTGCATGGCCTGTTTTGTGGGCAGAAAACCTTACCAAACCCCAATAGTATGGCCCTGGATGCTCCTCCGAGAGATAGCTACCCCTTCCCAGACCTAACCTTTTGCTCTCTTGCTGTTGAAATCCCCATGCTGACATCCTAACCCTGCTGGAGTGCAGCCTTTTCATTTCTTGAATGTGCCAGCAAGAATTTTTTTTTCTTTTTTCTTTTTTTTTTTCCCACAGTCAGTCTGTTCAGTGCCCCTCAGCACAGGCTGTCCTGCTGGGACATTTCAGTGCAATTAGATATTAGGTGTCAGGAGCAGATAATGGGCAGACGTATATCAGAGGAGATGGCACTTAGCTAATCACTGTCTCTCTGTATCTAAGAGGCTATTTTAGGGAAAAACAACAACAGTGCAAGGAAGCTCCCACCATAGCGCCTGTGGCTGAGATTGGCTGCTATTTCTTTGGGGTTGTGTCGGCATTTCCATTCAGGCTTCACTTGATGCTTTCCCAGCAGCCTTGTTTTCACAGCTGCCCCATGACTGGGCAGGAGCTGAGTGGCAAATAAAAGCAGCCACATCTCTTGCAAGACCTTGTTGTGTTGGCACATCTGTCTTCTGCTGAATGGCTTTTTTTGCTGGTTCCCTGGGCATTAAGAACCTAGGTATGGGGCTGTTTGGGAAAAGGAGAACTTTTAGGATAATTAGCACTGCCCATCAAACCTCTACATTTTAGATGTCTGTTACATCAGAAGCATATAGCTTTGAAGTTGCAACTTTAAGCATTTTAGTGTGTTTGAGCACTTGATTTTCTGCATCTCTAGCATCTGCTTGGTTTAGGTGTCTTACATCATCTTGCTGGGCTCTGTTTCAGCAGCAGGGGAAAAAAAATTGAAAGTATGTTGAATAAAACCTAGGGTGGCTGACCTTACACACTCAGATTATTTTTTTTAAGCATTCTTTGCCTGAAACTAATTAGCTCATACTAATTAGACCTAAGTGGTGAGTTGCTAGGGAGGCAGCTGTGGATGTTGTCAGTTAGACTCCAAAATGTGGTTCCTGGTAAAATGAGAGCCCAGTGAGCCTCTCCTGTTGGCATCAAGGTTGTTACTTTGATGACTCGCCCTGGGTACCCCAGCTGCTTGAAACAGTGGAGAAAAAGCAGGAAAAGCTGTGTATATCTGAAGGATTTGGAAAATAAGTTTAAAGAGAAATAGAAATTCCATCTTCCTGCTTGCTGCTGTGCCATACAAAAAAGAAAATCTCACCATGTAACTCCTGAATTGCAGGAATTCCTGGAGCCCCAGCAAACTCTGTCTAATCTCTCCCAGTCCCTCATGTATCGCCTCTGAATGTTTTCAGTGAGTTCCCAGACCTCGTGCTTTCTTGCTCCTGATAACTAGCCATTGCTGGGATGCCAGAACCACTGCATTGCATAGTTCAGCTATCAACAAAAATATAGTGAGATAAGGGGGATGGTTAATACCAGAGTGTTCATAGTAATGCAGATGTCAGAGATACTCAAATGTCTTTCCTGGAGAAGTTCTTTAAATGAGTCAAGTTACTTTGGGGAAAATAATATCTAGCTCATTTGAAAGTGTGAACATTCATAAGAACATCAAGCAAACATTTCCTTCTGTTGAAGAGTCAGGCATCCATCAGATGTACCCGTAGTACTTCAGAGTCTTGGCAAAGTAATGCCACTCATCTGGGACTTTCCAAAGACAGCCTGTTGGGTGCTGAGCATGTCTGGTGAGCTCAGACTTGCAATTGAAGATGAAAAGCTTGTCTGAATGCTGGGCAATGAGTTCTTTTGAGAATTAAGCCTATAAAAATTGAAATCTGATAGAGGAGCTGAAGGATTTATTGAAATGACTGAGCAATTGTAGGATCACAAATGCCAAAGAGGAAGAATGGGGCTATTGGGTCTTCCTGCCAGGTCAGGGCTGTTCTCTGCAGTGTCTGGTTTAGCAACTTGTTCAGCTGTTTCGAGTGAGAGTCTCCATTGCTTCCCTTCTGAGACCGTTGTATTTCCTAATTGGAAAATGTAGTAACAGTGAGATCTAATTCCCGTGCTACACTTTTTTTCTTCCATTTAATCACTGGCTAATATTCTTAATCATTGTAATGAGAAATACGTACCCAAATAAGAGAGAAGGGGGGACCCTTAGTTGATGCAGTGTTTACTGTGGTATTTTTGCTGGTGTGTCACTAGAGAGTACGTATTGTCACTGACGTATTTGTGTCTGTCCATGTGCAACAAGTGTCACGATTTGGTGGCTCAGATTGCTTACATGGATAGTGAAGAAAAACACAGAGGAAGGTTTTTCTTAAGATCTGTGAATTTAGATAGCTCAGGACCTGTGGTCTTTGTTTTGAAACACGTTGCTGGGAAATGGGATGGAAGCAGTCTCTTCCTGATTTTGCTATTAGATTTGGAATCATCTTTAAGCTATGCTCAACTCATGAGTAAAATGAGGGTTTGTCCATACTGGTAGGAAAGGAGGGACTGCACTCCCTTCTCCATTCATGGGGATGCTATGCTTCACCATTTACAAAGGGGGATTGGCTTCAGCTGTGAAGGCAAATGCCACCCTGCCCCTCCTGTCCGCCATTTAATGCTTGTTAAATGAGCCCAACCTTTAGTTTAGGTTCAGCATTTCACTTGATAGCTCTCTGTGCAGCCACTGGGGCTGGGAAAAGGAAGAGAAGAAGTATCTCAAGAGCAGAAGCAAGACAGAGGAGAATAGCTAGGGAAGGGAAAAAATATAGAGACATTGTTTCTAACAGCACTTAGTGGCCTAGGTTTTCCTTTCACAGCTATTTCAAAAGTCTGCTTTATTGTAGATCCATTCAGCTTTTATTGGTACACTGTGTAGTAGCAGCCACTGTTGTCTGCACAGCCCTTAACATGATACTCTGCCAGATGGCAAGAATATAAACCTGCGTTTGTACTCCGGGATTGATCAAAGTTTTTTGCTGTTGTCACCCCTGTAACGTTGTCAGAGAGATAAGGCCCTCATCCCTGTTACCTCCCTGTGTGCAAATTCAGTACAGTGCCCCTTTTCATGGCAATGTAATGCACACATTCCTTAAATCCCAAGAATAACCCTGTGCAGGGGAGGATGCGCTGCGAGGTTTCGCCAGGAGTTTGTTAGACAAGGTTTGTGTGCAGGGAGTGCAGCTGGGCGGGCAGATCTCTGGTAGATGGCAATCAGCAGCTCAGTTAGCAGAGCTCCAATGGAGGACGCAGCCTGGGAGCTCAGCAGGAGCCCCCAAAAGAGGAGGGATTTGGGAGTGATTAGAGAAATATGCAAGGCAGTGATTGTTCAGTGGTTTGGGATTAACAAAACTTTGCAGAGGGGAGAAATCTGTTTTGGAATGGGAAATGAGGAGTGGGACTGTGCCTCTATAATGAGTAAAGAGAAATCAGATGTTACAGAGGTTCTTGCTCTAAGGAAGAAGGATGTCTCTCAGGAGGAGTGGTGAGGCACTGGAACAGGCTGCCCAGGGAAATGGTGGAGTCACCATCCTTGTTCAAGAGCAGTGGGGATGTGGAACTGAGGGACACGTTAGTGTGTGTGACTGTGAGGGACTGACAGTTGCACTGGATGATCTCAGTGGTCTCTTCCAACCTTAATGATTCTATGCCAAAACCAGACAGAAGGAATCGGAAGTGGATAGAGAGCATCGTGAACAATTTTCTTTCTCCTGCTCTTTGAGGAAATAACCTGCAACCATGGAGAGGAAGGAGAGGCAAAGCAATGCTCAGAGGTCTTCTAGGACTGTTACTTTAGAAGTCTTTTGCGAGGCTGCCCTGCTGTAATCCCACCTCATGCTGCTGGAGCAGGGCCTTGTCACGTGGCAAGAGGAGGTGATCCCCTCCAACGTGCCGCTGTGTATGAATCACCACAGGGAAAACACTGCTGATGCATGTTGGAAAAAAAAAAAAAAAAGGCAAAAGCTGCCTATTTTATTCTTTTGACGTTTTACAAAACTGGCAACTTTCTATTTTAAAAATTTATTAATTGCCTTGTGTTTTTCTCACATTGATGGGGAGCAGCAGAGGAGAAGGCTGGTTTGGGATGATTTATGGCTCCAGGGGTGGCTAGCATTTTGGCAAACCTTGCAGGAAGAGCCCCCGAAGCATGCCAGCTGTAATCTGCCGAGCTTTCCAGAGATAAACAGAGCAAGATAACGTTTTATTTATCCTTGCACAAACAGGCTGATGGAAAATGAGTATGTCTCAGACAGGGAAATTCTTACTCCTCCCTCTGCCCCCTTGCCCCAGTTCAAGCTCCCTGTGAGCAGCTGAGCTTTCTTACCCCTGCAGTCCCCAACAGCTTCAAATTCACTTCCCTCAGCGCCTTCAAAGGAGGTTTTGATAAATGCATTACACTTTACAGCCAGCCAGGGCTCTAATTGCCAGGAGGATTACGATAAGCTTTTTTCTAGTTGTTTCAAAACAGTCTGGAGGACGGCATGCCCTCCCAGTGCAAATCCCCCACCGGCCAAATGTAGGTGCAGCAGGGTGCCATACTCACCCTGATTATTGCATTAAACTGGGGGTTATTTGATTATATGATGATCCAGCTGAGGTGGTGTGGTTTGGAGCTCAGTGCAGACTTGCTGGTAACCTACACTGGACAGGGAACTCATGCCAGGGCAGCTCCTTGTCAGCCCCAAAAACCCTGGCACCTCTGGGGGCTTGGGAGTCCCAGCACCAGCCCAGCTTCTGGGGCCAGCAAAGTGGGAACTCAAGAGGTCTGTCAGCCCCTGGGAGCTGTGTGGTTATTGTGCTTCTATGCTTTTTTTTTTTCTTTTTGAGAGGCTGTCTTGTTCCTTTGCTGCTGAGTTTAATGACCGTGGTCTGGTTAAAAAATAACATGAGGAAAAAAAGCAGAGCTGCCTTAAGTTGTGAGCTAAAAATAGGGAAACCTGTGCCATTAAATTGGGAGGATTTAGAAGCATAACCATAAAGCCAGGAAGAGTTTGCCAGGAGCTATCGAGTGACACAGATTTCAGCTCCCTGCTTCTTCTAATTTTCTTCTTTTAAAGGTGAACTGAACAGGCTTAGGTTACCGTTTTGCAATTTTTGACTACAAATAGCGTTCAGGGGGTTCCCACTGTGACAGCTAGTATTAGAGTTTCCTTTGTAATTTTTATTGATTTTTATTTGTAACTTATTCCAGCTCTTTACTATCAGCAGAGAAAATACTTTGCAAGGACTGTTTAACCCTTCAGTGTCCCAGTATGGGATTGATACATACAAGACGTCTGTTCCAGGTGAATTTGAGGACTTGTAACCTAGAGAGGAGAAAAAACAGTGTAATAGTTACTCTTCTTGGCACTTAATGCATGACAGTGAGTGAGCATCGAGGTAATGGGGAAAGATTTGGCAAGGGGGAGTGAATATCAATGGGAAGTGGAAGGTTGAAGATGGCATAAGATCATTCCTTTGGTTTGTGTGGGCAAGAGTTGCTTAAATATGACATTCAAGGCTAGGCTGAACAAAGTTCTGAGCAATCTGATCAAGCTATGAATGTCCCTGTTCATTGCAGGGGAGTTGGACTAGATGACCCTTTAAGGTCCCTTCCAACTCTAAGGGTTTGTATGCATGACAGTTGTGCATCATCTGATCAACCTGAGAAAAATCTCTTCTGTCTTTGCCGTCAGCAGCCAGTGCATGAATTTCCTGGGTCTATTGCTTCCCAAAGAATACCTACACTGGAAAGCGCCAGGTTGCCTGTAAGCGACTTCGGGTTAGACATGGCATCTACCTCAGTCCCTGTAGGGCCGAATGGACTGGAGACCTGAGACAGAGCTGTCCAGCCTCTAAACACATGGTGTGGTCTGGTGCCAAAACTGGCATCTAGTGAAGATCTTTTGAGGTTGAGCTTTTTTTTTTTTTTTTTTTGGCATAATGCCAGGTGCTTCCTTGTTCAGTGCCTGACCAACCCACCTTACTGCTCCCTTTGTCACTGATAATCTCAGCATGGCTCCGTTTCTTGGTATGGTTGGCATGAGACAATGGAGCTTGATTTCAACACTGTATCTCCGCCTTCTGTCTAGAAAATTAGCTTTCTCCTCAAAGGAAGATTCCCAGTTAGTTGACATCTTTGATTAAGCAGTGTTTCTTTTTATCTAATTTACTTTTCTACTTACTTATCTTTGATTGGTCTAGGCTTCAGTATTCAGCTCTAAAGTCCTATAAGCCACTGATGTTTTGCGGTTGAGCTTATACTCACCTTGGATGGCACTATTACCCATCTCAGTATTGCTATGTATGAAAGAGAATCATAGGATGGCCTGGGTTAAAAAGGACCACAATGATCATCTAGTTCCAACCCCCTGCTATGAGCAGGGTTGCCTGCCATCAGACCAGGCTGCCCAGAGCCACATCCAGCCTGGCCTTGAATGCCTCCAGGGATCCACAGTCTCCTTGGGCAACCTGTTCCAGTGTGTCACCACCTTGAATCAGACAGCTCACTGTCAAGGAAAGATTCATTTCTCCTTTTTTCTAGACACTGTCTTTGCGTCAGCTGGATCTGCCCCCCTCTTGGCTTCTTGTGTATGAGCAGAGCTACCCAGTGTGCCAAAAGGCAGCATGACAGACATACAAGGAAATATTTAGGGAACTCTGAAGGTGATGAAAAGCGAAGTTATTCTAGATAAGCTCTGGAGCACATTGCCATGAGATAACACCAGGGACACGTGCTGGTTGAGATTAAAAAATATGTAGATATGTTGATAATGGGAATATCTGCTCTCATATTACCACGTTCTTTTTTAAGGGATGCTAATCTTGATGCTTTAAAAGCATATGCTGAATACTGAATGTATGGTTATTTAAGGATTGCTTTACTGATATATAATGGTATGCTATGCACTTGGTGTCTTTCTGGTGTGAATGAAGCTGCTACAACAAAACTATACTTTAGTCTTCACAGCTAAAGCATCCTCTAAAAACTGGAGATATTGCAGGCTTTCTGATATATGTTATCTGTTCTGAGTGAATCTGGGATCACTCTTAGCCTTACCGTTGCAGTGGTAACGTCATTCTAGGGTTTGCTATTCACACCTGGCTGTCTGGAGTCAGCAGAATTGTATGCTGTCTTTTACAGTGTTCCTGGCTCTCAGAAATAGTACCAGGATGACACTCTGGTGGGCAAGGTTACAGGTCAGGTAGGCTGTAAACGGAACATCACCTGCTTGTCTGAACCAGCAAGGTGCCAAGCTTCTTCTGCAGAGTGCTGAGCACAAAGAGTGAGTGAGCTTTGATTTATGTGCTCTGGCAAACACTGTGAGAAGTGATGATCCCTGTGAAACACTGGGGTTGCTGGTAGTGAGGGGCTGAACCATGATGCTCTGAGGTGAATTCAGCATTACTTTGGAAACCTTTCTGCCTGAAGTGAGAACATTACTTTAGATAGGTATGTCCAAAACTGATTGGAGATGTGAGAGGAAGTTTTTCTATGAATTTCAAAGGGAATTGCATCCTTATCCCAACCCACCGCAACCTCGCTACAGATCTTCTAGCTCCTCTCTTGTTTCAGAATAATCTCAGTTGTTTTTAGCTCCCTGTCCCTGTCACACCAGCCCTTCAGTTTGTTTAGCAGATGTTGGGCCAAACTTCGATAGCTAGGGTAAACAGAGCTAAGGTCAGTGTGAGAGCACAGCACCCCAGGAGAGATGCTGGTGTGCTGCATCCAAGAGGAATGGGAGGGAATCTGGAAAGATATGGGTAGGATTAGGCCCTGTGAGGGCAGGGGGGTTTATGCCTATATTTAAAAAGAAAAAAAAAAAAGGGATATGGTACAGAAGCGTGCAACCTTAACATGAACTGGTAAATCTGTACTCTTCTCATGTTTCCTCCCTTTGAAGACCTTGTGTTTTGTCCTCTCAGCCATTACCATATGAATCAGTGATTTAAAAAAAAAAAACAACAACAACAAAAAAACCCCAAACTCAACATCTTGATAAGCATCTGACTATGCTTTACCAGTCCATCCTATAAGGTAACCACAGAGAGATCCTTTTACTCCAGCCATTATTGACAACACAGATCATGTTCTTCAGAGACTGCCTGTCTCGTTCAAATGCAAGATCCATGTCTTGGCTGAGCATTAGTGTTACCTGATAGACTATGTCCAGCTTCACCTTGTCCTTTCTGGAGAATTAGGCTTTGCTCCGAAGTCACAACATAGGCAGAGGGAATAAAGAGCCTTTGTGCTTCTGTTGGGTCCATCCCCTGAAGCTGATCAGGCAGCAGGATTGATTACCAGAAAGGTAAAGGCCCGATAACCTCCTGAATCTGTATGACGACACTTTCCTGACTTCTTCCTCCTCTGATTTGCAGGCTTCTGCCTCATTCTGGAAGACTCTCTCTTTCCTTCACCAAAAGTTCAAATTGGAGGAAGTTGATGTGAGAGGGGTCAGGAGGGAAAGCATAAACTTGAAGGCCCCTGTTTTAAATTTCCTTTAATTAATTAATGGAAATTAAAACTATTGCCTGTTGTTTAAAGTACAGTTATCTCTAGGTCAGCTTCTTTGCTTCTTAAGTACCAGGAATTAATGTTAATTTATCCACTTCTTAAATGTATTTACAAATGCATAAAATGACATTAAGGTTACAAAATAAAGACTTAAAGAAAATCATGGAAACATTAAGATTGGAAAAGACTTCTAAGATCATCTAGACCAACCCATGCCCAGTAATCATGACCCTCAGTGCCACATCTCCACATTTCTTGAACATCTCCAGGAATAGTGACTCCCACCACTTCCCTGGGCAGTCTGTGCCAATGCATCACCACTCTTGGAGAAGAAATTTTTCCTAATATCTAACCTCAGGCCGTTACATCTTGTCCTAGAGAGGAAATGTCCTTTTCTGCCTTAATTCATCTTCTATGGGCATGTGCTAAATGGTACAACTTCTAATTAATTGATGTTCTCCTACCCTTTTTCTGCTAAAATTATATTTTTTCATAAAAATTAGGTATCTCAAATATGTAAAAGCCTTAGCCCAAATGATTCTTTAGGCAAAATGATGAGCAATTAAAATCTTTTCATCTTCAATTTGAACAACTTGTTAATTCTCATCATAACCACTGAGACGATGGTAGCTGTTAAGTATGGAGGTCCTGTATGTAAGTCTGTGTTTTCTTTTGTTTTCTTTTGTTTGGGATAGGAACAGACTAAGGAGAAATTTTGTATTGAAAAGATGTTGTTTTTTGTTTTTCCTTACGTGTTGTTAGTCTTATGCAAGAGTGATGATCTTTGTTCAGTGCCTCCTCTCTCTGTACTGTGTTGGTGTATGGTGGCTCCCAGAAGTGGGTATGGTTCATGCTAAGGGCTGTGGGAGTGGGACACTGTTTGTGTCCCTATCTGCCAGAAGCTCCTTTTGCCCTCGTGTGCACCTATGTGATGTGATATGCTCAAATGCACCTATGTGACCTATTGTAGGGTACCTGCGTTAGCAGGGGGATTGGTCTCGGTCTCTTGAGATCCCTTCCAACCCCTGTGATTCTGTGTGCAATGACATTAAGAAACTGTGCTTCTCTCTCTTCTATTTGGGAAGTGACCCAACGGGCCCCAAATCTCTTATTGCTGCATTACAGAACTGTGAGGAGAGGTGAAGCCTCTCTTGCCTAAATCCAATGATTATAAACAAGCCACTTAGACAAAACATAAAAGATTGTATAAATGGAAGTATGTTTTCCCTTAGGGTTTTCCATCAGAGGATCTGTTTCCCTGACACCCAGCCCCAGGGAATAGCCTGCTCTTTTGTGAGCGATTCCTATGGGAGGTCTGAGGAATTCTGAAGCTGTCAGGCTGTAATACCCTGGTTTTAGCTTTTTCAAGAAAGCACGCTCTTTTCCAGACACTGAAGCCAAACTGCTGGTTTAAAGCTGCTACATTTCACCAAAAGAATGCTGATTATTTCACAGTCATGCGAGCGCCTGACCGGTAAAACGTGTGGGCAGTCTGCAATTTTTTTTTCCTGTTTTTTTTTCACCCATTTGGCTTCTTCATACAATGCCTGAAGATCTTTTGAAAGGGCCAGAAAAATCTGCTGACGGCTCACGCAGCTGATTTGACCCAGAGTGCCTGCTTGGCTGAGCAGAAAGATGACACTGCAGCAAAAATGTTACTTTAAGGGAAAAGAAAACGCACAACGCTCCTGCCATTGTTTGCAGCCTCTGTTCTGGTGCCAAGCCCGGCTCTTAGCAAAACACAGAGGTACCAGGCTTTAACCTTTCGCCTGCTTCCCGCAGGTGTTATCTTTGCTCTGAATAGGCAGGATGAGGTTCACAAATCACACCCTTGCCTCTAGCAGCCCCATTGGCTGGGTGAAGATTTTTAGTAGGTTTTATGGTGAGCAGCTTAATAAGATTTTCAGTGAAAAGGATCATTTTTTTTCGTTCTGCTCTTTCTAAGCTTTGCTTTTTAGCTTAGTATTGAGTGAAGCCTCTGGTATCTTCTCTTGCTGCAATAAAGTGGAGTTGGTTCAGTGTTGGGATATCCATCCAATGTCGCACTATGGAGCAGGCAGGTCTCTCTGTTTTGTGATTAAACTATATTTCATCATTGACAGAGGAGTTGGAAAAAAATATATATATCTGAAATGACTTTGGTGAGGTTCCTGTTTAAATACTTATTGTTTTGAGTGAAAATGGTTTGTGGAAGGAGAGCAAAGAGCTCCGACTTCAAAGCTTGTCACTGTAGAGAAATCTGATGTTGAGTGGTCACGCATACCTGAACGTCACTCCTACTGCAGCAAAGCCAACATGCTGGCAAGCAGCCTGGTCATGTTCCCATTAAAGTCTGGATGAGAGATGCTAAGCTGGTGTAAGTCATGATAACTGTGTTTAAATTGTTCTTTTTTTTCACACTTACTGACTGCAGCATGGGCTGGACTCCACTTCCGAGTCTGTGGGAGCTTTTCAAAAAACCTTCTGACTCTCTTATTTGTTTAAATTGTGGAGGAATCCTTTGAGTTCAGGAAAATTGGGTACAAGTATGTACAGGACTTGCTGTACTCTTTCAGCCTTTCAGGCTGCCTTGCTACCCCACTTCACTTATCGGGACACTGGTAAATTCCCAGATGCATTATGTGTGCCCCTCATATTAGAGTGATCTTGTTTAGTCAGGTGACTTGGTTTAGTGGGCATGGTGGTGATGGTTGGACTAGATGATCTTAGAGGTCTTTTCCAACCTTCATGATTCTGTGTTTCTATATGTGCTGCAAGGAACTGGTATCACTCATTTAGCCTAGCTGAAGGGCCATTTTTATGAAGACCTATCATGCCATGTTCTTGTAGCTGAGTTTGGGTGCACCAATGGGAATGGGCAATTAGAGCATGATAATGTTTTTTCCTCTAGTTTTTTGGTGTGCAGCTTGAGATATGGAAGCCATGGGCTTTTTTCTTCCTTCCTGGTAGATGCATGTGCGAGTTGAAGGCATGTACTTTCCCACCATGCAGATTGAGTAACTCCTTGCAAGGTTGATGCAGCAGTGATGACAAATTAGTGCCTCTAAGTATTCAGAAGATGCCTGCGAGGCAGACTGATTATCTCAGAAGCACCTCAACTAATCCTGCTCAAGAAAACCAGTTTGCTTACCTCTAATCTACCCACCAAAGCTAGGGTGGATTTGGTGCACTCTTTTTTTTTTTTTTTTTTTTTTGGAAGATGTGGGATTTAAGGTGATATGAAAACTGGCAGCTCAAGTCTAAAGATTTTTTGTCCATCTGTGAGTGTAGAAAAAGATGAAAGATTTAATATTCATTAGGTATTTTTTTGTTGATTAGTCATTTTTAATGTATTTGTGAATACCCTTCTGTGCATTTGGAAGTGATAGGTGTTGATAAAAAAAAAAAAAAATCCACAGCTTGGTGCTTTTGTCATTGAGGGAACTTGTGTATTATTCTATATTAGTCACACTTTATGAGATGTTTGAACCAATTCAGACCTTTCTGCTGGTAAATAAATCCTTGGCCTCTCTTTTTAGTGCAGTGTCAACAAAAGTGTAGGAAGTGGTGTGCACACAGGAGGCTGTAACTGCTGTGGCTGCAGTTGTCCAAAGGCTGGCAGACTTATCTCTGGTCACTTGTCTGAGATTTAAAAATAAAATGCTGCTCTGCTCTGGAACAAGCTCAGGATGTTTCATTATTTTTTTTTTTTTTTTAATTTTTCACAAGATGGAATGTCAACAAAAATTCCCTTTGGGATGGAAATCTTGAGCTTTCTCCATTCCTCCTGGCTACCGTATGTGTTCAGTACAGCATGCAAAATCTTATCCCTGCTTCTTTGGGTTAAGCTGTCCATGGCCATCCTGGCAGCAGGAGGTTTGTCTCTGTGCATCCCACTGGTCTCTACTCTCAATGAGGGCCTCCTGGCTGAAACAGTAGCCTTGCGTTGGCTGGGTTTCTCCTTGTTTGTGGATGTACCCATTCACTGTCACTTAAACTCTCAACCTGTAAGTTACACTTTAGTTCACATACAGCCATTTCCCCCTCACCAGAATAAATTTTGTAGGCATGCTGGCTGGCTCATTCTGCCTTGTTGTTTTCTCCATTGCTCAAGTTTGTTGTCAGGTCGTGCTAACCTGACCACGGATGTGTGTTTTAGCTGACGGAATCATGGGTCTGAGCCTTCAGCTAGGGTTCATAGCTTAGTTACAGTGACTTAGCTACATCAGTTCATTGTAAATGAGCATCTATCTTTTTTAAGTGACCTGGCCCCTATGGAAACAATTCCATGGAGCATGGGCTTGCAGACAAGGCTGGAGCAACCTGCTGGGGAAAGGGGAATGGAAGCGAAAGGGATGAGAGAGGATAAAGACATAACTTGTACTCCCAGGGCTTTCTGGTAATGATGCTACTTAGGACCGCTCTGGTGCTTTCCCTTAGGGAAAGTAAAAAAAGGAAGTTTATAAAACATGGAGATCATAGAAACACAGAATATTCCATGTAGAAAGGAACTCATAAGGATCAAGAAACGTTTAGATGTTGTACTGAGAGACATGGTTTAGTGGGAATATTGGTGAGAGGTGGATGGTTGAACTTGGATGATCTTAGAGGTCTTTTCCAACCTTGGTGATTCTGTGGTTCTGTGATCATTGAGTCTAATTTCTGACTCCATGCAAGACTATGCAAAAATCAGACCATATGGAGATGAATAGTACCATTATCGTTACACAGATGGGGGAATGAGGCAGAGAAAGATAGAAAGACTTTGGCCTGTTCATCCCACCAGGAAAACAACAACATCCAGGTCAGTCAAGTCCCAGTCTTCGTGCCTTAGTCCTTAGCCTGTGGCTTTCAAACTGCCTTGCACCTGTGCAGATCAGGCAGGTGCAGAGCTGCCTGAGCATTGGCCATCCACTGGGCAGAGCAGGGGTCAGGGGGAAGTCAAAGCTTTCCTCCCACTGCTGCCTGTCCCAGACAGCATGGCTTGTGTCCTCCCCGGGGGAGAAGGCATTGCTCTTGCAGTGTAAAATCGTGTAGTCAGCATGAGAGATTTCATGCTCTGTCTCTTGAAATCCAATATGAAGCAGTTGCTTTCTCTCTGTCCCACTGGCTTGTTACACAGCTCTGTGTGTGGCCTCTCCCATAATCAACCTGAGGGGGTTACTTTCCTTTTCTAATTTGTAGGAAGTGGCTCATGACATCTGTTGCAGCCCCGAGGCTCCTTCCTACAAACTTCTAGCTGTTTTTCATTGAAAGAAAAGGCAACACAAAGAGGTGTAACAATTAACCAACTTGAGTCCTAGCTTTCAAAACAGCATCTTTCAATTGCTCAATAAAGGCTACTGGAAGCAAGGAAGAGTGAATGTGCTTCTCAGGGAACTGCTGGCTTAAACCGTAGGATTGAACAGTCTCATTTCTGTTCATGTTAACTCTTCAGGGGGGAAAAAAAAAAAAGAAAAAAATCAACCTTGGAAGAGTTTTAATGCATTTTGCTTTATTGATTCTGTTTGTTTCGGCAGCCCTCTGTTTCACCTGTTCTCCTTTGTTATTTACACTTACCTGGTGCATTTTACCGTAACTGGCACTGTGGGAGCTCCCCTATAAAAACATCTCAGATTTTGATCCTTATGTTGAAGTTTTTAAAAGGCAGAAACACCTTTTCTAGGCTTAAAAGGCAAAAGGGATCATTTGGAGTCTCTTACCGTATAGAGTTTTTTTCAGGTTTTTCATTGTGTTTTTAAGTTAGGTGGTTTGGGCAAGGAAAATGTCCAAATGAGACAGGTGGATGTTCCAAGTTAGTCAGTCTGAAGTGACTCTCAATCTCACTTCTTGGAGTCATTTGTTATTACAAAGCCAGTATTCCTCAGGCGAGAGAGAGAGAGAGAGAGGCTGCAGAGGTGAATCTGTGCGCACCAGGGCTGTGAGAAAATGGGAGAGTTCAGTTCTCACTGATGTACAGTGATACTTTAAATGAGATTTTTGTGATCTTGGCTCTTCTGACAAACATAATTTTAGATCTTAGATCTAAAAATTGTTTACAGTGCCAATTTTGGTAGACTTTCATCCCAGATTTTTGCTTCTATCCAAGTTGGCATCTTCTGACTGAAACACAGGCAGCTGGAAAATGGTTGTGCTGTGATCTCATCTGACCTCTTACACAGCGAAGTCTCACGAGGTAATTTCTACATCTCTTCTGTTGGGTATGGCACATAAGTTGTGAGGATATAGCAAACCTTTAAGAAAGCTGTTTTGTGTTTACACCGGGTATTTTGTGAACAGCTTTGACTCTGCCCAGCCTCCTGATGCCCTAAGCTATTGGGTTTTGGATTATTGCTGGGACTTCTGGGGTTATTAATCAACGGCCATCTGAACATGAGCCAGCTGTGTACCCAGGTGGCTGAGAAGGCCAATGGAATCCTGGCTTGTATCAGAAACAGTGTTGCCAGGACGAACAGGGAGGTGATCTTCTCTCTGTTCTCAGCATCAGTGTCTGCAGCTGGCTCTTCATTAATAAATAACAAGGTATATGGGAATTCTGTGTAGGAGGCTTCTGTAGGACCAGGCAGTGTGTGGCTGAAGAGCTGAGCACTGCGTTCAAAGAGAAGGGAGCTTTTGTATAGCACCTTTATACAGGGGTGTAACAAGATGTAGAAGGTTAGGGCTGATGGATACGGGGGTTGCAGAACTCAGTTCTGGGAAAGACAGCAGTGCAGCGATTGCTTGGAGCTGCAGGAACCTGAGCTCTGCAGTCACTGCATGAAACAGCTGAAAGCAAGGTGAATTCCTGCTGTGTTTCTAAGTGCTTTGTGGCCATTAGAAGTTTGTTTTTTGAGTCCTTCTCGAAGGAGGGACTTGGGGCCATGTCTCGGATTTGCTGAGAAGCATCTATCTGGCCTCCCCTGCTGTCCTTCTGTTAGTGTGTTGTGTCCCGATGCAAGATGCTCCTTCCAAAGCTTCTCCTACCAAGTTATGGTATTAACATTGCTCATCTTATTCAATCTCACGTTCCTCTACAGGCACCAGAACAACTTCTTGTTGCTGGAGAAAGGCGAAGGTTTAGATTTAAACCTGCTGCATTGAGATGAACTAATACGTAGAAGTCAAGTCCTAAGCATTCAAATGTCCATATTTAATGATGCTTGCTTACAGCCATGCCTAGGGACTTACATGAGTAACCTGGCCTTGACCCTCAGAGACTGTTGTAATTCTATTAAAAATCCTTGTAATTCTGTTGATTTAATGCTAGTTTAATAGGCATCTCCTGCTATGAACCCCTTCACTGGTGAGACAGAGGTGCAGAATTGTTACAGAAACCTCTGATTTCATCCCATCTAAGTCCTGCAGTGGATGATGAAGATGTAATATTGCACTTTCCAGAAACATGATTCAGTCTTCAACACTCAGGAAGACATTAGCATGTCTTTTTAGATTTCCATTTGGATGTTTATTACTTGTTTTCTGGCTGAGGGTTCAAACTCTCAAGCTTTCCACAAGCTTGTCATTACATCAGCTAAAAAATTCCTTGAAGTTCATCCTTTTTTGTTATCTCATAACTCCAGAAGCTGAGACTTCATGAAAGCGCACTAAATACAGTTAAAATCAGGATGAAAAGGGCATAATTGGCATCTTGGGGAGTTTTGCATAAAAGTTAGCATCTACAAATTAGGCTAGAAGTGGCATCTTCTTGTTTGGTTAACTTTTATTGGGAATCTATCCATGGAGTCAGCACAGCAGAGGGAGGGTGTGAGATTGCTTCTTGATCACATACCTCATCAATAATAAGTTTGAAAGCATTGATTGCAGTTTTTTCTTTGATGGAGTGAGATGATTGGAGCCAACTAGCTGTGATCTGCATCCCAAGGGGAGCTTTTGGGCTGGCATAAGCCAGAAGAAAGGTTGATGGACATGGGAGGGAGGTGGTAAAGGAGAATTGGCTTTCATGTCTTCACAAAACAAATCACATCTGCCACTATCAGGTCTTGAAGCGGGCAGCTCAGGAGGCAGTTGACCTTGGTTAAGCACTATGAGAGCAGCAGAAGTACTGTGGCAGTGCATGTCACAGCTGGGATGCTGCAGTAGCTGCCCTATTTGCAGGAGTTCAATCCAGTGTCACCATGGGGGCTGTTTTTTGCTCCACGTTGGGCTCACATAGCACCCCGTAAGGCTCACTGCTAGCAATGAATGAACCATTATCACTCTGCAATCCAGGCATGGCTGTACTAATAACCACAGAGCTTGGCCCTGGCTCAGCCCTCGGCTGTTGTAATGAAATTCAGGGAATTCCAGACACAAGTGCTTCTTCATTTCCCTCTGCTTTTATCTGAATGACTGAAGTAATTTGTGCAGAGAAACGGAAGATCTTGAAGGCTATGCCAGGCAGCTTGCAGCACGGGGCAGCCTCCCAGATGCTTGCAGAGAACAGGTCACTGCAATCATTTCACTTCCCCCAGCAGGGAATGGACAGAATGAAACATACTGGAGGGGAAGGGTTTGTTACCGAAGTGCTTGTCTGTTGCACATGTGAATGAAGCAATGAGATGCCTCTGGCACGAGGTCTCAGCACGTTCCCTCTTTGCTTGCTGACACAGGGAGCTGGTGTGCTGCTCCGTGTTACGGCTCGTTGCCTCTGTGCCTGACAGAATTCAATTAATTTAGTCTTTCATTCACATCACCATCTAGGGGAAGGACTCGTTTTGTCTTTTTAAAGTACAGTCTGCATGAAATCTTATGTAGTCTTAGTTTTAGGAGAGTAGCTGTTGGCTGTACCAATATGCAGCTGCAGAAGCAGCTTGGAATAACAAAACATCCATGAACTGCTGTGAAATGTAGGATCATGTTCAAGAAACATGTAGATGTGGTTCTTAAGAGCATGGTTTAGTGGGCAATATTGCCTTAGGTGCATAGTTTGACTTGACGACTTGATGGTCTTTTCCAATCTTTTTTCATTCTGTGATTTTGTGCTCTTGTATCACCATTGGGTTTATGGTTATAAATGTTTATGGATATCTAAAAGGAGGTGGAAGGCAAATGAATGAGGCCAGGCTCTTTTCAGTGGTGTGTAGCGATAGGTCAAGGAGTAATGGCCTAAAACTTGAACATAGTGAGTTTGGTACTAACTTCTTTATTGTGAGGGTGACAAAACACTGGAACAGGTTGCCAGAAGAGGCTGTGGAGTCTCCTTCTACGGAGATATTCAAGACCCATCTGGATGCCTACCTATGCGACCTATTGTAAGGTACTGCTTTAGCAGGGAGGTTGGACTCGGTTATCTCTTGAGGTCCACTCCAACCCCTGAGATGCTGTGATTCTATGAAACTTAGAGGAAAGGTTTGATTTTATTCACTCATCAGGTCTACTAAAAAGAAAAAAAAATAATTAAAACCCAACCATCCTGCTCTTGTCTCGTTTCACGACTGTGCCTGGGGAGCTTTGTCTTGGATCAGGACAAACAATTGTACAAATGAAGAATGGTAGGAACAGAATTGTCTCTCACCCAGGGAGGTTGTGATTGCAGTTTACTTTCTTCAAATGAAAGCCATCATTTTTAAATTTGAAATAGTTTGTGTGTGCTTGAAGTTCATTTGTAACAAAAAGCCAAACCTTCCAAAAGCAACTGCTGGGATTGAAATGAAACTCTCCCAAACCACTGATATAACATTTGACCAGATAGGAAAATATTCTTAGATTAACATTTTGAGAAAACCCTGATGTTCTTACTTTTCATTATTACTTGTTACCCCCCCTCCCCCCCCTTGGAATAGAATAATCCTTTTGAAATTTTGGAGAACTCTCTGGAGCCTGGAAAGCCATTACCCCTCTCCCGGCTGCAATTAGCCCATTGTTAAGACGGGCAGTGTCAGGGTGTGGGAGTTTTTCCCAGTGTAATTTCTAACCCTGCTCTGAGCAGTTATATGATCCAATATGAGAAACAGCTGAGTCCAGTCTTGCATTAGAGCACTGCTGTTGCTGCTACTGGCTTATTTATTTTTTTAATGATGGGGCCAGATTTTGCAGCCCAGACAAGGTCTTAATTATTCCCTAAGTGTGGAGTCATGCCACTAGAATGTAGGTTCTGTGTACCAACTATGGATTTTGAGTTACAGAGGGGAGCCCTGTGGCTGTGGAGTAGCACCATATGCTTCATTAATGCAATGCTATCCCAGTTCCCCTTCATCAACTGTACGTCAATATACCCTCATGCATTTGGGGTATGTGGGATCCTGGTATGTCCTGATCTTCATGCATGCGTTTTCACATCTGGATTGTGTGTGTGCATTTGTGTGCGTTGTTCATGTGCATGCAAATACAGAGCAACCAATTACAAGCAGCCAAGTTTGACAAAAATCTTTTTTTTTTTTTTATTTAGAAAAGCAGATTTCAAATAGCTTTTAATACCTTCGTCCTTTTGCTTCGATATTTAAACACTCCCTCCTACCCTTGCCTTTCCATTCACAGTGACAGTTACCATTTTTTTTTTCCACGGCGACAGTAGCTGTCAGGCATTCTCAGTGCCTGAGGAGTTTAGCAGAGGGATTAGCAGGAGCTCTTGGCTGGGCTGTGCAGGCGGTGGCAGTGCTGTTGCCACACGGGTCACTTAATGTTAGTAGTGACAGTGAAGATGCAGCAGAGCACAGTGAGCCACCCGAAAGATGCGTCCACCTGCTCATGGATGGGTGATAAGGCTGCACTTTGAAAGCTAGCATTGCCAAAAGCTCACTAACTACAAGATTTTGAAGCTTGGATGTGTTTCTAATGTCACAGGCTTGCAGGATGATGTGCTCACTGCTAGCACTGTATTCACAAAGGAATGGAGTTCTTTAGGAAATACAGAGTCCTCCATTACCACCCCAATGGAGATGGCACAATGGAGCTGGGCATGTCTGTTACTGCTGCATGGGTCTGAATCTGAGCTATGCAGTCTTGCTCGTGAGTTCCCATCTCTGAGCACAGTTTGTCCTGTCTCAACAGGGAAACGCAGTCTCTATACAGCTGTGCTTTATTCCTTGCTGTCAGTGGTATGAGGTCTGTGAGTACTGAAAACCCCCTAAAGTATATATGAGTAAGAGAATAGGATTAGCTTCTGTCATATTATAGTGCCATTGAAAGCTTTCTACATCCCACAGCATGCAATATCTTCCCTTCTCTGAAGACTGAGGGTTTTCCTTTCTTTCTTTCCTGTTCCATTTTCCTCCAAGGCAAAAGCAGTGGTGTACCAGGAGTCCCAGCCCCTTCCTCCCACTGGTGTTTATCTGCCTGAAGAGTTTCATTGAATGGAGAGGACTAAGTGTGTGAACAACTGCTGGCTAGGGAAAGAGAAGTTCAGAGTCCAGCCTTGGAAGAAAAAGGGGGGAAAAAATCAAGTTCATGTTGTTTGAAAACAGTCACTCCAAAGAATTCCCTTTCCCTAGTATAAGAATTTCTTCTCCTGGGACATCTCTCTGCAGTATCTGTCCTCTTCCTTTAAGTGGTTACATATTGAGAATGTAGTACGCTGCCAGGACAGCCTTGATTGTACAACTTAGGCTAAATGAACTGAAAAAGAAAGAAAAAAAAAATAGAAATAAGCAATATAAGATCTGTGCTTTCCCCCTAATTGTTTTGCAGAGAGGTTTTTACCAGGTCTTTGGACCAGGTAGGAAGCTCTCACTGCACAGCTGCATCTCTTTCACACGTGCTGAGGGAATGTTTGCAGCAATGATGACAGGGCTGATCCTTTTCTGATCTGTGTCTTTGTGAATTGAAGGGAAGAACACTGACACTGGAAGAGGAGAGCATATGTGAAACTTGTGGGAGAATGAAAAACAACAGTTCAACACACTGCACATCGATAGGACTTATGGTCCTATCTACATAAGCACGCCCACATGCTGAACTCCCCGTGCTGAAATAGTCTTGCTGCGAACCTTAGTGCTGCAGTTGACTTCTGGTGCATCTCCTCATGACTTTGTGTCGTGTTGCCACGCCCCTGGCTCATTAAAATGATGGATCTTCTCTGCTTCACCATTATCTGCCACGATGCTTCCCCACAAATCACCAGTTTCCTTTTCCTTCTCCCACAGAAGCCTCTCACTGCAACTTTCTTGGCCAGCTAATAGCACAATATTTGGAAACCCCAAGGCCTACTGGGCTCCTCACGCACGGCTGAGGTTTCCCAGGAAGGAAGCATATCCTGGTATGGAGATGTGTCTTCTGGTTGTCACTAGTAGAGCACTGGGGATCAAAACTGGATTCCTTCTGCTGCCAGAGACCTGCGGGGCAGTCCTGGGCAAGTCACTGTCTCCGGTCTGTATTGTATTTGTGGTGCAGTTACTGGGAAATGGGGAAGAGATGCCAGCAGGGATCTTGCTGATCAAGAAAAGGGTAGTTGTGGCACTGAGGGATGTGCTTTAGTGGGCATGTAGATGGTGGCTTGATGGTTGGACTGGATGATCATAGAGGTCTTTTCCAACGTTAATGATTCTATGATCCTGACAACTCTTATTATAGTCTCGTGAATGATGTAGGGAGACACAACGTTTTCTTCTCTGTGATTACAGGTCAAAGCATTTTTAAGCCTTTAATTCATGAAGTGTCCTGTATCAATATTAGTACTGATTATTGTATCCCTGAGGGGAATGGCACACAGTAGCACCTTCTGGAGAACTTCCTATGCACAAATAAAGTGGTGGGAAAGAAATGAAACCATTCATCTACAAGATGGACTTTCATTTTTTTTCTTCTAAATTCTGTGGATAGTTTAGACCAGAATTTTCTTATTGTTTTGCCTTAACTTTTATATTTAAAACACTGGAGCACTATACCTCCTCTGTGCTGGATGTACTCCAGTCTAAACAAGCTCCATTCCGCTTGCCTAAATTCCCCTCTATAGTTTCAGCTGAATGTGAAATTTCTTTCTGCTCCTCCATCTCAACTGCTGTGTGCCATCACTGGAGGCTGAAGGACAGCTCGTGGGTTCCACCCTGGAAGTGGCATCATCTTGGTAGTGTGTAAAGCAAGGTCTGCATAATCCTATGGGATCCCTCAGGATAAAAAGGTTACTCTATAAATACATTTTCATTGTCAGTCTGGATTCAGGAGTGAAATGATCCCACTTAGTTAAAGCAGGATGAAGTGTCTATTTTCATATTTGTTTAATTGAACCACTCAGTATGTCTGATAGTAATGGTTTTATTTGAAGCATGTGGTTCTTATGAGCTGTTAAGATACCAATAGCATTTGGATTAGTCTTTCTGCCAAGAAAGCCAGGTCAATTCTTCAGGAAAATAAAAAAACTAAGGCAAACTTTATTTTAACAGTGTCTTGAGTTTCACTTTAGGTTCCATAAATATTTGTCAGTGTTCCTTCTGTAAGACCCATTCTAGCCCTTGGCAAGACGTGAGGTCTATCTCCAGAACTCAGAATATAAATAAATTCCCCAAACCGTGCTGCAGAATTGGAGGCAACTTCAGCCCATGCGAGAGACCTGGAGCCAAGCAATGGGCTGATCGTGGTTCTTGAATTACTATTTGTTAGAGGAGAGGGAATGGGGGGGAAAAAAAAAAAAGAAGAAAAACACAGAGAGGAGAAAATAGAAATCTTTGCAGAATATATGAGGTAGCCCACACCAACCCATGCAGAAAGGTGGTCATTCACCAAGGCAGTGACAGAAACGTGACTTCTGCTTGGGTTCCTGTTGCTGTCTGCTCCTAATGCTTCCAGAACGGTTAACGGTATTTTCTCATGCCCTAGAGGATAAGGGAGGAAATTTCACATTCTTGATGAGGACTGGTAATGCCATCTGTTTCAGAGGATCAGGCCAAATAAGCACTGTGGAGCAGCCCTGGGTGCCCCCCTCCCTGATTTCCTCTGAATACCTTCGCTATTCCTGAGAAGTTGGTTTATTTCTGTGGTTTTCAGACCCATATCTAGGAAAAAAAAAACCCATGATGTTTTCAAAGACTTGCCTGTAGTTAAGCACTTAACCAGAGGTTTAGGGTGAAGGGCTTTTGATTTAAGAGCAAGCCCTGTTCTGTGCAGTTAAGGGGGGAAATAGCTGAAATTTTACCCTGTCCCTGACCACAGATTGAAATTACTGAAGCAGTACAAAAGCAGGGAGTCAGAATGAAGGAGGTGTGTTGAAGGAAGCGGGACCTTGGCTTCTAGCAATGTGCTCTGGTTGCTGGATCAGCTCCAATAAAAATTTAAATTCAGACGAGCTGAATGCCTTATTTGTCTGGTTAAGGGGGAGGAAGATGGGGATGGGTGAAGTTTTTCCTCCGAATCCTAAAATAATGGTAGTAGAATGAGAGAAGTGCGTATTCCTGCATAATGTGCTATTGTAACATCAGATAGTTAGCACCTCTTTTCTTCCTTATGTGCTTAAGTTGAAAAATTACAAGGCATGGATGAATAGACAGGAAAGGAGTTTGCTGGAGGAGAAAACCCTTTTATGTAGTGAGAAGTGAACCTACCTGTCCATAAATTTAGAATTTCCTACAAAATGCTGGATATCTTTGATCTCCCTTTAAATTAATGGGAATTGAGCATTACCCACACTTTTCAAGATCAGGCTGCCTCTTTGCACGCAGAATTTCCAACAGTGATCAGTGATCTCCATGCCAGCCCTCAGTTGTCTGTAAGTGCTAATAGGAAAAGTTAAAAGAGCCATTAACCCCATGTTTTCTGCTTTCATGGCAGCTGTTTGGGGCCCTGTAGCAATTGGGCTCTATTGCTTTCTATAACTGCCACACTTTTCCTATGTACGGTTTTGGAAATTGTGACTGAACTTTGCTAGCAGTTCCTTAATCTGGCTACTGTGGATGGTAAGGAAAAAAAAAAAAACAGGTAACAACCTCCATCTGCAAAACCACTTCTGGTTTTGTGACTGAGCGTAATACACAGGGAGCATTTTTATTTAAAAATACCTTCTTTCCCTCAATGAAACAGGAAGCATCTTTCCAGGAATGCTTGGGAAAGTGTTTGACTTTTATGTCACAGACATAACTGGAGAAAGTTTTAAATGACTTTAAAGCTAGCAAAGGTTTAGCCAGATAGAAATACTGAGCTCTACCAAAATTTGAGCTGTCCATTCTTTCTTTTTTTCTGATGTGAGTCATGTACATGTGTGTATCTGCCCATGGCTATATGCACACTTGCTGAGCCACTCAGTGATTGTTTATTTGCTGCGTGGCCCTGATTGGGATTCACTGTGCAGGAGCACGTCCTCGATCCTATGGCACATACACCATACACCCAGGGCACCTCATGTTACTGTGGATGGCAGTGTGCACAAATTAGGTCAGTCCAAGGCAACATCACTTAGCATTGCTTATTTTTTTTCTTATTAAGAAACTAACATTTCTCTTCTCAGTGTAGCTTTTGTTTAAAAACAAACAATGGGGTTTCAACATTATGATTTGGAATCTTTCAGTTTAGCTTTCTTCAGTGTTTGAAGAAGCACATAAGAACCATCGCAAGCTAACATTGGCAGGGTGCATCCAGGCATTTCTCTCCCTAACGAGGGAGGAGGGGAAGGATGCTCACTTTGTTCCTGCACTGAGGGCTGAGGTTTACATAGCTTCATTGTATTGCACAGGGTTTCCCTGCCCTGCAGCTCGACTTGCTCTGTGACAAATTATTCCTTAATTGCTGGATGGCAGAAGAAAAGCTTTGCAGCCCTGAGGTTATTCCTAACAAATCAGGTTACAGAAGCCTTGAAAATTATATTGAGCAGAAAAGAAGCACCATGAGGTTTCCTTGGATGCTTGGGCTGTGCTAAGCTTGACTAAGGCGATGTGCTAATGAAGCTTGTTAAAATGCAATTATACTTTAATGCTGAGGTTGTAGAAGTGAGGATAATCAGCGGAGAGGTGCTAGTGAAGCTATGGTGATTACTGTGATTTATGTGCGTCACTGTTGTGTTCAGAGCCTTCACCCTGCTGAGAGCTGTTGACTGGCACGACAAACAGGCTGTGCCCAAAGAGCTGCCAGGGGCATGAAGTGAAGGAAGATAGAATCACTAAGGTTGCAAAAGGCCACTGAGGTGCAATTTGAGGCTATTACCTCTTGTTCTATTATCATATCTCTCTTGTCTGAGAGAGATGCTGATCCTCATCTTGCCACAACCTCCATTCAGTTGTAAAAAGGATGCGGTATAAGTGCAGAGAAGATGCTCTCACATGGGGCGGACAGCTTGACATAAAACACCAGTGATGTTGTTTGAAGACAAAAAAAAGCCAGTGGAAGGAGACAGCCTGGACTTCTAGGTCAGTTGGACAAAGCTGGAGCTTTGACAGAGAAGAGGTGCTATTGAAAGCAGGTGGTGAAGTCACTGTCCCTGGGCGTTTTCAAGAAATACGTAGATGTGGCACTGAGGGATGTGGTTTATTGGGCATGGTGGGGATGAGTTGATGGTTGGACTAGTTGATCTTAGAGGTCTTTTCCAACCTTTAAGATTCTAGGGGTCTTCGCAGTGAAGCAAAGTATCAGCCATTTGAAAGGGAAAGCTCAAAATGAAGAGAATCATAGAATGACTTAGCTTGAAGAGAACTTCAAGATCCTTGAGTTCCAGCATCCCTGCCACTGACAGGGTTGCCAAGAGAAGCAGATGTGGCCAAAGTGGGGCCTAGAAAACATGAGTATAGCTGAGGCAAGGACTGTGCTTCGTCAAGGCCTGCTGAAATGTGACAGGATCATGGATGCAGACAGTGAGTGAGTGGGTGGAGAGCCAGGGCCAGGGTTTACCAATGAGCTACAGCAAGATGGTGGCACATGTTGGGGTGTGGGCAGCCAGAGGAAAAGCCAAGGAAAATCCAGCAGCAATACAGTCACAGTGTATGCAGCAATTAAGAAAGGAGGTGGGGAGGGAGAGAAAGATTAAGAGCTCTGAGCTTGAGCTGACAGCTCAACATCCATGAGATGTCAGGGAGACAGGCAAGGTTTTCGTCCAGACAGAGAGAGACAGGCCTGGATGATCAGATCAGACAACTGGAGGAACTGATTTATGTGAGAAGATTAAAAGAGCTGCTTGTAAATGTATGTATAGCTTGGCTAAGTGACACCTGAGGGGACAATAACTGTCTACAAGTGTATGAAGGGATTGGATATCGGAGCCAGAAGGTGGGGGAGGCAAAGCTTAGGGGGGTAGGTGAAGATTTTGACAACAGGCGGTGCAGTGTGGTGGAACAAAGTGGTCTGTGCTGTCCTCTTAGGGAAAAATCCCTTTGACAGGCTGGGAAGATTCTGACTGATCTAAAAGACACCTGTGTATGCTTCTAGGTATCCATCTTTTCCCCATTCATTGTAAGGTGCCCACAGTCTGCACCACCACAAGTAGGAGATATCCCTTTGGGCGGCTGAAGACTCTTCAGTACCCGTGTGACCATTACCATTTGGCTTGATTCAAAGACCTGAGGGACTATCTTATCTGTTAGCTTATTTTTCCTGCTACTTTTCTGTTTTTTAAGGGTCAGTTCTTTTGATAGGATGGTGAGAGGAAGAACTTCCAACTTACAATTTTTGTGGTCTTCTCTACGCATTCCTTTATAAGATTGTTTTTTTGTTTGTTTTCTCATGATAATGTTTTTTTTTCCTCTGTAAAACCAAGTGAAGAAGTAGGTACTGCTTTATCACTCAGTCATGTGTGAGCTGCTCCCATCAGCAAAAGAAAGCAAGCTATGAAGGGACCCATTGAAAGCAATGTAGGTTCAGATGAAGATTTAAAATTGAAGCAATTTAACTTAAAACACACTTAAAACTGATCAGTACACTAGAGGGTGAGAACTGGGTACATGTGTGGTTGGTTGAACTGTGTTGGTGGTTTCTTTCTGGTTATAGCTGTAGTAATCATTGGTATGGTCCTCACTTGTGAGGTTTCTTTCCCAATGATAGATTGGTCTAGTTTGGATCAGACAGCTCCATTTCTGCTCCAGGAGTGCCACCGTGGATCCACCAGCTAAGGATCTCAAAGCACGGATATAATGCAGTCTGTTTGGGAAGGAGTTGATGTGAGTGATAAGTTCTTACAAACTATGAAAATGGAAAGCTGTGTAGAAGAGAGTGATTGTACAGTTGCTGTGTCCCACCACCACTGTGCCTGGCACTAAGGCCATGGCATGGCTGCAGCCTTTGCTGAAAATTAGAGAGATGAATGCACCAGAAACAAACGTACATAAACGGATGAAAGTGTTGCTCGATAAATGCAGGGAAATTTGCCTGCAAGTACAAAACTGTTTGGTGCTCTGTGGTAGCAGGATTGAAAGGGAGAATAGAAATGGTGAATAAATGGCCTGTAATTGCAAATGCTGGAACAGTGCAGTATGAGTTGATAGCCATCACTGGAGACTGCAGGAATGTGCTTTGCTGATGGTTTTGCACCCCTTTCTGTGCACGATCGCAAAGGATGTCATCCCTTACACCTACCAAACCAGGTGCCTTGATTGCATTGCGTGTGAGCAGAAAAAACAGGTGAGATCCAAACAATGCAGAACCAGAATTTTCTTTTGCCGTTCTTGATGCAGATTGTAGATGCATTTAGTGATGCAGCACTGCAGCATAGACCATGGGTCTCCTCCTTTCTTCCTGCAAGGAGTTCACTTTTGACCTCAGAGCTCCCTGTTCAGACTCTCACTTCTGTTTCAATAGGACCAAAATCTGTGGGGCCTTTTTGAATATTTCTCTCCCTGCCAAAAATGAGCCTGAAGTGTTGACAGACAGCAGCACACTCAGTGTGTAAGAATCCAACATAAACAGACTTGCTGGTTGTGTACTTGGACATATTAAACGAGGTCTCAGCTTTGATCTTCCCTGCACTATACTAAAGCCCAGCAAGCAAAGGCTAAGTAAACAGACCTTTGATTTCAGAGCAGAGGTCTTGTAAAACTTTTATCAGTGGCAGAACTGAGCTACTGAAGTCCTTCCTGAACTGTAGGTGCTGCAAGAGTAGTAGCATGGTTTTACTGACCCTGATGTCTCGCTTTCTCTCCTCTTCCCATAATGTCAAACATCTGGAGATATGAGCCAGCTTCCTGTTGATTGTTATACACCAGTTTCCCTAGGAGAGGCACCTGCTTATAATCTCCTATATAGTGAGTAGAGTGTAAGATATATTAGATCCTATAGCTATTGGATCCCGCAGCTAGTGTAGCTTTTTGTTAATGCATGTCATAAAGGCTCTTAGATAAATTGCACGGGACACAGCCGTGGGAAACACTCGCGTTACTAATCCTGCGTGTTCAGCACTCCTCAGTCAAACCCCACAAAGCCAGTGCTGCAGCTTAAATATCATAAATGTTACAACAAATTGGATTTCATTTATTTGCTTACTGTTTTGAAAGCATTTAGTGATTCTTCATAATCATAAAGGTCACAGATTCCCTCTCCTGTTCAAATAAACAGAGGTTCTCCATTGGGATTATGCCCTCACGAAAGAGACATTGAGAAACAAGCACCTAATATCACAAGATATAAGCAAGAAAATTCTGAATGCTGGCAAATTCCCTTCAATGGATGAAACACAGGAGTTAGTTAGTTTGGCCTCTGCTTGCATTTTACTGAATATTTTTCTGTATCTTTTGGTGGATTACGTGACGGGGCTTTGGCTTTACTTCTGCCTACCAAAGAAAAGTGACGTGAGGATAAGCTCCTGCCCAGATGTTTTGTTTTCGTGTCATGTTTCCATTGTTTTTAAAGGCTAAGAACCACCACATTCTGCAATTATGGAGCTCAGGCTGTTCCCAGTGGACCAAACCTGCTACCTCTACTACTGGGGCCATTTCATCCCAAAGCTTAGTTTTATCTCAGATCAAAATTCAGCACATTTTGCTCAACCTTACCAATGATTACTGCTTTTTATCATGATGAATATTAGATGTCACTTTTGCATTGCTCTTCCTGTGACATCTGGAAGCAAAGGTGAGACCCATGGCTCTGAGCTCCTGCATGGATGTTTTGAGCCCAAGTCCATCTGGTTTGGTCTCTTGTATGTTGCCCTCCCAGTCTTTTTAATATAGGCTATGACGATGAAATTTCTTACATTGCCTTTTCTTACTTAGTCATAAACTGATCCTCTTACGTATGTACAACAATGCCTTTGTTTTCCGTTCAGAAGTGAATTTTGCCTTTTGTCACATAGTCAAATCAGTTATTAGATAAAAACCATTTTAAACAACCTTTCATTTGTCGGTATTTGAAGGCAGTTGTGGCACTGTTCGATACAGCAGATCGATTTTGCACATATCCATCTTTTATCACTGAGTCTTCCAATGGGGTTTCACTATAATCAGATTGGCAATTATCACGGTGCTGCCGTTGGGAAAAGGTTGGAGTTTACACACAATAAAGATTAAAGGATTAGCAAGTGATTAGGGAAGTGCCGATTTGTCCACCACAGGTAATGGGAAGGGGTCCTGTGCTGTTTGAGCATACGCTGTGACCTCCTTCCTCCTTACTGAGAGATGCCAGCATGCAGCACAGGAGTGATGTGTCCCCTCTAAGAATAAGTTCAAGTTGTCACAACAGTAGAAACTTGTATTTCTGCAGAGAAAGTCAGAAATCTTCCCCCAAATGAGGACTTTGTGCTACAAGGAGCTGATCTATGGCCACTCTTCAGTCTGCAGCCAGGAATTCCTGCTGACAGCTGTTGAGATGTGCATGCTGGTTACGCACACATGCGTGATGTGGGGTTGTGCCGAGACAATATTTCTCCATGCACAGATTCACTAGATAGCTGCTGGGCTCTCCAAGTGTCTCCCCCCCATGCATACATGCAAGAGGGCAGCAGGGACTGCATTACCAGACTGTGAGGTAATAGGAGAGCTCACTGATTGATATTCCAGGGTAGCCCTATCTACCTGACAGAGACAACGGTACGTGCCAGCGTGCAGCCCACCGGTGGGATGACATCATCTGATATTACAGAGCAATCGATGCTGACAAAAATCCTGCATGCTCAGAAGCTGTAGTTTGAATAACGCTGCACTACCAAGATAGTGTTTGTACTGTAGCTATGCATCACACAATAATTAGCACCGAGTTTCTGATTATGTAGATTTACATAGATGTGGGATCTTCAGCAAAGGAGAAATATTTCCAAAACCATTGGGTAGTTTGAGGAATTTTGATTTCAAATTTTTAATTCAAATGTTTATTTTTTGCATTTTGGTTTAGGCATAATATCCCCACTATCAGGTGCTGTTTTGGGAATAGTGCTCATCCTGAGATGCTCCACATTGCTATGCAATAGGAGCAGTGGGAAAGCATTCTCCTTCAGATGAAGTGAAACAGTTTTTGAGCAGCAAGGAGTGAACAAGAACTTCAGACACACCAGATGAAATGCATTGATATTGTCTTCAAATCTGAGCTGCCCTGGGAGTGTCCAGAAAATCATCTGGCACTCCTAGGTATAAATAATGACTTTGACAAAGATAACTTGAGTTTTAACAGCAAGAAGAAGAGTTGGGTATACTGGTTGATGGCAAGCTGGACATAAGATAGTGTGCCTTCACAGTCCAGAAAGCCAATCATATATTGGGTTGCATCAGAAGAAGTGTGGCCAGAGGTCGAGGGAGGTGATTCTGCCCTTCTGCACTGTGTTGGTGAGAACTCACCTGAAGTACTGCATCCAGATGTGGAGTCCTCAGTACAGGAGAGACACGGGCCTGTTGGACAGCATCCAGAGAAGGGCCACAAAAATGATCCAAGGGATGGAACACCCCTCCTTTGTGGACAGGCTGAGAGAGCTGGAGCACTTCAGCCTGAAGAAGAGAAGGCTTTAAGTATACCTGAGAGTGGCTTTTCAGTATCTAAAGGGGGGCTTGTAGAAAGAAGGGGACAGACTCTTTAGCAGGGTCTGTTGTGACAGGACAAGGAGAAATCATTTCAAACTGTAAGAGAGGAAATTTAGACTGACTATAAGGAAGAAGTTTTTTACAACAGGAGTAATGAAGCACTGGGAACTGCCCAGAGAGGTAGTTCTTGGAGCATCGTTTGTGGAGACGCTTAAGGCTGAATAGGGCTCTGAGCACCTGATGGAACTGTAGGTGTCCCTGTTCATTGCAGGGGGGTTGGATTAGTTGACCTTTAAGGGTATCTTCCAACTCAAATGATTCTTGTTACCCTATGATTCTATGAAGTTGTTTGTGCATGGACTTCGCAGGCATCAGCGCGTGTTTTAATATTGTGCTGTGGCACCACGCTGGGGTTGATCCATTATCTACTTTCCTTTGGTATAATCTGAACTTGGGGCTGTTGACTGTCAGCTGTATACCTGACAGTATATTATTCTATAGGAGTGAATGCTTCATTCTCTAAGAAGCTCTGCTTCTGCCAGTACCAGAATTTTGCATCAGGTAGTGCGTGCCTCGGTGCCTGGGGAGCAGGAACCAGATGTGAATGCTATAAGAGTTCATTGATGGTTTCCTTATTTTCATATGTGTAAGACTTGGCATTGCTCGAGTATAATGTATGTTTTCACTGAATCAACCTATGTGAACACTTTCTTTTAAATTGCTTTTAAATATTTTCCCCTCCTGGAAGAGATGTACAGACATGTCAAAGTTAGGCTATGGAATAGCACAGCAGGAGTAGATCTTGAAAATGAAATATTCGGTGCTGAGGAGGTGATGTTCACACTATAGGCATTTGGGGAGTTTATTCTGGATTAGCTCCAGTCTGCTCGTGTAGACCAAGCTCTTGTTAATGGAAATCCAAGAGCACAGCTTCTGCTTTTGTTTTACCAGGCACCCAACTAGCAATTTCTTTCTGTATCTGCATTAGCAAGTGCTGAGGATTGATAAGTTGATTGGATCTGTATAGTAAAGCATTTGGTGCTGAGGACCTGGTGCTCACATTTCAGGTGGGTGTTCACTTCAAAATAGCCCATGGCTGGTCCTACGGTTATGTGCCCATTTGAACTGGAGGACAACTTGCATTTTAATTTAATACAAAAGCAATTCAGTCTGCGTGCTCAACTACAGCTCTGTGACTTGAACCAAAGTATAATTGGTGGGAATGACAAAGAAATTCAATTTAAAGCAGACTCCTGCTCCAAGGGCATGCTTAAGGTAGGGCCTAATAACGAGAGTTCAATCTGTAGAGGGAAGGATAGCTCTGAGCGCTTCCACCACACATAGGGCGGACAGAAGACTTTGGTAGAGCAACTGTGGATGGTTGCAGTCAGAAATGTGAATTGCTGTTGGCTCAGAGGCAGGTGGATTGTCAGCTTTGGTTTGCATTTTTCTTCTGGAGCAAAATGAGGATTTTTTGTTTCCTTTTTCTTATATGTGTGTGTGTGTATATATATATATACACACATAAAATCTGAATACATACACATCCATGCTTATTAATTCATGCGTTTTGATATTTCAGTAATGTAGCTGTGCATTTAAAAAAGATCACTATTCCTTAATTTATACGCTTTCAAAATTCAGGCTTTTCTATTCACTTGTTTTGCATCGTTATTCATCAAAATTCTGAAGTGAAAGATTTGTCATAATTAAAAGGCAAGTATTGAAAGAGAAATCTGGACAGAATCTCTGCTTTTGACAAAAAGAAAGTCATTTTCTGATGGAAAAGCTTTTCTGCAGAACATTCCAGTATTAAGTCTGCTCTGTGGCCATCCAGCTAGAAGTGCTCTCTGTTTCAGAGAAGCCTCCGAAAATAACTTCAGTTTTTAAATACCATGGTGTTTATCTCTTTGTGGTCACCAACAAACATCTGTTACAGCGTTTTTGTGGTGAGCAAACTTAGAAACCCCCAGTGACAAGAGTAGAGCAAACTGAGGACAGAGAACAGCCTCACCATGTAGGGCACTGGCACTGATGTTCTGACAGCAAGAGGTGTATGAACATTTTGGCAATGTCTCCTATTCAAGAATGAGCATTCAAGACCTTTTTTTTACTTTTTAATCCATGCCCTCAATGCCCTTATAACACATTTTCTGCCTTGTCAGTTGGGAGTGGCCATTAATACCAGCAATGGGTGGAAGAGTATCAACTCTTCTGTGATCTTGTTCTTTAAAGAATATTATTATTTTAAGAATATTTTGAGGAAAACCAAATTTCTGGATGCAAATGAAGAAGATCCCTGTGTTGATGTGTGGCTGAAGACTCGCTGCTGTGGATCTGCTATTTACAGATCTGTGCTCACATCATTCCCGAATATGGCACGGAGTCAGCCATCGTGGTTTCTGTTTCCCTGCAGACATAAACAATGACACTTACAATTTCCTGCTTGTACAGCTCTCGCACAAGCATCTGTCTATAAGGGAAATGGCTAATTACTTATTAAACCTTAAACTGTGCTTAGACTGGGTTAAATATTGACTACCAAGGCTGAAGGGGAAGTTGTGTCGCTGAACGTGAACCTTGGAATCCCTTTTTCTAGGAGCATTCAAATAAAAAGGTTGAGGGACAGGGGGACTACATGTCAACAGGGGGACAAAGAAGGGGACAAAAATTGAGCAGACTGGCTCAGAAGTACATGCCTCTCCTTGAAGCCTTGAGCTTGGAACATGATTGCAAGTGGTGATTTAAAGGGGGAATATTGTTGCAAAATATGTGAACTGAACTGAGATTTGCAGAATCTCTGGATTGTTTTGCTAAAAATCTTGGAGATGGTGGGCGATTTGGCTGGGAAATGCAGTGGGCTCACGAAGCAGGATTTTCATAGTTGGAAGAGAGGAGTGCAATAGCAATTCTGTTAAATTTGGCGTTGCTTAACCCCACAAGCTTATATAGGGCTGTCTGACTGGGTTGTTTCCCAGAGAGTATGGTGAGCAAACAAATGCCTTGTGCTGGCAGGAATTTGTGATGGAGGCACTGGCAGTTTGGGCTGGCTTTGGGGAGAGCAGGTTAGAGCTATTGGGCAGGATTTTCGCCTGGCTATGGGTCCTGATGCTTCACTCAGGCTAGATGACTTCTAGCTTTCTTCCAGCATCAGGTAGTGCCTCTTGCCTAGAGACAGGAGGTTAAAAAAAGCATTTTCATTTCAGAACCATGAAAACATGTTTTAATGACTTGGATTTTTTAGAAAAGGCTAATTGGGAATGACATTATTCGGATAGGCTTGCCTTCTTGAATGGGAGTGAAGAAGGCAATTTGCTTGGAATGAGTACCAATGCACTTTTGTCACACTTATCTCTTTTCTACAGAAAGTTTTCTAGTTATCCATTGTGCTGTATACCTGGAGTGCACTGTCAGTATAATTTCAGCCTCAGAATAAAAATATTAGTGCTCCCTTTTTGGCCACATGAAATCTATTGGCAGCACGTAAGAAACAATAAATAAGATATTTTCTTCCGCACTAAAAGAGAAACCTTCTAACATGCAAAGACTGTTTCTTCAAAAGTAATTTGAAGTAATCCTAACTCTCCTTTGCATTTGCTACCTCAAAACCTGAGGGATACAGTTACTATTTTTTGCTGCTGAAAAAATAGTCTGCAGAACTTGAAATTGAATGTCACCTATGCATATTTAATTTAATAAAATGGTAATTTCATGTTAAATAAATACCAACTGATTATTGAAAACATATGCTCAAAGGATTTAAAAACCATGTAAGAGATACGTATCTCATCTACTGCTGTTGAACTGTAATAAATCTATGCAATAATCAAGTGCCAATTGTTTAACATACAATAACTATTTTATTAAATCTTGGTGAAATGTGTATGCAGAGCACTTAATTAAATGGAACATGTTCCCAAATATTCTATTTTTTTCTCATTTTTGGAACATCTAGAGTAGAAAATTTACTGGCAGCCTTCACTCGAGGGACTGGTTATTACTCATATAAAACATGGCAAGCACTTCTTGTGCTATCAATAAATATCAATTTTCTCAGAAAAGCAGCTTCTAACGCAGAGGTAGGGAAGAAGGAGAAAATAGGCCGCTTTACTTGACATAAAACTTATCTGCAGAGCTGTTTCCTCTGTCATGTTGGGCTCAGCTGCACAGCTCAGGCTTACAACTTGCTCATGAGATTATTTCCAAAGCTAAGATTGACCATTCATCATGGCTGATCAGTAAATACTTGTGGTGTTTTTCTGTTCCTCTCTAGGAGCCTTTGTTCTGCAGAGATGCTGTTGTTTTTTTCTTTAATCTTTTGATTGCTTTTGATAAGCATTGTTTTTGTCTGTGGGCGCCTATGGTTTCAGGCCAAGAAGGACCCATTGGCTCATCTAATCTGATCTCTTTATGTCACATACCAAAGCATGTGGCCCAGTTACCCCTATGATGACCCCTTCTTTGCTTGGCTACTGCATACCTTTTGGAAAAGCAGACTGTTTTGTTTCAAAAATATGAAAAGTTATTGAGTTCACCATTCCTGTAAATTGCTTATGCCAATAGTTAATGTTGCATGCAAGCAAAGCTTTCACAAAACCACTGAATCAACAGAACTGCAAAGATTGGAAGGGATCTCTGGACATCACCTAGTCCAACCCCCTCATGTCTCCATCAAAAAGCATTTTTATCAGTTCTACTCTCCATGTCTCTTCCCATTGAGCAGAGACTGTGCATGGACCTTTGAGGAACACATAATAGTGTTAATTAAGATTTTGCCATCATTGCTTGTAAACCCTTCCCTGTGGGACTTGCTTTTTGGTAGGTGTTTGTCCTGCCCTCAGCATAGTGAGCCTTCAACCCAACATTACAACTTGACTGCCAATGCAAATAATGGTAATTATAATGTGCGAAGAGTGCAAGGAGTGCTTAAACTTGTGTTGACATTGCAAAGAACTATTACAGAATGGGGTAAACTCCTACTCCAAGCAGAGATTTGCAGTCCAATGGATTCCTCAGATTAACCAAGTCAGGTTTAAAACTTGACTTTGAGATGACTCTTTCCAACCATCCATGTTAATTTTGAAACATGGAAGAGGTGACAGAAATTGTTTCTGCTGTGAGCCTCCCTTGCAATGAGGACTTTGGAGGACAAAGTTTGGCAGTGATGAGTATAGTGAAGGCCAAATGTTGCGTCAAATGGTTTAAGAGATTGGGCTCACACTGAACAAGTGGTTTGGTTAGTGGCCCTTGTCCAACTCCTTCACCTCATTGTCATAGTGGAAGATTTCTGTGCTTTGCTGTATTCTTTGTGTAGGACACACATTGTTTGTGGCACTGTGGTCCCTGATGTTAATTCCTTGCATGCATTGATGAGTTGTTTTGGGTGCTTTGTGGTAAAAGACTTCGCTAATTCGCTAACACAGCACTTCAAAAGAAATCTTATCTTCATGGAAAGTGAATGTGTTTGGTATTAAATAATAAAATATACTTAACCCATGGGGCTCTTAAAACTTATTTAACTTCTTTATAAACTTTACAATACAGTATGTGGATATTATAAATTACTTTCCATTCCAAGAAACTGTCCGGGCTGGTTGACCTTCCTTGGAATTTCCTCTTTGTAATTATGTTTAATGTGTTAATAAAGTTCACTTTGAACTGTATCATGGCAAACGGTCTCTTAGGATGTGGGTCAGTGCTGGTGTGTTCACCATATGTGAAGCTTGAAGTCAGTGTGCAGTTTAGTTCAAGGAATAACAAGGCTAAGTCCAAACAATTGTAGAAGCAGTATCTCCTCCCCAGGTTAGCAGTAAAAGGGGTTCATGGAAAGTTAGGAATGTGGAGTGGGAAATCATTTAGCTTTCACTGCTAGGTGTTACTAAATTATAGTGTTAGGTTCGAGTCACTATCAAAACACCATATATCTGGAGGTTTTTCACACAGAGCTATAAATCATGTTTACTACATGTATGAGTTGAACGAGTGCGCGAACTTTGCAGTGCAGTCCAGGAAAATATAATTACATGCGTGTGTGTTTTTGACTGTGAGAAATGTGGACAGGAAGCTCCAGCCTATTCCACTGTTGTGTCTTAAATACACTTCTAGAAATTGTTTTTGCTGCTTCCTGGAAAAAAAGCAGGGAGCCTTTTTATGTTTTACATAACCCCTTTGCTAGGATGTGGCATCTTCCAAGCATTGGGGACAAGAGCAGGAATGCTTGAAAAGTAGTGTCAGCAACACTGCAGCAAGTGGGGCTTTTCCATGGTATAGGATAGTAGAGAGCAGAATTGCCGGATATAAATTGAAAATTGCCCAGCTGTTCAGTAAGACAGGTGTAGGATCTGTCTTTTATATAATGGAACAGAATGGAGATTCCAGTTGCTTGTATTCGTAAATGAGGCAAATAAATCTGCACACTTGTCTGCATGTACACGGGCAGAAATATTTAAAACAAACGAGGTGATCACAGCATTTCCTTGTTAATGTTTGACTGGGCTTATATGATCTTGAACAGAAAACTTGGCATCTGGTTGGGACTGTTGCTTTCTTTCTGAGTGTGCTTCTATGTATTTGCAGATGGGGAAACTAAAAGCAGGAAAATAACTTGGTGGAAAATGTAGGGTCTGGATTGTTTAAATTATATTTTAAGCCTGATTGCACCCTGGCCCTTGGAACTCCAGGCATGATCCCTTCTAGTAATGAAAATGATTTGAATGGTATGGGGCAAAGTTATATTTAGTTTGTATTTGGAGAAAGAATAACAGCCAGGCACAGGGGAAGGCAGCTGCATTCCTGTCACTTTTTCCCAAGTCATATCCATGGATGTCAAACCCCACCCTTCCCCCCTCAGCCCAGATATTAAGAAATGAATCCATCAAGCCGTACGGTTGAGGACAGGGGGAATGAAGGAGACCAGCCCCCGCGGGGTTTGTGTTGAGGGCGGGTGTAATTTATTGCACCAGCTCCTTCTGTTTGCCCAGGCTGTGAAGTCAGCTGCACCCTGCCAGCCTGGCGTGGCTTAAAGGGTTTTTCTCAGCAGCACCCAGTAACCTTAGAGAGCTGCCTCTGCAGAATGGAGAGCTGAAAGAAACAAGGAATGTTGTTTGTTTTCTCTCCCCACTGTTCCTCTCCCAACTATAGGAGTGTGCAAAAACCTGCATCAGCAGTTTTGGTGGAATACCCACCTGAGGCCTTTCCTTTGAGCTCTTCTCCCACATCCCATGGAAAAAACACTGTCTGAAGGTCTCTCTCACTGCAGGAGCATCAGAGGCTGCAGATTCTCTGCACTTACAAAAGCTGGTCTATTTCAAGAAGCACTGCCCAGTGGCTAAGAAATGAGGGACGTATGCAGCAGGAATTCAGGCTTTCCAACCAGGAACAACAAGCACTTCTCTCTCCTGCTGTGTTTGAAAGGGCCCAGTGTTGTGCCTTTACTCATGAGTCCTGGCACATGGCAATTGAATCGTGAGGGATAGCTAAGTGTAAGGATAGAGGGATTGGTCTAGAAGAATAGTGTATATTGGCATTAAAAAGTCTGTTTTGGTAGATGTCTACATTAGATATTTTAATAATATGTCTTAACAAAATAATTTCAAGTTTTGAAACACAAAGCTGAGGTCTAGAAGGTCTGAAACTGTGACCCTGGCTGCTTGGGGAGTGATTGCATCAGCTTTTTAGGTCAGCATTATAGCATGAGGCAGAAACCAGCAGCATCAAGGGATGAGGAGTTGGCAGCATCTAGGGCTCAGCCTTTAAGTTTGCTGGCAGCTGCACGTGAAGCAGCCTGTGGGTATCTTCAGATCAGTGCCATGGGAAAGCTGGCAGTTATCAGCAACACTTCAGGATGTTATGGGATGATTCTTCAAGTTGGGGAGCTTTCTTCAGTACCAGTGGTTCATGTGAGATACTGGAGTGCATGGCATCTTTTTACTCTGTCGTTTTACTCACTTCATTTCACTGAAGATGGAACTGCCATAGAGAAGCCCTAGAAATCACAGAGGGCCTGAGCAGTTCTGGGCAGCTTAATGCATAGGAGTATGTTTCTGTCTGGATGCTGTGGGATTTCCATGGTATGTCATGCTGTGCTAGGGAATGTGGCAGAAGCCTTTCTGCAAAACACGTGTCCCTTTCTGCACTGTCTTCCTTCCAAACACTGCCGGTGAGATGTGCCAACATGTATCCTGTCTTGAAAAGCATTTATCTGTCCCTGTTGCTGTCCCTAGGCAGGGTGCACAGCTAAGTAGTGAAATAAGATTGAGAAGATGCTGGTATGTTAGTAAGAGAGACAGAGATCAGTGACGGACGGAGATCAGTGATGGCCAGCCTCATCTAGTATTAGATCTGGAGATTGGCAGCCCTGCCTGCGACTGGGGTCTTGGAGCCTGATGATCCTTGAGGTCCCTTCCAACTCGAGCTGTTCTATGATAAAATCAGCATTTGATTTTGCTGTAAACATCCATGGGAGGATAGGCTCTCGCTGGCTTGCCAGGGCCTCTGAAGCCTCTGGTACATGAGAAGGTACTGATTGCAGAGAGAGAATAGTGCTTCTGTGAAAAGCTATTAATACTAAGATGATGGGTAATAAAATAGGAATATTTACAGCACCAATAAGCAGAAGTGAGATTTTAGCATCTGTGCCTGCATCCATATGATACTGAGGAGTGCGTGCAGCTGTATCCAGAAAAGTTCATATCAAGAAAAAAGCCACCAGAGGGGCTGATGGAGGGGGAAGGGTTGCAGAGGACCCCACCGGTGTTTTGCTTTTCAGGCCAAAAGGCTCTGAGAAATACACCCTTTACTAAATGTCACAAAGGTCTGTGAGTAGATCCTGTGACTGAGAGCGATCCAACAGTTCCTCAGAATGAAAGGTCAATCAAAGGAAAATGGCATTTAGGAGGACCAAGCTTTTCGCTGACCCAACCATGTGACAGATCCAGAGGCAACCCCAGTGCCGTCAGGAGAGCTGCTTGTGCAGCCCGCCTCAACGAGGCACATGACGTGACTGGGAAACTATCTGATTCCTCCAGGTCTCAAAATTCATCAGGAGTCAACCTGAATGTCGGAAGGAAAGGGGTTTTGAAGGAGCTACAGGGAGGAGGGCGCTCGCTCTCCACTGTCCCTGCTTGCCCCGCACCAAACATTTTCCCCCAGCACTAATTATAGGTCTGCATTTGCAATCTGAATATGCACAGAGTAGTTTCCTGGCTTGCAAGTAGACTGTAATGAAGCTACTCTTGAAGTTCGACTTGACTTGGCGGGGCTCTAAAACAGAAAGGACCTTTCCAAAGGGCAACCCAGAATTTCAGCAAAGCTTTGAAATTGTTTGGACAATTCTACTTCTTTATACTGAGTAATTTAGAAGAATTTGGGGCTGGATCCTCATCTGGTGTGAGTGAATTCCACTTCTTTAAGCCAGTAGGCACAATTCCTCCTGGTGGGTGGAGCTCTTCTTTAAAAGATTCAGCAACGTGGCTTGTATCAGATCAGCATTAAGAGGATCTCAGTATTATTTTCCCACCCACTGAGCTGCTTGGAGTTTCCTTACAGTAAAAAGTATCAACAGAGAGACTTGCAGTGCTCAGAAAGTTCTGACCAGGCAGGATTTCTCACGGTGTTTTGTCGCTTCCCTTGGTGTACCATTAGTTCCAATATCCTGTTCCATGTGTGTCTGCAGGAGATGTGCTGTGATGGTGGGATCTTTGCCTGGAAGTAAGTTTTTCAGAATAAATGCTCTCAGTATATCCTTTCTTTGGGACTTCAACAGATCTCCAAAATGCATGTGTCTAAACTAAGCCCCACTGTTTTAACCAGGCTCATCATTGAGCTAATTAGTGAGTTTCACACTAATTCCTGACTCTTTTCTCAGCTTGTGCAGCACTTCTGTTCAACAGCAAAGCTGTGAAATTCATGGGAGCAACTGTGACAGCAGTTCTGTAGCCATTCCTGAACGGGGCTGTACGTGCTGCCTTAGTCATACTGGAGAAAATTCTGGCAGATACAAAAATAATAGGAATTAGTCATGAGGAAGTGCAAATGTGAACTCTGTAGCTTGTCCCAAGTGAGTCCTGTCCTGCAAAACGCTAGAAACAGAAACAAAACACGGAGGAGCAGCTTCAAATCCCACAAACATCTTGTGGGTTTGGGTGCAACTCAGCATCAGCAATCCTTAGCAAAACATTTTGTCCTTATGCAAGAACAGGGCACTTATTATCACACCCATTAATACAGTATTCTGGGAAGAGCATTGCTATTGCAGTTTGAGCGGGGAGCTTGTGCAATGGACTGATTAATGAAAAGACAGATGCGGGAAAAAGAGACTGCTTCAATTTTTCAGAGTCTGGGGAAGAAATTCCAGGTTGAATTCAGCTATGGGACCATTCCTACTGTTGGAGCTTTTATCACTTCTTTTTCTACATATTGGCCTGTCCAGATGCATCTTGTTATCACATGGCAAACAGCATGTTCACTCTGTAGTGTACCAGGGACTCTCTGTTTTGCATGAAATTATCACCTTTTACAAAGAACAAACATTTGACAGTTGGGAGAATCCAGCAGGGTTGCAAAGGCAATTTATGAATATATCCTCTTTTGGACTGCAAGCAACGCTAACGTGTCAGGCTGTGCTGTGCTTTGGTGGAGCATTATCCAATGAATGCTGTATGTCTGACAACTGCAGGCGTATGTGTCTCAGATAAAGCCCATGTGGTGACTATTAAAGGGAATTACTGTACATACAACATGAAAGGGCTATAACTTTTTGAGGGGGGCTGTGTTTTGTTTTAAGTACCGGTGCTGTTACTAATTTTGCCTTCAGGATTGGTGTTAAGTTTAAAACAACTACAGTTGCTTCACCAAATACAGCTGAACAGTTTGTGTATAGAGCTTGCTGTAGGAAGGCTGCTTTGGAAAAGGAAGAGAGGATTGCACTTTCCTGGTGTGTTAGAGCTGTGGATTGGTGCGAGCTGCTGCTGATGGTGAAGGTGTAGCTTCGGGTTTTCCACAAACCTGGATGTCTCTTGATGTCCCTCTCTATAATCACCTCCATTTTTAGCTGTAAAACATTTTTGGTGAGCACTTCTTGCTGTCTCTCTGTGTGGCAGTCAATGTAGTGCCTTGATTGATGGCTGACCTTTAAATCAGTGCTGTATCAATGGCAAAAGCAGTAACAGCTCTACCTCCCTCTGCTCTTTCTTAGGCCCTCCGAGGATTGCTGATAAAGTGATCCACCGTCAGTCTGTGAGGCTGGGCAGGACCATCAAGCTCCTGTGCCCGGTGGAGGGTGATCCCCCACCCCTCACCATGTGGATGAAGGACGGACGCACCATCCACAGTGGCTGGACGAGGTTCCGGATCCTTCAGCAAGGGCTGAAAATCAAAGAGGTAGAGAGTGAAGATGCGGGAACCTACATTTGCAAAGCCACCAATGGTTTCGGCAGCACCAATGTGAACTACACCCTCATCGTGATAGGTGAGTAAAGCTACAGAAACGCCAAGCCTGACTTTCTCTGCAGGGAGGAGAGGGCGAGCTGATTTCTGGGTAGCTGTCAGTGACTGAAGATTTGCTTTGCTAATCATTGACTGATCTCCACTCTTAACCGGACCCTTCCAGTGTTTGAGGACTGCCAGAGCTGGCTGTGTTGCTGCACATCTTCTGCAGCCGTCTGCAGGCAGATAAGATTACACAGTGCCAAAGGTTACAAATAAACAGAAATGATGCAATAGTCACTAGGGTCTAGATCACAATGAATTCCACACAGGAAAGGCTGTGTGATAAGGAGAGGTCACACCGATCTTTATGTTTGCTGTTGGAACTGGGTAGTTCTCAAAACAAATGTTAAGGACCCTATAAAAAAAATGTACAGCTGGAAGATCTATGTACTGAGCTTTTGCAAAGTGTTATCTTTAGGAGTAATAATAATTAGATTGAAACAAGGTTCAGAGATAGTATATGACTCAGGGATGCTCATTTGCTGAGAAATTGATGGTAGCAGGATTCAAAAAGGTTTGATAACAACTTGGTGATCATGGGTTTTCTGGTTGTGTTTTTGACTGGCCCCGAAGGGCTTGTTTGGTCTGGTGATGGGATTTTGGGGTGAGGATTCCTGAAGGTCCATAGAGAAACTTCTCTGGATAATCAGAGATTCCTCTGGTGTGGCTGCCACAGAAATGTGCTCATTACCCTTTGTCTGTGTGGAGGGAAAGAGCTGTGAAGAAGCTGGGTTTGGATTACACTTGACATGCTGGCGGATATGAAGGGGCAAAGGGAAATGTTACAAAGAGAGAGGAAATTAGGCATCTTGCTCGTGCTATTGCCAGGTCAGCATTCCCAGTATCTGGTCCACAGAGTTCTGTTTTTCCTTGGAAAGTAGAAGTGAAGATGGTGCTTTGGGCTCCATCCTGCTGGTTGGCACTCGGCTGGCACTGTGTTTTTTTGGTTTATTTTTTTTCCCAATTTATTCTTTCTGTTCTTAGTAGGAGGACTGCTCTGGACTCAGAGCATGTAGCAAACACTTGACACTGCTTGGTAGAGGATTATCACCCGATAACAGGGTGATTCTTGGTGAATGCACTTTGCAAAGCCAATATGGGAAAGAAACCAGAACATATATGTCTTATCAGGAAAGAGGTACTTAGGTGAGGGAACACTTTCTGTACGACTCCTCTAGCATCAGTGATATAAAACTGTAAAAGCCAGCTTATAGCTTACATACTGTTTGTAGCTTGGTTTTCGTCATACAGATTCCTTTCCTTGTTCATCCTTTCTTCATTGCTACTCTGAGCTGAAAGAACTAAATGAAAACAGTCTATAAAGATTGATGCCTCTGCAAACTCTTGGACATGGCTTCCAGACTGTTCAGTGTGGAGAAGAGAATATTATAGGAACCTGCTTCAGTCTTGCTTATGCTGTTCACAGGGGTTGCCAAAATCTTTAATTTCTGTCATCCATTGCCTTCTGTAACATTCAGGGTCCAAGCTGGCTGCTGTTACACCAAGGCAAAATGGCTTCTCAGCATCTGTAAGACAAATAGAAGGCCCTTGGTAGCATGACTGAAAGAAATGAGAGAGAAAAATGAGGAGGCACCAAGGTAAAAGCTGACTTGTATTCAAGAACGACTGAGGCAAAAATTGCAATTCAATTGGTCAGGGAAATTGGATTATCAAATTAAATTGTATCAAGAACAATAGTGTTCATTATATTTGGCACTGAAAAGCCTTGAGCACAAACACCAGTTATTTGGGGCCTCATCACACAGCTATGGAAGGAAATAGCAAGCTCCCACCAGCCCCTGCGGATGTGAGATTGAACGCTATGCAAACAAATATTGATAACCAAGTGCCAAGAAAGGGGTAACTTTAAATGTGTGGCAGGCATATGGACTGAGTTATTGTTCATCTCTTTGCATCCTTATTTTAATGCTGACTGAAGACAGTGATTCTTAGAGTCTTTGCACTTTTGTACCTTGTCTCACAGCGTACCCTTGTGCATTGTTGCTCAGGCCATTTTTGATGGATTATTGCTGTCATCTCCAGTGATACAGAAGTGTTCTTGTAATGTTCAAACCAATTTCTTTTCATTACAAGAGTTTCCCTGAAAACAAATGTTCCCGGAGTCTTTCTTTCCAAGGTCTTCAAGTAAACACGAGGTATCAGTCACTTATTCTTTCAAAGGTTCCAAACATTTAATGCTTTAGCCAGATGCTCATGTTCATCGTGGTGAAAATGCTTTTGGTTGAGAAAGGTCCTTTGTTGATTTTTGAGAAGGAGGCAGTGTTTTAAAACCAACCACATGTTGGTTTTGAGGATGAAGATCAAATTGATGGAGCTGTTTTGTTTGTGTTCCGGAGGGCACAAACTTCATTAGGCACAGTGGCCTTTTGAACCATATGGGCTCTCATTCTCCAGCTTCTTCAAAGGAGAAAAGCCCTCCTATAAACAGCTTTACTGCTGACACCTAATGTGTACAAACCATCAGGTGTCAGACATGGGCAAGGTGGTTAAGATATTAAATCTAGAATAGAATCAAAGTATTCATTAAACACTGTGTATTTTAAAAAAATCTATTTTGGCATGAAAACATTCTTGGAATTTCAGTAGTGATATCTGAAATCCATACAGTAGCTAGCTTATTGAAGGATTTTGTAGTTATGTTATACAGTTTTAACTGACTTTTTCCAAACCACTGGCAAGTGAAGAACTGCAACTGCTATGTTATATATGTATAAAGTGCAGAAAGTTAACCTGAGGGCTTACTCAAGATCCTACAGAGAGCAAAAGCTAAAATTCAGCTGCACTGAACCTCTCAGCATTCAGTGCTGTATAACTCTTACTAATATTAACTTCAATTAATCTCTATATTCATTTGAGTTCAACAGAAAGCCAACAAAAGTTTGTGACACAGTACAGAAACAGATCGGTGGATCCACTGACATCAGTGGGTGGCAGAGGTGAGCTCCCATGTTTATTTGTCAAGCTGGTTTCTGTGAAAGGTAATAATGTGGGTTTAAGACTCTTCTAATGACACTTGTGGCTCTCGTGCCAGGTCTTGCTTGCAACCAGCTGGCTCAGTGCACAAGTACAGCGAACTTGGGGCAGCCTCTGCCTGTCTCGTAGACATACCTACGTGTTGCCTGACTGGAGAACTTCCAGTCTGCAAGTGTGGATGGGAAGGATGACTGGATTTTTACAGATGCTAACTAAGGCAAAGAGAGATCAAGTGATTAATTCAAGACCATAGAAAATATGAACTGTGGCTGAGTTGAGTCTAATTTCTTAAATCTCACCCTACTCTTCCTCCACATCGCTTGGTAAAGTCTTCTCTTCCTAATTATAGTAAAAGGGAGCCTTCTCTTATTCTGGCGTTTTGATCTCAAAGGTTTTGCCAACCCACATGGTAGCAATTGGTTTCTGCCCTGCTTTTTTCTACATTCTCTCAGACTACAGGACCCAGATCCCAAAGATCCAAGGAATCCTGATCTAATACAACCCTGCATGAAATGTAAGCCAGTAAAAGCAGATAACCAATATAAGTCAAAACTACAATTTCCTCTCCTAGCCAGCCTTAATAGTTTTTGTGGCTTACCACAAGATTTGGGATGCCAATTATACTGCAGACAGATTTACTAATGTTGGAAGAGGAACTCTTCTTTAATCAGCGTTAAATCTGCATTGCAGTTATTAAGTACAATGGTTTCTTATTATGGGGAATTATCTGTTGCTCATCAAAAGAAATGTGCTGTACTTCCCCAAAAACTTACTCGTACAATGGTGCCTATGAAAATCTTATCTTTGAATGCCCACTACAGGTTTAATTTTTTTTTTCTTTCCCAGCTGAATCAAGTCAGAAAAGATGGTTTACAAACTACAGGTGTGAAACTTAACTTTTTGTTTTTAAATTCTTGGTTGAAACCTGTGGTTTCTTTACTGCAGAATGAAACTTCCTTGCCAGTAAGCTATAAAAGGAAGCCTAAGGCCAAAGAGGTAGAAACAAAATATTGAATAACTGCTTATTATTTGAAAACCGTCCACCTTACGTACTGAATGAGGCACATTCTGCAGAAAGGAGTTCCAAGTAATAGTTTAACTGAAGCCTGCATCAAGTTGCAGCCAGAGTGGAGAAATTCTGAGGTTGCATACAGCCATCAATTCCTTTGCTACTTATCCTTTGATTTTACAATCAGTTGTGGATTCCCTGAGATTTTAGTGGGTCACATGGAAAATACAGGAAATCAGGAAAATAATGTTCCTTCTTACAATATTGCATCAATAGCTATAGTCTTCTGCACACACTTCAGACACTGATGCAAAGGGCTTCACAATCTGGAAGGGCACTGGACAACATTCAACACCATCCCTTTCTACAATAATAAACAGGATCTCTTGTTCCAGAGTTCTGCTCATTCTCTGAAGGGAAATTCATTGATGAACACCTGTAGAAAACACTATTAGTAAATATTTATGCTGTGGCATAATGACCTCTTTCACTAATGCACAACACAGAAGGCTTTTTACTTGCAGAAATGTTCTAGGTGAAATCCTGCAAGGTGTGCCAGCATTGCAACACACAGGACTATTGCTACAAGTGCTACCAGTAAATACTTCATCTTGCATCAACTGCTCAACCAAGTGATGAAAGATCAGACTTTCTGTATTTATTTTTGTGTCTACACGCATGCTTCTTATTACCTTCTGCAGCAAGGAAAATAGGAAGCAGTAGCATCTGTAGATTTCTTGCTTCTCTTGATGTTTGTCAATTACGTAAGACATCTTGCTTCATTGCATCTCAGCACACTATCTCAAAAGATCAACATTTAAATCTAAGGAATAACTTCTCCAGTGTTCTTCTTTCTTACCGTGTATCTCCGCCTGTCAGATTTCCTTTTTCTCTTCTCTGGTTTATTTGGGGAAAGGTTTGTGGGAAGAATCTATCACTGTCCAGTTCACACTCCCCTTTCTGCTGCCTGGCCCTCCGAGTGGCAAAGCCACATGGTTCCATTTTGGGGCTGTGGAGCAGGAAAATGTTGATGCACAGAGCAGCAGGAAGAGCACAGCTTGTTGTCCTGACCATCAGATATGTTATTGAGAAATTGAGCTACATCTTGTTTTCAAACAAATCAAATTTGCTATTAAATGGCTACTGTCTGTCTGCTGCAATTGATTGCTTTGAGAATCTCCCTGACATCAGGAGATTTATTTTTAGGGTAGTTTTTTCCTGCTGAGCCAGCTGCTATTTTATGCTTTTTACAACTTGACTAGAGACAGCTCTCTTGGATAACTGGCATGTGTGAAAAATTTGCATTAAAATAACCTTTTTTTTAACAGTCAGCATAAGTATCCTGAAAAAAAAAATCATGGCAATGTCTGAATGGATATTTATTCTAGTGTGCTTTTTTTTCTGCTCATAGTAGTAGAAAATACCAAGTGAAAAAAAAGACAAGTACAGTAAAATATGGTTTGCATTACAGTTCTCCAATGAAGTCATCAATCCGTGTCTCAGAACTCATTTATAGTGCAAAAGCTGAGAAAACATTTGTAGCCTAGAGTAGAGTCAGGTGCCACCAGCCATCTTGGAAAAGCATGACAAATTCATTTATGTTTGGATTTTGGCCTCTTAATAAACTCCAGGGAACAGAGAGAGATGTGCTCAGCAATACGATGTGAATCAACATTGAGTCAGCAGTGTGTGCACCACGGGACTGCTAATACTAAGCAAAAACTGCAGTGAGTCAGTGCTTTTAAAAAAAAAAGAAGCGCAGTCTTTGCATTTGAGCACAAGGTGGTTGAGGTTATGGTAGGAAACTAGCAATACTGCTTTAGCACATTTATATCAGCACGAAGTGGGAAAGGCAGCCCATCCAGCATGGGACCGTTAACACAATCACGGGGCATATAATCATGAGTAATGATGATTAGTCAGTTGTTATATGGAAATGAAGAATTCCTTGTGACAATAAACAGTAACAAAGTTCTTGTGTTTAATTTGTTAAGGCAGCTGGATCTACGTTGGTGGCCTTCTGTGCATACGCAGCCTGATTAACACCAGATGAGGATCTGGCCATAGTCACTGATGCTTAGTAATGGTTATGTTGCTAATTAAAGCTCGGTTTGTTTTTGACCTTTGGGAGCTGCACTGCAAAGGGTAGACCTGATGTACTCCTCAAGGCCTACCAACTGCAATGACAGCACAAGGCCTCGTCAGCACGTGGTGCGGTGTCACTGGGGCACGGCAAGACATCTGTGCTGATGCTCAGGGCTTCGGATCACAGCAAAGCCTGCCTAGGGGGTGGTGTTGAGTGAGGGGATCCTGTGTGTCAGCTTCTAGGATGAAGCTGGTGATGTGCATGAACTGATCCTTTTGACTAGCGGAGCCAAGCACAGAAAACGTATTTTAAGTTTTAGTGCAGATACATAGCTAAAGACTTTTCTGTCAGAAATGAAGCTCCTTTTCCAGTGGAAGTGACTCATCGTTGACTAATGATTGTCTCACCCAGGCTGAAGGCTCTTCCATCTGAGTAATTATTAGCTTAGGCATGAAGACATACACCCTTGTCCCTGTCCAGGGACAGCACAAGCATACAGGTCTGGATGTTAAAAGTCAACTAAAAGGTGTTCACATCCCCCAATTTTATGGAATTGTAGAATTGAGTTAGAAGAGACCCTTAAAAAGTCATCTAGTCCAACTCCCTGCAATGAACACCTACCTCAGGTGTCCAGCCTGATCTTGAATGTCCTAAGGGTCAGGGTGTCCACCACCTCTCTGGGCAACCTGTGCCAGTGCTTCACCACCCTTGTCATAAAAAACTTCATATCCAGTCTAAATATGCCCTCTTTTAGTTTGAAGCAATTTCCCCTCGTCCTATCAGTAGTTTCACTGGTGCTTCATTTCTTCCTCATTTGGGGAATCCCATTTATAGTCTGTCTTGTCCTGGAAAATATCCACTGTCCTGGGAGAGGAGGAGTATTCAAAAATGAAACAATGGCTATTTCTGGTTTTTTTGAGAAAAATGTTTTTACTATTTTTAGCCATTTTGATGAGTTCTACTCTAATTTCATGTCAGAGCAGCCTGTAGCAACTTGTTCTTGAAAAGTCTGTCTCTAGAAAGAGGTGATGATGTGAGTGCCACTACCAGCTGTAACCATTCTAAAAATGACTGATCAAAAATGTAGCAAGAAGAGATTTGACTGACGGCTGTTGGTGTGCAGGTGTGAAAGGCTGGAAAACATCACGGGCAGCAGTCTTATTTCTTCCAAGTTCAGATCTATAATGTAATGCAGTGCTAATTCAGTAAAATGTCCACAGTTTTTACAAGATCTTTGTTAGATTTTATTAGTTTCATTTGATTTTATAACAAACTTTACAGTATGCTTATCAATACATCATGTTCTGGCTAACAAAAGCCTCACTGTCTTGGGTAGATTTCTTTTCCCCTTCGTGAAGCTGTAACATAGAAGCCAAGTTAAGAAGGTGACAACACCTGTTCACAATTTAAAGGAAATGAAAAGATTCTTTTTCCATGGATGTAAGCACGAAATTCATACGTATATATGTGTATATATAATTTTTCCCTGTACGCCGTCCTGTGGTAGACTGTGGCAGACCAGAGCTGCAGCCAGTGTAAATTTGAGGCGTGCAGGACATATGGATGCATTTAGCCCACAATCCTCTGCAGATGCTTTGGAGTGTGTAGCTGCTGCTACACCCATGCAAGTATCAAACTGCAGCTCAGTTTGCTGCACAAATATTGTTTGGGAATGAAAGCAATACGCAATGCCAGGCAGGCTGATGTTAAAAGCATGTTTGATCTGAGCAGTTTCTGGCTTCCGTCAGATGATACCAATAGAATCAGCCTCTGACTCCAGTGGGTTTGTGTTGTACATGTTAGATGTTTTTGTCAGTATGTCTGAGGCAAAAAACAGATTTTGCTTCTGAGTTTATTAATCAGAGTTATCTTTGTTATAATTCTCCATACAGCTAATGGGCAGAACTTCAAACTGTGTAAAAACAGAGCAATGCTGGTGTGCACAGCTGCTGGTCTGCTCACATCTACTGGTCCGTAACATTTGGTAATAGCCACATGTCTAAGTAAAGCCAAAGCAGTCCCTCCAAGCAGGTGGTATGGATGTGTGCAGAGGGCAGACATGTAGAAGGTGGACTAGATTACAAACCAGGGTTTCTTGTTAAGGGTCTTTTGATTCACCACCAGACCAGGCTGCCCAGAGCCACATCCAGCCTGACCTTGAATGCCTCCAGGGATGGGGCATCCACAACTTTCTTAAAGGGGCAACTTATTACACTTAATTTTGCCCTGAGTATTGGGAGGTCGTCATGCTAATTGCAGACCTGGTCATCAACAGTTTTGAGGTACCTGCCCTCATGCCTGCCATCCTCATACCTACCATCCTAGACCAGCTTCTCTCAACAGCAAGATCTTTCTGTTAACTTTTTACAACTATCACTTTCCTCCCATTTTTTGGACAGTTTCCTTGGCACCTGTGCCCCTTACACATGCCACAAACTGGACTTCACCTGGCCACATTGAGCACAGGGGATTCTGTAGTTGGGTTGTGCTTCTGGGCAGTGTCTCCATGGCATCCGTGCCAAAGAGCAGCATACCCCATTTGTTACTCAGTGTCCCCTGTTTGCCCCATAAATACCACAAGTAGTGTTTTGTAGCTAAATTTCATTCCCTTTCGTATCAGTTAACTGAGAAATGCACGAAAGGCACACTTGTAAATTAAGGCACAGTATAATGTTTACTATAGAAAGAACAGCAGAAGTTGAGCTAATTTATAGGGTGTGACTTGACTGTTGATTTTGGAGACTCCTTCTTTATGCGTAAATGCACACACACACACACCATTGATTGTTCATGTACTGCTTCTCAATCCATGCATGTAGGTATGTTGATTGTTAAAATGTATGGCTGTAGAGGAGGTGTATTTTTACATTCCTGTAGAATCTGGTTTCCTGTGCTGTATTTGGCATTTGCATTAAAAAAAAAAAAAAAAAAAAAAGATGATGAAGAAAAAAAAAAAAACAACCTTTTGGCAATTTGTGTATAAACCTATTTTTAAATCCAATTTTTTTTTTTTTGTTTGATGAGAGAACGAACATACCCTGCATCGTGCTTGATGAATAATAGCATTGTGCTAGAATGCTTTGATTCTTCTCACTTTATAACAACGTGGGTTTCGTAGTCAGATGACCCGAGTGTTTACGTTATACACTTCTGGCAATAAATTTGGAAAAGAAGAGAAAAAAAACACACTAATCCCAGGAGTTCTGAAACCTACACTCCTTCTTGAGCGTACCCTGTTAAAGACATTAAGTCCCTTGCAAACATCCATCTATCAGCAGTTGAGAGTTTGTAAAAGGCGTACTTTGTTCTGAACTCCCTGCCCTACTGATTATGCACAGTTCTTTTATTTTGTGAATAGGATGATGACCCCTTAGCCTGGTAATGATGACAGATTTATGTATTTTAACACCCAGACGCTGCCGTATTTGTTAAGGGCTGCCAGACTCCAGCAGTGCTGCAACTGTAGTTTATTTTCACTGTCAGTTTGTGCTGCTTTTTAAGGTGTTCTGCAGCCACTGGAAGCAGCGCTGCTGCAGCTTTCAGAGGTTGAGATGTCAGGATGTTAAGAGCATAAGCCACCATTCTTGGACTGTTTCCACTCATAAAATGTCAGTTTTCCTCTGGTTGTACTGATGAGGTGGAACCTGCTGCTCTCTCTTGAAGCTGAGGAAACGAAGGGAGAAATACACCCCTCCAAGTGGTAAAAGAAATCAGATACCATAGAATCTATCCCTTCACTTTCTACTCCCATAATGTCTTTTGCAGCTCTGAAAGTAATGTTTTAAAGGGAACCTTCTTTTAACGTTCAGTAAAAGTGAAGAACATGAACATCATCTTACAAGCTTAGCTGGTAAAGCACTGTATGGGTCAGCACATCTGTCCTCTGCGCAGCGCATCTGTCTGTGATTTCTTCTGTATTGTTTTAAATTGCTGCAAGTGGCAGAACAATAGGGAGACAAACAGTAAGAACAATGCTGTTGTTTAAACAACAGCTAAATTACAAACAAGAAATTAAAGGGAAGCAAATAGTTTTATTTTCCGTTGCGAATATCCAGTGCAGCAAAGGCAGTTGGTGTCTCTTTTTTTTTCTTTTTTCTTTCCATTCATAGAATTGTTTGAGTTGGAAAGTACCCTTAAAGGCCATCTAGTCCAACCCCCCTGCAATGAACTGGGACACCCACAGCTTCATCAGGTGCTCAGAGCCTGTCCAGCCTGACCCTGAGCGTCCCCAGCGACGGGGCATCCACCAGCTCTCTGAGCAACCTGTTCCAAATTTAAATCTCCCCTTTTTCAGTCTGAAACCATTTTCTCATGTCTTAGCACAGAAGACCCTGCTAAGGAGTTTGTGTGTGTATAGCCCCTGTTAGATATTTAAAGGTGCCACATGTGTATATCATTTTTTTCCATTGCAAAGTTTATAGGGCAAGAAGTGCAGAATATGGATGGTCTTCTGATCTCTTCATGCCAACCAAGCCATTAAATCTGAGTTTATCAAACAGTCCGAGTGATGCACAGGGCTTTTACTGCCGTTTTTATTTACTTCCAATTCATTCTTTACCTGAAGAATGTTGTCAAGTCACTGGAACTATCACGTTAAGTCTGTTTTCTGCTTGATAGACAGTGCAGGACTTTGAAATAATTGGGATTGAGTCCTCCCTCACAAAATCATTTTGATTTGGAAAAGGCACCACTACAAATTACTGGCTGACTTTTCTGTAGTCCAGTATTAGATGTTTTTCCTCTTAAAGAGAAGCCATATGAATAGGCATGTTGACTTTTTTCAGATAGAATGAATGTTTATGACCTATCTGCTGAGGCTCCATCTTACCCTTGCTGAATTTACATCTCAAAGGAGAAAGAATTGGTGATAGTCCTCTTTGTTCACTGGTGAGGAGCTTGGGAAGGGGGCTGGACTCACATCATCCATGGGTTGGGATTCCCAGACCTGTCTGCTGCTCTTTCCAGAGCGGTACCAGGAATCTGGTGGCAGAGCAGAGGAATGGCACCTCCCCAGCCCCGGCACTGCCCAGTTTTTGTGCTGCGTTTGCAGTGTCTCCTGTCAACTCCAAGCCTACTTCGGCTTCTTCTGGTAGCCCTCATATGTGCTTTGGCTGGAAAAATGCTCCAGCCCAAGAGAAAATTGTGGGAATTGAGCACTGAGTGGGTTGTTCCAGCCAAGGTCTCTGGTGAACTGCTTTGGTTTGAGTGGAGTTTTGTTAATCCCTTTCCTTTGAGGAGGCTTGGAAGATACAGCAGCCTTCACTTGTGGGAAGTGGATAATATTGAGGGTGAATTTTGAGAAGCTGATTGGTGCCTCTGGCTCAAAGCTTGACTGGAGTGTTGAGTGTGCTTCTCCAGCTCCAACAGGTGTGTCCTTGCAATGTGAGCTGACCTTGTTCACGTTAGTGGTTATGTTGGGATCACCTTTGGGTACTCCATCAGCCATTTTTCTCTGGGATGGTTTTCAGAGCCTACAGGGAGGTGTCTGAGGAGCTGTAATCATGGCCATTGTAAAAATGTCTCTCTGTGACCTTCAAAAAATAGTGTTTGTTATCCGAGTGCTTCGTTCTTGGATAATTAGGGAGAATTTTGTGATGGGCCCCTGAAGCCTTGCCAGGATAAACAGACAAAAGGGCAGCGGCTGTCAGGGGTAGACCCATGGAATTGCGTCAGAGAGGAATTTGACCGCCTGACATCCTCAGTACCCTCAGCACTGGAGTGCATCTTCCATCCCTTTGCCAGGAATGATTTGGTTACTTTTTTGCCCTTGTTCTTGGCAAAACCTGGGTCATGGACACGTTCAACTATAAATTAAACTGTTAAACTTCAAATAGTGAAGATACACTTTCGATGTGGTTATTGCCATTTGTTTGTTTGACCTGTTTAACCCTTCTGAGGAATTCTTGGCCCTTCTTGTGCTCAAATTGCCACATTTTACAGGACAGGCTGCACAGCAGACTGCTCACTAGTGGTGTTTTTCCCATCCTTCAGCGCCTGCAGTGAGGGAGGGAATGCTACTGCTCCGACAAGGCCACGCTGACATGTCCTGAAGGGCAAACTCATTAAAAGATTCACCAGATCCTATCCACCCGGTATTTGGAGAAAGCACTCCTCTGTGTTTAGGGCCAAATCTATTTATCTTTGCTCATGTGCTATGGACCACAGAAATAGTTTCAGACATAGGGAATAAAACTTCTTTCCTGTTATTTCTGCTGCAGCCTGTTTTCACAGTGGTTTATTGCCTTTCTTATTGACAGTTACCTCCCTGGAGCCCCATACCAGCTTTTCTGGCACTTAGCACAGGGAGAATGTTTGCTGTAGGGGAACGAACAGTTAGCTTATTTGCTTAGTTTGGAACTGCTCTTTCTGTCTTTCCCAAAACCTGATACCACCTCATCTCTGCAGTGTGCACACCGATAATGATTTCAGTTTTGGGGATGACCCTTGTTCATTCATGGTCTCCTGGACTCCAGAGTGTAGTTCCAAGCCTGCTCACTGTGTCCTACCTGTTTTATGGGATTTGATATAGTAAGGTTTTTTTTTCCTCCAGCTTCAAATGCTAAACCACTGCCAAACTGAGATGATACAGCCAATGATTTGCTGATACTGCTCAGAGCATAAAGCAGTTGTTGGATGTGTAGCCACCACTTCATACAGTCCTCCCTTCCAACATGGGGTGACTCAGACCATGAGTAAAATGGGTTTTGCCCTCTTAGGAAGGGAAGGAGAGGACTCCATTGAGAGGTCTGTAATTTTAAAGGATGCTAAACTGAACTCACAGCAATTTATCTCAGGGGCCAGCAAAGATAGAAGATAAAGGGAATGTTTTTAAAAGCACTCAGCCAAGGCCTTCTGAAGAATTCTTATTAACTTCCTGGGAATGAGTATTGCCAATGCTGAAAGGTTTTGAAACCTTACCTAGCCATCCAGTGACACCTTTTGAAAAATGTGTGTACTAAGCACACATTGCACACTAATTAGGGTGCACATCAGCTGAATACTGAGGTGCTTTCTCAGGAACTGGTGTTGTAAAAGGAAATTGAGAAAATGGATTTTTAAAACAATTTTAATAAGCTATAGACTGTCCTGGTCAGTAGGAAAATAGTACTTAAGCTGCAGCTATATTTACAGGTCATTCTCTTTGTAAGCAAAGCCTTACTGATAACTTTGCTGTCACAATAAGCAATCCCTCTAACACCAGCCTGACACATTCTGCTGTTGTGTGAACTCACACAGAGCATGAAACAACTGCAAGGTTTGCTGGTCCCTAGCTCAAAACTTGTCCAATGCTTTGGGATTCAGACTGTGAAAGACATTTATGTACCACCTCTGGACATGACTGCTGTAACTGTTAAATACAAATTAATAAGAATGTGAAGTGGAAGTCTGAGACTGTCCTAAGGTTGCAGTAATCAATTATTCTTTTCCACTTTAAGGAAACTCTAAGCTCAGATATCAGAACACTATCACTGGATGTAGTGCATGCATTCAGTTGCTGTTGGTCATAGCAGGAAACCAGTGAATTACTCAGAAAGTATGTGTGTGAGTCAGGGTGTTCTGCCTGGGAGGGAGTCTCCCTTATACCTATCCTCGTTAGCTTTAGGACTGCTAATATTCATTGCACACATCTAAGAGGAGAGGAATGGCTTTCTATTGTGGTTCTGCAGGGAGGAAATGAATGAGAGAAGGAGTAAAAGGAGAAAAATATCAGGGGAGGGATTTTGTAAAAATCTTTCCTTCCTTTTGTATTGTAGACATGTTAAGTACTTAATATTTTAAGAGTGTCTTACTCAGAAAAGCAGGCAGAGATGGGATTCACTATGAGTCTGCCAGATTGATTTACAAATCAGCCTTACTAACTCCTACTGCTTAAACATACCAGAATGTGACAATTAAAGCCAACATCTGGAATTCATTGGTGGAGCAGATCCTAGATAAACATTAAATGAATGTCCATTTCCTTAGCACTGGATTTCCTCTGGCTACCATAGTTTAAGCAGTGTCATCCTATCAGATAGAGCTGATGATGATAGCAGAGTGAATGTCAAAGTCATGAGCCAGGTCTCTTCTCTTTGTTCCATCTTTTAGCAACAAAACTGGATCTAGAGCTGGACTGAACAGACACCTGCAGTTTTTCCAGCTGACTGCTGAGATGGTATCCTCTCGTCACTAACCTGGGCTAAGATGGTCATGAGGCTCCTTTTTTCTTATGCAAAGGCAGGGGAGAGTGGTTTATGGGCTGTTAGTAGAACCCCTCATTTAGACCCTAGGAACACGCCCCTGGAAGGGATATCTAATTCTGCCTTGGATTCAACACTTCAGGTAGTTAGGTTAATTTCCCTTGGAGATTCAAAACAAAGCACTGGGGAATTGTCATTTCAACTTGAAAAGTGTTCGTTTTCATGTATAAAAATATTTACTGTATACACCCCTTTCTTCCATCATGTGTTCCCTGGGCTTCTGGAAGAGTCAAACTTCACAACTGTACCACAGGTTTTGTAGTTCTCTAAGCTAGAGCCTTCCACGTCACTGCATGAAAACTAATGCATAAACCTGAAATTTTTACTTTGTTGGCAGTCATGTGGACATCCATCCATACACGTTTATAAACTACTAATCTGTGTTCACAGATCTCTCCAGCAAGTGTCCTTGAACAACTTTTCATGAGTTGAACTCTATCACTAGTTTTTGGGTAACTGTCTAAAACCTGCTACAGGTTTGATGTAAGAAGGACAAACTGTACTGAAGGTACTTCCAACCCCAGTGATGTGACTGCCATGGATGCTGAGATCTAGGCACAGGAAGCCTGTTTCTTTTTTGTTCTGGTCCTTCTTTTGGGTGCAAAGATGTAGACACGATGAGAAGCCTGAGAAGCCATGTCTGTGGAAGTGAAAAACACTAAAATGAGCTATCAGCAATGGATGTGGGTGGAAAGGCTTTCACTCACAGATAGACTACCTGGGCTTGATTTAAGGTAGTAATAGAGTTAGAAAAAAAAATTCAGAAAGCTGGAGAGAGTCAGAACACAACACTAAATGACCTGGTTTTTGTACATCACTGTAATTGCTTCCAGTTACCTGTACACTGTAGAGAAAGGTTTCATTGAATAAAACTGAACACTTTTTATTATTATTTTCAAGTCTGTGAGCATTTGTAAAGCCTCACAACTTCTATCCTTGAGGCAGACATTTCTGAGTCTCCAGAAAAATGTACATAACACAGCCACCTAAAAGTATGGTCTATATACGACTTTGAGAAGATGCATACCTTTGCTATACCATTAAGAAATTTTATCTGAATAGAATTTCTCTCTTCTCTCCCCATTTCCTTTAAATCTGCCAAGATTACTGCAGTCTCACTCCATTCCCCAAATTCAGGGAAGGATTCTATTAGATGGGTTCCCTGACTCATCCCATTGAATCAGCAGGACTTTCTCCTCTCAGTGCCCCCAGCCTGGTTTAGCTGCAGGGCAATGGTGACCTTGCATTGAGCCATCAATGTGACAGTGCCAAAGAGCTGCGGGTGAGACCTGTATGGCTCTAGCATTTTGCTTTCTGATCATATAGAGTTACCTGACTCAGGGTATACTCAAAGAGGCAGAAGTATTTTCTGCTGGTTGTTCCTTTTCCCCTTTATGTATGTGAATTTATCAGCAAGCTAAAACTGCAGCATGAAAGAGCTCCACAGAGAGGAAAGATTCATGTAAGTTTGTGGTTATGTCATTTTGCTTTGCTGGTGACTTCTATCTGGTGGGTTTTCCAAAGCAGATGATAAATATTATTTGTCTGTTACAATGCTGTTGATAGTCTGAAGTACCAATTTCCTCCTGCGGAAGATAGAACTCTAAGGTCTATAAAATTTATACAGTATACTTTCTGATTTTTATTAGCCTAGTAAAAGATACCATATTTTGTGTGCTTCTGTATTGCTGGATGCTATGAACTGGGGAATTATTCCGCAGGGCAATAGGCTGAATGCTGTGGTTGAAAATACTGATTTATCTGAGCTGTGAAACCACTCAACCCAGCAGATAATGAAAGTCCTTGAAATGCTTTAGACGTCCACAACCATTTTAGAATATCCCACAAGGGGGCTATGGGTTACGTTGTCATTTAGCTTTTAGTTGTTGCTAATTAGTTCCACCTAAATGCTGATTTCCCCAGCTCATTCCTTGTTTCTCGAATATAACACCCCCAAAGCGTGAATATTGTTTGCTCTCTCAGTTGCTTGTGACAACTGGTTTGTTTGTAGATGTACAGAATTTAGACATCTTTAAAACATAGTAATTTCCAGGAAAAATACGCTTCAAGGCCCAATCAGGAGTGGGAAGGGCAGGGGCAGAGCAGAAAGAAGTCTTGGATTTGTAGCCTAAGCATGCAGAGCTGATCAAGGACTGCAGGAGATATAAAATGTTAAAGGGAGTTTCTAAACCTTGTTTGGAGAGCCAGTGGTAGAAGTGGGCTCTTTATGTTCCCTATTAATTTTGTGTCTCTATTGTTGTTCTTATCTGGGCAGCTAGAAAAAGAAACAAAGTATTGGCCAGTAAAGCAGGTATTGTCTAAGAGCCTCTGTTGCTATTCAAATAGGAATTCACAATAAGAATGGGTAAAGTGTTCTACTGGGGACAGAGCAAGCTGGGAACGGAGGTACATTTGGGTACAGCTTCTCCTTGCAAGATCATGACTTTGACTTTGTTCTTAAGGAGAAGAGCTGTCCTACAATGAAGGAGGGGAAAAAATAGTAGAAATGGAATAAGAGTTCTGTTCACAGCTTGGCTTAGGCTGGAATATTTTTAGGTAAGCACATTTTGCCAATATCAGTCATTTGTGAGCAAGAAATTGCCCAGGATGACCTTGTATCAACACACTGACAGATGTGGGAGTGGAGAGTATCAGGACTGTGTTCTGGAATGGGATATTAGGAGGGTCGTTGCCATCTGGGGGCTCCTGCTCTTCCCTCTGGGAAAACAATGGCTGCTGGTTCACAGCCCAGACACAGCCCAGAATTTGCCTCTGTTGCTTTGCTCCTTTTACAGCCAGACAGCACAGAGCTGTGGAGGTTTTGGGCTGTGTTACCCTTGCCCAGCCCCAGAGCTGCTGTTAGAGGGTGATACCACATCCTTTTGACCAAGCAAAAACCCAATAAAGTGCTGTTTCTCTGTTCGCATTACTTCCACATGGGAGTAACAACCAGGTTCTTTAGCCCTTTGTTTAGTAAAGGCCGGTGGAAGGTAAATCTGAGGTAACTCTATTTCCTTCTGCACCATTTTTCTGACTGAAAAATAACACCACAGCCCCTGTGGTTGCCTGTAGGGTTATTTAGTGCTCCAGCCTCTTTTTGTTCCCCTTCCCTTTCCCGAACACTAGCGCTGCTGAGCAGAAGAACTGCTCCATTGTGTGAGCCCAAAGGAAACACTGCATAGAAAATGCGAGGAATTTTTAGGCCATGATATGTTTGGACTAGGAAGCAGGGGAGTCAGAGGAATGCGGTGCGTGGTTCCAAAAATATTCCTTGCAATAGCTCTCTTGGTCAGTAACAGCTATTTGTGTTGGCCCGCCGGCCCCTTGAGCACTGGTGATGTCATTCCCTGGTGCAATGGAGGTGGAAACACAGAGACAGCCCTGCGGTTCTGTGGGGCTGGGAGCAGGCAGCTGAACCCAATGCCTTCTCCTGTCTCAAACACTCCTTCTGTTGTTAAAAAAAAAAAAAAAAAAAAAAAAAAAGTATTGTGGGGGTTGATGAGGATGGCTTTAAAATAATTAACAGCATCACAGAAACATTTTCTCCAATTGTAGTTGCATCCTCCCATGTGGGCTGCCTTCCTGTCAGCTCTGCTTTTCTCCTTACAGTGAGACATGCGTTTGGGGGGTGCTTTGGGGGTTGTGTGTTGATAATGTTGTATTCCTTCAGCTCTTAAAAGTGATCAAATCGTAACATGTAGCTCTCTGAGAGCACCTCTGATTGAGTTGTGAATGTCTGCATGGTGATTAAAGTGGGCTGCTACTATGGAATGCCTCTGAAGAAGGAAGCTAGCACTTTTTCTGTAATTAAAAGATAGAGCAGTGAAATACTGGGACCTTTTTCAATGCTGGTGATTCTGAATATTCAATGTGATCTTCATGATGTTGATTTGACTTTTAAGTGGATGGGAGAGAGAGACCAAGAGAGAAGCTGTGCTTTCTATAAGAAGTTTATCCAGGCTGATAGGACAGAAAGAACTGTGTGCATTCGTGTGTGGTATGAACTCAGCAAGACCATAACTTCCCCACAGTCCTTCCTGCCTTGCCTAAATTATGTTCATCACAGATTGCTAAGCCAAATTCTTACTTCACCCCACAGTTAGGTGCCACAACACAGTGGCTGCAAGGAGAGGAGTCGGTACACCTGGATTTTATTCCTAGTTCCATCATTTAGCTACCAGATGTCACTGGATGTTGCTTTCCTACCTGAGTCTGGCATGTGGCACTCCCAAAGTGTTCATCCTCACAGTGCTCTGATTTTGGCTGTGGCCTCTGGATTCAATTGTATGGCAAGTAGTAGCCATGCTGATGATGTTTGTTCCCTCAGTAGATTTTCAGAAGTTGTGACTTGTCACATGGCATGCAGGACAACAGAATTGAGCTATTTTGGATCACAGGAGTGATCCACAGCTCTCCTCTTCAGATCCTTGTTGTGCGGAGTTATACAGAATAATAGAATGACTTAGGTTGGAGGGAACCTTGAAGATCATCCAGTCCCATCCCCCTGCCATGGGCTGGTTGCCCCCTACCAAATCAGGTTGCCCAGGGCCCCAACCATGGCCTTGAGCACCTCCAGGGATGGGGCACCCACAACTCTCTAGACAGCCTGTTCCAGTGCCTCCCTCACCACCCTCTAAGCAAAAAATTTCTCCGTAACATCTTCTCTTTTTTAGTTTAAAGCCGTGCTCCCTTGTCCTGTCACTACTAGGGCATGTAAAAAGTCCATCCCCTCCTGCTTATAAACTCCCTTCAAGTACTGGAAGGAAGAGATGTGAAAACAACCCAAAAGCATATGAATGCAAAGGTTTCTTGGTCTTGATACGTAACTTTTGTCTTGATAAAACCCATGCCATGCTGACAGTTATACAGTGGCAGGAAATTGTTAAAGGTGTCAGGTTTTCTATTTTAATTCTGGGAGCACTCTGGGAATAGATTTTCTTGAAAATGCTGTTGAAAAGGTCCTATTTTCTAAATTAGAAAGATTTACAATTTACCTTTTCTGTTAACCTCTTGTTCCTCAAAAGGTTAAATAAGGGAAATGCCTTTTTTTTAACACTGGTAGCTGTTTGACAGGCTTTCCCTAGCACTAGGTAACGTTGGGATTCTCAGCAAATGAACCAGTGTAATGGTAAAAGAAGTGCCTACTTGGAGGCTCTTTACAGAGATCTTAGAAAACTACTTGAATTGCATAATTTATACACACTGCTTAATATACTCTACTTAAATCTTCCACAGGTGCCTTACCTCTTCAATGTCCTATATAGTTTTGGGTGAATTATTCCTCATAGAGCTTGGGAGGGAATCAAATAACCAAGATGAAACTTGGAATATCAGCACAGCTGATTTATTAGAGGGCAGATGGGTTCCGTGGTGTTGCTTGAAACCTGAATTCTGTTAAGATGACTTTAAAGCAGAGCAGAGTCTGGTAAATTTGCAGTAGCAATATGAGATGGAGGCAAAGGAAGTGCTGGATGGTGGCTGAATTCTGGACAATGGGAGAAGGGAAGAGTGCTGGAATATACTTTTGAGATGTTGTCCCAGGCTGCTGGGAAACGTGGGCCAGGAGCAGTGCTGAGTTGCTACGTAGGGTGCTAGCACAAGCAGGTGGGAGATCATTTGAATTAAAACTAGAGCCTCTGTGGCTCTAGCAGTTTTATAGATCTGCAAAGCTGATGTCCCTTTAGGAAGAAAAAGCCTCTGGAGCTCTTTGGGTGTTTGGAAAGGGATCAGATGATCTCAAGGAGCAGTTTTCCTATGAATCCGGTTTTCTGCCTGTAACAGCTAAGTAACCAGCTTCTTATTCTGTGCCTGTATTCCAAAACTGGTGTGTCTGGGGTTTCATCAGGACTGTAATGTATCATCTGCTAACTATGGAGCAGGCCTGGAAGACTATGGGGCAAACTATGGGTAAGGGAATATGTCAGGATTAATAGGACAGCCAGTCCCTTGATTAGCTCTATCCTGGCAGCTGCCTACTAACCAGCTTCCAGTATAAATAATCTTATAAATCTGGGGTTGATATTTCCAAAGCTTAAACTATGAAGGCCATACCGTGCTCTTTCTCAACAGCATGACCTTAATAGGTTTCCAGTAAGAGCTGTAAAAATCGTCCCCCCACACGCTCTGCTTTGTGACTTGAAAACATCTGTGCAATAATGTATGGTTTAGTGACATGGGCAGGACTCAGTGAAGCCCCTTGCTTAATAGGGGAAGAAAGATCTTTGATGTGTCCCAGAGTGAATACCTCTAATGGTCTCTCTAATTAGTCACTGAAGTAGATTTGATAGATCTGAAGCAAATTGTATTGGAAACTTTAATGGTCATGGGTAATTCTTGTTGTATTCTCCAGATAGTCAGATAAACTGCAATTAGGTGATTGTTTTGGGACATGCAGTGAGGAAGACAAAAAGGACAAAAGAAGCTGCATTGGAAAAAGCAGGTAGAGAAGGCTGGTTGTACAGTGAGATGTTCAGTAGGTTTCAGGTGCTTTAAGGAACTCAGTGGGGCAGGTTATGGATGCCTTGTGCAGAAACCTAAAGCATCAGATTTTTATTGGTGCACATTCCATCATACCCATAGATGAGTGCCAAATGCCAGCAAAATTGAAGCAAGATGGGACAAAGGCAGTTTTATACAGCTGACGGGAGCACTGAGCAAATATAAGCAGTCTTTGGACTGAAGGGCCCCCTACCCTTGTGATGGGGGTGGTGAAATGGGAGTGGGGAGCACCAACGATTTCCTGCAGGGTGAAGCCCTGTTTGTCTCCTAGAACCTCACTACATGGCTGGGATGGGCTATTGAAACGGGTGCTCCCATATTCACTTTCTCATATTGACATCGTAACCCCTCCCAGAGAAATTCCTGTCTTAATTTCAGGCATTAGCAGTCCCAGTTTGCACCCAGCCATTCCCCCATGAGGCACAGCCTGCTTTCTCTGCAGCCATTTGCTGCCTGGTCCCATTAAAGCAGTTTTCTTGGTCTGGATTCTACCACGCTGCAAGGCCAGCAGTGAACACTGGATTCATTTTCTGTGTTATTGTTAGAATGAGCTCTTTATAACCATTCAATTTTCCTTTAAATAAATCCCATTTGGAAAAACAAATCCCGTCCATAAAAGCAGCTCTCTGTGCTGGGTTAGTTTTCAGCATACTGTACATGGCTGTATATTCGGGTTTATGTCTCCAGGCTAAGCTCCTGCATACAGCCAGTATTCATGCTGGAGCAATGGCAAAGCCATTTCCTGGGATTCGTGGGGTTTCATTGGGTGTAAGGACTTTAGGGAAGATGGAAGAGAGTAAGGTGGGAAAGTAAATAAGCCAGGCAGTTTGTTCCAGTGACCTCTGTGTGAAAGATTAGATAGGATTCAAGTTCATACCCATAAAGTCTAAGGTAGAAAAGATTCATGTGTTGGCATTTATTCAGCCTGTATTGTACATCTTGCCAGTCTGACTCCCATGTTTGTGTCTGCTTCTCCTTGATCCCTCTTCTTTTTCTATGCTGTCCCTATGCCTTGTGGATATAAAACCTTGGCTGCAATCTACGTCCAAAGGCAGGAAAGGTACCTAACCAGTGTGGTCCCCATCCAGAGCAGATGGGAATTTTCTGCATGCACATAGGATGTTGGGAGGGCTGACTGATTAGGAACAGATTCAGTTTTGTGGCACTCAGCAGGTTGCATGTGCTTTGATAGAGAAATTAAGAGGGACTATCATATTTGCCAAATTGAGTATTATTGTGGACTTTGTCTTAGCAGTTTCAGTGTATAAGGCTCTGTGGACCTCCACTGATAGGACATAAAGTGGGAAATTTCAGATAGAGCAGCAGTAGTCTGAAGGTGTAACTGTGGGGGAATGTGAGGCACCCTGTTCCTTTCCATCCCCATTACATCTGGAATCAGTTCACCCTGCTATTTAATAGCACTATAATACCATTACTTTGCAGTTTTGCAGTACGTGTGCAAATAAGTCCTCAGTATCTTCTTAGTGGTGAGTCACACTTAAATTGCAAAAGCTTTTAAGTATTTTTCTCCTAATTTCTTCATGTAATCCTTGAGGCAGACTGGCTTATTTCTGCTCCTACCTATCCTGTATATGAGAGAATACAAAGACCTACTTCTGGATATCGTCTTTGCAGAGAGCTTGAGGTTTTTCTTTTTTTTTTTTCCTTCTGGTTTTTATTTTATTTATTTATTTATTTATTTTCCCTAAGCTTTAAGGGATGGAAGGAAACCTGTTTTAATGCTTTAATCAGAGCACAGGATGAGATAATTTGAGGAAGTTTCTGCATGCTGGAGGGGTTATGTGCCACTGTTGAGGAGACAGTTTGGGATTTTTGGACACTGCAAAGGGACCATATTGTTCTGTATAATGCAGAGCAAATTCCAAGTGGGACTTCCTAGACATCAGCAAATAAAATTGGCCAAAGGCTCCTGTTCCTGCATTTCTTTTGACCTCTTGTTCATCCTTCCTTGTGCAGAACAATGCAGCAGTCATGGGAGAAAAGTTCTTCAGTTCCTGTAGATCTTCACAGCTTGCAAATGGTTCAGCTTGTGTGGCTCCTGTTAAAACAATTTCCTTTGCAAAAGCCATTTAATAGAAATTGGGAATGTAGTCCCATCATTTCAAGGCAAGTCTCAGGCTTAGACATAAGGAGCTGACCTCAGGATTTCATTGTAATTATCCTATTTTAGGAGTTACAGTGAAATTTGGATTCTGATAAGCTCATGTCACACCACCAGTGCTCTGTTTTTCCTCAGGTAGAAGTTTGCCAACTGAACTTGTGTCCTTGGGGAAAAATAACAAGTGTGTAGGATTAGGATGATGATTTGATAGTGCTGAAAAGGAGAAAGGTTTTACATTGAGGTAAATATTTAGTGTTTATGTCAGTTGGGCATATAGCATTTGATTTCCTTGGTTTTCCTCTCTCCCTCTCCACTTACCTCTCTCTGTCATGTACATTTTTGCATGACATGGGTACACCTGTCAGAGGTTTATAAGATGGGGGCTTTTATGGACCTTTAATTTGCATGATGGTGTTGGGATAGCCAAAAGGCAGCACAGTGCTAAAAAGTAAGATACTGCCTTGCGGTCCCCTGGGATTCAGTGTAGCCTGAGATGCTTGGGACTGTGCCAAGTCTGAATTTGATTCTCTCGTTTTGAAATGATTCTGCTTTCTGTCTGAGGGCAAATCCTGCATGTATTTTTCAGGATCCAAGGCTTACACCATTTATACCGTGTCTGCTCCCACCCTGCTGTCTAGGATATCAAGGCAGCTACATCCATTTGACAGATTCTGAGAATCTTCTGCCCATTCTTGGCTACAAACTCTGCCCGGTCTCACCTCAGGCCTGGTCTTTTCTTTGTTGGGCAGTACAGTTTTCCCTCCTGCTTTACACCATATTTTTACAAGAAGCATGGATTATCATTCTTGTTATTATTTTATCCTCCTAAAGTTATTTTTCAGTTCATTGTCCCAAACAATTTTAAATATATTGGAGTTATTCATTGTTTATGTCATAGTGCTCTGAAATCTGAGTGAAAAGCAAGGTCGTGTTGTGCTAGACATTTTTCTTACATGTAGTAAGAAATAGATCTCACCCTTATGATCTTACAGGCTGAGTCAATTCTATAGACAAACGATGAGTGGCAGCCCTTGTCCCAATTCCCACAGGAAGTTTGTAGAGAAACTGGAAATTGAGCTCCTTTAGGAACTGGAAATTGAACTCTGTGTTACAAGTCCCAGTGCCAGAATCAGAAGTTGTCCTTCCTTTCTAAAACTTATACATTAATAGATGTTATTTCTCTACATGGAAGGCTTTTCCAAAACCTAAATATTTTCTTTTTGGATTTTGTCTTGTATTAGACATACTCTAATGAATGTGATAACCCTTTTTTTTCATTTGGCTTTGGCTTTCTGCTATTACAACTCAAATACATGATAAAGAATAGGGTTAGGTCCTACTTATAAAAACAAGGTCTGCTGGTGTGTCAGGAAAATTCTAATACATATGGTAGGTATTGAGTGTCAAATCTTGCCTGGAAGACATGCTTATAAAAGAAAATAAAGCACAATGTAATGTTCAGGCATGAAGAGGAGATGTGAGATAAAGCTGCTTCCATGCGGGCATACCTGGCCCAGATGTGGAAGATTCCATCTTTTAACAACTCAGAAGTTTCTGCAATCTGTCCTAAACTCTGACTATGTTTGATGTTTTCCTCTGAAGTTTATGTATGTTATGAAGTGTATGTACATACACACGTACATATATTTTTGTCCAAATTTATTTCACAAGCATGAGGATTCCCATATTGTACTTGTTGAATTAGTGACCCAAATGCACTGGATGTGCCATAAATCTTCTTGACCATTTCACAGAATCAGTTTGGTCTTAGGATTTTACAGATTTGTAGCTTTACAATAAATGAAGTACAACTTCTGTTTTCTAAGGATTTGCTTTTTTTGAACAGTCTTTGAACTTACAATCTGTACTGGGCTCTGTGCTACAAAATTATACTATTAAACTATCTGTGCTATCACTGATACCTGTTTTATTATTGCTGTATTATTGCCACTGAGTTTGTTCCCTCAAATAGGGTCTTTACATGCTGTCTTTAGGAATGGGACATCAGAATGGTGTTTTGTATCCACTTTAGATAAGTGAAAGTGACTGCACTGTCTTCAAGAAAGTGAAGAACAAAGGCTGTTGCCTTTGATAAGAAGAGATTATAGGGCAGTGTGACTGAAACTGAAGGGAGGTATTTAGGTAGGCAGAATACATAGTTACACAAATTGGAATTTTGCCTGGAACAAGTATCTTTTGTAAAAAAAATACAGTGAGATTTTTAATGATGACAAATGATGGTTTTATGTTTTGCCCAAAAGAGAGATGAATCATAGATATAAGAGCTGGAAATGACTTAGAGAAATAGATTATCTTATTCATCCCCAAGACAGCATCACATTAATGCTTGATGGTTCAAGATACTTAAAGAACACTTCAGCAGTAGCAGCGTAGCTTCTGTGTTCACTTGCTTCTTTCCTCATAATTTCAGGTTATATTTCACTGCATTCCTGCAGAAGAAGAAATCTCATTCTAAGCCTTTCTCATGAGAGATGCTAAGCAGTGTTCAAGTGACATAAGCTGGGTTCTGCCCAGGATTTTTTTAGCAATTGCCAGCCGACGGAGAATTTCTTAATTTGAGTATTTTGCAAAGATAACAACCATTGGATCAGCCATTTGCGTAGTGCCAGGAAAATACTACACTGTTTTTTATGAAGCATAAAGCTGGCATTTTCTCCATGGGGTTTTTATGGTGGTTTCATTTAAGTTTAGGTGGTAGCTCACTCATTTCTTTCTTTTAAAAAAATGTGTATGTATGGATATGTCTAGAAGTTAAACAGATGAGTATAAAATGACATCCATTTCTAGGTAGGGCTAAGCAGATGGATTTAAAGGAAACTTTATTTGACAGGATCTTTTAAATACAGCTTTTAAACTAGCTCTCTGGAAAGTGATGGCAGGCTTTTAAGGTTTTTCCTGAAAGTAGATGTCTACAGAAGGCACCCCCAGGATTTAAAAAAATGTTTAGAAAGCCATCAACTCAACATCATCCTTTATTTTCAGACTTTCTGTAACTGTTTCCTTTTATACCATTTGGATTAAGGACACTTAAATTGCACCAGACTAGGGGCTGTGTTGACAATTTGCCAAGCTCTTGAAAGCCACATGTAATTTGCAAAATATGGAGAAAATTGCAGCTGGTGCTTATTTGGAACATGGCAAGTTACATCACTTAACCATGCATTACTATGTCCAGAGAGGGATGCATATTTGGACAGAGCTATGGTTATGCCAGTCTGTCCTGGGTTTCCTGAAAATCCTCTTCCTGTGCCCTGTTTTCGTAAGTGGGGATTTCTGAGTAAGTTCTGAGCAGGAGACGTTGCATCATGGGATGGCGTTAGGAAAGTTGTCTGAACAGCTGCAGCTGGTACACTCCATCCTCTGCTGAGCAGGATGCTGCATGCTTACTTGAGGGTTGTCAAAAATACCTGCAGCAGCTCAGAATGCAAAGCAGCAGAGAACTCTGCAACCAAATATTGCTACCAACTCTTCCTTAAAATAATACAGATAGTTCAAGTCCTTTGCAGGTAGGGAGATAAGCTTGTCTTTGACTTCATCTTCCTGGAGTGGCTGGGCCAAGACACATTTAACATGTTAGCAGGTAGCCAACCTGGGTTTCCATGAAAACCTAGGTTTCCATGAAAACCTTGGTTTCCATCTGAAATCACTTATGTGTTTTTAAATGTGATAGTTATTGTTCACAAGGCAAAAGGGTGTTGAACATTGTGCTAACAAATATGTTTGCTAAGACAATGTTTTTCGCCAGTGATGATAAGAGAGAAATATTTTGTTCCAGGTAGCCAGAGGAGGAAATTGTGCATGTTCCTCTACTAAAAGCAATACCATGGGCTTTGTTGCTTATCAGTTGTGTGGCTGGGCAGGTGCCAGGAAGGTTGGCTGATACCATTGCATCTCGTGTTTTATTACCTAACAAGAAAATAATAACAATGACTCAAAGCCTATAAACCAGATGTAAGGCTGCTTTGCGTATCTGTGTCACCTTGGGCATATTCTCCTGGCGTGTGAATCTCACATTTTATGTCTGTTTTTAATTGGGAGTACAGTGTGGCCAGATGCTGGACCTGAGTGTCTTGTCTGAGTCGTAGTACAGAATTAACAATAATAATTAAACGTTGCACTGACTGGGGTGCTACGCTGTTGAAATTCACAGGTTACAAAAAAGTAGTTGAGGAAAAATATGAAGAAAATAGCTACTACCACAGAGTAATTCCTATTATCCTCTTTTATAGACCACTGCAGTAGAGCATACCGACAGAACAGAGACTTTTTATCTTATTTCTGAGAAGCAGAAAATCACCCTGCAGCTGCAGCAGTTTCAACGTCTGTCTTCTTGTCTTACTTATGTGGTAAGGGCCATTCATTGCCAGATGTAAGCCAGCCATTTTTTGCTCTTGAAAGTGTTGGCAGGAACCTCTCAAGATTTATTTTTCGTTGTTTACTTGCAGTCAGAGATATTGCTAGCCCTGAGGCCTAGCTTAGGCAATTAATCCTCTTCCTCACTGGGACCTGGAAAATCAGTCAGTGGTTAGGCTTACACTGTTGTGCTCTACCTAGTTGCCTAAAAATTGAAAACTTAGTGGAACTAAAGGCTTCAGGGTTTCCAGTGAAGAATTTAGACAATATATCATGCCACATCATAGGTCAGCAGTCAGAACAGATTTTTCCGTGTACAGGTTATGGAGGAAAGGTCAGTCTGATCCCATAGGCCCTTCTCGGGTTGCCTCCAAAGAGGAGCCGTCTGGCTTCTGTGGGCAAGGATTTAGAATCATATTTTTGATTCTGAATTGAATTGGGAGAGGCTCTTAAAGGCCACCTAGTCCAACTCCTCTGCAATGAGCAGGGACACCTACGGCTTCACCAGGTGCTCAGAGCCCCATCCAGCCTGACCTTGAATGTCTGCAGGCCTGGGGCATCCACCATCTCTCTGGGCAACCTGTGCTTCACTGCCTGTGTTGTAAAAAGTTTGTTCTTATATCCAATCTAAATCTCCCCTTTTTTAGTTTGATAGCACTTGTCCTATCACAACAGACCCTGCTAAACAGTCTAATTCAGTAGCTGCCTTTGCAATTTGTAATGATGAAGCATCAGTAAAGAGGCTGTGCTGAAGACAGCCTGGATTATATTGGCTAAGTGAATGGAGCACAGCAGGCAGATCACAATTCTCTTTAGAAGCCTGTCCCCATGTACAGGACTGTGCTTTTCATATGTCCTTGAAACATGGACTGTGATCAAAATGAAGAAAGGTCAAGCATATCTGATACAGTGTCCACCCTTGCTGCATAGACCTTGGTATGGATTTGATTTTACAGGAACAGTGTTCCACACCTGGACGTTAACTCTCCCTTCTTAGTATTCTTCAACTTGTTTTGTCCTAGACTTTCCCCCTCAATCTTTAGAGTTTACCGTTTATTTATCAGCAAGCAAATGATCAAAATAACATGAGGCCTCATAATTAGCCTGTGCTCAATTTTAATTCCATTCTCTAGTCAGACACTCCTGAAACCTTAATCATAGAATCATTAAGTTTGGAAAAGACCACTAAGATCATCTAGTCCAACCGTAATGAGACAGAGGAAATCAGTGAGTGAAGAACTAATGCTCTGTGCAATAATTATGGGCAGTGGTAACATCCTTGAGGTCCTCTGAACAGTATAGGAAACCCAGAATTGTAGTAGAAAGGAGCTGGGTCACTCACACTCTGCTGGAGAAAAAGCAATGGCCTCTAGATTAATTATAAATGAAGAAAGCTTGTGAAAAGCTATGAAACTATAAACTGTAGTTTAGTGTAGGAACATGCCCTGTCTTGTTTGCTGGTTATTTAGTTGATTTTTTTGGCTTTTACCCTTTTCAGCAGAATCTCACTCTATGCTGGCACTAAGTCTGATTTCAGCAACCTGTTAGGATTACAGACACATAGCCTCTGGACTCTTTGGTACAGTGCAGACAAAAATACAAGACTAATGTATTGGCTCCTTTCCATGCAACTAGGATTTTTACAGGGTAAAGCATCAACTTAAGTTGTTGAGTGAATAGGGATCCTTGCCATTCAGCACAGCTTCTCAACCAGCGCCTGAACATGTTTTTAGCAGAGGGAGAACGCACCGGGGGGACTGTAAAAATTCCCATTTGTTCCTCTTCAAAGAGACGGTTTTGCTCTCATTACCTCCCCTCTCTTCTCCTCTCAGCTCTGGCCCTGCCCTATTTAGACACATGATTTACTGGCCTTCCTTGACCTCTGGCCTGTGTCAATAGGACCATGGTGTAAACATCTTCCTGTGGCTACAAAGCCGTGACCTGCAGAAGCAGGTGGGGGATGAGAGTGGTGTTGGGGTGAGAGCAGCGTCATGTGTTCCATCCTATTTTTGGTCCAGGGTCTAATTTGGAAGGCTAGTTCCTTGCTGTCCAAGGGAGCAAGAGTCATGGAAATCAGGAGTCTTTCTGCTGGTTGGATCAGGCCACATGTTTGTTGTGCAAACTGGAAGATAGCCCCCATAAAACTCACTGAGAGAAAGGTTTTCTACAGGCATAGGGAGGGCTGTGTGGGTGGGTGATCCCTGCGAACACAAGCAGACACGGGTTCCTGTGTGAGATGTGTCTCAAAACAAAGGAGAAGTTGGCATTGCGAAAGCCAGGCAGGAGAGTAGCTGCCTCCAGACACGTAGGCATTGCTCAGCACCTTGCTGGGAGAGCAAGATGTTTTGTGCTTTGTTGTTCTCGTTGCTGCCGGTGTCAAACTTCAGTCCACCTGGGAGGATGTAAAGTCAGGGGAGCGGGAGTGGAAGGCAAGTGGGTGCAGAGAGATGTTAGTTCTGTGCAGCTCCCAAACGTTACTGGGAAGGAGTCGAGTGTCAATCTGTGGTTATAGCATTGCCTCCAACCTGCTTTGTGGAAATGCCAGCTGTGCTGTTCATTGTTCCACAATGCTTGGTTTGAAATCAGGTTTCAGCCTGGCTGTGGAGCCTCTGCAGCTATCACTGACTATTTTCTATTATATATATTTATGAAAATGAACATTAAAATTGTTTTGGATTCTCCGCGTGCTTCCTTCTCTACCTGAGAACAGATGTTTTTCCAAAGGACCGCATCTGTTCCTGATACATTTGTATTTGTAACATGATTTTCTCCAGGAACCGTTTATGGAGCCAGTATTACATGCACGAAATGAGATCTCAAACTGGAAAATGTGGATACCGTGGTTGCTGTAGGAAGCTCAGATACTGTGTTATTTTTCACTCTGATGAAAACAGTGGAAAAACAAGTTTTGTTTTTTTTTTTCTACTGACCTCCGCTTCTGCTGAGCTCCTACATGGACAAAATTAAGCTCAAAACTGCATCAGTATATAAGCTGACTAGGATTTTGTTAGAGCTCTAAACAATTAACCTTAATTTCTCGTCTTTTCCAACATTAGCCAGTCTGAACAAATCCCTGTTGAAATATGCACATTTGCATTGCAGTAGGTGGAGATTCAACCCTGGGAGAAGAGAATGGTCATTCAGGCTGTGGCTTGTGTGGCCCAATTAGAATTGCCACAGTCTCCTTGGGAATATTTTTGTTTACATTTTTGCATATCTACCTACCAAAAGGATTTGGTGCTTCAGGAAGCTGAATGCTCTTGGATAGAATACTGCAAACAGTGGGAACCTGACTTCTTTTTTAACATGTGGTTAACATATACTATACGATTAATGTAAATTTTAATCAACATTTCAACAAACAGCCTCTGCCATCAATCTGTAATATCAGCTTTCTTGGGAGGTGTCAAAATACTTAAACTTAAAGATAGTATTTAGAGTAAGGTAAGGACTTCGTACCCCTTTGAGTACATTTTTAGTTTGGTTCAGCTGGTGGGTGAAGGTTTAGGTCAACACTTGTGTTTTGTGCCCATAGACAGCTGATGATGCTTGATGTGCTACCCTGAAGAAAGCTGAAGCAAAGGGCTGAGTCTGAATACACTTATATTTTCATGGCAGTAAGGTGCTACTGAATTTACGGCTTTTAAAACTCCAGATTTTGGATTAAAAATGTTGATGTGATCACTGCTTAATGAACTACCCCAATCAGCTAAGCTGTATTAACCAAAACTGGATGTTTCTGTGTTATCACATTCACAGCAGTTTGGATTTCCATGTTAATTTTCTGCAGGGGCAGGCTGAGTTATTAGACGTTGTGATGAAGAGGTAGCTGGGACAGACACAGCAGCTTGGCTGTTGACTTCTTCAGTCCCATATTGCTTGTGAGCCTTCATGCTGAAAGGCAACATAGCCACATAGCCTGGGTTTGTTCTCTTGGAGTTTCCAATATGCTGAGCTGTAAACATGTGTATGGAGAAGGTGAAAAGCATGTAAGAGCATCACTGCCTGCCAGTGTCGAGATTAGTTGTCCCTGTGCACTGCAGCATAAGTGAAACCTCCCAGCAGGAGTGTGCTGAAGGCATTAGAGAAGTGGGACTGAGGCTGGATTACTGACACGAGCAGTCAGGAGGAAGGCAGCAGAAAAGAAGCATGGAAGAAGGATACAAAGAAAGAGAGCAGTGGCAATTTGGCGTGAAGAGCAGAGGGGGCTCAGATAGGTGCACAAATGGAACTTGCTCACCCTTCCTTGGTTAAAAGCTCCTTTGGGTCTTGGCAGCATGGCAGAATGTCGAGTAGAAAAGAAAGAGCAACTGTTTTGGATAAAGGACACTGGAATCTCTGGTGACCTAGAGAGGAGACTGAATAGCATTATAGTGGCATGCTCAGCATGTAATAACAATTCCTCAGAGTCCTACATCTTGTTTATTGGGGTGGGTTTTTTTTCTTCTTTCTGCCTATCTCTGTAGTGTATATGAACTACAGCTGTTGACAAGGAAAGTATGTAGTTCTCTGCAGTGGCAAGAAGGATAAATAAATCATTCTTCCCCCACTCCTTCTGTTACTATTGACTTACCAACGGCTATGCTAAGGTTAAAACACATAGAGCTGCATGTGTAAATGACAAGGAATTTGCTCTGAAATGGAGCACGTTTCCACACATGACAGATAAATTCTCTCAATTCTAACTGCATTCCCCTTGCAGGCTGTACAGCAGACTGGTGGTAAGAGTTATTTCAACAAAGTTGCTCCTATTCTGCTTGGAGGAGATCAGTTCTATCAGGAGCTTTGTTATAACACTAGTGAATTCTGGGCATTGGGTTGATTGTCTGAAACAGAATTCTGGAGGGGTTAATGGTCTTCTGTGTAAGTGAGGGTGGAATTTTCTCCTCGAGATGCTTAATGGTGTAGTGCTTTTTATGCCAGAGCACTCCCTCTGCCCCTCCTGCTTCTCCCAGCAGACATAGTTGCACATACTCACCAAACAGACTCGAGCAGATAGTAAAATTTGCCCCAGAAGGCATGCATATTTGTGTGAATAGATCAGATGTGACCAAGGGCACAATCTCAGTTTGTCATGGACAGATCCTCCTCTGGTTTATACTTTAGACACTCAGTCTCATTAGCGGAGCTACATTCATTTACACCAACTGACAGTATAGCCCTACATTTTAGATGACTTTGGGAATATATATTCTTTTCTTTTCTGAGGCCTTCTGCCCTCAGGCTCCCATTCTGCCTGGCAAATGAATGTTTTAAATAGACATCGAAACCCATCTCTGTGTCCTGCGGTGAAAACAAGGCTGACTGTATTCATTCTTACTTGTCACTCTCTAAAATATGTCTTCCTGATTGAGTTAGTGGACAAGAGCTAGTCACACACTACAATGCAATACAAAGAATATAAAGATGCATACTCTGCTCCCCATGACCTTTCTTCCTTCATGATCCATTTTTTAAGGATTTTTTTGTTGTTGCTGTTAAATACCTTCTGTCTTGAGAATGCTGCTTCCTTTGGCTGATCCTGCTGACTTCTGTGTGAGCAGATGAGAATGAGCAAGGTCAGAATTCCAGTCTGTCTTGCACAGACAGCACATATTTCTGTTTTGCTGTGACTGTTTGTATCAGAATAAGCACACAGAGGGCACATATAAAAATCTATATTCAGCATACCGCATAGCAGATTTGGTGTCATTGGTCTACATTGCTTTCTACTTGCCTGCTAAGACTTTAAAATTCAATGGCTTCATGAGTTTGAGACAATTCAGTATTCAGTCTCCAGATGAGAGATTGAAACTGGATTATAGGATTATCTCAAATGTCATCACATTGGCTACCTCTGCTACACTCATTCCTTTTGTTTGGAAAAATTGTGACATATTTGGGTTTGGTTGTTTTGTTTTCATAAATAAAGTAGGGTGAAACCTACCAAGATTAAAGTTGATGAAAAATGGCAGGATTAAGAACCTATGAAAGATTTGCTATGAAAAAAAAACAACCACTGAACAGTTGACTTCTTCAGTCCCATATTGCAGCTCTGTCTGCATGTAAGTCCTTTCATGTCCAAGAAGTGCATGTGCACATGCATCTGCATGTGCAGGGATTAGTAAGTTCATTTATACAGTGGTTCAAATGGCAGTTCTTCATCAGTCTTACAGGTAGTTATTAGAATCCAGGTATTGTGTATCAGCACATGGTGAATATTATAGAAAGGCATTGTATTCACATAGGTGATCAAAAGAGCTAGTGGTCAATTTAATGGCTGTTTTGCATAGAGAATAGTGGACTACTTGGATCATTATAGGGTGTTCTAAACTTCTGAGGCTAGGTGCACCCACCTGCTGATAGTAGGGAACAGATGTAGGCTGTATGAAGATGTTTTCTCAATGACAGAATTAGAGATGTAATACATAAACTGCCATCCTGACTTGTAGTATTCTGTAGCCAATGAGTGGATATTATAAGTAGAAAAGAGATTGAAACTACTGCTTTTAAGTCTAAAAGCAATGAGGAAGAATAGTGTGTCAAAGGAGCCCAAGAATTCACAGCCAGCTTTGAAAATGGAAAGGAGAAAATTGAGCTACAGGTGAGGAAATGGTGGCGGCAGAAATAGGGATATTCCAAGGAAGGGGTTGGATGTTGTTTAGTCAGGTGCAAATTCTCCTTTGCGATTTGCTAACTTCCAGCCCCAGTCACAGGTTTCCATTTTGCCTGGATAATTAAGATTACAGAGGCTCTAATTTTATGTGTTGCTTATACAGTAATATCTTTTAAGGAAATTCAACTCACTCAGCCTTCTAACTATTAGGATGTGTTGAGGACCTTAACACTAACTAGTGTTTTCTTCTGGTCCCTTTATTTTTGGCCTACTTTTGTACTCCCCTTTTTTTCCATTTTTTCTATTTCATTTTTGATCCATGATTTCCAGGCTGGACCCAGAATGCTGTCGCGTATAAAGGCAGACTACCTATCCTCTTCTGCATAGTATTCCCTTTATATTAAAATAATACATCTGCTGTTCTCACACCACAGGTTTTGCCTTAGAGTTCATGTTGAGCTGATTGCCTCTGCTTCTGTATGCACTGACCTGTATTTTGCTGAATGCTTACCTATTCAGTGGAGGGTGTAGTTTATGCTCAATCACTCATCTATTTTCTCTGTGTGTACAATCTCCACAGTCATCTTTTTCTCCAGTCATTTCTGTACTACCACTGATGGTTTTTCCTTCTCCATCCAGCAACAGGCTTACCCTAAACTGGAAATGGATTTTTAAATGTTGCTTTATTGGTTTTGGCTCTATGAGTCCCTGGTGTTTCACTCTTATAGCTTGAGTTTTATTGCAGGCTGTGTTTTTTAAAGACTGGAAACATTCTTTGTCATCAATCTTATCCCTGTTTTTCAGGGAATGTATATGTACACGTATATATGAATGTATATGCATTTTCATAATGTTTTAGTAGTACTTTCACACACCATTTTAGCCAGAGCAGTCTTTGATGAATGGAAAGTTTACTGGCTTCATGAGGAAAAGAGTAAATACTCCATTTACTTGGAATAAATGCTCCGAATCATCCCCGGAAAGTTTCTTTTAAAAAAGGAAGGGGAAAAAAAAAAGAAAGAAAAAGACATGCTATGACTAGAGGCTTAAGAAGCAGCCATTGTCTTTGCTAAAGGAAATGGATGGCCTGCCAAGGAAAGTAGATGCTCTGTGAAAAAGGTTCATGATTGTTCAGCCTTTGCTCATTTGACTGCTCTTGTAGGTAAAAGTTGTAAATCTCTCTTCTTCCTTCACGTGGTCTGGAAATTTTAGATTATCATGCATTACTTAGCACAATACGAAGCAGCCTTTATGCTCCCTCCACCCCTGCAGACACACCTTCCTCTATGGAGGAAGCTGGGTGCATAATTCAGCAAATCCTTTAGAGGATGATAACTGCTGGCAACTTCCTCCTCACCCACAAGTTATTCAACACATATCTTCTGTCTGTTTCTACTGACTAATCAGATATAGAAATTGGGGTCTGATGCTAAATGTGAAAGCCATGTCGGGTTCTTTCTTTGGAAAGAACAAGGCCTTTAGTTTGTCTGTCCTACACTAGAACCTAAGGATACCTTATGAGGGAGCAGTCAAGCTTAGCAGGTATGCTTGTTTTTTTTCTATAGAAATATAAATTTCCATGTTAATTCACGGCTTCAAGTTTGTAAAATGAGTCACTAGTGTGTCTTGTCCTTTCCTTCTCTAGTCATGCTGAAGTGCTAAGTGAATAGTTGTTATACAAGACAGGGAAGAAGCAACAGGTCTCAGAACCATCGTGGTGCTCATTCTGTTCTGTACTTCGAAGTTCAACTTCATGGAAGACGTGCTTCAATCATACAAGTTTTTTGCAAGTTATAAAGCTATAGAGTTGCAGGTAACTTCACCTGATATTTGTTTTCCCATCTAAAGCAAAGCCTACTTGCAATTTCAGCTTGACTGAACCTCTATATGGTGTCCCTGGTTTTAATGCAGTGAAAAAAAACAAGTGCCTAATCTTCTGTAATGAGGAAACCAACCAAGGTGTGCCTGTGGTGTTATCCAGTGTGCCATACAACAAGGATGAAAGGGAGCAGAGAGGAAGAGAGCTTAGCTGGAATCATGATCTAGTGGTTAGGCCAGTGAGGCATGCTGTATTTTCCATTTCTCACCTCACCAGTAGGCACATGAGTAATTGTGTGATACAGGAGAAGAGCACGGTAGGTGAATGTGTCGCAGCTTAATGAAGGCCGTGATCCAGCCCAGGTGCTCATTCCCAGCAAATTGCCTGTAAGTCGCTTAGTATTTAGAGTCACTAATACTTACTCAAGGTGCCAGAAAATAAAAACAGATGCTGACATGTAGCGGGCACAAAATGAGGTTCTAGCAGCGCAGATGTGAGGTTGGGTTTTGCTCCAGTGCTGGGAAACATGGTGCTGGGGGGATTGCTTACAGAGGGGCCGACTGGGCCACTCTCCAAATGAGGTGTTCCGCATGGCTTCACATCAAACACACTTGTTGTGATAAAGCACCAGTACAATAGTGCATTCATAGAGGATTTATTGATTGGGCTGTTTTCCTAAGCTGCGATAGAACAAGTTTTGGATGGCATGTTCCCATGTTTCGTTGGCTCCAACAGGTGGACTGCAGCCATTCATCTTGATCGGTTATTGTCACATTCTTTCCTCCAAGCCCTGAAAATAACTTTTCTTGCCCGGAGGAGTAGATGTGATGTGTGCAATGCAAATGAAACTTATTTGCCCACCTAAGAACTGATAGCAACAGGAGAAGACCTATTCAGTGGTGTGTTGATGAAGTGCAATAAATTAGTGTGAAAGTTCTCATCTGCATGTTTTCAAAAGTAAATTTGTCATCTGAGCCATGTTCAGCAGAGTTTTGCCAGGGGCTGGAAGCCTTGCCAGCTTCTTTTAAGATCCAAGGACGAGTTCTTTATATGGCAATACAAGAAACTTTGTGACTGTCAAATTGACATATGTCTTAGAGAGGAAGAATATGCCAAGGGAAACAAAAAAACCCCACTATTATAAAACAAGGCATTAGGAGTGTATTTCTTCTAGGATTTAATGATATTGGTAACAAGGTAGGATTTCGGAGCTCTGTCACAAACTGGGAGCCTATTATGCTAGCCAGTGTGCAAAGAACAGAGATGATTGTTGTCCCACAAAGTTTCTGGGAGCTGGTTGGGGACTTTTTCCTGGAGCCATTTTCTAATGGAAAATGGAATTTCCATTAAATTAAAAAGCCATTAATTCAGAAAACTTCTGATTATGCCAAAACCATCGGCTCTTCAGTTGGGAAAATCTCAAAGAAATTTTGAGTATGTATGATTCAAATTAAAATATTTTATTTTATTGAATCTGACTCTACTTACTCAGTTTTGAGTCAATTCAGTAAGGTATTAAGTTGCTTCTATTAATGCAGCAAGCACCATCTAGCAGTTGTGCTTCAGTCTTTCCCATGGGCTATTTTAGTAATATAGTACATATATCTCTGGTCCAGATTTGTTTGATCCATTCCAAGAATCAGTCATTGTGCACCTGATAGATGATGAGGTATGGCCAAAAACTACAGCTCCCAGAAGGCAGTGTGCAAGGGTAGGAGAAATTATGTCAAAATAAGAGAAAATGTAGGTTGTTTCAATGCCTTGCAATAGGATATTTATTTTTTGAGAATATTAGCATTTTTTGTTTTCATTTGACAGCATGAAAATGAAGCAGCTTGACATTTTGGTCTACTACACAAACATTAAAAGGTGTGAAAAATTTATACAGCCTGAGGATACATAACTAATGCTGAAATGTCAGAATTTTCCATAGAGCAGAAATTCCGTATTTTTTCTGTACTTTTCAGTTTGCTCCATGCTCAAAGTTGTCTCAAGAGCTCTGTGTTAGTCACTTTATTTTATTTATTTATTTATTTATTTTGTACAATGGTCTTACAGATTGCATAGTTGCATTAGAAGTAACACAGAGATGGTTCTGATGTTCTAAAAAGCCATTTAGCTTGAAGGACAGACTCTGCTAGAATGTATATCTCATTGAGATGGAGAAGGATCCCTAATTCTTCTGCTGTAGTGTATCTTCATGTTATCTTACTGGAGATTGGCCATGGATCCACATGTTGTCACAACCTTATTTTGTTCATATCCTGGCTTATGGCTTGGGGTAATATCTAAGTAGAACCATAGGGTGTAGAATGGGGAATGAAAATGTATTTATAAATGCTACATATAAAAATGCCATTCTCATTTTCTAAGTTTAATTCGACTTTAGTGAAGAAGGAATAATATGTCTTTAAGATGTGAAGCAGCGATGAGCTATTTTTTACATGCATACCTGGAGATTTGTCAGAATCTATACGTGATAGCTCTGCTGTGATCAAACAGTTGTGGTTTGGTGTTCAAACAATCCCCTTTCTTTGTGATCCGGTGCAGTGGGTGTGGCATTGAAAAGAGGGATTTGATGGTAAAATCCATCTCTGAAGGAAGATTTGTAAGCAGAGCAAGTAGAGGCAGTGATTAAACCCTACCCACACATTGCTTTGATGGCAGAGAGGGGTTGTGTTACACGAGGGGAGCACGCACAGATTTACTTGTGCAGCAGATGAGGAAACCTCACCCTTTTTGCCCGCAAAGACAAATATTTAATTTGTGATCCTGAGAAGTGATTCTTTTTCTAATTATCATTATTGTGAAAGCAACAAAGTTACTAAATTGTCTTTTGATGTAAAAAGACCATTGTAATTGGGGTTTTAGTTTAACATATTTCTTCTGCCTTCAAACGGTGCTGGCTTTAAAAAGAAACTTTGCCAGCTCTGCTGTTTTATAGAACTGAGTTCTCTGCAGCAGAAGGAGCAGCCACAGCTTATGCCTTCTTCTGCTGGATCCAGCAGCACTGTGCACCACGGGATTGCCCACGGTGAGAGAAAAGGGAGCCCTTGGCTACTGCCATGGTTGCATCCTGCCTGCAGGGCAGCCCTCCTCAGGCGTCGGCCTGTCTGCCGCCAGCAAGAACTCCCATCCAAATGGCAGAAGCAAAGCCAAGGTGAAAGTCCTGGCATCACCAATGAGGAGAGCCTGCCAGCCCTGGACACAGCTGTGTATGGGAAAAGTAGGGCCTCGTCTGCCTTGTGGGATGGCCTGGGTTCAGCAGCCAGCAGCCAGCCTTGGCTGAGTCCCACTGTATGACTGACCTTGGTGGTGGGCTGGAGGGCACGCCAGCATTTGCCTTGGCCAACCTGACTGGGGTTTATTCCTCCTGGAGGTGACAATAACCCCTGCCTGCTCCCTTTCCAGAGTTCCTAGTGTGTGTCTGTAACATTGCTGGTGGGATCTGACCCTCTAGCCATCCCATGCAGCAGTGAGAGGTGACATGTCTTGCTTCTCATGCCCACAGCGTGCTCAGAAAAAGCCCTAGCAGGGCAGTCTGTGTGCTTGACTTATTTCCCAGCAAATCTTGTTTGTTCAAAAGATACTACGTGAAAATGCCAAGTTTCTGAATACTTGTGCTAAGAAGAAATATTCATGGAAAACATGGCTTTGAAGAATTTGTGCTGAACTAGTCTGGTACTTTATTCCTTATAGTCACTCTATGACAGGGACAACTACATTGGTGGGGACTGGTTTTCCTTCATTAGTTTGAGATTTCATTTGCAGGAGAACATTCCCTTTCTTATTCCTATTTAGAAATACTTCATTGAAAATATACATTCCCATGTACTAGATGGGGTCATGCTGAGACATGGATGCAACTATAATGCATATGCATGTAGGTATTTTATAGTAAAACTCCAAGGCTACTTGGAGTTTTGCCTTCCCAAGAGAGAATGGGAATCCTATGTTGCTTTGGTTGGAAGATGCCAGAATAGACAGAGGTCAGCACTTGGTAGGACTGACAACTGGAGATCTGACCTGCTGCAGGATACTTTTCTACTTTGAACATTTGCCCCACTCATTAGGTCCTCTGTAGTCCAGGTCAAGATATATATCTGTAAATCTTATATATGTTCAAGTGGCAGATTTTTCCCCCCACTCTTGAAAGACAAAGGTCATAAAGGACATTTTCCTTGTGATCATAAGCCAGGTCCTGATCTTGTTTCCACAGCTAAATATCTGGAATAACATCATGTGTTTAGTAGATTTGCTTCAGATCCTTGGCCATGTGAATGACACCATGAAGAACTCTCCCATCCCATATAAGTTATATTGCACTAACACACTGAGTCAAATTACAGGCTCATCAAGGAAAATGTGCTTTCAAAAAATGTCTGTGCAAACACACACTGGTTTGGAGCAGTGAATGTGGTATGCAACTTGCTGCAGTTTATTGTCAGAATGTTTCATTAGTTAAAGCCAATGACAGTAGCTGATGCTTGGACATCACCCAGTAAAGAAACTGTATCCCTTTGCAGAAGGCACTTTGAGTGGCTGGGAACACTCTGGTGATAAATATATGCATACATGCACATTTGCCCATCCTGCTACAGTAGATCTCCTCCCAAGCTTTCATCTAACTTCTGCTTTGGAAAATATCTCTGGTCATATATGGGGAAGATTATATGCTGTAAAGTTTGAAGTCAGTTCCTTTACCCTTCTTGGTTCATGTCCGTGTGTGTTTGTTATTTTGTAAATAGAGATATGCTGGTATACCAGTGGCTGCTGCTAGTGATCATGATTTTAATTAATTATTATTAATATGAGGTTGATCATGTGAATCAAGGGAACATTCTGCTCGCTTTATCCAAGATCTGTGACATTATTTAGTTGGCTCTTCCAAATTCCTCAACTTGTAAATAGCATTAGGTGATTTAAAGGTAGCAAACCCATGCACACTGTCCAATTCAAATCTCATCTCAGCATACCTGATCATCTTTTCCTCAAGGTGATCCCAATCACATTAAAGCAAAAGCTGTTATCAATTCCTGTGAGCATAGTGTGGATTGCACATATGGCTTCACTGGGAGTGGGTTCTGCTGCAGAGGGGAGAGGGAGTATGAATCTATGGTACAAAATCTCTGAATGAATTTGTTTGTTGGATACACTTGTTCCACAATAAAAAGAGCTGCATTCTACAATTACCCATGGAAAACTGTGGGGATAAATGAGCAAAGGAGAATTAATGGTTGATCTCCACGGAAGGGAGCACTGATGAGCACTTTGGTGCACCCAAAACTGTCCCACCGTAGGTGCACATCTGTACTACGTCTTAGCCATGGGGGCCAGGAACCAAGAGAGAGATATGGAGAGTTCAGCACACTGCACAGCAGGCTCTGCAAAAGGACAGAGAAGGGCTCTGAGACCTGCAGAGCTACTCTTGTCCTATTTGGTCAGAGTATGTTACTGGTCTTTTTAAAATAACCCATTCTTAGTTTAAAAATTGATTACATTCATCAGTTTTCTCCTGGTCTCTGAAGACTGAATCTCATATGGCACTTTTGGACTTGGATTTGCTGATGCCAGTGCAGCTGCACTGATTCACAACAGTAACATGATCCAGTTACTTTTTCTAGTAACACATTCACAAAACCTTGCTGTCTGCTTTCTCCAGCTCTGGCAGAGTGAAGTCCACATGGGCAGATTTAAGCTCCACCAAGCCAGTGCCCTTCCTCTTTCAAGCACCCTTCCACTTTGATGTATTTTGCTACAACCTTGTAACCCTAAGCAAAGCTCTCTGGACAGGCAGTCGGTAGCACTGATCTGCTGCACCATCTGCTGCTTTTCTCCCAGCTCTCTGCTGCCTGAGTCCTGAGCCCTGCTATTATGTGCCCTCGCTGGTACTTAACATTGGCTAAAAGGAATAGTTTCACATTCTTCACTCTGTTTCCTCCCCATCTTGGCTCCAGTCTTTTATCTTGTTTTTGCATTATTGGTCATGGTGTCTGGTTTCTAGTAGCATATTAGTAATGTAGAAAAAATGAACGTAATTGCAAAAATACCACACAAAGGGCTCGTATGTCAATTTCCTTTCTTAATCCGCTTGCTGGGAATAATTGAATGGGATTCCTTTTGTTTTGTGGCTGTTTGATTTGCTGGGTAGAAGTCCCCTCCTCCTAAGCCTGACCCTGCAAATGCTGATGGGCAGGCAGACTTGAGAGAAATGAGAACCAAATCTAGCCCTTTGAAACTGAGCCTTCTCTGCAGAGGCAAAAAGTCTTGGTTGGAAGTACTAATGATTGTCATTTCTCACATCCCAGGTGCTTTACAAACACTGGCTAAGGCACCTAAGGCAGCTGTGATGTGTCCTGTGCTGTGAGCTGGTCGTGATAAGCTCCATGACACTTTGGCAAATGCCTGGAGTGACTCTGATACTGGGGGCTGTGTTGCTTTAATGTAGGGAGCCTCTCCCAAGAAAGCTGAAATTCAGTGGCGTAGTAGTGGGGAATGGCCTTTAAAGGAGACCTCTTCTGTCAGAAATGTGTTTTCCTGATTCTGCATAGCTGCTACTAGTTCTGTTTAGAGCCTCGTTGGTCCAAAAGTGTGTCATCACCCTGGTATAAGATAAATGTGGTGGTTTAAGGTGGGCTCAAAGCCACAGAGCTTCTGTTCACACCAGCAGTTTTCAGCCTCTCCCTCCTCTGCAGCACACAGTCATGTCAGATCACTTTGCACAACTCCCATCATGATTCTATGATCCCATTTCCTCGATGGCCTCTGCACTTATTGGATCCTCAGGACATGGACAGAAATATTGCGATAGGAAAGCAAGACAGGAGCAAGAGCTGCTTGGAGTCCTGTGGGGAAAAATGCATCCATGAACTCTTGTGTAGCCTTTGGGGTTGGCTGGTGATGTATCCAAACTCTGAGTGTGCACACAAGGGCCTATTGCTAGGACAGTTTGTAATAGGAAAGAAAACATATGATGTGTGATGCTCCAGGGATATGCCATGGGTCTTATTGGACATGACATACTGATGATGGAGACTTTTTTTCCTGTTGTGAGCATCTAATCGTAATCGATTTACAGCTTGCTCATTCAATTAGTAGACAATTTTTCCCCCTTTTATAACATAAAATGACTGGATACGAAGTCTGTTGACACATAGTCAAAGTTGGGATTCAAACTCCAGCACTTCTCTTTAATGAAAAAGTCAAAAGCCTGTGTCCAAAGACTCTCTTCTGGGATAGGTTTGAGAGCTTTCCCTTCTCTCGTCCCTCCCAATCAAATCCAGTCAAACTGAATATTTTCCTGCAAACAAATTAAAGTTTGCCTTCTCTTTCAGTCCACATGCAGAAAGTTAGTGATGCTGTTACAGAAGAGCTGGTGTGGTCCCGTTTGTAAGGAGTAGGAAGTTTTGTCATGTGAAAACATTGGTGACATAGCGGGATGTTGCACAGAACCCAAAGTGCCCAGAAATTAAAAATCATGTTGACATATGAAAAGCTGCAAAAATATCAACAGAAGGAAGATAGGACTTTAAAGGAAAAGATTTAAAGATCTCCAGCTGTAAACATTGTCAACAAGAAGATTGAGAAGTGTCTTACTTGCAGTGTGCAAGCACTTCATGGGAGCAAGGTACAGGGTATTAAGCAGCTCTGAATTCAGCAATAGAAATTGTACATTGATGTGAGAGCTGAAAGGTGACTCAGAACAAAAGTGAGTTAGAAAATAGCAGTGAAAATGAAAAACCCCTGGGGCGAGCTGCTGAGGGAAAGTGTGGATTTTCCACCTCTTGGTGTCTCCAGCTTCTTTCTGGAAGCCTTTCTGGAAAATGTTTCCACTAAATTCAGCAGCACTGACCAGATGGGAGTTCAGATTCAGATTAGATGACCAAAAAAGTCTATACATCTTCTTGTCAAACATGAGCATGAGATGGGACATGGCTCTTGAGAGAGGCTCGGAAGACCTGATGCCTTCCCAAGTGTGATGCTGATGTATTTTACGAACCTGGGGAAATCAGTTTTGAGTGGTTATCTAAAAAGTCATTCAAGACAAAATATTCACGCTGTATTTAAAGATTAAGCACTGAAATAACCAGGCTGATTTCACTGCTGATTAACAGAAGTGAGATCTGCAAACGCTTTACCTTTTTACTGTCCTGAAATAATGTACCTAAATATAATTTGGATGCTTGGGTTTTTTATACTCAATTAGATAGCGTACTTTTCCCCTGTATCAAACTGGCACTACCTGAGTACATCCCACACATTGTGAAGTGTTATATAGGCACTGTAAAAGTCATGCCTACTATTTCACTCTGGGAGCAAACCAATAAATATCTCTTGCAGAAAGTTGCTGTCTGTATGGAACTCAGGCCATGGCAGCTTTATTGTGCAGCCATGCAACATTCCTCCCCATAATATATGTGTGTGCGAGCAGGGGAGAGAGGGAGGGCAGGAGGTAATTATTTCACTGACAGAAAAGATATAGACAGATGCACAGAAGCATTCTGGAACAAAAATGGGGCTGCATCCACTGAAACAACAGATGCTGCCTTGTGAAAATATTTTTTCCATTATAGCTCCAATGTCATCTCCCACTTATCTCTCAGAAGCACAGAAGGAGCTCATTTCAAGGGTACCTATTCTTGCCTGTGGCATTCCTCCTGCCTCCAGCCTCAGAAAAGGGAATGGGTTTTTAACGGGCATCATGGTGGGGGGACCATTTGTCTGCGATTAGGCCCGAGAAAGGAAAGAAACTTTTGTCCGAGTGAAAGGGAAGCTTGTAGTTCATTAAGCGCTGGGGGGATTAGCCGTGTCCAGGGCTCTGCTCTCAACAAGTGCTGGAGAGGGCCGGGAGGGGAGGTCTCTCCCTAAGAACTTTCTTCCTTTTCTCTTCTATTCTGCAGGACTTTAATGGCTTCCCCGCGGTGGGGCATGGTGTAAGTAGGGTGTCCTGTCCTTATTAGCGTGCTTTTGCTCCCCCTCCAGCCCAGCCTCCCTTTATCATCCTGCCAGTTCATTGTGGCCTCAGCAAGGACTTCTCTGCCTTGGGATAAGCTGAAGGGAGTGAAAGAAAAGGGGCTGGGGGGAGGGAAGGGGACCTGAAGCAATTAATTTGGGAGCATTCAGGCCTGAGAATGTAGGCCACTCCAGAAGAAACAGTCCCCCAAAGAAAAGGGAAAGTAGGAACCTTTAACAATGTTTTCTTTCAGAGTTTTGGCTACTGTTGCATAAAACCCTCTGGAGCTTTGATTTTTTTTTTTTTTTTTCCCCAACTACTAATTTGCCCTCAATGGGGAGTTTCTCCATAGAAATGTTTCTCTTCGTTAGAAGCTTTTGAAATTCCCCCCAATCCCAAATGCTCCCACTTGGGAGGCAGAGAGGATTTTTTTTTTTTTCCCTTTTCAGGTATCAGCTTGAGTCCAAAGTTTGTGTGCAGGTAGAGCTCCCTCCATGCTGAACAGGAATCTCACTTGAGCATCAGCCAATGTAGCCAGCAAGCTCAGGGCTCCAGGACTTGCCTCCTGCTGTTCCGATGGAACATTCCTTTGGCAACCAAAATAGTTCTTGTTCTTCTTGGGGAATACGGCTGAACGCAGAGTTAATGCAAGTGAACTGGCACAGAGACTCGTCCAGGGAGCCTGGTTTGCTTTCCTTGTGCAAACACTTGGAAATTCTGGAAAGGTTTTTGTGGCATAAATTCTACGGTGACACCGATTCTGAAGTGCAAACCTCCCTTTCCAGGGGCTTGAGCTCACTGCTTATTCCTCATCTGGAAGAGAGTTTGGAAGTAAGGGATATTGTCAGGGGGCTCACAGCAAAATAATTATCCTGGAGCCAGCTTCAAGCACAGATGCTCTTGGAGTTATTTCCCCTGGAGCAGTGGGAGTTTTGGTGGGCATAGAGGTCCGGTCTCACCTTCTCACCATGCCAGCCTGAATCCAAAGGCATCCAAACCATTTCACTTGATGAAAGAGTCATGATTGAGTAATATAAAAAATATCTCTAATAGAAACAAAAAAAATATGTACTGAAACTCATCAAGTTACAAGCTTTGCTTGTACCCTATATGTACCTTCTTGTTATTTCCTGCTCACAAGGGGCACCATGACAGACCTCTAGGAGTAAGGAGATATATGGCTGAACACTGGAAAGTTTATGCATTTTTTTAAAGAATATCAGGATAGGTGGAGGTTGGTTGGTGATGAGGGAACTGTTTGAGAAAAGTTTGTGTTGCCTGTAAAAGCAGCCATGTGTTTCTCAGGGCTTGCATTTCTGTGCTAAATGCATTCACCACATCACTGAAATACTCAGCATATGCTGCATTTCCACTAGAGATGAGCCACAGCTGAACAACTCGTATGTCAGTTTGACTGAAGAAATCTGGGCTAATTTTTTACTGTTTTCTCTTACTTTTGGCTGCCAGTGCATTTGCCATGAGATGTTCAGCTTCTTCATGCACATCTGCCTGTTTTTTTTCCTAATGATGCAGACAGGTAGCGTTCACGACTCATTGCAGGAGCTGTTGGTAGCAGAAATCACATTTCAAATATTTATTTTACAGAAATCCTGCAGTAGCGTGGTGACATTTGTAAAGGTGTGTCAAGTCAAGTAGGGATGCAAACATAGCGTGGGAAAGAGCATCCGCTCTGTGTTGGCATAACATGAAGCTATGAAGATATGAAGGGGAAGAATCTGGGGTAATCATCTCCAGGGAGACCTGAGAGTGTCCTTTCACTACCTGAAGAGGGGCTATAAGAAAGAAGGGGACAAACCCTTCAGCAGAGCCTGTTGTGATAGGTAGGTTGGATATAGGGAAGAAGTCTCTTACACTAAGGGTGGTGAGGCACTGGCACAGGTTGCCCAGAGAAATGGTGGATGCCCCATCCCTGAAGACACTGAAGGTCAGGCTGAATGGGATCTGAGCACCTGATGGAGCTGTAGGTATCCCTGTTCATTGCAGGGGAGTTGTACCAGATGGCCTTTAAGGGTCCCTTCCAACTCAAATAGTTCTATGAATCTGCCATCTGGAGATCATGAGACCCATAACGAGAGATGCGAGGATGCCTGATAAAGCCAGGAGAACAGCTACACCACCAGCATTTCATTGTGTCAAGCACAAGCAGCTTTTAGCAACATCAGAAAGGCTGCAGAAGAACTCAGTTGACCTAAGAAGAGATTTAGATGATCTGATTGATACTGCTGCTTTGTACCACAGTTCGTGCTCAACTATGGTGCTCCTGGTGTCTCCTGGCCCACCAGAACGCTTTAGAGCTCTGCCTCTTTGGGAAATGACCTTTTCCAGTCTGAGAAGGGCAGCATGACCATTTGTATGCAGTGGCCTGTGGTTAGAAGTGTGGGTGCCAAATTCTTGGCTCAAGCACTTGTTTAGCAGCCGAGTCGCCTGTTTCTGTCTGCGGGCAGGAATTAGGCACATGAACTGAGCATATTATCAGGAATGCTATCTTCACTTGTTTTCTTTATTTCTCTTTTCACTTCCTTTTTGGCCAAGGTTAATTCAGACCTCTCATGGGCTCCCAGTGGAATGACTGGAGAATGTGTCTTGATATTTTCCTAACAGTTTTCCAAGCAAAAGCTGCTGGTACAAGCAGCCACGAGGCTCATACTGGCAATCAGCAGCTCTGACTTCCAGTATCTTACCACAGGGCAAGCCATAAAACAGGAGGTGGTGAGTAAACTGAGAATAAAATTGTGGTGGGGAGAGCTAGAGGCAACATCTGCCTTTCCCATCAGGGCAAAGGCAGAACCGCTACCCCTTTTATTTTTAGCAGCTTGATTTGAAACCATGTGATATTGCACTGAGTTAGAGTGGTCACTGCAATGGCTGTTTTGGCAAGATGCTTTCCTCTCGGAGCCTTGACTCAACAGAGTGGGGCTGAGCTGTGCCTGGACCTGAGCCCACATCGCATCCCTGCTGTCCATCCCGCACTGTTCTCAGCTGCAGATTTTGATTCATAGCCTGAAGAGAGAAAAGTTACTTTTTAATTATGAATGGAGTTAATCAGTTAGATAAATTGGAAACCCACTCAGATTTTAGCACAGAACTCACTCTGCATATTTTTTTTTCGGTTATTACAAACACAGATCCTAGTTTTCTCTTCCCCACCCCCATCTGTGTATTCATTGGTTTTAGTCTGATCCAAAGGCAAAAATGCTGAGCGGTAATAAAAATCAAGGCTAATGCACCATAATATTGAGTCAAGTGACTTGTAAAAATTCTTCCTTTAGTTTCTGTTAGCTCACACACAGAAGGTTCAGAAGTTTTCACCGCAATATTTGCCATTGCAACATGCTGTTATTATGACAGCTTTTAATTTTAGCAATCTCGAGAATCTCCTTGGCAACTATTTTTGGGTTGTCTACTCAAGTATGCTAGTGCTTTTATTTTTGTTTAATTACTGCAGACATAGTTCTGTTTTAATGCTGTTTTTATTTCATGACATGGAAATTTTTATTTGAGTGAACTCAAACATATGAGCAGTTTATTTGCTGACGTATATATTGAGAAATTTAGAACCAGGAATCTTGGAGCCAGAACCATGCGTTTGTCAAGTGAATTTAGATTTGACTACAAAATGATTTAAATGAGATAGTTACCTGCGACAAATCTTCATGGACAGACCCTCAGGGCCCTCTGAGTCTGTCTGAGTGAATGCTTATTTTTCAGTTTTATGCAAACCATGGAGGTGTAGTTAAGGTGATGACCTGACTATCTGCAGAGGGGAATGCTTTGCTCCATCCTGCTCCAGATCATCCATCCCCTTCAAATCTCCTCCATGCATCCAAGCTGCTGAACCAGTTCCTATCACTTTGTCTATTTTTTTTTATCACATTACTTTCATGGAATCATAGAATGGCCTGGGTTGAAAAGAACCACAATGATCATCTAGTTTCAACCCCCTTGATGTGTGCAGGGTTGCCAGTCACCAGACCAGGCTGCCCAGAGCCACATCCAGCCTGGAAAGTACTTTGAAAGTAACTTCCATCATTAATCTAAATCATCCAATTCCTCTGTTTCTGCTTTCCCTTCACAGAATCACAGAATGGCCCAGGTTGGAAGGGACCTCAAGGATCATGAATCTCCAACCTCCCTGCCACATGCAGGGCCACCAACCTCCACATTTGATACTAGACCAGGTGGCCCAGGGCCCCATCCAGGGACGGGTTATCCACAGCCTCTCTGGGCATCCAGCACCTCACTACTCTCTCCATAAAGAACTTCCCCCTGACATCCAACCTAAACCTTCCCTCCCTCAACTTAAAACCACTTCCCCTTGTCCTGGTGTTATCTACCCTTTCAAAGAGTTGAAAGAGTGGAGTTCCTTTCACTGCCATCTCAATCTCCACAGGGCTCGTTGCTGCACTTCAGTGGTCAGTTTAGGAAAATATCAGCATGCCTGTGATTTTATAAGGACACTGTAATGCAGAAATTGGATATATTTGTGCCCAAGTAAGAATGACAAGGACTGAAATGCATGGAAACATTTTAATCCAGTATGTTAATAGTTCTTTTCCTGTCTCAGAGATGTCTGTATCCTACTCGGGCAAAAGAAATAGAATGCAAAAAAGTTATGATTTGATCTATTTGAAAAGCCATCTCTGGTTTAATGTTTAAGAGCAGAGATTGACCATGACAACTGCTCATGGAAGGTATTTGTCAATGCCATTATTCAGAACTCTGAAAAATGCCATTTTTCCTGGTAGACTGTTATCAGGAACAGTTATGTTTTTTGCCTAAAGACTATTACTTCCATTGTTTTCGAACTTTACACCAGACATTCTCTATCACAAAAATAATCACTTGTCTTGCGACAAAATAAACCATTCCGTTTCTTTCTTTTTTTTTTTTTTTCAAGGCACCTCATTATCAACTTTGGAAGGAAGTCGAATTTATAAAAAGATAAGTCGTGTAAATAAGCTGGAAAAAATCTAATGAAAGTCCTTTGTCTTCTTTGGCAAGCACAGCTCCATTAAGCCACGATTCTCCTTTGAAGCTTCGGTTACCTGACTTACCAGAGCTGGAGCACAGGAGAAATGCCTAATATTTCTGAACAATGCACATATGTGTGTGTAAGGGGAAGTTGTTACTTTTGAAAAAAAGGAAAGTCTGAGCACGTTTACAGATTGCAGTTTTATTGTTTTGGCCATCTGTTTAAAATCACAGGATGAAATTTATCCCTGATGTATCTCCATCGTAAGAAGGCAGAGGAGCAGTGCCAGTAAATGTATAATCCCAGTGCAATAGCTCCAGGGGTGCACATCCCCATTCCCTTTCCCACACGCACAAGGGTGGATGTACCTCAGCCTTGGATTCACACATGTGCAGAAATTCGGATCCCCTATGCTGCTTTTCTTTTATGCACATCAAAATTGCTGCACATTACTCCCACACCAGCACTTCCCAGCCTGTACTGCTCAGGATACCTGTGTCTTTTTCAGTGCTGTTCTTCACCACCATGCTTACATCACTTAGAATCATAGAATGGAATCATTAAGGTTGGAAAAGACTGCTAAGATCATCTAGTCCAACCGTCAGCTGCCAATTCCAGCTTCTGCCTATTTGGAGATAAATGTGAAGTTCCTGTCTGTTTTCTGGGTATGCCCCAGTACACCATTGTAATGGAACGATGGCAGATGCGATCAGAATGGATACCAGGAGGTGCAGCATCCCTTTGCCATGCTGCTCTGTGTGTCTCAGGATAATGTTAGGCTGAATAAATCAGAATAACTCTGGAATCTGGAGTATTTGGGTAAAATCATAGAATCATAGAATGGTCTGGGTTGAAAAGGACCACAGTGATCATCTAGTTTCAACCCCCCCCTGCTATGTGCAGGGTCACCAACCACCAGACCAGGCTGCCCAGAGCCACATCCAGCCTGGCCTTGAGTGCCTCCAGGGATGGGGCATCCACAACCTCCTTGGGCAACCTGTTCCAGTGCGTCACCTGCAGAGATGTTCTAATGTTCTTCCTCTGAGCTCAGGTAGACTCCAGGATTTGCCACAGCAAGCTGTAGGACTTGCAGCAGGAAGACCTGTCCACCTCCTCCCAAATGGCACTTCTTCAGGCTGCAGTCGAGCATTCAGCTGATGTACTTTTCTTACGAATGATTTTAATCCTTCCAAAAGCCCTCCCCATCATACTGGGTTGTGTAAATAACCTAAAAGATGAGGGCTAAAAACATGGATTTTCTGTTCTTCGTTGGAATGCTACTCTGGTGTAACTGAGAAGAGAATTCGACCTGCTGTATCCGCTTTTGCAAAGTTCAAACCGTAATTCCAGGGCAGATTCTAATCTGTGCCTCTCGCTCATATTTCACTGAAGCTCTCAAAAAATACATGTGCTGCAGACTGGAGTGCAGTTAGTGACTATTATCTGGCCAGAAGGGTCTTCTGGCAAAAAAAAAAAAAAAAAGATAGTGATCAAATTGCTGAAGTGAGCAACTGATGGGTGTTTTGAGTCTTTAATTTGTTTTTCTTTGCTTGGAAAAGCAGAACACTTTTGTCTTTAGAGCTAAAGGTGGTTATTGATAGTGCTACTTAAGTGAGCAGAATAAAATGCTTGCAATGACAGTTATCAAAGGTTAGGTCCCTGGAGATAAAAAGCATTTGTGTGCGTATGTGCTCCAACCCAGTCTTGCTATGGGCCCACATAAAGTGTACAACAATGTGCTTCCCTTCTGAACTTTTTTGGGACATGGTATGGAAAGACTGTAGCAGTCTTCATGAAGTCAAATCCCAGATGGGTATTGGTTTCAAAGGGAACGATGACTAGCCAGTATGTTAAATATTTTAATTCAGTAAAGCCTCCTGTTCTCCTTGATGTTTGCTAAAGTTACGTTCAGCAGCTGTAGAGGAGAATGTGCACAAGAAACCAAAGGAGAATCCTGTGTCCTCTCTCCTCTTGCCCAACCAATAAATTTTAGCATTGAGTAGGCAGTCACAAGCCCTCCTCACCTTGGCCATGGGGTTGGGAGATGAGCAGCGAGGAGCTCGGATGGAGCTGCGAGCAGCTGGACCAGGTGCTCTGAAATGTCGCTTGGAGGGCTATTAACATAGCGAAGGCTTTTGAAGGCTCCAGAAGTGTTTGTAGCATAATCCTTCCGCTTTTCTCCTGCAGCACTCCACGTGTTCTATCTATTGGACACTTGTGCGGATGAAGCCCACCACATGCATAGCTCAGGAGAGGAAAATTGGAGTAGGTGCCTTAAAGGCAGGCAATTGGAGATAATTGCTGCTTGTGCTCAAAGCCCGATACAGGCAGTCTGACCTGCCCTGCTTTTAGGTTCGCTGAATTTTTCCAGATTCCAGATTCCTGGGTCTGGGCAGAACTCCTTGAAAGATGAGAAATTAGCTATAGTGAAGGAGAAGGGTTGTTTTGGAAGGGTTGCCCACCCTTCGCGCTGACAATACTTTCTACAATTTTAGAGAACAATCTTTTCTACAGGTTGGCAGCAATTTCTGGAGAAGGGGACAGCTTTTGAAGTCAGCCAATACAACAGTGTTTTCTAAAGCACAACTACCCCCTGGCTTTTAGTTCCTTTTGCCTCCTTCTGCTTCTTTACTATGAGAGTGGTGAGGTGCTGGAACAGGCTGCAGCCCAGAGAGGTTGTGGATGCCCCGTCCCTGGAGGTGTTCAAGGCCAGGTTGGATGGGGCCCTGGGCAGCCTGGTCTAGTATTAAATGTGGAGGTTGGTGGCCCTGCCTGTGGCAGGGGGGTTGGAGATTCATGATCCTTGAGGTCCCTTCCAACCCTGGCCATTCTGTGATTCTGCTATTTTTTGGTTTCTTTCAAACTTGTCCGAACTTCCCTTGCTCAAGTTGTGAATCAGGATCTTTACGACCTGCTCAGATTATCCCTGTGGATTTAAGGCAAATCTGTGGGACTTCTTGACATGTAGCTGACTTCTCATTGATGCCCTGCTCTTAACATCTTCGTGGCTCTGGTGGCCTTTCTTGGCCAGATTGAAGTGAAGGAGGGGGAAACTGCTTCTCATGCTGAATATGCAATAGTTAAGACATAAGAAAAAGAAACCTTTTTTCTCTACTGCTATTAATAATCCTTAAAATGCTCTGTCAGCTGTGGCTTTGCACTACAGGTGTCTGTGTGTTTATGTTTGGTAGGTTATGAGGCATTTAGCTCATTTTCCAAGAGCATCTCCTTTACCTTTCACAGGGCAAAGCTCAGATGTATCATTATGCACTACCTGTGGCTGGTCAAATCATTTTCCCTTTACAATTTTTTTCAGTGCTGATTATTTGATCGGCTTGTTTCTTTTCATTGTAATTTATTGCCAGTTATGTTTTCCTTGTTCAGAAGCAGTAATGTATGACATAAAAGCCTGCTTTCCCCTGCCTCCTGGGTTGTGCTTGTCAACTGTGTTCACTCATTGCTGCTGTTTTAATAACCGGTTCCTGCTCTCAGATCTTGAAGATGTATGATTAAAAAAAATCCAGCAGCCAAGATCCACAGTGAAATGCAGAGATTTTGCTGGAAAAGCCAAACCTGCTGTTTATGTTTCACCTTAAAGAGATGGTGAAGGTGTGGAAAAGATTATATTTGTTATCTGGTCCCTCTCTTTGCACAGAGTAAGGCTATCTGGATAAGTAAATCCTCACCTTTCTGAGAAAGTGTATCTTCAAACCCAAGGATTTTCTATGTATCCTTATGCCCACTCACTTCAAATCAAGCACTGTTTGATCTGTTTCCACTGGCAATTTGCATCTTTGTTTCTGCTGCAGGCTCATCTCCCTTTTTATCAGTAGGCATGGCGGTAATGGGTCGAAAGTTGGACTAGATGAACTTAGTGGTCTTTTCTGAATTTAATGATTCTACAATTCAGTGACTCTATGAATTGCCCATGCTTGGGTGGCTTCACACTGTCCACCGTTCTCTCCAGGTTTATTTTTTGCTAAATATGGATTTTGGCAACGGTGAAGATTATTTGTTATATGAAACGGCAAGAACAGAGAAAGCAAAGTAAGGCCAGGTGGAATTTCTCTTGCATGGGGTGCTCCCTCTCCTAGTAGCACATGGGAGTTCACTCAGGTGCTGTCTGATTTTGTGGATGATGTTGGAAGCTTCAGTTAGATGACAGAAGCACAAACCAATGTTGGCTTACCTGCTGCGTGCAGACAAGCAATCATGTATTTTGGAAAAAAAAAAAATTCCTTTTAAAGCAAAATCTGTAAGAGCTTGGGCCACTGATTCTGTCTGCAGATCGGGATTTATCACAGAGGTCACTGTTTGTTAAGCTCACAAGCAAACAAACAAACAAACAAAAACAACACCAAAACAAACAAAAGAAAGAAACCCACCAAGAAGATATAGATCAAATCAGGTGTCAAAGAACTCACACAAATAACCTATGTAGCATATGTTGTCCTACGGCAACCTTTTACTAAACAGATGGTTTTGCATCTCTCACTGCCTTTCTTTGCACTGCTGCTGTTAACAAGGCATTTCATCTTTCCCTCTGGTAATACCTACGTGCAGTTTAGGTGTGAGTTAGATTTGGTTTCAGGCAGAAGCTTTGAAGGGTGAAGTTGGTAATTTTATCCAGGCTTTTTTTCCTATGTAATCTGTATTGTTCCTTGTACTGAGAACTTCTACAGCTTGTGTTTCCATTGTTGGTTTTTATGTTGTTCGGTTGTTTTTTTTTTCCTGTGGCATTGCTTCAGTCCATGTAATCCCTTCTTATATGATGGAAAACACTTCAGCCTTTCAGGGAGAAGCTATTAAAGAGAAGTTTCAGGTTCTTGGTTCTTTCAGTATTCTTGTCTATCTCTAAATATTAAAGTCCTCCATCCATTAGACTTTGAAGCCAGTGAGCAACTTAATTGGCTTTAGTGTACTTTGATAATAGTATACGGTTGCTGTCATGCTGTATAGGTTGTTAAAAGGAGATTGTATTGAGTTTTTCCTCTAAAAGCATCCCAGCATTGCTCTTAGCTCTTACTAACCCCTTGTAGTGGGAACCTACTGTGCAACTGGTTGTAGACAGTTGAAAAACCCCCTTGCAATGAATAAAAGCAGACAGGACAGAATTAATATGAACATAGATAATTTGCTGATTTTTACTTCGAGGCATTGGTAAAAGCTGAGAAAAGATCAGCTCCCCTGCACCTTATTCAAGCAGTTGTTCCTGAGCACACCAGCAACTCCCTTTTCAGAACAGCAGAAACAGTGTATGTATCTGAAAGCCTTTCTTGTAAGAATCGTTTTGCCCATTGCTATGGAGCAACTACAGAGAAGCTGTTTAACAGTACAAAACCCACATTGTATGTGAGATTAGAACAGGAAATATGGGATTGCAAGTTGAAACTGCATGGTAAATTTAAGTGAGTTATACACACTGACTAAAACAACACGCCTGTCTATCTGCGTCTGCGCTTCTACCAGAGGGGCTCACAAATGGGCTGCAGTTATCCTCATGTTACTCCCAGTTGGTGGGAACCTGCTGCACCTGGTTTCACAGATGAGGTCTAGGCTCATCAGCAGGGAAAGTTGCCTCGGTGCTGGAGGAGCACCCAGAGCTCAGCTCAGGGCTCATCTGCCCTGCTCCTCCTTCTTAGAGAGAGGATGTGAAGAGAAAAGGGGCTCTGATAAGTTTGACTTAACAGCTCCCTGAAAATCTCTTCTGATAGATGTCTTCTGCACAGTGTTCATATGGCATGTTTACCTGGGAGGCAGGTATGTGTTCCCTGGCCTTATCATCATCTCCAAATCAAATTTTTAACTTTTTTTTTTTTTTTTAAATCAGTAGCTAAAAAGTTCTTTTCACTTTGTCGTGCTTTTCATTTTTGTAAGAAAGCTAATGAGAACAAATGACCTGCTTTCCAAGGTTTTATTTTTTTCCGCTGCCAAGTTTAACCCATTGTCTATAAAACAGAAAATTTCATTTTTCCACTGAGTAGGAAAAAACACAGTGACTGCAATGAATAAAGTATAATTAACCTTTGTCTGGAGGAGATAGCACTTAAAACCCACTGCAGTACTTTCCCTGTGGAATAAAGCAGCAGTAGTATTAATCCAGGCCAAACATGGAGTTTTTATGATCAGTTGTATTATTATTGCAGTTGTAGCATTTTTATAGCCAGAGCAGAAAGCTTCTGAAATTAAGGTGACAGATAATCTTCTTAAGACTGCTGGGCATCAGCTCACCATTGATGCTATAGGAAGGAGGTAGCATTCTGCCCTCTGCTCTGCTTTATACAAAATCAACGCCACATCTCCATTTGTGAGATGTTTTCATTTGGAATATCTGTCACTTGAGTAATGCATAGAAATGGAATAGAAGCAATTAAGAACTTAATCCTAAATTCCACCAACTTCACCTTAGCAGATGAAAGAAAGTTTTTGGTATGGGTCTCTGTGGTTATGAAGTTTGCATTTCAGTGCACTGGCAGTGTGGTTGCACCTGCTCTTGCTTCTGAAAGGACAACCTGGTGCATCCAGAGAGCTGCAGATTGGGTAGGTGGACTTGGCAGAGCTGTCCTCGGGGACAGGAGAACCTTTTGAACACTTGGTTGGGACAAAGGTGGGCAGATTTCAATGGTGGTAATGGATATCTGCCAACTGAGCTGAGCACCATGGGTTATACTGGGCCAACTCTCTGTGTGCATAAGTAAGTCTTGCAGGAGGAGATTCTTCTAGTTGGAAATGCTGGGAAATGATGGTTACCAGAAGTCAAATTAAGAAAGATTCATGTGTAGGCTGATATCATTTTCCAACGGTATAATTTTTAAATGCTCATAGAGCAAAGCCAGCACAGTTAAATCCCGCTGAGCTTGTGTTCCTTGCTTCCCTGCTGTGTTATCTCAAATGGAGCTTGCCAAATCACTCAACTTTCCTCTCCCTGCATGGAAGTCTGCTGGGGCTGTTGCTAATACTGGTTTCAGGGCATATGGATACGGGATCTCCAGACTTCGGAAATACATCAGACAGCAGGTCTGAGTCCAGGAGTTTGCTGTAAAAACAGTGACTAATCTCTACCCAGATGTGATTGGTTTGGAAGCATACAAGGATATGTAATCAGGTTTCCTCGTAGCAGGCTGGTGATTGTGCAGTGAGATATTTGGCCAGTGCATTACACATCATGTTGATACGGGAAAGTCCTGATTGCCTGAGTGCTTGGAGATCCAGGCAATTCAGCAGGGAGATGCAGGAACTTGAGCCGTTTATTTCTTATAGAAATCTCAGGGATTGGATCCCAAAACCCAGTTGAGATGAGTTCCGCTTTCCTTCTGAAAGGGAATGGATTCACAGTAAAAGACTTCCTACATCGTGTTTGGCACAAGGGTTTTGTTTGCCTTTTATCAGCTTTTCCAGCAGAAATAAAGACAAATCTGTATCAAGAGCACTGCAAAAACCTGGCTGCTGCCATTTGGTTTGTACTCTTGGGTTATTTTCCCTGGACCTCCAGCAGCAGCCATGAGTTTGCAAAGCAGAGGTTGAACACTGACAGTGCAGTGCTTCTCACATCATGGGCTTCATCACAAGGGCTTGTTTCTTCTCTTGGAAAAAGTGGCTTAACTCAAAATATTCTTCTCCTTGGGTTCTTCTCTCCTCTTTTGGTGGGTATCCTTTGGAGCACCTCCTCTCCTGCATTCCTCCCATCCCAGAGCCGTGCTGCTGCCCTTATTCCTGTTCGGATTGCTGCAGCCTTTCCTCCTCCCCACAGCATTCATGTGTCCCAGAGCAGGGTTTACCCCAGGCTTCCCATTGCGTCGGCCTCTGTACTGCTGCCAGACGATACTCGTACTATATGCTGTGGGGTGATTCTCTCAGCCTCTGGAATGAATTATTTTATTGCTGCCAGCTTGTCAGAGAAATCAGCTTGAAAGCTGAGCCAGAGAGAGGTCCTCGGAGCAACCTATTCAAAGCAGAAGCAAGTCACCAGCAAGCAAAATAAATAGGGGAATGCATCGGCTGGATAATGTGAGCACCAGTTTATAGGGGAATTTTCAAAAGAACCAATTAGACCTCAATAGGGAACCAGGTTTTATATTTAAACCTTATAAAAACACACATCACGACATTCTAATTAAGCACTGTTGTTTCCCAGGTTTTGTGTTTTAAGGGTATAGCTTTCTGTTTAACTGCTGTCCTTGTAAAGAGTTGGCATGGTTGGAGACATTTTTCTCATCTTGGTTACCTCACCAGGAATTTGCATTCCTGCCCTGTGCCTGCGCTTTGGTGTGCATGCTGCCACTGAAAAGGCTGTTAGTCATAAATAAAAGAACAATATGACCACAAGCACCCCGTGCTGAGAAAGGAGAAAGGCAGGAGTAAAATAATATGACAAAGAAAATCAGAGACCAGATGATTTATCCACTCCTAATTATTTCTAGGCCAGAATGGAGTATTCCAAATAGTAAGAAAGCAAATTCTTTTTCTTCCTCTTTATTTATTCTTTTTTTTGCCTGTGATTTCAAGCAATTTGCCTACTACAATTTTGTTTAATTTTAGTTGGCTCTTTGTCAGGAAAAACTTTACTGAAGGTCACTTACCAGCACTACAGAGTCAATTGCATATACATTTCTGAAGCAGAGGGACTGTTTCTTCATGCATTTCTGACACTTTCAGCCATTCAGACTTCTATGTCTTGAATGAAAACACATCTCAGGTGTCACATTAATCTGGCTGGTATGAGATTATGGCTTGCCAGTTGCTGATTCTGGAAAGGAATGCTTGGTTCTTTTAGTCAACTTCAGTGTAAATAGTAATAATAGGCCACAGTGGCACAGTCTTTCAGAAAACAAAACCTACCCTTGGTTAACAAAATGGTACTCTAGAAGTGTGAAATTTAATAGTATTAATGAAAACTGGAGGAATTACTAGGAATGTTCTCACGTGATAGAGCTCCTCGTTCAGGATGTATGGCCACAGGGACCGCACAGAGGGATCTTGTGGGATCTCTTCTCTTGAATGCATCTGCAGTGCTGTGAACATTCCTCCACTGCGATCTATGATGTATTTATAACATTTGCATGTAATCCACCAGGCAGGGCCTGTGCTGTAGAGCGTGGGAGTCTCGGGCCCTTGGGATTTGTGAGGCTGCAAATGCAGGAGCTGGAGGCAGTTGGATTTGTGGCATGGCTGGGGGTTTCCCCGGCACTACAAGAAGTGAATAGTGAGCCCTGAGCGTGCTGCAGTCTGCCTTCACACAGGATCTTCTCACAAGGTTTCGATTTCCAAGGCTTTGGTGATTTTTGGCCTTGTCGTGCTCCTTTTAAGCTGATCTTCCACAGTCTTTCAAGGTTCACCCACAAGTCGTAACTACCCCGGAGAATAACAGCACATGGATGCAATGAAACGCATTCATAGAAGTGCTTGGTTTTGTATTGATGGGACTTGAGATGCTTGTTATCTCCGAGCAGGATTTAGAGGGACATAAATGTAGCATCTCATCTTTACACATTCATAACTCCTTCCATCAAAAAATCCCAAAGCATTTTACGCACAGATGTAACTGGATAATACGGCCTGTTGTCTGTGTGGCATCTCTGACATCAGTTAACATCATTCTAAGCCATATGCCAAGGTCTAGAGTATTCCCTGAAGAATTTTACATAGGAGAAATACATGTAAATAGAATATCTGGCAATCTATGAATGGCTCACAGGATTTTAATCAACTGCGCAGATTTAAAATTGGCATTTAAATCCTCTCACATCTGTTGTTTAAAATAGCCAGCAGCGTGTGGGATACATTCAGTGCGTAATATTCATATGAGAATGTTAATAACAGTATACATTATGGCCATGAAAAATAAGGTGTGTAAATGCAGTATTCGTAAGAGTTAAGTATTTAGAAGTTTTGGAGAAAGCTCTGTTTAGTTGTGAAAAATAAATATATTTTCCCCTTCAGATGAAGGTAGGATAGGTTCTTTGTAGTTTGAATGAGGGCTTAAATGTTCTTGTTTGCACCCTGAGAGTGAAGTGTGGCTTCCAGCGCTCTCCAGGATCGATCCTTATGGGGTAACTCACATAGAAAGCCAATAAAGTGCACCTGCTTTAGCTTCTAAATATCAGAGGTGGTGAAAAAAGCTCTTTAGGGATCATCTAGGCAAGGTCATAGGTGGCAGCCAACTCTGGTTTGGTGCTACCCAGCTCTTGGTTCATTCATAGCCACTGGATTTGAACAGCATGCCTACTCCATTTTCTCATTGTGTTTGAATGGTCTTCATGACTGTTAACTATTCCCAAAATAGATTTACTACTGCAGATTCTCTGCTACTTTATCTCAGCAAAGTCTTTTAAAGAGGCGCAGGGTATGAAGCACACTGACACGGGGTGACTTGTGCCTCTGGAATCAGCTCTGACTGTCGGGGAGAGCTGCACCATCACTCTCCAATAAATGCAGTAACAGCAACTAAGGACCCAAATGCCTTTGAATGCCACCTAAAAAATTTTTGCATGTATTGTTAGATGGCTCCTGACTGTGGTTCCTTTCTGGTTGCACTCTGGCTGCCGTTTTCTTACGCTGCGGGTCATGTGCTCAGAGAGGGATTTAAGAAATGAACAATAAATCACAAAAACACACAAGGGAAGTTAATTCCATCCCACAGGAATGACTGTGCTACACTAGTCATTGTTTTGAAGTATGTTTTAGAAATTTGTAATGACAGCATTGCGAATATAGAGTTAATTGTGGAACAACCATTTTTACAATTTGTGTTTTACCCCACATGGAAAGCTATAATTTACTCCGTGTAATTAGGTTAAGTTTAATTCTGGCAAGACATAGGCCAGAATTATCCAGTGTAATATACTGTAATCCTCACGTTATTTGAGGTGCCAAGTATTCCATTTGTTTTGGGAGCCAGCAAAATTGCCACTTGTCCAGAGCTGTTCTTGGATAGAATTGTGAAAGTGGTAACATTTTGCTCCTTGCTATTATTAGTCAGACAATGACCAGATATGTATGCAGCATTCATTGAACATCATGGAGAAGGTGTAAGGCACTGCAGTAATAAAATTATGTATTTGACAGCCTATGGAGAGAATATCAAATGACTGCTTGACATCATCAGGCACTGAGGGTTTTTTGTATTTTCATGATCAGAACCTAAAGTTCCAGTTTCTTTAGTTTCTTCTCATGCTGAAAACTATAGTGATCAGAGAGAGAGTGTGAGAAGCCAAGGTTACATCACTGCTGTATTGCTATTGCACTGCTCCTTATCTCTTTGTTAACAAAGGTTAAATCAACCTTGAACACAAAAAGCTAACAAAATTTGATTTTCTTCTCCACTCTTTCCAGTGCCTTTTTTATACTATCTATCTTAGTAGTTTACCTGTGCCTTTTAGAAAGTTCTTTTATCAAAAGATATTTGATATTGTTCAGAGATCTGTAGCTTGTTGAGGTGATGACGGTTGCAGATGACATCATTTATGAAATCCTATTTATTACACGTGGACTGTTTTGTGAAATAGGAGATCTCTTTATTCCTGAAACTTGAGGCAAAAGATTCCATACCAGTGTTCCGTTCTTACTGAATATAACTAACAACTTAAACACTCCTATTTCTATATGTTCTTTTAAAGTCCAGTTGAAAACCATCATCTTCTACCCATTTTATAGCACTTTTAACACATACAGGTGCTATTATTGAAATCAAAGTTAAACTTAATATGCTATTGATGGATCTTGATGAGGTGTGAGTTTCTGCCTCAAGCAAAGAGACAGAGGACTCAGTTTTCCCATCAAAGACGTTAAGCAGCAGTTCTCTCTGGGGCTTAGCTTCCTTTCGTAATAGCTCTACTGCATAGGATGTTTAATTTTCTTCCATAGGAGATATTTTCCCTTTACACCAATAGACTGTGAAATATGCAAGCCCAAAAATGATGTTTAAATAATTTTCATACTGGCATTGAAGAAACAGCTGGATCCACATTCCTATCTGTATCATTCAGAATTGCAATTCCCAGTTCATTGTGATGGATTGGGTAATTCCACACCAAGGAATTAGCTCAGTGTTTGGAAGGGTCAGGACTGTATGATTGATTATTTTTGTTTGATCATGAATGCCATCTAAAAATAATTATTGCACTCAATCACTGAGATGTCTGACTTCTCTTTCCTAGCAGCCCCTCTGGAAATTTCTGGGAGCTGGCTCTTTTGACCACATGAAAGTTCAGGGAGATTCAGTACGTATCACTGATGTTCATACACATCTCAGTAAAGGAAATAATGAACATCGGTCAGCACTACTAGGAAGGGGAAGGATAGAGAGAACTTTATGTGAGGAACAGTAGCTACGTAGTAGTTAAAATGGAAAGCTGAGAGCCAGGTCTTAGCAGTTTATCCTTGGCTCCGCTGTAATCTTCTTCTTATCATTAACCTTGCATTAGTCCTTCCAGTGGCATGCCTCCCTCCCCCAGCCCTAAGCAGTTTAGGATTGTTGAAGATGGAATTTTGGCCTATGTTCTTGGGTGGAGTGTTCATACCACCTCACTTTTGGCACCCATTGTACGTGGCTGAGGACGCCTCCATCATCCCTTTGCACTCAGGGAGAAGAGGAAGATGTCAACCTGACCTTCTCCTCCTCACTCCTAACTTGAATGCTAATTTCTAAAGGAGAAACTATTTAAAAAATATTTACTTGTCAGACAACAGAGTAAACCAAATGAAACATACCATTTTTTATAAACTTAAGGTAAGTAACAAATGATTCATTAGTATAAGTAATGAATGCAACAAAATTGTTATAAATTCAGATATTAGACTGATTGATAGTATAAATTAAACTTAGTTTCTCAACTCTACGGACCGATGAGAAATCCTCATCATTTCCCTAGCAGGCCAGAATGACTGCAGCCTAAAAAAAAATATTAATGGCAAACTTTAATATACTTTGCATCCACTCCATGCTTGCAGTACCAAGACAGAAAACCCTGAACAGGGACTGTCTTTTGCTCTCTGTGTGAACAGTATTTAATATAATGGGAACCTGTCTCTTAAGAAATCCTTGATATTGTCACGGTACAAGTAGTGATTTAAAAATACTGAAAGATATTCTCAAGTTATTCAAGGGCTGGAGGAGTTGATTGGTAACTGCTGTCTGCTTGGTGCTGCTATTTCATGCCCAGAAAATGCTGGTGACAAGGCAGAAGCCTAACCACTTGTCTTGTTCTCTGATTTCTTTGCCCTTTCATCCTCACCAGCAGTAGATCAAGATTGTAACCGCAGACTGGTGCCTGCGGTGCAGAGCTCTGGGAGCTATTGTCTGTGTATGCTGTAGCATGCTGATAAAAAAAGTAACCTCAACAACAACGACAACAAAAAGGAAGAGTTATTTTCTCGTCTCATGTGGAATGGAGACCTGGATGCAGGCGGGAGGTCCTGGTGTCTGGAGAAGTCTGCGTGGCAGAAGGGCTCTGATTGCCTTTGTAATTGTTATAATGGTAGGTCAGAGAATTGCAGTGGTTCCATGAGTGACTCCAGCCATTGCCCCTTGTGGTTCTTTGTGTGGTTACAGCAGTAGACTGAGCATCCTCGTGTGCAGATGTTCCATGGCTGGGAATGTCTCTGATAATTTAGTGAGTTCTGTGGGTAATAATGGGCCACAAAGCAAGGGAAGAACCCAATCCTCAGGAAGGCTTCTTCCTCTACAGCGGCATGGAAAGTGGTTGGGGAAGAGGGTGCAGAGTTAAAGTGGGTGAAAGCCTGACCCAGGTACAGAGAAGTCAAGGGGACAGATGAGCATGGATTGCCCAGGGCAGCTCTCATCCTGTAAGGACTCAGGAGCTCAGAAGATCTCTGAAGTTCCTCTGTATGGATGCAGCCACTAGTAAAGGGGTTTTTTTTGGATCCTCAAGGTCTTTTTGTCATGAACATCATTTTCTGTTGAGCATTTTCCTTCTTACTGATCATACAATTATACTGATCATATAATTATATACAATGGAGAAGTTATTACAGTGTGATTTGGGAACTAGATGATCCAACATTTGCCAATGGATTCATAAAATCTCTAGTAGGTCCATAGTCCACAGGTAGACCATTATAATTTTTGATCTCAAATGTTCCAAAAATTGATGGAAATAAACTTATGATTTTTCTAGGTACATAGTCCAGTGGATACCCCTTTTGAAAAGCTCTCTCATATGCTGAAATTTAAATACTTTCACTCCACATCTCATTATTTGTGCATTAATACTTTTACGTGTGCCTAAAATAGCCACTTTTTCTGAAATTCCATCTCTCCTCTTTACACATTTACTTCTCTAAGGAAATATGTGATCCCTTTCCAAACCAAAGTTTTTTAAATCAAGCTTAAACTATAAACCACAGCATTCTTTGGGGATATGTCTACATTGCACACTCAGCAGAGGATTGCTGTATAAAGAAGGAATTGGTGGTAAAAGAGTTAGCTCAGGTGCTGGTAGTAGCTTATGCATAGCAGTGCTAGATTCTCTGTGGTCTGCTGTCCGGAGAAGCAGAATAGGTTTGCCTGTGCTTTTGGAGCTGGTTTGGTGTCAACACATCAAATAAGCTGGCTCTGCCATGTTTATGCTACCCCATGGTCCCTCCTTCTTTTATTCTGTAGAATGGTGTTCTATCTTCTTTGATCTTAAAGCAGTTGCTCTTAATGTATGTTCACCTGTTGAGATGTGGGTTGCAGCAACAGACAACAACTAAGAGCTTTGTCATCTACAATGAGGAATGGTATAGCTTAAAAAAGTGGAATGTAGGAAGGGACAGAAGTTGAGTGTCCTCACTTGCTGTAGCCTGTAGCCTGTGGTGTCCCTCCTGAATTCATGAGCTAGGCTGCAAAGGATTCTTTTCAGCACATCTTGCTTATATAGAAACTCCCAGCACTGAGGTTGAAGTGAAATCCATGAATTTTTTAAAATGGAAATTCCCATGAATTTGACCAGAGATGAAAATACCAAAAAAGCCACTAGCACAAACCATACTTTATATATATATATATAATCTATATATTCAGGAAATTCTAGTACCAATAGCTCTGGTTATTTTTGGCCCAACTGAAACCAAAGGCAATAAGCAGTAAAGTCTGCAGTGCCCATTACAGAGGCAAATTCTCTGCCAGTAACATATATTTTTTGTTTAATAAAAAAAATAAATAAAAATAGCTAGAGTGTTCCTTGGCTCTGTGCTCCCCTGAGTGGGTTTCTTCTTTTTCATCTTCAGGGGTTTAGTTTGGCTGGGCACAAGGAAAGGGGTTTCCTCCAGGAGACTTTTTTTCATTGCTCCAAAAATTCCCGATCACTTTGCTTTCACTGCACCCTTCCAAATAAATTCTAAACATATTTCCTGCCTTTTCATAGCATCAGCACTGTTAATACAGTGGATGACACTGTTAATATAGTAGTAGGCAGGTTAAGGAGTGGCAGGCATGAAATGAAGGGTTGCTGGAGAAACTATGAAAAAATATTCAAAATACCACCTAAGATTTAAACCAGATTTGTGTTAGTGGGATGAATTCATTGTATTTTTTTCCTATCTGACTCTAGCATAAAGGAGTGTTCAGAGAGAAAGCTTGCTAAATTAAACCTCAGCGATGTGAGTAAATTCAGGATTAGCTGAGATACAAATTTTGCTTTTTAATCCTTGCTGTGATTTCAAATCGGGCTTTGAATTCACCGGACCCAGGAGACCTAAAGACATAATCTGGGCCTCAACAACAAAAACAAAAAACAAAAACAAAAAAAAGAAAAAGAAAAAACACAAGGCAAGCTAAAAAAGGTCACAAGATCTCAAAAATCAGTGTTTTCTTCCTTCCAAGTCTTCAGGTATATTTATGTGGAATTCTTCTTTGCAGTCACAGACTGCAAATCAATAACAAACAAAATCCTGAAATTCTCAAGCAATCTCATGTCAGGATCAAAGTTCTTTAGAAACCCCAAATATCAAAAGGCAAGTGACAAAATCCTGGAAGCTGGCATAAGTAGCTTTCGGATTGAAATCATGCACTAGCCAGTAGTCTGGGACTGATTTCTCTGGCCATTGGGAGTTAATACTAGCTGAAATTCTAAGTGAAACCTGGAGTGTTAATCTGCATTAAGGAGATCTGGGGAAAGCAAGTGCCTTAATCCCTGCAAACCCTGTGATAAAGTTGTTACTGCCTGTCTACATGCATACCTCATGGACCATTCACGTGGCCATCAGTTGGAGCTGTTAGGATAGCAGGAGGCTCAGTAAAACAGAATGATCTTACCCTTGTGTTTCCCTTTAAATTTCAGACAGTACTACAGAAATCCTGAATTTATCTGAGATAAATTGTAGATACAGACTTTTTCAGATTGCACTTGCATTCTTCTAAGGTGTTTATCCTCTGTCTGCTGCACCACCAGGACTACTGGGAAAGGAGTCCAAACACTTTCTGGTCTACCCTCACCTCTTGATTTTATGGTTAAGTTCATTGTAACAAATTCTGATCTAGCTCCAAGGAAGGCCCAAGACCCACCACCCACAGCCAACTTCAGGTTTGTCATTTACTGAGCCTCTGCAGCAGCAAAGTTGGGGCACAAACGCAATGTGCAAATATGGTGCACCTAGGTAAGCGCGAGAGAGAGCGCCTAAAGCTAGAGTTCAGAGAGATCCCTTTCATGCATCCATGAGAAAAGGCCTCATTCTAATTGTTCAAGCCTGACTGGATTACATCACTTTCCCCCTCATTTCACTCCCTCCCTCCTTTTATTTGCACCCCTTGTTGGGCAGCAGTTGAGTGTTGAGTAGGGGCTGCCTTAATGATGCATGCTGATCGCTTCATTCCCTGTTGTCCCCCCTTTCCCTCCCTCCCCTCCCCCCCAGTGCCTCCCCCAGGGCTTTGAAGTGTGTTCACGTCTCAGGCTCCAGTTCAGAGGTCACTTTGTTTATTTATGCAAAGCTGGCTCATCTGCGAAATGGGGCTTTCAAGGCCTCTGACATCAAAGGCTCCAAAGCTGGTCCCATCAAGTCAGAGCAGAGACTGGCCTTGCATTATAACAAATTAAAGCAACTTTGTGAATCATAGAGAAACATTATGGCTAGAGTTTTGCTTCATAAAACTGGGAGGTTGTTTTGACTTGGGGATGAGTGCTCAAAACATGGTATTGGTCTGAAAACAAGTCATGCCGTTCAGCTAGAACATGAAGCCTCCACAGAAAGTCTGTGGGTAAATAAAATTTGATCCTGGCTCAGTAACAGCCTGTGAATATTTCCCATCAGCTCCTCTTGGAGTCAGATGATTATGCAGAATTTTCCATTTGTTTTAACTTTTAAGAGGCAACGGAACAATTCTGCTATGGTAATAAATGGTAACCATACTCTGCTTATATGACGCTCTCTGTCCCCTAGGATCCCATTTGTCAACTAATGGGGTTACATACAGAAATCCCTGTCTGAAGAAATCTAACCTGTTTTGTGAAAGGAAATCAACCAGGAGGACACATGACAGGCAATATGCACAGTGTCATGCTTTCTGGAGTGTGAAAGAGCAATTTGGCCATGACGTCAGTACTGATAGCCGAGGCTTCATACTCTCAGATGCATCAAATCTCATACAAAAAGAAGCTCATGATCCCCCTTTCACCGCACCCAACACTTCCCCAGCCCACACCAACCCATGGCATCTCAACCTGCAAGCTAGCTTGGAGCAACATCCCAGGAGGAGATAGGAGTCAGCCACTGGGACAGCATTCCTGAACAACTGGATGCCTTTGGACCCATTCTGACCCGACCTTTAATGTCCAGGTGTGATACTTGGAGGGGAAGGGGGCTACATAGGTTTGTCCCTTGTCTCCAAGTCTATCACCTGACATAATACGATAATTTGTCACCTGACCTGATATGGGAATCTTCCACTTCAGGTTTCTTGACAAAGTATTCAAGCTTTCTAACACCACAAAACCAGCTTGTAAAGAGAGGACACCCAAATCATGTGCACAGTGTGTATTTTCCTACCCCCAAGAGACTCGTGACATAAAATTAGTCAGTGATTATTTTTCAAGGCAGGTTTTCCACTTAGTCTTCCAACTGGCTGCTCTCCTAACCCTGTGATAGTGTCCAAGATGTCCAGCACAGGATGACCTTCCAATATAGGTCACGGAAAAGGGAGCTCGTAGGAAACTTCAGCAGCTCATCCTTCTTAGCACTGCCTCTTGCAATAATCTGCTGGCAGCAAGGCTGGCCCTGCTGCATAGCTGGTCTCACTGCCCTTTGGCTGCTGCTGGATTTTTGTGTGTCACCCTGACCTGGCTGCCTCTGTGGGAAGTGACAAAAGTTTGAATAAGCAATCGGTTTATTAAGTCTTTTTTTTGAATATAGCTAAGATTCATGATTTTGGTTACCAACTCACTGTTTACATGCTGATCATATATATTTGAATGGGACTTGTTTTCTGAGGCCAATCTCTGTCTCAACAGGGAAGAACAGACACTTCCTATGTATGCAGTGCTAACTTTGGGTGTGATTGTGACAGGTGGAAGTCAAATCTCACTGATATATCTGAATTAAACAGGGCTCATCCATAATAAGATTGTTCTTGAGATATCTATCTCCTGCTTTGCTGTTCCACTTTATAAAATAATGTGCTTTTTTTTGGCTCTCTGATACCACAGTTCAGCACTTAAGACACTCACCCAAGGTGCAGGAGAGGAAGTTCAAATCCATCTGTGAATGTAGCAGAAGGACTTGACCCTGGGGTACTCACATCCCAGGTTAATGCTTAATTGTTATATTACTGGCTGTTCTCCTGGCTTGCTCACACTTTTAAGCTTGCACTGAGATTCCCTTGTTTCAAGAAATCACTCTCAAATGAGCTTTGCTGAGTTTCATCCAGTTTCTGTATTTCATAAATCAACTTTTTTTTGCAGTTCTCAGGTTTTCTTGCAGTTCTTGCAGCTGGAACAGAGATTTCAGTAGCATCCCCTCACCCAGTGTGCAGCTCTGGGTCTGGGAAGGAGTAGTTCTATTTCACACAAGTTTCCATGTTTATGACATTTCCACTCCACCTAAGTCTTCTGCTGTGTTTTGTTGTTAACGTTGCCACATTCCTAACAAGCATGAAACTGGTTCCAGTGGATCTAAACCAACAAACCTAAATGCATGTGGCTACTTCTTGCTACTCTGCCAAAGTATTTGTTTCATATGCTCAGTATGGTGACATTAGCTATCCCAATCTCTTCCCCCAAAACGATTTTCTCTGGGTTTGGTAAGTTACTCCGCAAGTTTGGGATTTGGTGGGATAACAACCCAAGAGGCATCTTCAAAGGATCAAACAGATTCAGGGCAATTTTATTGACATCAAAAGCTTGGCAGCGTGTCAAGAGGTGTTGAGGATGCCAGTTGGTCCTGGTGTGCAGGCAGGAGGAGTGCACATGGGCTGACATATTGTAACATGAGGCTGAAGGCAAGGGAGGCTGCCCTGCTCTTTGTACATTGAGCTGGAGAGGATTAAGATATAACTGACAGGACATCACCACTTAAAGGCCTTAGCCACTTTTAAGATATTCGGCAGCTTAACAGTGTGCAGGATTCCTACATCTCTGACCATACTTTTCATTTCTTCTTCATTACCCTGTACATTTTTATAATGGTACTAAGGAATTTACTAAATTCTCTGCCACGGAGCATCCAGAATTTCATTCGCAGCCCACCTGGTATTTATGAGAAAAACTGTACAAGCACCAGAAAATAATCCATTCAGTATTTTAACTGAAAGGAGGCAATCCATCATGAGCAAGCCACCATATATAATGGGTAAATTTGTACTGCCTGCTTTCAGTTTGCCAAGGCTGTTTGCTGAGCGTGGCTGCGTTTCACGCTGCTTCCCCACTGCTCAGCCAGGAAAGCCTCTGGGATTCCAGGGACGGCGAAGGGTGAGGGAGGTGGGACAGGGCAGGCGGCCAGAGCGAGCTGCCGGAGCAAGGGCACGGCATGCTGCGGCCCTGAAAGTTTTCTTTACCCCTCGAAGTGACAGCTGCACATACCTCTGGGGGGAACCGTGCCGAAGTCGCCACGAGGAGAAGAGAGAAATCTGCCAGGGGTGAGGGGAGACAAACCCCTATGGCACTGCAGCCTCGCTGCTTAAGAGGCAGCAGCAAACGAGAGCCAACCATGTGGCAGCGTAAAGTGCCCCATATTGAGGAGACAGGGTGGTTTTCCAAACTAGTGGAAACTGGGCTGAGGATGGGGTTATAGCTATGGACTTCACTCACAAAGCCAACATGCAAGTTTACATGCCAAACACTGTTTAAGCCCAGTGCATCTTCTAAAGTAACTATAAAGAACAGCTCTACTATTTGCACATTTTGCATATACCTCTCTCTATTAAAAAAATATTTAAAAATTACAGAGCTTTTTCTCTCCACTGCAGAGATTAGTAAAGAATTTTCTCTCTTTTGCCTGAGTTATTTTTTCTTATGAGTTTGATGAGCTGAGCATTCAGAGGGATTCATTCCTTAGCCTAGGCATTTCCACTTCTTTTGCTGGCATTTTACACTGCTGTAGAGGTAGTTCTGCTAGTTCTTACTGAGGTAGACCCTGCCTTCCCCTGACCTCTCTCTGCCAACCAAGTTGCCCTCACAGAGATGAAATAAGACTTTAGTTCTGGCTTTATTACACACACTTAGAATCATAGAATCATTAAGGTTGGAAAAGATCACTGAAATCACCAAGCTCAGACACTGACACATCCCCACCGTGCCCACTGACCATATTCCAGTGCCACTTCTCCAAGGTTCTTGAACACCTCCAGGGATGGTAACCCCACCAACCTCCCTGAGCAGCCTGTTCCAATAATAGGAAGTGATTAGGGACAGAGAGCTGTATCATTGCTATAGGTGGATGGATAGCCTTAATTTCTTCTTCTTTTTTTTTTTTTTTTTAAATATATATATATAAAACCTTTCCATGCTTTGACCAGCCATATCTTTGTGTTTGATATCCCTGGAGGGCTCATTTGACCCTCAGCAAACCTGCTTGCTTTCCTGATTTTGTGCAGAAGCTGAAAGGCAAATTAGTGGTCCTAATTCCATTGCTTGCGCTCTGTGCGACTGATCACACAAGCCTTCACCACCTCCCAGGTTTAATTATCTATAATTTTGATTCATACCATTATTTGCATAGAAGGTACAACAGATTGGCTCCTCCTAGAGAATGGCAACCTGTAAACATAGAGTCTTTTGTCAGCTATTAATGGAAACAATGATTAATCTCCCATTGCTTTGGTAGCTTGCTGAAAAGCTCATAAAGCAGCAACGAAATTGTTTACTAAACTAAGCTGTACATGGCAGGATGTGAATGCCAAATGTATGTCGAGTGCCTTTCAGCTTCACGGTGCCTGCAGGAGGAAATGCAAACTCCCTTCATCACACTGCTGCACTGCAGGAGATCTTCCTAACATCTTCATTTTCTTCTCTTTTGCAGATGACACCAGCTCAGGAAAGAACAGCCAGACACCTGAAGGCTCTAATGGAGAATATGAAGATCATTCTGGGAAGCAATGGGGTAAGGAACAGTGTGTGCTTTCTTTCTGTTTCTGGTTCAGTGTTGCTCACACAGCATGTTTCTCAGTTGCAGAAGGAAAGGAAAAGGCAGAGCAAATGGAGTGAGTTCTCCCTGCAGATGGTCAAATAATAAACAGAGCCTCAGCTAAATGTGTTGGTGTGAATGGATCCCATCCAAGGGTCCTTCTGCAAAATGCAGCCCATGATTGGCTTTAGGGCCCCCTGCCTTATACTCCAGCATCGTTCTCCCTTGCATTTGTTTTTTTTGGGCAGTGACTTTCCTTTGCATGTGCAGCTATAATAGCTTTCATAGACTCTGTAAAAGACACATTGACTTTTACAGCAATATTTCCAAAAACCTTCATTGCCAGCACAACACTGCTCCCATTGAGGGCAAATAGGAGGTCTTGACTTCAGGAGTATTAGCATTAAGTCAAAGCTGAGTACCTTTGAAAATTACTCTCTCTTTTAGACACCTGCGTGAACTTCTCTCAATCCTGGACTGTTCAAGGATAGGATTTCAATACTGTTCCAAAGTTTAGGAGAACTGCTGAAATGTCTCTCCTGAAACAGGCTGTGAATCACAGCAAGATTCACAGATCCAGCATTTGGTCCAAGCACTTCTTGAAGGACAAGAAATCGTCAGGCTGATGCCAAACATCTTTTAGCTATTGCTGTCAGGAGAGTTTAAGACCCCAAGAGACGAAGCAAGGCATTTCCATTTTGCTCTCACAGTCTATCCCTTTGAATATTGTGACAGAAAGATGGCTTTCTCCCACGTTCATGGCCAGTGAGTAACCTCATAGCAGTGGTAGGGGTGGAACCTGTCAGGCTGTCACCATATGAGCCCCCACCACTTGAACTAAGGCCAGCTTTTTTCAGGAGCTGGCAAACAAAGGGTGTGGTGTGCTGAAGTGTAGTCCATCCAAAGCTAGAGGAAGCAGTGTCATAATGGCCTTGAATTACAATTTCACCTGAGCCTGAGTTTGTTCTGAGAGAGGAAGGCAGAAGGAAAAGGATGACAATGTATTAGAGATAGGAAAAACATGGCTCCAAGTTGGGAATCCTTCAGGAGGGATTCGTCATCTAGCAAGAACAATTCCCATCTCTCCACTCTTCATTACCCTGGTGTAGATAGGAATAAGTATTAAAAGTTACGGAAGAGATACTGCTGGGAGAACTGGTGATGATGGATCCACACTATGATAAAAGATGTGTGTACTGTTAAAATTAGTGGTAGAGTCTGTGCTGTGCCTTGTGATGTCCTGGCTCAGTTCTTCTTTGTGCTGCAGTGTGATTTTTTCCACTTTACCTCCTTCCTATCTCCTCTCCTCAAACAGGGAAAAGTCTGAGATAGACTGCAGATGTACCCGAGCCCAGCAGCATTCACCAGAAAAGTGCTGGTATGCAGGGAGGATCAGAGTGTGTCTGTGGGTTTCAGGAAGAGAATGGGTGAAGGTGCAGTTAGTGTTTGCAGAGTCTTGGGCACTGGAGAAGTGAGAGAGGAAACTTGGTGATTGCCCCAGCTTGCTGTCCATTGTGGAAGGAAATCACTGGGGAAAGGTCCTGCCCAACAAGAGCATGAAAAGACAGATACCCCTGTCCTCATTTTCCCACAAATGACTGAGCTCTTATCCTAAAGATCTGAAAGTACTTCAGTGCTTGGTAGTACATGGGATTATTTTTGTGTAAGTATCAGGTAAGCTCGAAGGAGCATTATCACTATGTGGAGGTATACATGGCAGATCACAGCAGACTGCATGTTTTAGCTAAACACCTAGATTTGTAGAAGTAATAGTAGACAGGAGCCTCTGGGACTAATCCATGCATCTCGGGATGTTATCCAGGGAGAGGAGATAGCTGAACTCCTTCCCAGCTCTTTGTGCTCATAACCTTCTGCTTCATTTCATTTTCATTAGCTTGAACCTTCACGGTAAACAGGTTTCAGCAAGAAACCCACGCACAACACTGTTTCTTTGTCCCTATCTGCTTGTGTTTTCCCTTGATCTTGTGCTTGGCATAATTTATACTGTACAAATGTGCTGTTCATGTTTATGAAGCAAACACCAAGCGATGTGGAGGAGAACAAGCAATGAAGTATAAATAATACAGAGGCACTTTGTAATGACCTTCTCTGGCACTCCAACAAGCAAAACTTCTGTAAATGGTACAGATCTGGGGACGGACATTTACCAGCACAAACTCAAAGGAGACCTTTTCTGTCTCACAGTGCTGCTTCTCTCTCCATCTCCTTTGTGAATGCTTTTTGTCTCTTATGTGTGTGTCTCTCTTTTTCTCCTTTTTTGTTGACTGTCCTTTCTAAACTTGCCCAATTCAGGCTTTTGTCAAGGAAGTATTCAGGGCTGTGTAAATGGGATCTGATTTCAGCATATTGCATGCAGGCTGGAGTAGCTTTTGAGAGCGCATAATCACTTAACCTTCCCTAAGCAGAACAAGAAAGACGGAAAGAGCCAAACAAGTTTAGCTTTACCTGTAGCTTGGTGTGTATCTGAGCAACGTTGCATGAGAGATGAGTGCAAAACTTCAGACAGATTTATGGGAATCAGAGCAGGAGAAAATACAGAAATGTTATAGGCCTGCTTTTGGGGAGAAAGTTTCTCTTTTGCACCTCTCTTACTGAACACAGAGATCGTGTCCCGAAATGCTGCTGTGGAAGCAGGAAAGGGTGGGGGGAAAGGCCTGAGCTTGCAGTCATTCCTAAAGTTCAGCCCTGATGGGGTTAATTTCCCCTCTAGAGGCCAATTGTTTTGCTGGGAGGGAGCCTCCTCTTGCAGCAAATCCTCAAGGGAATACCCAGAAATTTACACACCAGGAGCTGTACAGGGGGTTATTTACGCACCAGGAGCTGTGCAGGAGGTTAGTATGTCACACTTGCTGCTCAGCTGTCATGGCAAGGATTCTCAGAGCCAGAGTTGCTCCAGTTCATTAGATTACACATGAAAGTCTCTGTACGGAGAGCAAAGCATTTCTGAGCAAGAGTTTGAAATAACATGAAATGGCTGGGACCCAAAATGACAGTCAAGGAGGGCAAGAGAAGGCTGCAGAGGCAGATGGTTTCTCCTAAAGAAAGAGACTCCGAGAGAGGGGAATGCCTAAGGGTGTCTTCTTCTGAGAGGAAGGGTTGTAGGTCAAGGCTGCAGGTGGGTGAGAGCACCAGGGGACAGGGTCACAGACCTCAGAGGGCAATGGCTGCAATTTGCAGATGCGTGGAGAGAGGAAGCTGCAAACTAATCTCCTCCATCCATCAATTCTTCACTATAATGCACATCCTGGAGCTTCTGCCCATTTCTGGGCAGCAGGGCTGGCTCTGTGGTAGGTAGTCCCACCTGTAGCAAACTTCCCCAGTATCTGAAGTACAGCCTTCTCAGCTTGCTTTGGTGTGCTGTGTTCTACTGATCTTGTGGATCTCTAATTGCAGTGGTTGATGGGCATGTCCAAGCCAATGGCCAATCATTCTCTGTTTTTCATTTTCTCCAAGCAAAGAAACAGGGAGAATATAGCAGGGAGTTTGAAAACGTAAAGTGACTGCCATCTGAGGCTGAAAAGTAAGATTATACTAAGCACAAAAAAAGATTGAAAGCAGGGAGAGAAACCTATTATGGAGCTGGCAAGGAGAAGCTGATTTTGTCAAAATGAAGAAGAAGGGAGATGAATTAGGCAGGAGCCTTTTGGAAACAATGAGAGAGTGCCAAGTGGGAGTCAGAAGTGGTGTTAATCTCAGCAGCAGACTGTAGCTGTAAGTGCCCCTTTACTGACATGGCATAATTAAGGAAATACAAGGAAAGCTGTAATTTCTTCTGGATTTTCAAGCTTTTGCCTTGCAACAAATCTTATAGTATTAAGTGTCTTAAAAGCGTGCAAAGCAAGGCATTTTTTCTTTCTACTGATTACTTAGACCAACTCACGATTTTATAGGAAGATCCTCACCAATATTACTAAAGCTACCAAGGTGTGAAGATGCCACTTCTTTTCCCTCGGGAATTCTTATCTAATCCAAATCTGAGGGTATAAATTCTAGATTTTGCCAGGTGAGGGACCTCACATTTCTCTAGTGTTCTTGTCACTGTTTCTAGAAATACTAGTTATTTCCATCCTAAGTCAAGGTAACTTTATCTTATCCCATCATTCTCTCCACCAGCAGATATTGCTTCAGCTTCATAGTATTGGGGATGGATGGGCATTAGGTTGACTCAAGTTTTCTTTTCTTGTATATTTCCATGTGTTTTGTTTGTTCCTTTGGGTCTTTCAACATGAATGCTCCATAAGTTAGTACTGAGTGGATCTCATACCTTTTAGTTCAGATGATTGTTCAAATGTCTTGCTCACTTCTAAGACTGTGTTACAGTTTGAAAAGTTGTTGACGCTTCCCAAGTTCCACTAAAGCCAGTGAGAACTACGAGACAAAAATGTCTTCAAAAAATGAAGCTATACGTCACAAACAAAGGACTGAGAAAATTGCCAGCTTAACAGAAATCTGTGGTTTTTCCTTTGTTCTTAGCTAAGGGCTTGCATTTCTGGCATGGAATATGTTAACAATTATAACATGATTGTGGAGTCACATTTTGCCTTTAGCATGATTCTAGTATTATTTCGTGAGGTTGTTTGACTCAGTTGCCTTAAGGACACTGAGGAATTCTGGGGTAGTTCCATGCAGGAGGCTAATGTATTCATAGCAGTCCTCTAAACACTCAACTGCACCAGGCTGGATAGTGCTTTCTAAGTAAATTGGTATGAGCTGGAATATGAGATGTCTTGCATGGTGCTGCCGAGCGCCTCTTGAGAAAATTTGGCCATAATGTTTGACAGTAGCTTCCTGCTTTATATGCCTTTTGCTCACTGGAGTCAATTGCTCGTGCCTTTTGCAGCCCAGCCCAGGTTCACCCAGCCTGCAAAGATGAGACGCAGAGTGATCGCCCGTCCTGTCGGCAGCTCCATCCGCCTGAAGTGTGTGGCCAGCGGCAACCCACGGCCCGACATCACGTGGCTGAAGGACAATAAGCCCCTCATGCCCCATGAGACTGGGGAGAACAAGAAGAAGAAGTGGACTCTGAACCTGAAGAATCTGAAGCCAGAGGATAGTGGGAAATACACCTGCCGAGTGTTTAACAAAGTTGGGGAAATCAATGCGACTTACAAAGTTGAAGTGATCCGTAAGTGCAGCCTTTACGGTGGAAAGGGGGGGAGGGAGCTATCAGAAAGGGGTTGGCTGAGTTCAGAGAGCATGGTTTTGAGGATGCAGTGCTGGCAGCTGGATATGGACTTGGGTAAGTGTTAGAAATGCCAACAGGAACCATCAGAGAAAACGTTGTTGAAACTAGAATAAACCTAACATCCGAGAAAGACAGAGTATTACTAATACAATTTAGAAGTCTAAAATAAAGAGAAACTCTTAGGAAACTGTCATCTAACATCACTCACATGGCATAAGTTCACAACTGACCAATTCAACCCTGTGCAGCTGACAGTCAGTTTAAGAGCAAAATGGGAACTTACCAAGAAGGCCTTCACAGAGGGCCATAGAGGAGGGTTGGAAATACTAGGATGGTCCAGATTACTTTATCAGAGTGAAGTGAAACCAATCAACTGAAAATTTAGACTAGACATCTGTAATAAGAGACCCACTTCATTAGAGAAATCTCCCAAGGGAATGAGCAGAAATCTTATGACTAGATTGATTAGCCAAACACGGCTATTTAGGACTATTTAATTTAGGGGCAAATTTTAAAAAGCATTTAGACATATGAAAGTTCAGGTTCATACAAATGAGATGCTAACAAAATTTTAAAATCCCACTGAAGTCCTGTATGTATCTTTAGTTCAGCCCTTAGAAGATGAGCTATGGGGGATTACCTTACTTTGTGATGTAGTAGGGTAAATTGCTCTACTTACCGGCTGATATTCTGATTTTTGGCCTCTAATCTCCTGTTTCCCCTATTATTACTGAAGATAATTATACTCAAAGCTTCCTAAGTCTACCAAAGTAGAACTCTTCTTCTTAAATCATCATGCTTTGTCTATGACATCATCATAAACTGTCATGGAAATGATTATGGAACAGCCAGCTGAAGAAGAAGATGAGCAAAGTGGGGGAAGATGGAATATCCTTCATTAATGAGGAGCAGGGGTATGGAGGGCTATTTCCAGTCACATGGAAAGCATGTTGTTTGTCCGTCTGTGCATGTGTTTTAGCATGAGAAAGTTTATCCCAGAGTGAAAGATTGTTCTTTAAGGTAAAGATCTGGTCTCTGATAAGTCCTTTCTCTAGAATAACAGGAATTAAAAGCACATGTGAGGAGCTCTGTTGGGCTCTGAAGGCACAAACCTGCTAGACATCTGGATTTGATAAAGATGCAGCTGTGTGGAGACAGTAAAAACATATGTTTACACTAAAACCAGGAGCAGAGACAGGGAAATGAATCAAGCCCCATCCTAATGGCAGCTGTGGCATTTTCACTTCATCAAAACCAGACAGCACCAGGAACAAACCCCTTTCTGTGTCCCTGTTTATCTTGGTTTTTATCAACTTAAAGATGTATGTAACCTTTGTTTTCATTAGCTTTTGCTGGCTAGGAGTGAAAACAGTAACGAAAGCTGGGACCAGAGTCAGGCAGATAAGGGCATTAAGCAGTCTTCAGACGTCTTTCTATTTTTAACATCATTCTGTGGAGTATTTCAGGTTTTATTCAATTTCCTCTTTTTTTTTTTCTTTTCTTTTTTTTTTTTTTTTCCTTGAGCCTCCACTCCTAAACCCGTCCTGCTTATCTGAGTCTCAGTCTCCCCAGCTGTGATTTCTGCTTGTAGTCCTATGGAGACCGTGGTGGTATTTTTGTTTCCCAGGCACATCTTTAGAGCTCTCATTGTTGACAGTACCCTGACTTTTTGAAAGAGGGTCCATTGTTCCTTGCTGTCACCTCAAAGCCTGTGCTGGTGGGAGCTGTTGTGCTACAGGATCAATCCAGCAGTGTTTTGCCTTCAAAAGTGGTTGATGATTGCCAGCAGTTACCACCCACTGTGATACCATCATTTCTCTCTGTGCCTAGGAAAGAAGTTTTCAGTAAATCCTTGTCCTCGTTTCTGTGATGCTGCCACCTAAAAAAAAGATCCTAATATTCCTAGGAATCAGGAATTTAGTTTTCTTTTGATTTTATGTGGTATTGACACAACCTATGGCTTATGATCATGCTGGAAAGCATGGTCTTGTGAGCTTTTGTGTTTGATTTCCTTTCCTACCACCTTGTTTCCTTCATCAGCTGAGACGTGAAACAAAATTTGAGTGAGAAATGGAAGATTTTGTCACTGGCTAGAAAAGAAAAGATCCCTATTACTCCACAAATGTTACTCCACAGTGAGTGTGTGGACGATTAGACTGAAGAAAGGAGTAATAAAAGCAGATGGTAGGTGAGGCTGATGCAAGATTTTCTGCACTGGTGGTGCCTGTGGCTTCAGCTGCTCTAGCCCAGCAGTGGTGACATGGTGTGGGATGACATCCAGTAGAGTTTTGATCCCATGGACATATGCCAGGCCCAGCAGAAAAGGTGACAGACTCCCAAGGGATTCCCAAAGCAAAGATGTTCTATGATTCTATGATTCTATGTGAGAAATCCACAGCCTGCCCTCACTGCTGATAGACAATCTGTGAAGGAAGGGGCTTCTTCCCATCTGTTTATTTTTTGTCTTCAGGAGATATTTGGAATGACCAAAAGGAAAAGGAACATGTCTTACACAAGTTCCTGTATCCAAACTGTTGGTAGCCTTATACTTGCAAATAATCTGATCTAAAAAAACTAAAAGCCCTGAGGTTGTGCCTGAGAATACACTTGTAAATTACACCCTACCAGAGGCAGTGATAAAAGACACAGAATCACAGCATGGATGAGAGGGGAACCTCTGGGTCCTTCTGGCTCCATCAGGGCCCTCCCTGAGCAGGTGCTGAGCCCCACGTCCAGGTGGCTTTTGGAAATCCTCAAGGAGGAGGGCCCACAGCCTCTCTGGTCCCCATACCAGTGCTTTGGCAGCTCCCACAGCAATGCTTTCTGATGGACAGAGGGAGCTCCTGGGCTCCAGTTTGTGCTCAGTGCCTCTTGGCATTGAGAAGAGCCTGGCTCTGTCTTCTTTACATCTTCCCTTCAGATAGTTGTATACATTGTTAAGATACCATTGCAATCAATATCAACTGAACATTTATAGTTAGATAAACTACTTAATTCATGTTCAGACCTGCTGTATTGTTCAAATTTAATCCCAAAAGGGTTTTATTCTTTTGGCTAATTTCAAGCCGTTTATCTTCCTCTGCAACCTTTTAAACATTCTGTAGGTGCAGGTACATCATTAAGATCGCATCTTTCTGGGATGCATTTCCTGAGATATGTTTTAGTGGGAGTACAAGGAAGGATGACCTCTTTTAGCTCTTTCTCATAGTTGCAGCATGGGGAAATGGGACTGGGGAAATTCAGCTGAGATCTCAGCCTACTGTATGGCAGAGAGTTGGATTAGACAATTTTTTGCATGCATTCTACACCTTTTTCCAATAGTTCTGGAATCACGAGTTAATCAGGTTGGCAAACCCCATTTTCCATGGAGCTCCTTGTGTTTTTGTGCAGAGAGAACGAGATCCAAGCCCATCCTGACAGGGACACACCCCGTCAACACAACGGTAGACTACGGCGGGACCACATCCTTCCAGTGTAAAGTCCGCAGTGACGTCAAACCTGTCATCCAGTGGCTGAAGCGAGTGGAGTATGGCACAGAGAGCAAGTACAACTCTACCATTGATGTCGGGGGACAGAAGTTTGTTGTGCTACCCACGGGGGAGGTCTGGTCCCGTCCTGATGGCTCCTACCTGAACAAACTGATGATTACTCGAGCCAAGGAAGAGGATGCAGGGATGTACATTTGCTTAGGGGCAAACACCATGGGCTACAGTTTTCGCAGTGCTTTTCTTACAGTCCTGCCGGGTGAGTTGTGCTTTTATTTCCCCAGCCTGAATCAGTATCCTATGTTTTGGTATTTAGTAACGCATTACCTATTTTTCTCTACGAGCCTCAGTGATGCCGTGCTGATTTAAGCTAGTCCAGTTCTACTAAGAATACGTGAGGAACTAAATCAGCCCTGATTTAAATCAGCCCCTGCTGAATTTCTCTTGCTGATGGTTCCTTTTCTCCCATCCCTGTGGGGAACAACAATTCCAGCAGGGTGAAATACAATGCAGGATCTGGAAATCATACTGCAGTTGCAGGGTTCAACAAGAGGGTGCAGGAGGTGAGAGGGGGACTAAATAGCAGCACAATTTGCAGCCCCATTCCCTGACATTTCTCCTTTCTCTTGTTCCTACTTGTATTGCTTTACTGGTAAAAGAAAACAATGATGCAAGCCCATAAAAGGAGAGAAGAATAAAAACTGTCCTGGTTGCAAGAAAAGGAAAAGAGTGAATGTGAAAGAGGGAATGATTGATGAGTTAAATTCTTACCCAAAGATCCCCAGAGGAACAGTGTACCAAAATCACTGCTGCTTCCTGCTCTCCCCAGACTTCAGAGCTGGTGTCTGTGTCCAGCTGAGGATATATCCTGTGTATTTCAGGCACACCATCCTCACTTTATCATTTACTTCATTTAGTTTTGCCCAATAAATATTTTTATTGAAAGGAGCATCTCCTTCTGCCTCATTTGGACATGTGAATCTAGCTTTAGAACCACCAGCTTTATAACAAAAATCCATCTTTCTGCTTTTTCTTCCCTTTACCTGCGCAAGGCCAACACAGATAAGAAAATGCAGGGGCTGGAGCCAGTATCAGAACATTTTAGCTGTCAGATCTAATGCAATGTCACTGGTCAAGATATCAGTAAGAGACAGAGACCATAAACTCTCCCAGAGTATTAGGACTGTTTTTTTTTGTGTATGTAGTGGGAAAAATGACCTATAACTAAGCTACCATGGCTACTTTTGCTCTATAGTTGCCACACTCTGCATCTTAGAAGTCATCAAAAGTCAGCAACATGAATTTAGACACCAACAGAATGTTGCCAAGAACAAAAATTCAATTTGTCCTTAGCATCTTCTTCTGCATCACTCAGATTTAGGACTAAACTCCAAATAGAAAGCCAATCTGAAGCAGAATCACAGAATCACAGAATCGTAGGAGTTGGAAGAGACCTCCAGTGATCATCGAGTCCAACCCCCCTGCCAAAGCAGGTTCCCTACACCAGGTCACAGAAGTAGGCGTCCAGGCGGGTCTAGAATATCTCCAGAGAAGGAGACTCCACAACCTCCCTGGGCAGCCTGTTCCAGTGCTCCGTCACCCTCACCGTAAGAAAGTTCTTGCACACATTTGTGTGGAACTTCCTATGCTCCAGTTTCTGGCCATTTCCCCTTGTCCTGTCTCCACACACTGCTGAAAAGAGTCTGGCCTCACCACTCTGCCCCCCACACCTTAGATATTTATAGACCTGGATCAGGTCCCCTCTCCGCCTTCTTTTCTCAAGACTCAGCTCACTTAGCCTTTCTACATAGGGGAGATGCTCCAGGCCCTTCACCATCTTTGTGGCCCTCCGCTGGACTCTTTCCAAGAGATCCCTGTCTTTTTTGTACTGGGGAGCCCAGAACTGGACACAGTACTCCAGATGAGGCCTTACCAGGGCAGAATAGAGGGGGAGGATCACCTCCCTCGACCTGCTGGCCACGCTCTTTTTAATGCACCCCAGAATGCCATTGGCCTTTTTGGCTGCAAGGGCACACTGCTGGCTCATGGCCAACCTGTCATCCACCAGGACACCCAGGTCCCTCTCGGCAGAGCTCCTCTCCAGCAGGTCACCCCCCAACCTGTACCGGTGCATGCAATTACTCCTCCCCAGATGCAAGACTCTACACTTGCTTTTGTTAAACCTCATCTGGTTAATGCTGTGTGGGTGAGATATAACTCAAAGCCTCTGGAAGTTTCCATGCTACAACAGCCTGATCCAGCTCCCGCTGAAATCAGTGGGAGACTTTCCATTGATTTGAATGGCACTATAATGAGGCCTCATACCAGAACCAGCACCCGCAGGCCTGCTGTTATTGGCAATAACAGAGGAGGAGAACCCAGCTTGCCCTCAGAAGCAAAGATGTGGTTGCAAGGCCATGAGTTAGAAAAACAGAACTTTGCTCATAAATCTAGCAGAATTGACATAGACAGCTTAGAAGAATAGTATGGTTGAATATCAAAACACTTCTGAGTCAGCCCAACAGATTTCTGCCAAACAATGTAAAGACTATTGTTCTCGTGGTCAGCTGATCGGTCATTTCCCTGATCCTGTCTTGCTTTGAGCAAGGGGTTGACCAGATGACCTCCAGAGTCCCCTCCAGACTAAATTATTCTGTAATTTCCAGTGTTGGTGGATGAAAGTTTTGTCTATTGAGGTCAGCAGTACACGTCCTCCTGACTTCAAAGAAGCCACATGGTATATATTTAATATTTCAAACTAGCCATAGGATTATTTGTCAAGGAGAGAAAAAGGCATGGGTATTTTAAAGAAATTTGGCTTGAAAGTTAAGTGATATATGTTTGAAAATAACATTCTGGGCTGTTTGAATAGCCTGCGGTTTTCTAAGTTTCTGAATGTCACCCTGCAGGCTGAACTCTGCACCTAGGTATTTTTCAGGGCTTTTGAAAACAACAGCTGGTAGCTATCTAGGAAGGGACTTTGATAGCTGGGGTCCGATCCCAGTACTCCTTTGGGGTCTATAAATTGAGAGATCAGGCTGTGAAACCAGAGTGACTGCTCAGGAAGGTGCAGGCTGCCAACAGCACAGAGGTTAGGGGGAAGGCAGCTGTGAAAGATGCTGTCTGGAGCCTTTCTTATTGCCTTATTGCCTTTCTTAAATGAGTTTGCTGCCCATGGAAAGCCAATAGTAGCTCCAAATAAATTAGTAGAGAAGGAGGCTATTTGGCATCAAAAGTTGGGCAAGTGAAATGTTAGTTCCCCATTGCTTGGGCACCAAGGAGACATCAGCTCACCTGTGATTTTTAACCTTTCTCTCAGCTACACAAGAAACTCAAGACAACCCCTCCAGCACACCAAATTCTTGCTTCCTGCCCTGGCAGAGCACAGTTTAGTAGCTCCAGTATCTCTAAAGTATGTCTAAAGCTGTTCAGACACAGATACGCTCAGTAAAGGCAAGCATACAGCATGTTGTGGCTCTATGTGATCCAATTGTGCTGCTGACATGGAGATAGTACTGGCATGCCATGTGTTGTGTGCTTCCATCTGGACAGAGAAGCCCATGCCATCACAGAGTGAAGGTGTTAGGAGACTCTTTGGCTGGCTCTAGTACATGTACATTCATTAAGGCTTGGATAAGTAAAAAATCCCCAAAGACCTCCCCCTACACCAAAGAAAATTAGTTGCTTGTCCTTCCAGGAGCACTGAAAAGCACAGCAGTTACCAAGCACAATGTGCTGGCTTGATTTCCCCCTCGTTACTTGGTCTGGCAGGGTTGCCATACAGCCTGTACAAAAGCCAGCTCAAGTGTGACATCTGTTTCAAATTTACCTTGCCTGCTTTTAATTAACTCTTTCTGTCTCTTCCCTGCCACAATGTCCATCCAGATCCCAAGCCTCCGAGTGCACCTGTGCCCCCCTCCTCAGCCAGCAGCCTTCCCTGGCCTGTGATCATCGGCATCCCCGCTGGAGCAGTCTTCATCTTTGGGACAATCCTCCTGTGGCTTTGCCAGACCAAGAAGAAACCTTGCTCCCCACCAGCTGCTGCCCCTGTGCACCGGCCGCAGCCCCGGGACAGGATCTGTGTTTCCCAGGTCCCAGACAAAGACTGCATCTCCTCCATAAACTATGAGGAATACGTCGCCCAGCAGCAGCATTTACTGTCCCAAGGGCCTGCGCTCGCTCCAGCCATGGCATCCAAAATGTACCCAAAGATTTACACGGACATCCATACCCACACCCACTCACACGTGGAAGGCAAAGTCCACCAGCACCAGCACATTCAGTACCAGTGCTAAGAGGGCGGCCGTGTACAGAAGCTCATGTGGGCTTTTCCTCCTGGTACCTCAGAAGAGACTGCTCAAAGTCAGCTCACACTGCCAGCAATAGGCAAAGCAGACAGAAAAGATTATATATATGATTTTAAATATATATATATACATATATATATAATTGTATATGCGTGTGTATGTGTGTATATATATATGTGTATATATCTATATCTATCTATATAAATATATATATAATAGAGAAAGACAGAGAAAAGAGATTTTTGTTTTTTTTTTTTTTAATTATTGCAATCAGGATGTAGCCAAGGAATAATGAAGGAACTCCAAATCCCAGCAGCTAGGCAGCTGTCTCCACCAGTGGAGCCTTCCTGGATTTTTTAAGTAAGGTGGTGGCAAGTGAGATAGGATGCAGGGATATAAAACACCGCCTCCTTCTGTTGCTAAAAGGAGCAAGAAAAGGTGACATGGTGCTTTTCTAGGGCAGGCACCCCTGTTCTTGCGCTTGCTGCATATCATGTGTTTTGGTGGGAAGACCCCAGACCTGTCCCATTTATGTGGGAGAACCTTTTCCCTTAGAATGACTCAAGCTGTAAAGATTTAGTTCCAAAGCACAAGGAGAAATGACCAACTCACCTCTTCCTAATAACACAAGGGGAAAGAAAATGAATTTCTGTTCCCAAAGTGGAATGTGGAATGTTTCTCAAGCACAGTTGTCTATAATGCTAACCAAGATGCTTGCTTCAATTTCTTCAAGTTAAAGGCATTGAGTTCCCCCATAGAGGGTTCTACAGAGCAAATGTCACTGCCCTAGTCCCAGGACTCAGTGCCACTGCCATGAAAAAGGAAGGAAGGAAAGAGGAACGTTGTACAGAACACCTTTATATTTATATTTAAGAAATAATAATAATTAATAATAATAATAATTGAACTGCTGATGGTGAAGAAAGCAAAACACGCTGCCCTTCTCTGATGGCTTACGATGACAAGCTACTGGATTCTCTACATCAATGCAAGATACGTGAGAACATAAGGAGAAACAGGAAAAGAAAATGAAACAATAATATTGTAGGAAAAATTGCATTTGAGAAATATTCATCTAGGTTGTGTGTGGTTGTCCCCTCCCCACAGATAGCATTTTGGAAATGATACAGTTTCATTTCGATTTGAACTACGGTGAAATAAAAGAGATTAATTAAGGGCCATATTAAATACCTGTATGGATTGGAAATTAATCCAAATGCAAATACAAAACCTTTGTAATTCTATATAGAGTTTAAACAGAAGTCATGTATATTTAATTTATTTTGTTAAACAAGAAAAAAAAAAGTATGATATTTTCCTCAAAACTGGCATTTCTATGCATATTTTTGATCAAAGAAAATAAAGATTTTTTTTTGCAGGTTCTATAGATACCACGCTCAGAATATGCTCAATGTAAAAACAGTAACCAGCTGCACTTCTCTGTATCTCTTCTCACACATAATCTCCTCGTATCATCTCAGGTGATAGGTGATCTAGTGCCACCATTTACGTTAGAAAATTACTTTTTCCACCATTTATATTCTGATTTTTCAGGTTGGATATTAGAAAAAAATTCCTCACAAAAAAAGAGTTGTGATGCATTGGAACGGTCTGTCCAGGGAGGCGGCGGAGTCAGCATCCCTGGAGCTGTTCGAGAAAGATGGAAACGTGGCACTGAGGGACATGGGTTGGTGGGCACGGTGGGGATGGGTTGGTGGTTGGATTTGATGTTCTTTTAGAGATCTTTTCTAACCTTAAGGGTTCCATGACTCTATGATTGTGAGGATCTGCAGTGACTGGGTCATTTCCAATGGACCACTTGTCACCTCCAGGAGCACAGAGCTCTGCTCACAGGGAAATCTGTTTCATTAATGCTTTTTTTTTGTGTGTGTGTGTGTATTTTTGGGGGGGAGAGTGAAGGGAAGTGGGATAAAAGGTTGCAAACCACAAACCTGCAGGTGTTTTTCTTTTAAAAAGAATGTTTCATAAATCAAAACATAAAAATTTGTGGGACTGTAAAATGAGCTTCAGCCTCGGGGTGCTCAGGAGGAGAAAACACATGATGAGGTGAGACCTTTCCATGATGCTTCAGTGATGGAGCAATTGTTTGCTGCTTGCTTGAGTGCCACTCAAAGCTTATGCAGGGAAAAAAAAAAAAGAGATGTGCCAATTTTTGGGTTTCAAGCTACTTCTTTCTCAAGCCTGCTCTGCAAAAGAGATCTTCAGCTTCAGCTGCTCTGACTTAGGGTGAAACACTTCATTTAAGCTGAAACAAAAGAGTGCTTCAGGCTTTTGTTTTCCTCTGAGTGTTTCCAAAACTTTTTGCTCTGCATCGATTTGCAGTTATTTTTCTGCTGACTTGTTGCATCGTCAGATGCAAACCAAAAAGCTCCCTGTTTGCTCAGCTGGATCACTGTGAGATGGGGTCCTCATTCAGCAAAGCACAAACACTCCCACTTTCCCTCATCAACACATGCCTCCCCAGAATGTCTCCTTTTTGCCTTGGCCACCCAGGTCAATAGCTCTCTTAACACAATGGTTTTTCTGTAGAGGTTATAACAAGGCAAGCTACTGCTGTTTTATTATTATTACCAATATTTTACATTTTTTTTAAGTGGGATAGTTCATTAAAACTTTGTTAGCACCATTTTATGAAATTCATAAAAGCTAAATTCGTTTCATGGATATCTCTGCATACATTCTCTCAGCTTCAGGAAGGCTTAAATACGAGCACTGAGGAGGACTCTGGATATGGCAGTGCTCTCAATGGCTAGTTTATTGAATCACTTCAGAGTCACTTCATGGAAAAAGCCAAAATGCCTTTCTACACTACATGCATCACCAATTTTTTAAGACGACAGCATGTGGCTGATACCAAGAGCTATGTCTTACAACTCATGCCTATGTGAACCTACTTTTTGCACTGTGGTAGGCGCTGAGAACATCTCAGCAGCTCTCAGGGCACAGTAGCTGTACCTGTAAGCTTGCCAACCTTCCCAGCTATCTGTGTTGGTGCTACAGCAAGACAGCACCTAGCTCATGCTGATACCAGTTTTAGAGGAGGTGCACAGCCAGTTTCATTTGGTTCAGCCCTATGCAAATCCTAAGTGATGGCCTTACAACACTTTTTCTAATAGCAGCTATGTCACTGACCCTCAGATCCTGCATTTCCCATAGGGTATAGTCTTCCTGCTGAGCACTTTGCTCTCAACTGCGGCCTTCTACCTGCTGTGATCCAGGCTGAGACACTTCCATGATGCTTCCAAGATGATGCTATGATAGCGCCAGGTGGCTCAAGTGGAAGGAGCTTCCTCCTGCCTCTTGAAGTTCCAGCTCTGGTGGGAGATAGTGCAAAAACTTCGATTCACACATATATTTTATATCTTGTCTGGGTCTTGCACTGACTTGCTGGGCCTGAGTGGATTTGGTGTTTTGAGGAGTTATTTTTCCTCCACAGGACACCTATAAGCACTCTTCAGAGTCACTCTGTCCCATGCCTACCACATGCAATTTCTTTTTAGGGCTCAATTGTGCCTTGCATGCATTGCAAAATCCTCTTAGCCTAAATAAATTCTGCCATGTCCTGCTCATGCCTGAATATTTTGTTTTCACCAATGAGACAAGATTTGGATTCATCTCTGTTCATGCATGCAGGGCATTTAAAGAAAATCATAGTCTTGCTATTAACTACTGACCCTATTTGGAACACAGAAGTTTTTTTTTGTTTTATACATAAAGATATGTATATATATGGGCATATGGATGTAAGTGCTGGGCTGTGATACAGAAAGTAGTTGTACTTTAAAAGCCATCAGGCTTCAAAGATCAAAAGAACATCAGGCTTAAAGCTCTCCATCTTTGTTTAATTTATTTGCATTACAGATCAAACATGGCCTTACATGTCGGTTTGTGTGTGGCATTTTTAAGCTTTGTATGGACAATGCTTGTACTGTCAGCCCTTTTAAACTGAAAACCTTTATCAGACATTTACAAATAAAAAGTGTTGTGTGATTTTCAAACAGTAGCAAACACAATAACTGAGGACATCAAAAAGAGATGGGATGGCACTGTGTGCATCTGGCTGTGCAATAAAAGCTAGAAAGGAGAAAAGAATGATTCTCTTAGGTTGTTTTGAGGGAAAGGGTGGTGGGATGTGTGTGAATACACATGAGAAATACGTGCCGGAATGATGAAGCACACAGTATTGAAAAATTATCTCTGCACCATGACTCAGCCTGATTAATTAATTGTGTACGTTGTGAATACAGGGCAGACTTTTTGGAGTGGTTCGGAAAAGTCTTCTAATTACTTAGTGAATAAATAGGATTAGGAGAGACGTGGATCTGCTGGAGCATATCCAGGGGAGGGCCACAAAAGTGATCCAAGGGATGGAACACCTCCCCTGCAATGATAGGATGAGAGAGCTGGGGTTGTTCAGCCTGGAGAAGAGAAGGATCTGGGAAGACTTGACATTGGATTGCCAGTATCTAAAGGGTCTATCAGAAAGAAGGAGACAGAATCTTTACCAAGATATGTTGTGGCAGGACAAGGGGAAATGCTTTCAAACTAAGAGGAGAGATTTAGATTAGATGTGAGGAATCAGTTTTTTACAATAGTGGCAGTGAAGCACTGGCACAGGTTGCCCAGAGAGGTGGTGGATGCCCCATCCCTGGAGGCACTCAAGGTCAGACTGAATGGGATTTGAGCACCTGATGGAGCTGTAGGTGTCCCTGTTCATTGCAGGGGGGTTGAACTAGATGGCCTTTAAATGTCCCTTCCAAATCAAACAGTTTTATGATTCCACGAAGTCTATTTTTGTTTGCTTCACCTCCATAGACAAATGACATAGATGCACCACAAACCAAACTAAATGTAGCAAGATGAAATCTTCTTGTTGCAGGTGTCAATGGCAACATTACAGTGTCCAGAAAAGAGCAGGGGGCTTAGGATGAGATCCAGCTGCTCCAGCCCTTTGGGGTAAATGTGTGGGTGACTATGTGGGTGCCTCACAGCAGCAAACATCCAAGTTGTGACTACAAAAACAGTGATGAGACTGGAGAGGGAAATGTAAGAGGGGCAGCTGAGGTCCCAGGCCCAGAGCAGAGCAGGCTGAGGAGAGGCCTCATGGCAGCTACAGCTTCTCATAGGGAGCAGAGGGGCAGCTCTGCTCTCTGTGACAGTGACAGAGCCAGATAGAACAGCATGGAGCTGTGTAAGGGGAGGGGGCAGCTGGGGATTAGGGGAAGGGTCTGCAGCAAGGCTGGTGAGCATGGAACAGGCTGATCAGGGCAGTGGGCACAGCCCTGAGCCGCTGGAGTTCAAGTTTTGGAACACTGCTCGCAGATGAAGGTTTGGATTTTGGATGGTGTTGTGTGGAGCCAGGAGTTGGACTCGATGATCCTTGTGGGTCCCTTCCAACTTGGGATATTCTATGGTTCTATGATTTTAAATTCAGTTCACCCAACCTGCACTGGCAGGTTGGGCACGAGCAGCCCTGTGAAGAAGTGGCACAAGTAGGGCGAGGAAGAAGAAATATTTCTATGTCAACTCCATTTCTATGGCTTTCTGAAATTCTTCAGACTTTTGAAGTAAAGGAATAAAGCCCTGCAGGAGATGTAGCACTGGACAAAAACTGGGAGATGGTCAAAGGTTACTCAGAAATTTTTCTTGGCTTTGGTGTATAGGTATCACCTCTGCCTACGTGGGCTACCAAAGGAAGGGACAGAGCCTGCATCTCTGACACGTGTCACATGAAGGATGGGTGCTATATGGGTACTGTGTTCAAACACGTGCTATTGTGAATGCTGTTATAATGAAAGGCCATAGGGCCTCATCCAGAGAACCCTTCTGGCCACAAAGACATGAAGCTGAGGATACAAGCACAGCTCCGTGCCCCAGGATGGTTGCAGATAACTGCAGATGTGCAGCACAGACATCAACATTTGGCACGTGGGCTGCACACTCAGCTCTGCTGCTTGCAGCTCCACTTCCTTCCAGGCTGTAAGTATGTCAGCTCAGCATTTTATGGCTTATTACTAAAGTAATGGTGTTATTTATATAAAATGGAGTAGTGCATTGACATTTTCAGCATCTGCAAATAACCCCTTGTGTAAACAGCAGCATAATCCTGTGAATACACACATCCCACTCCTTTACACTCAGTGTTTTGGCAAATCTTGCTGAGTTTGCTGCAGTTGGTGTCAGGGAGGATTTACACGTGAATTTGAGTGTAAACACTTGTGGTTAATGGCCTGCTGAGTTGCTCAGACTTGTTACTGGTGAAAGTCTCTACAATCCTTTTTTTTTCCATGCATGGAGGAGGGCAGAATCCTTCTCAGAATTCATGTTGGTGTGAACATAAGTCTGTCCTGGTTCTCATCGAACACATGGACTCACTAATTTGGTTCTAGAACTTGGCCAAAGTGAACCACACAGGTCTCCTGAACACACCTGGTCCCATTGGTGGCGGGCACCCGTCTGCATTTCTCTGCTCATGCATCCATATAGTGAGGGTTCAAGGGGCATGGCTACAAACACATCGAGCTTTATGGGGTAGGTTTCACCAATGGAGCTCAGCAAAAATTTCAGAGGGAAAAAATAAGGCAGGAAGATGTCAGCCTGACGAGGGCCAGGGTCTGCAGTCCAAATGGGATCCAGGCCAGGTTGGTTCCACAATGGGGACCTGGGAGAAAATGCTACTGGTTAGGATTCTGTAGGTATTTCAGACTTGATCTTGACCTTAACTTACCAGTGAAGCGTTTCTTGAATTAAGATTTCTACATTTTAAAAGTTTGCTACAAATGCTAAACAAATGAAAAAAAAAAAAGGATTATTGAAGTAAAAAAAAAAAAAGAATTAAAATATTAGTATTGCATTGACTACTAACTAGCACATAAATATTGTCTGCATATAGAGTGAAGTCTGGGGGAAAGAGAGTGCCCATTTTACCTTTCGTGTTTAGCGCAGGCATCTTTGTGTCTGTTCACCATTTTCTGATCCCTCGGAATAATTCATGGTGCAATGACCTCTATTTGTTAGTATTTCAGCTTTTACACTTCTTCCTTTTCTCTTTCCCCTTTTGCCAGTCTGTTGTAATTAGGATTTAATATATCCTGTAGTATATATGGGCATCAGCAAAGCAATGAATATTCTTTTATTTTCCCATTTTCACTAACCAAATCCAGCCTGCAGTGCGATTTCCATCTGAGTTGATCTATGCTTTGGTGAGAGGAGTAATAAATAACACTTTAGAGCAGACTTCAAAATGCCTTTTTTCTTTGATCTGAGTAATTAAGGAGTCAAGTTGCTGTTCCTAAGCATTTTCTGATGGAATTACACGAGTTACACAGCTCTTCATTTGTATGTCATTAAACATTATGTTTTATTGCTGCTGTTCAAACAATTAGTACCTAAATATGCCCCATATTCTCATAAAGAGGCGGTAGCAGTGCTAATGTTAATGCCCTGATTAACAGTTTGTTCCCATCCAGAGTCCACCATCATGCCTGATTGCCATTTAATGTCAATCAGATCTTTACTGATGCCCTTCTGAAGTCATTCTCTTCTGCAGTCATTTAACTGCCCAGCAAAGTGAGGATAAGTCAAACAAGAAAGTTAACTAAAAGTGGCATTTCTTTTAACACAGGAATTTTTTAAAGTTCATTACAAGTTTTGGTTATAAAAAGGCCACTGCTTCATGGTGATCAGTCATTTTGACATTTTTATGGTGTTTTTATTACCCCTGGCTCATTTCCATACTAAAGGGAACATTTGTAACAATACTTGCTCTCTCTGTTATGATTAGGATTGTGCTTTTGCCGTGCTTTGTTGGGCTGTTGCTGCGCTCAATAATGCTCTTGGCACACGTCCTCCCAGACCCTGCGGTGTGTTTATTCAAAGGGAAGGAAAAAGAAGTGTCTACTAAAACAATAAACTACTACTGCTTGCGTTAACATGGCCATAACTTCCTTGTTCTGCAGACAATCAGTTAGCAAAGCTGTTAGGTAAACTTGCTCCTTCACTGTTGAAAAAATAAATATTCATGAATCTTGCAGCCACATTTTCCCGTGCTTTATAATGGAGTTGAAGACTATGAAGGATTTTAAAGCTAATAATTTAACCAGAGAGATAAGGATGGGGGCCCGGATCCTGAAAGTAGTGGGAGCTGAGATCCTAAATTGTACTGGGTAAGTATTTAAGGCTGTGCTATTTCAATTTTAATGTTTTTACTAGTGCTGCTTAAGACAGGATGTGAATGTGAAAAGAGAAGTCGTGAATCAGGAATGTTAAGAAAAATTTCTTCTCAGCATTGGCACAGGGAGGTGGTGGAGTCTCTGTCCCTAGAGGTGTTCAAGAACTGTGTAGATATGGCACAGAGGGACATGGGTTAGTGAGCATGGCAGGGATGGGTCAGTGGTTGGACTTGGTGATCTCGGTGATCTTTTCCAGCCTTAATGATTCTATGGTTCTATGAAAGGTAAGGAGGGACAAATAAAATAAAATGGACAGAGAGGACATGTCACAGAGGTTTCCAGGGAAAAGGGAAACCGTTGTTTTGGCTGGTCCAAACAGGTTGGAGCCCAGAAATAACCAGGATTTGGTGTTGGATGCTAGCACCTTCCCTGCCTCCATACCCAGAACAAACCAATGCACTCAATTCCCATATAACAGGCAATTTCTATGGAACATGTCACTAAAGAGCATCTTTAATTTGAAGCACAGTCTTGCATTGCCTGAATCTGAAAAAGAAGTAACAATGTGTTTTTAAGCTTGAATTCATCCTAATGAAACAGATAGCAAAGTTACTGCCAGAATAATGATGAATTGGCCCTTCCTGCAGATGGTTTAGTTTTTGGGTGGAGCAAAGGACCAACAGAGGCCCATTGAAGTCAATGAGCTAAACTAGATTTGTCATCCAGGTACCACAAAACAAAAGGATGAATCTGGGTTTGGGCACAAAATAGAGAGTTTGAAAGCTACTGAATTGCGTAGCACTTCGGTAAAATGCCCATATATGTTAAATTTACCCAAATCTGGTGGAGACCTAAGTATATAATTCTGCCTTTCCTTATGCTGCTCAGCCTCTGAGTCTGGAACATCGGTGTTTTTCTGAATACCTTCTGCCCATTAATGGGGAGGAAGGGAAAAAATCCACAGGGATGCTGTGAGAGGCTGCCTGCTGGTACAAGTCCCAGTTTTCATTGCACTGCTCCATCCGCTGCCACCTGCCCTGGGCCCGTGCTGTCAGGGAATGTCAGGTGCCCCCTGTCATGGTTCAGAAAGAGCAAAGCTTTCCTGCTTGACACCAGAGGAGATGCATTTTGATGTTTATCTGAAAACCTTTTTCAAATGTACGTGCACAATAGAGGCTGCATGTGGGGACAGGTCTGACCCGATAGTGATAAAACACTTCTCTCTCATTTTGGTGTGTGAAGACCTAATACTCCCATATGCCAGAAAAGATTTGTAAGGGGCCATAAAGTCAGCACAGCTCTGTTTGCACTTGCTTTTGGTTCCTTGACAGTGCTGCAGGGGCCTCTGTGCAAACACTGCTCTGTGGTGAGTATTTAAAGAAACATTCCCTGCAGCGTTTAGGCTGTTGGCCACTTTTGCCAGAACAGGCACATACCAAATGGAAGTCAGAAAATTAAATGGTTAAAACAAGGTTGTAATGGCACCAAAGAAACCCTTTTGTTTAATAGTTTTAGAGGATATGATGATTTACCTCATGTAGGTAAATTATCATGTGCCATTTCAGATTGACCAGAGATGTGGTGGAAGTCCCAACCCTGGAGACACTCAAGGTCAGGCTGGACGAGGCTCTGAGCACCTGATGGAGCTGTAGGTATCCCTGTTCTTTGCAGGGGAGTTGGACTACATGGCCTTTATGGGTTGCTTCCAACTCAAACAATTCTATGATTCTATGATTCTATACTAGAGTGGCTGTAACCTGGTGCTGAGCTGGGTTTCTCACTCAACTGAAGTCACAGCTAATTTGTTATTCTATTCAGGGTTGTGATTTATCCTTATTCCTCCCAAAACATGATCTAAAAGCCATGGACAGAAACAGAACTAGTTCCCCAGCTACTGTGTGAGGACACCAGAGTGGTTTGGATTGAACTCAGCCTCCTAAAAGTCAGTGGGAATCTTACACTGAATTTTTCATGAAAAAAATTCATTTATCTTACAAAGCTAGCAGCTTTCTGACAACTGTTGTCATCAGCACTGAAAGATGATTTTTTTTAATTTTTCTATTTTTGGAGTAAATGTGTAAAAGAAATATAAGAGGAAATTTTGCACCATTAAGAAGGACCTGTACAAGATGCGCCAACATTGATCCTTTGTCCTATAGCCGCTATGGAAAGTTGTGTGTTGCCAGCTCACGCACCTCCAGCAGTCAAAAGCTTCTATGAAAGACCATGTGTCATTTTTCATAAAACTGGAGGGAAAAAAAAAAAAAATCATGACAAATAATTCACATTTCAAATAGCATTAAATGGAAACTTTACAAAGCAGATTCAAATTGTTTAATAAACGCTGATAAGTTCCTCTAGGAGTATCAGGCAACAAATGATAGATAATATTTTGGCAGTGAAGAGAAGTGGATGCTTCCAACAATTATGGATGACCAGACTGTGTAGGAAATATGTTTGGACTGTTAATCTTGATGGTTTGTCATTGTTGAGATTGTAGTGGGAGGCACCACTACAGGGAAAACTGTATCAGATGTGGAATTTTTGTAATTGTGTGGTGTTAAATTTTGGATGTTTCATTGTTCAGAATTTAAAAAATAATCTATTAAAATATTTCCAAAAATCCAAGTTTTCCAAAATTCTCAGTGTTTGTTCTGTTTCTAAATTTTTATTATATTTATTCTTGATAATTTTTAGTATTCCAGAAACCAATACAGAGCATATACAGAGAGAAAACACATTATTGCTGTTTTCAACTACAAAGTCTGAGTGAGTTAATATGATCACTGCTTTCATATTTGTGTGCTGGATTATATGGAAATCTGTTTTTATTATTTCCAAGACTGTTGACTAGTTAGCTGTCCCATGACTGTATTTATAATATTGTAAATATTTGGAATATAAAATATTAAAAATATTGTAAATATTTGGAGTTCAGAGACCAGATTTTTTTAAATGCAGCAGCTTTAGTCTTGGTTGCTGCTTAGCTGACACCTCAGCAACGTCAACCTTAATTCAATGGAAACCTCAGCAGATACATGCAGAATTGGGTGGCTCTGAAGAGGAGAAGGCCACAGGTACCCTGGGACAGTTGGTTGCATCTCTCAGTCCTACATCCCAGCACAGGAACAATGTTAGTGCTGAAAATGACTTCATTTAATGTAAGCAAATGAAGGCAAGAGTTAGTGACAACAACCCTTATTTGGAAATCTTTCATGGCCCATCATCTGCCATCATCTCAAGCCAAGAATCATAAGCATTATAACAAGGAGATATACTTGAGCACAGAGGATTACAGTTTTTTCAGAGATTCTTGTCATAAACCCCATAGTGGGTAGAGCTCAACATAGTTTATGATAATAACTGAGTATCGCATTGCCTGTAGCATCAAAAAATGACAGCAAAATTCAGGAGCAGGTGGGCAGCTTTAATTATATAGGCTCCAAAAGGAATAAACACTGGGATGATTTTTACTCTCTGTCTGCTATGAGTCAGTGCACAATAACCCCACTGGTGTTGATTTGGTGAGAATAAAGCATCTAGCCCATATTTAACCATAGAAAGTATCTTTACCCCACCCCTCCCTGTGAGAACAGAGAAAATGGGATTTGTAGGAGGAACTGGGGGTTGTAATGCTGCCAGTGATTTGCACATATCAGGGCTGAAACATCAGATGGAGGAAGTACCCGAACAGCTGTGATTGCAACAGATGTTCTCCAGACAGCTCCGCCTCATGAAGATGTAGTGTAGCAATAGGTCATGTTACAGAAACAGAAAATTAAAAAGTGTGATTTTACATGCATGAGCACTGGCTCCCCAGGCCCAGCAGTATGAGTGACACTGAACAGGGAAAGCAGCTGGGACTCTTCTGAAGAGATCATTGTGCCCCATTTCACCAGAACTTGCTTTTCTAACATATAGATGCAGGAATAACAGGGATTGCAGTACCAAAACACAGAAGGAGTGAGTGCAAAATCTGCTTGTCGTTCCTGCAATTTAAGCATGGTTTCTCAATTTCTCAGTGCCTCTGTTTCAAGGCTTCCAGCCTCTTCCCCTGCCTTCTTCTCTGGGTCATCAAGCAGGGAGTTTCTGGTATACAGATCTATGAAAGGCAATAATGGTAAAACTTGTGTCATCATAGCCTGAAATTTCCCTAGATGTTTATCTTTAGTCATACCATATGGTCAGAAGACCATTTTCTGGTAAACCCAAGTGGTAATCTCCCACCTGGTGCTCCAAGGCTTAAATCACACAACCCATCACTGCCACATAACGCCTCTCAAAGACAGCTCCAAAGCATAGAATCATAGAAACATAGAATCATTAAGGTTGGAAAAGACCACTAAGATCATCTAGTTCAACCATCAACCCATGCCTGTGACCTCTCTAAACCATGTTGCCAAGTGCACATCCATCCTTTTCTTGAAAATCTCTAGGGATGGTGACTCCACTATCTCCTAGGCAGCCTCTTCCAATGCATTAGCATTATTTCTGAGAATAAATTTTTCCTAGTATACAATCTGAAGCTCCCCTGGTGCAACTTAAAGCCATTACTTCTTGCTCTATCACGATCAGGACAGCTGCTGCCTTCTTTTACTTTTGGTAGTGGCTGCTGCTGGTATGTATGCATCCAGGAAGAGGGAGGCTCTACATGAGGCCAAGGAGCACCAAACCTTCCTTTCCTTCACACCACGAGACTGTCCTAACCACTAGGTCATAGAGTTTCTTGAGTTCTTTTCCTTGAAGCTGGGATGTTTTACAACCAGGAATGCAAGATCAATGTGGTCAAATGACAATCAGGGAGCAAAGAGCAATATCTTCATGTATTATTACTTTTCTATCATATATTTTATCTAACACATCCTAATAGGATGTCTTGGGAAGAGCTTGCATCTGAAGCCTCTGTGCAATGTCCTCCCTCCAGCTGCAAACCAACATCCCTTCCCATCCCTTCCCATTGCTCCACCACCAGCACCTCCATCTGCGCAGGGAAACATTGATCAAATTTCTCACGCCCAGGAGGGAATAAAGTTTATTCAATAGCAGACCCCTTGAGAAGTTCACAACTACCCCCACTACTGACTGGTGACAACACTCCATGAGAGAATTTCTCTCGTGGTTAAAAGGATTCTTGGGTCTAGGATCTACATGATATTACATAGATGATCCTCAAAAACACAGCCCATTTTGCAGAGGCTTCTCTGAACTTCTCTCAAATCCCCTGTGATTCATTCTTCCCTGGGTCTTTGGCTCTGCTGTACAAGGGGTCCTACCAATTGTTCCCACATTGCAGGAGAAGACCAGTGAGAGAGATGAGGCTCCACATTTTGATTTATTCATTTGTTTTTGTTTTTGTTTTTGTTTTTGTTTTTGTTTTTTATGAGGGAGAAGGACAGTAAAGCACAGCAAAGAAATTGATTGGAACCCACATGCTGCTGAATGTATTTGTGCTGAATTCCTGGATAATTTACTAGCTACAGAGATGATAGAACCCAGAGTTCAAACTGTAAAAAAAAAAACAAAAAGGGGTGTGAAGAGAAGATGAAGGAGAACAGAAGGGAGAACAATTAAAGCTTCCTTCTGGAAGACTTTTCTAAAAGATAGCCAGTTTTATGTGGTCTGGAATGCTTCAACAGGAAAATCTGCAGGCAAGGAAGGCACAAGAGGCTGTTTCAGGATTTGAGAGGCCTTTTTGAGGGTGAAATTCAAGGAATAAATGGCAAGGATAGAGAAATCAAAAGTAACTGTGAGAGTGTAGAAAGTTAAAGGATGACCTGTAGAAGAGGAGCTCTGCAGAGAAGGACCTGGATGTCCTGGAGGACAACAGGTTGGCTGTAAGCCAGCAGTGTGCCCTTGTGGCCAAAAAGGCCAATGGTATCCAGGGTACATTGGGAAGAGCATGGCCAGCAGGTTGAGGGTGGTGATCCTCCTCTTCTACTCTGCCTTGGTGAGGTCCCTTCCAACCCCTATGGATCTGTGATTCTGTCACCCGTGTATCCTTGAGAATGGGGCATTTTCTCTCCATCCATTGATGGTAAGAAGCCTTCACAAGAGCTGATTTGCTGTGACAGCAGATCTGCCTGAAGGACTTGGTCTCCACAAGCGAGCAGGAAACTCATTCCCTATCCTGTGAGATTTGTCAGGAATTTCTTTTTCCCCGCCTGCAATAAATAGAAACAAGTAAAACTGCATGCCAAACTCTCCATCTCTGGTTTCAGATCGGTTTCCACTGAAATCTTTAATTCGAAGCATATGGGAATAGTTTGTTTCAATTCTGATATCTAAAGATAATTAAAAACTTTTGAAACATTTAGCACTCTGCAATTTCAAACCAAAGGTGCTTCAGAATCAAAATAAATTCCTCATCTAAAGAAAATACAAGAGACAGAGACCACATTATGTCAAGTTGAAAAGAATTTTCTTTTTTAATGTTTAGTCTGGAGATTCTTCCTTCTTCAGAGCTCCTACAAGCAGGTTGCCTTCTGACAAATTGAGTTTCCAGGAAATCTGGCTTTTCTCTTGCTAGTTCCCTGCTCCACTTGGTAGATCCTCATCTCAGTAGTCCTGTGTCTCATCAACCCCTTGAACTTGTGCTGAAATTACCCACACTGAGCTCTCTGGTCGTGAAATTGGTCCATTTACATGGACTGGGCAAGCTGAACTGAACAGCTAACTCTTTGCTTTTGTTATTTACCCAGAGAGTAGAAGAGAGTTAAAGAGCAGCAGAGAATGCAGAAGGAGGCTGTTTGTGCTTTTTTCCCTTTTTTTTTTTTCTTTCTTTCTTTTTTTTTTTTAAAGGGGGAACTGTGTGAACCAGACACCTTCTGTCACAGCCCTGAGCAGCAAGCCGTCTGGTGTATACAAAATATAAAGTATCAGGAAATTTGGAGACTGGGACATAGCCCAAAACCACGTTAACAGGGCATTCAGATGAGAATAAAAGAAACCTTATTTGAGGAGTTATGAAATCACTGCAATATGTTCCACGTATAGAAGGAACAAGAGGTCACTGAAGTGGCCAGTTGGGCTTACACAAGGCACTGAGGGCAGAGAGCTGGCAGTACACAGGCTAGATTGGTGCCAAAGAAATCAAATGTAGTTTGCTTCAGCTTAGAGAGGCCAAGGGACCAATAACACAAAGAGATTCAATTATAACTTGGTCAGCACCCTGACGCTAGCATGTTTCCAGAGCTGGAACTGAAGCTTTTCCATCCAAAATAGAGCTTTTGTGTATCAGTCCAGAGGCTCACCACGTCAAGCTGCCTCTTCCAAGCTGCCTCTTCCTCACTCTAAGCTGAGCTTTAGGTTTTCTTCAGGCCACAGGTGGTTTTCTTCATGACCACAGAAAACCATGCTAGATTGAAAGTACATATCCCACAGGGTACTGCAGAAAGCCTGACCCCTGTCCTTGCACTCCCATTACACCAAATCCCCATCCCTTCTGCATGAAAGACCTTCACACCTGAAGACCCAATTACCCAACTTCCAATACAAATCTCAGTGCAGGAAGTGGTGAGTCTCTCATATCAAAGACACATAGGATAATGTGTGAGGCAAGAGAGTTCTACATAGGATATCCCATCTGTAGGATTTTTGAAGGGGAGAGAGAGGAATGGATGACTAATTTAGTGCTTGGATTAAGAAAAAGTCTCCTGCTGTTAATCCCACATTAAATTTCTCCCATTCAGCATTTTGCTGGTTTTGTTTTGTTGGTTTTTTTAATAGAGAGGCTGGTACTAGGCAGATCCTTGCTCAGGGTACAAGATTTTGTGAACAGGCACTGCTAAGAATTGCCTAAATAGGATTTAGGAGCAGAGTCTAATGCTGATCCTTAAATCTTTCCTGTGAATTTAGTACCATACATACAGGCATTTAGTCTTTGGGAACAATCAGTCCAGCTCGACACGTTTTGGTTTTCCTGTCTCTAGAACGTTCAAGTTGAATAACAACAAGGGAAATCCTGTAAGAGTTTGGCTCTGTATTTGTGTAAACCCTCTGCATGGCTATTTCTAAATATTTACATTACCTGAGATTTTGTTACAAACTTAATAATAAGTGCTGCTGTACTCCAGCAAACAACAAAAACAGGCTTTGGCTTGCACAATGCTTGGAGAGTGGAGCGTTCTGAAGTGTCTGGAAGGCACTTTGCCCATGGAAGTGCATAAGCACACTTGTGTGGTGTTTTGTGCTTGTAGCAGTAAATTACTTCTGCTTTCCCTTCTGAAAAGTTAATCTGAAACATGGTTTCCTGTGCAAAATTAAAGGGAAACTTATCATCCACAAAGCCATAATTCTGTAGGTTATCTGACTATATTTCATGGTTAAGTTGGGGCATATTTTCAGAGAAACATCTAATTTGATACTGTTTTTCTTCTGTTTACTGTTCTTTCCATTGCTCAGATAACAGTCACTATTAATAGACACACCATGAAAGTCAACATTTGGCAATTCTAGTTTGTGTTTTTAATTGAGAGAAGCGTTTCTGAGTCATGTGGGCCATACTGTCCAGATTCAGGCACTACAGCTGAAGCAGTGTGTACTCAAGACTCACTGGATCCAAATCTTTGGAGAGAAGACAGATGGAAAAATCATGGACAAATGGAAGAATCATGTTTGCTGAACACCACTAAAGATTTCTAACTTAATGGATAGATAAAAAGCTATTATAGACTAAACAGGAACAATTCTAATAGGAAAGTTTTGAGAAATCTGGGATGGGTGTACCAGCCTTGAGCTGACCTGCTGAAGATATTCATTGCCACACGTAGTTTCATTGTCTCTAAGAATCATTGCTTTCCTAACTTAAACCTGTTTTAGATTAGACTTAAAAGTCCGTACCATAACATGGTATTTAAAGATTGGGGCAAATGAATAGCAAAACCATTCCGGATCTCTTCCAGGTCTTTTCTTTGCTTGACAGGTGTGGAGGCAGTGCTCAGCAGTAGCACCTTGGGCTGTAACCTAATCCGATCTGGTTTTGTTCTGTGAGTTAAAAAGGTGGCTAATAACAAAAACTTCCATATGCAAACCCAGCAACAAAAATCTGTTTCTTCACAAGACTTTCCCACAGTAATTCCTGTAAGTACTTTATTTCATTTGGTTACTAGAAGCAAAGTAGAGCTAAGTCTCATATCTTCTCCCTTAAGTTCCCAGACCTTCCATAGCCAAAATGATCTTTTCCAATCTTTCCCTAGAAGCACCTTGCCATCTGAAGCCACCTATTGTTGAAGTTTGTCCTAAATAGGACCGTGGACAATATTTTCTGTGCTGGCAATTACTTTTTCTCCCTATAGCTCTATCCTGAGCCTCTGACAAGAAGGAATTAGTATCATTAGAGCCCACCTGCTTATTCAGTTCCTCGTTATGCTGACGAGATCCACCATGCTATGGTGGATCTCCAGGCCTACTACCATGTGCATCAGCAGCAAAGGAAGATGAAGCTGTTAGGGTCAGACTGGATGAACTAATATTTTAAATTAACATATCAAGACAACACATGAAAAAACAATGCAGTTTCTCAGAGAATAGCAATTAGCTTACTGAAGTGCTAATAAAGAGGTAAGCTTGCTGAAGCAATTCAAGGAAAAAGGCTGGGGGTGCATAGAGACTTGTGGAGGAGATAAGGGGAGGTAGAATATGGCTAGATAGTGTGGGAAACTGCAAATGCAGGTCAGCATCTGACAGGCAGAGGAGCAGCACAGCTGGGACCACACTCCTACATTTGGGTGCAGGACCCAATTCCAGCCTACCTGATGATTCTTTATGGGCTGTTAATGTAGCTCAGATATATGAGAATTTTGTCTTTTTAAAAAGCTCCAAGTGGGTGTTTCTGGTTACTAATTAATCTCTCCTAACTTTTCTTGTCTCACTTTATTCTCTTCTTTGCAATTCCCTGTGGGTCCCCAGGCCTGGAAATCTCGTTACCACAAGCACTGTCTTTTGCTCCCTTCAAAACTCACATCATTACAGATCCCAACTTTTCTTGTAAGAAAATCAAAAGGTCAACTTGGAACTTCTCCTGGGTCTTCCTAAGCATTTTAAGCTGTGCAATTATTTGCCCATCAATTATGTGATTTAGGTGTTGCACTGAAAGGAGGGCTCTGCTGTCTGAGGTGCAAATGAGGCAAATAAACCTCAGCCTTCTCACCAGGGTATTTACAATCCACCTGCATGTGCAACAATGCCTCTCTAGGGCTCCTTGTTGGAAAAATAACCATACAACTGTGTGAAAACTAACCACTAATTGAAGGAAGAGTGAGCGTAGGCAGCACAGAAAATACATGAGAGGGTGTTAGCTTGAAACTCCACAAAGAGAATTTCTGGCACTTCAGTTTGTTTGTGGATGTCTTATTTCTTTTCAGCAAGATCTACGTTCTGAGAAGATGATGCTTATGTGAGAAATAAACCATTGCTGAGCATTTGGGTGTTGGTCAGAGCTGCATTACTCCCTGTCTTATGAGAGATATGCTGCAGAGCTGTAAGACCAGGACCAGGTCAGTGAACCTCTTTGTACAGGAATATATCATGTAACACATTGGAGACAGAGTCTAACTTATCTAAATTGGAGGCCTGAGGCAAATTACGTTGTTCTCCCTCAATTATTGGGAATCCCCTCAGTGCTGATGATACCTACCTTTTTCCTTTCACTAAAGCTGTGATAACTCTCTTCTTGGCATTCTTACGTGTGCAGTGCATCTGTCCCTGTCTAGATGCCAAAATTGCATTAATCAAGGCCTCATATATATAGTTTTAACTTTTATGCTCATTGACTATGTACTAGTCACCTGATAATCTTGTCCCCATTCTCCTCTACCACTTATTGAGGTGTGCATTCAGAATCAGAAAGATCCAAGCTGACAAGCCTTGTCTGTAGTAAATAGCCCCAAGTTCATCCTTGATGAAACTGCTTCAATTCAGTGGGACCCCAGCAATGATGAATTCTGACCTTTACACAAAATCCAAGGCAGAGCAAGCAAGGGTGTCTCTGTTTTCTAATTTAAATTTTACACTTGAAGGATATACATACATTTTAAACCCACCTCTTTAATCCTCGCAGCTGAACCATTCAGCTCTTGTGTTGCCACTGAGAATTCAGGCAAAATGTTTGACAGAGGGTGAGAGAACTGCTTCGCATCATTAAAGAAAGCACTAGTAGGGGGCGAGAGTGTGTGACCTCTGGAAGAAACAACCTGCACTGAATGCACCGAACAGTAAAAAGTTGCTAGAAAGGAAGAGGATTAAAAATCTTAAACCATACTTGAAATCGCATATGCTTAAAAGTAGAGAAATTCCTTCCTAATTTGTTTTCTCTCTGTATAATTAGTCTTCAAATATGCTTACTGGAGTGAGCACATTTGTCCCAATAGAAGGAAACAAATGGAATGATGTAACTGGTTTCTTTCAATTCCCACTTCAGTGCAACTTCACAATACCCTTGGACTTCAGGGGATTAAGTTCCTGCCTTGGCCGTGGTCCAGTTACTGGTCATTGCTATTTGTCGATTATCCCAGCATTCCAGAAAACATTTTATCCCCTTCATTAATTCACAATTGACCAATCACATAAATCAGGCTAAGGACTAGTGGACATGTCTACTGAAAAAAGAGAGGCTCAAAGAAAGGCCAGATTAAAGAACAGGTTGAATTTGATTTTTTTTTTTTTTTTTTTTTTAAGATCTCTACTCTTGAAATTGCAAATAATGACCTCTGAGAGGAAGAAAAAAAAAAAAAAAGTAAGAACATTAATTAAACCTACTACTTTTTTGTTTATGCTTTCAAAAGATGAAAAAAAACAGCTTCTCCAATGGAAGCCTCCATTTTCATCAAGAAACATATCTCATTTCCATCACCGTGTTTAAAAAACAGGTTACATACGTAACATCTGTGAATATGTGAATATACAGACACACAAATGCATGTCTATTTTGGGTTTACTGTGCACAATTACTGGGTGCTGTTATGTAGGCAACTGAAGAGTGTCAGCATACTGATGTAAGACTGTATTCAGGATCACATGAATCTTTAACTCAATTAGAGTGAGGAGGAGTCTCAACACTGGTTTCAATGAGAGCAAGACTGTATGGCATCAGCCAGGTAATATATTTGTAGCTGAGAGCCATTCTGGTTGCAGGGCTGTAACTTCTGCTTGAACCCAAGAACCTCCAAGCCACCACCAACGTAATGATTAGAGCTATAGTTGTGGATTCCTATGTTTTCTCTTGTGTTTTGCCACAACACAACCCCGGAGCTGTTGGATGGCAATGCGATTCTTCTTGCCTATTGTTGGTATTTTTAGTATATTCTCCCAGTCTGACTTGGGGGCAAATGTTTACAAGAATGTAGCTGGATGAGTTTTAAATTGTACGCTTCTGTCATGGGTTTCTCCAAGCTCTTTGCATACATGTCTCTGTGGGAACATGTCTCTGTGGGAAGGATCAGTAAATGCTGCCTGATGATGGGTGATTTGTGTGCCCACATCTTCTCCATTCAAGCCCTGGGCTGCTTTGGGCTCCTAGGGAAAAGCAAATTATGTGGTTCCCTTCTTTTGTGTGTTTAATTCTTTGTAATGAAGGGCATGTCTTATTTTCGTGTACAAAGATTGCTCTAATTTAGGGACATGGTTACTACAAGACCATATATTCTTGTTGCAATATTAGTTACAACAGGGAAGAGAAGTTGAAGCTATGTAATCAGTGTGAGACACATTCTCATTTCTCCTCTAGGAGATTGGGATTATCATGCAGAGAGAATACAGAGAGCTTTTCCTTCTCTGCATCCTTAAAGCATTGGCCTTCATGATGAACTTCTTGAAAGACCTGTTAACACTACCTTTAGCAGTGTCTATTTTGGAAGTCAAGTGGAAATGCTTCCAAACTAAAAGAGGGAGAATTTAGACTAGATATAAGAAGGTAGTATTTTACAATAAGGGTGGTCGGGCACTGGAACAGGTAGCTGAGAGAGGTGGTGGATTTCCCATCCCTGCAGACATTAAAGGTCAGGCTGAATGGGATCGGAGCATCTGATGGATCTGTAGGTGTCCTTGGTCATTGCAGGGCAGTTTGACTAGATGGCCTTTAAGAATCTCTTCCAACTCAAACAATTCTATGATTCTAACTCTCTGGAGGTTTTGCATCTCTCAAAGCATGGAGCTCCTTGACTTGAATCTTGAATCTCAGAGTTAGTAGATGAGAGCTGTGGACTATCTCTAAGGAAGTGCATTGTTTAATAGGTATAAGACTGGTGTTGTGACATCCAGAATTGATATACACTTTGGTGTTTCTTGGGACCTTGTGTGACACCACAGTTAACTGATGTGAGTCACACGCATTCTTGTGGCTCTGAGATGTCCTCTTCTAAGCTGTTATAACAAAAATGGAAACCAGACATGGGTGGCTGAAGGGCTGAGGACTCAAGACACTTTCTTATTGCTCAAAATGATGGTAACTGGCTGTAAATTCTATGTGTGTATGAGTGAATTATGTATGCTTGTGATCTGTGTCTGGCATTAAGACTTGCCTGCACCAATCTGATTTATTAAAAACTCTAAGTCTTACAAATGGTGACCATAAGAAAACTGGAAAAAATAGGAATGCTTATTCCTGACCTATACCCAGCCTGGAGTAATTTTAGCCAGCCCTGGACAAAACCATGCCAGCAACTGTTCTAGCAATGTGAGGTAAAGAAACTGAGTTGATTACCCAAGGAATGAAGGACCTCTTCAAGGGAAGGGCAAAAAACTATCCAATACCAGCAGCCCCAAACCCCTAGACAATCCCACGCTGCCTTCAGCTGTACTACAAGGCCTCTTTGGGCCTACTGCCATAAGTGGAACCTAAGTCAATCCCTCAATATCAGTGGATAAATACCCAGAATTATGTTTTGTAATTCCTCACAATATTGGAACAGGAAAATATGTAAGTCAGCATGAATTTAAGTTTAGAGGGTCTAACGAATAGAAGTGGTCCCTTGCTTGAAATTCATTGAACTTAGTGCATTAAATATAGACTGTTATTTAAAATCCCAGATGCAATTTGGCATCCATGCCTAGGTGATGCCTAAATAAGAGCAGATTTTCACCCATCATTATTAAGCATTCCTCTTGGCAAAAGGACAATGACATAGTGTGTTGCTATTACATTTGCACCAACTTTTCACTAAGTACTGATTTATGTTTATTTAATCACCATTACTGGTTTATATGTTATGCCTCATTTCTTTAAACAGTATGACTTTTTCCCCAAAAATATCTGAGTAAAGGATTTATGATGGAAAATCCATAAAAGATTCCTTTTGTTCCACCTAATTGAATTTCACCTCCCGTTAACATTACCTTATTCCTGTTAGCAGCACATAGAATGAAAAGCATTGGCAAGTTTTTGGGTGAGTACATCCAAGAAGTCAGAAATCTTGGCCTTTCTTCTGGAAGGTATTGTGTAAGGCAGACATCCTGGACATGTCCCTCTGCTTTTACTCCTTTCATTCTGTGTCATTCTCAGATACAGAATGAAGTTTTAGGGCACTTGCATTCAAGTGTTCTATAGGATAGAGTTTCCCAAACCTATGTTAGCTCACCAAGCACAGCTACATCTGTCTAGTATGCTAGGGAGTTGTACAACACTAGCAGACTTATTTCTGTAAGTCTTTGGTTCAAGAGTGACTGCAGCCCCAGCACTTACCTGGCAGCATCACATTGCAGCTTTGTGTCGTGCCTTTCTTGTTTTATGCAGCTTGGTGACTTCACTCAGTGAAGTCTGCTTCTGTGACTTCCTGCCTGCAAAGGGCAAGTTTCCTTTGTGCTTTCATTTTTAACCATGCCCAGACAACTGCTATTCTTAACAAAGAAGTGATGCTTTGTGTGGTAATGAACTACCCAGACTACGTATAACTTACTCCTGGAAAGAACACGCTGCTCGCAGAGGTCGAAGGCCCTCAGTTGCCAACAGAAATATAATGTAATGAGTAGAAGGCATTTACTTCTGCTTCTGAAAAAAAAAGGAAATATCTGTGATCTAAAGCTTGCTCCACAGGATGAATAGGATGCCTGACTTACTCCCCGTGGACATAAGTGCAAAAAGTGGTCCTCCAGTGCTTCACTGTATGATATTCACAGTGGCCCAGACATATGAACAGATGCTAACAATGGAAAGAAAGGTCCCTCAGCATGAATGTTGTTGTCCTTAAGGATACTGGAAGACTGAAGAGCTGGGACAGGTCTGTTGAGAACAATGTTCTGATACCTGAAAAAAATGTCTTCCTAGATATTAGGGATGATTTTATCTAGATACCGAAGTATCCATTCTAATCCCATGTACACCTAGCTAAATTTTGATCAACCAACACATCTCATCTACAACTAAATCCTGACAGACTGTGTACAAGAGCCATTTCTCCAGCTGTTTCGTCAGCAAGGTGCACACCCAGTGGTATTTGTAGGGCATCTGTTTCTGTCATGGAATTATTAAAGCTGGAAAAGACCACAAAATGCAGCCAGTAGACACATAATTGAAGGAAGATGTTCTACGAAGATGACTTTATGCTGCTAACAACATAAAGTTATTAAGTTATTTAGGTGGCTTCCATCCCACATCACTCATACAAATTACACAGTGTTAAAATCCTTTTTCTGGATTAAAAGCATGACTTTGTAAGGTATAAACGAGGTTAACTCCTCTCTGCAGATATTACTCTTGGCAAAAGTCTGTCTCATCTCAGGAGTAAGGGCATTCTTATGGATCCAATTAGAGAAAAAACACTGTCTGGCAAGGAAGAATAAAACCTATAACACATGTTATTATACAATGGCAGCTGGAATAGAATTTTCTCTTATGGGAGCGTGTGAGCTTAATGTGAAAGTAGAAACTGGGCTTGTCAGACTTAATTAGAGTGAGAGAAATGGTTTACGGTCAGAAACGGCATACATTATCCACTCCTGTCTGCTGGGGCTGTGCCAGGCTCAGAGGACGATGGGACAGCACCCAGCATTGAGGCACATCCACACAGGCAAATGTTCACACCACAAGCTTCTCACTGGTGATGGTGAGAGCACTGTGGACTCACACTGTAGTTAAAACACTATCTCATCCCAGTGACCAGATGATAGTTCACCAGAAAGTCTCAAACCATATGCTAATTATGAGCCAGTAAAAGGCCCTCTGTTAGACATGGGATATAAGCCAGCATGTCGCAGCTTAACATACACATATTGAAGGCTAGTTTGGAAATTAAGAAGGGTCATCATGGGTAATACATCAGATCTGTCCACCTGAAATACATAAATGGCTGTTAGATACGTTAGTATCTAAGTACCTCGTAGCACTCACCTAAGCTAGAGATTTCCTCTTATTCCCAATTTACGTGGAAGACTATAGGATTTCAGTGGGATCTAGATGTTCAGATACCCTTCTAAAACCTACCGCTGGGACATACACGTCATCGTGTGAGAATGGTCTGTGAAGGGCTGCCAGGTGTGTGCCCATGAGATGGTGGACTGGGAGTGCACTGTTATTGGCACGCTGTCCTGCTGTGTTTATTTGGGCACAAGAGCTCACATGGCTTTGCAGTCAATGTAGAAAGAGGTGCAGATTTACTGGCTGTGTAGGATAGTAGTGAAGATAGGAGTATAAGAAGATCGGAGTAAAAGAACTGTAGTATTCCCACTGGTACCATGCACTGAATCAGGAGTGCACCTCCTTTTCTGAGTTAGGATCCTGGATCATGATGGTGGGGGGATATTTCTCCACATAACAGCTTTCAAGATGACATCAAGGCAATTTTGTTTCCCTTAAGCTTCTGTAAATCTTAATAAATCAATGCAGAATCACAAGGGGGTGGAAAATCTTTAGAGAAAAAGTCAACAAAAGGGGCACTTACCAACCTGCCTGATCACAAATGTATTTGAGACAATTCTATGACAGGAGAACTTATGAAGTGTGAGCAAGAGACTCAGAGGGGCTTTCCACATGCTTTATTTTGTGAGCATGAATAAGTCGTTTTATCCATTTCTCAGAAGTTAGATACAGGATAATATTCTCATCTTTTGCCTTCTGTCACTTTTTATTTTATGTTTCCAAGAAAAGAAGCTGCCCCGAAGACTGATTAGGGCTTAAATCTCAAATGAATTCTCCTGAATGAATGTTCCTGAAAATACAAAAGTAGTTCACTGCATGTCCTCTTCTGCACCAAATCTAATATTGCTACTTGCCATACAGACTAAAGATCTTGGCTTTTGACAGTAAAAGTTGTTGGGGCAAGAGGAAAGAGAAGCTTGTAAAATTTTTAATTTTCATTTTAATTTTTCATTTCCCACTTGGTGCAAAACAAAATGCACATTTCTCAATAGAACACAAGAAAATCCCTGCTTTTCCACCTGACATGGTTATTCATGTCATCATGCTCTTAAGTGAAAGGACATCATGTACTCTGCTAAAGACCAGGAAGGATTATGTCCCTCTCTTCTTGAGGCAAATGTACAACTGGTATCTTGGACTCAGATGTATGCAGTCCTTTGAAATTTGATTTGTTCCCTGGTCTGGTTGCCTGTTATGCAGGGTGGAAGTGGGTGGAACTGTCATGTTGATGTCCCCATTGGTGACCACATGTATTTCAGGAATGCTCTGTAATACAACCTAGCTCATTGTTGACAGCCAGGACTTTCCATGAAGTCCACAGGCTCCTTTTCTTCTCTTCGGCTTGCTTACTTAATGTTGGTCCATTAGTGAAACAGGTGTGCCTGGAGTGGAAGGAGGCATCACTGCACCAAACTGCATCCTTCAGGCAGAGCAGAAGAAGGCACTTCCTAGGGAAGAGATCTCTTGCTGCTGTCTGCAGGCTGTCCTTATATATTCATCATTGCTTGGTATATTACCCAAGGACAAAGATCTGACCAACTTCTAAGCAGGCACTGTGCCATCATAACAGATGAGCATAAATGGGGAAGCCAAGAAGCCATGTATTTGCATCTAGTGTGTTTAAGGGTTAGATTCCCATCCAGGAACGTCGCAGCAGCTGTCCACCCTCAGTTTACGTGCCTATAGTTTAGGGGGATCTGCCATCACTAATCCAGCTTCAGAGCTGGTTTAACTTTCAAAAATTAAAAATAGCACTCGCTGCTCCATATGGAAAGTAAGTCTTGACCCATTCACATCAAGGGGTTGTGTGGGTGAATGGAGGGGGGCTAGCATCAAAGAATGGCAGGGCAGGGAAGTGCATTGACCTCCATTTGTCTTCTTGTTGGGAACCACTGCAGGATTGTATTAGGAATGCCTCCACACACTCTGGCTCTGGTCAAGGTGCCCAAGGTAGGGTTTGGGCTCTGCTAGAAGATCTCTGTTTCCCTGCATCAGAGAGATCCAGATTCTGCCATCCCATTCCACTCCTCTCTATGGCTCCACGCTGTTCCATGTCAGATCTGGTAGTTAAAAATTTACATTTTAAATCTTAAATGGCCTATACTTAAAAGTGTCTAAGGTCTGGATTTCAGATTTCACTACTGACACACCTCATTGAAGAACTTAATTTCTCAAAAAAAGATTACCTGGTATTGCAGGTATGTGGATGCAGCTCTTTCCAAGAAAGAAATATTTTTCTCCAAGTTAAATTATTGCATTGTAAGAGTATTTAGAGCCTCAGAGCTAGAACTAATAAAGGATTAATTGATAGAAAAAGGTCAGCCAATAGAGAATGTACTTCAGAAGTTTAGTTGTTTGAGAGGAGTCTGGATCTCTGGTCTGAGGACTGTGGATTTTGTGTTTCACAGATTACTTAAGAAAGGATGTGAGCTGGTCAACACAGGAGAAACCATGCTAATTAAACCCAAGGTAAGATTAAATACAGGTCAGTGTTTGCCATCTTGCCAACTCCTGAAACCTCTAGTGGTGATAGCCCAAAGGCTAAAGCATCTTGATTCATTTCCAATCCAAAGCATGGAACCTTACACCTCAATCTCTATAATGCAAATATGTACCAAACATTACCAAAGCTCAGGTTTTATCCTACTCTCATAAAAGACTATTCTCTATCTAACAAGATATCCAGGGAAGACGGCTGCACCTTTTCATACCACATGATCTGAGTGGGAGCTCACCCTGCAAGCTCTCTCAGTGATTGACCCTGCAGGGTTTCAACATGAATTAGGTGTCTTGAAGAAAGGAAATGTACTCATCAATACAATTAGGACTCAGAAGAGCTAGATTTTACACACAGGCACATCCTAGATACCTGGACTCTTTTGAGATTTAGATGCTCAAAGATTCTGTGACCCTAAAATATTTCATCTTTGAAATCTTACTGGGCAAATGTTGCAATAATATTATTATTATTATTAATAATAATAATAAAAAATTAAAAAATAAAAATTAACAATAAATTAACCAAACTCCTATTTTTCGAAGTGACTTAAGCTTAGTGACTTGAGATTTAGAGTTTGGTTGTACAAAAATGTCATCACAGAGGGAACCAGAAGGTGACTTTATTTCGGTGAAGGTGAACATGAAATTCAGCATGCTCTTACCTGTGGTAGTGTGTGAAGTAGATCAAAGCACTGGGATTAGCTGTCACACTGGAGTGCTCCCACATATAGTTGTCTTGATGCATCCCCCGATCTGTACACGCAGTCTTCTCATGCCTTGCCCATGGGAACATGTTTTGTGTCTTTACCCCTCAAACACAGCTGGAGATGTTTTCTATCACCTGAAACATCTTCTCTTTTCCACCTTTCTCTGCTATTGCTTATTTTCGTTTTCTTTCAGCATTGCAAATTAAGTCCCATATGGTACGTGAATTTGAAGCTCACATGGGAGAAATGCAGCAAAACTTGAAATTGTGTCACAGAATTTTCCAGGGGCCCTTGTGCACACCATTATTATGTCATATTTGCAGCTAACAAGTGACCTGTTGGGATACGCCCACCACAGTGTAGTTATCACAGCCATGAAAACTAACACACCTCACTGTGGTATGTGAATTCTTCTGAATTACTGAGTTTCAGACCATAGGGTATGAATAGTGTGTGTGTGTGCGAGAGTTTTCCATATTTTCTGAGAGGAGAGATCATCTTAGTGTTTACTGTATCTCTACAAAACAGATCTATCTACACAACAGTTAAGTTGCCACTTTAGGGTGCTCTTTGATTCTAGCTCATCCTTTTTGTCACAGCTGATGAATTTCCCCTAGCTCTACTCCCATAATCTCAGTAAATTCTATAGTTTTGAGACTACTCACCATGTGCAAGCACTGTGTGCTGCGATGTAAACCAGAGAGTAATTTCTGCAATCACACAAAAACAATTAACAGAACAGGAAGAAAGGGGCCATAAGATAAATAAATGTTAATTTTGCAGAGTTATTGGAATATGTCAATGGCAATTTTTAAAATCTTTTATTACCTGTGTTATTATATGCATTATGATGTGCCAAGGCGTCCAGAAGGTGTGTAAGGGCAACACTTTCATAGAGTTTTTAATCCAGGAATTCAGGAGCTCTCACAGTGTAGGATTTACCCAGTCTCCAGCCACTGCCTAAATAAAGGCATGCTGTAATTTTGTGATACTCATCATTGATCTCATATCATGTGCAATATTTCTTAAACTTGCAGATCATGTAGTTAAAAATGAGGCCAGATTTGTAAAAATGGGTGAAATCCATCAAACAAATTGTTTGTTGAGGTCAACATATGAACATTACGTGAAGTAGGGAGGGATACCCTTTTGTTCAATTCAACTTTTACCATCAGTTCATGCTTTCCTTCTTGGTAGCTTAGTGGTTTTCTGTCTGTTAGCAACAGCAGAGTGCCTTCCCCAGAAATGGCTGTAATCTCTCACCCTCAAGGAATGGTTAAGACATTCTGCGGAGGAATTATGACTTATTAACTCGGGAGCAGCATGGGGAAAGTCAGAGTTATTCTTCATCCAGGCCAGAGTGGGGATGTCCACAGCACCATCCTGCTTCACACTCTCTGACTCCTGCTGGCAGTGTGGCCAGTGCAGCTGCTGGCATCCAGCCCTGGCATCTGGAGTGCTTGGGTGTGATGATGAAGAAAAGGCCTCTGTTACAACAAAACAGAATAAGACTTTGCTTTCTGGAACTTTCTGGACTTGCTCTATTCCCCAGCCACCGTAACAATCCAGCAAATACTTTCTGAGCCAGTTTTCACACTGCTTCTAGGAACACACAGAATATTCAACCAAAATATCATGTGTCATCTATTTGACCTCTTGGCATTCATTGACATAAGTTTACCTCATAGCTACTATTTTCCTAATAAATTATGTTTAGGGTTTGTTTTTCAAGCTTCAATGGAAAATCCCAAATTGTGTCATTACAAGAGTAAACACTCCTACACGCTAAACATGTTCTGCTTTCCATTGCTCTGCTGCCAATGTCTGGGGGTGACAAAAGGCCTGAGAATGCTGAGTGTCAAGAGTAAAGTACAAGAGAGCTGCAGCCAACGTGGAGTCTGGAGCTGTGTGTTACTGCAGAGCTGAGTAGCTATTGCCTGATCCATCTACAAGAACTCAATAATCAAAGCTTTCCTCTTAATTGACAAATGTAGCTGTCTAGCTGTCCCTGTGCTGATGAGCTGCTGGATGCCAAGGGAGTGGTGGATTCACCATCCCTGGAGATGGTCAAGAAAGGTGGAGATGTGGCACTGAGGAACATGGTTAGTGGACATGGGGATGGGTTGAAAATTGGACCTTAGAGGTCCAAATTGGATCTTAGAGGACTTTTCCAACATTAATGTTTCTATTATTCTAAGGGCTGCTCTTCCACAAAAGAGATAAATTTAATCTGCAGAATGCCAAGTAGATCATAGAGTCTGGCGTGCGCATCTTAAACATCTGCTCGGTGGACAGTTCTGGACCAGCCTGGAGGAACAGCCATGCACCGTAATTCCCTGTTCTTTCACCATCTGAACCCAAGCTCTGTCTTTTTGGAAGTCTGAACTCAGAGCAGCATTTCAAGGAAATGAAGGGATTGAATTCCAGAAAGGCCTTGGGAATGCAGCTGGGTGATAAGGTGCCTGAGCTCGGCACCTTAGGCTTGGCTGAGGTGCTCCACACTCTTGTCAGGGGCCACACCTGACACAGAAGGTGTCTAAATTTCTGTCAGAAAGCATAAGCAAATTTTCCAAGTTCTGGAAGTGCTGTGATACCTGGATACCTGCATTAATCTCAAGGGATTCCCATACCAGCTGTTCCTCTTTCTCTCTCCTGCCTGAGAACCAAAGTATGGGAGCATTTAGATTCATGCTCATCAGAAAGTGTATGTAGGGGTATATGACATGTATGCCAAGGAGGGGCAGGGAGGGATGAGATAGAGAAAGAATATGTTTTCCAAATCTTGGATTCAATCTCCTGTATTTTAGCCATGTTTTCACTATGTGGCTGTGCAGGAGAGTTGGAGGAAAGGTGGACCAGCCTTGCAGACCTGACAGTAGTGTGGGACTCAGAGCTAAGTTATGTACTTAACTGCACGGCAATGTTTAATTTGCTGTCAGTTTGTCCCCTCTACCTCTAGGATCTTCTTTCATATTTAAATACAAGTTTAAGCTGCAGAGTCATTATCTGAAACATATTCCAGGTCCAAGCTATTGTACGAGAAATCAAAATGTATCCTTAAAAGGCTGATTCTTTGAGACAGGCTTTTCCTCCAGTTACACTGTTTTTTATCCCATTGATTTCATCGGCATTTTCCATGTGGAGCCAACTCTGAGATCTGACCAATGAATCTGAGTTCAAGCAGGCTGTGTCCTCAGCTGCCTGTGATTTCCTGGGTCCTTCTGAAGCAGCAGGTGAACATCTAAGATCTCACTGTGAGATCTTGGTCTCATCAAAATAAGTGACACTTTTGGAAAAGGAGACTTCATTGTGGCCTTCCAATACTTGAAGGAAGCATATAAACAGGAGGGGGAATGGCTGTTTATGAGGGTGGATAATGATAGGACAAGGGGGAATGGTTTTAAACTGAGACAGGGGAGGTTTAGGTTAGATATTAGGAGGAAGTTTTTCACAGAGGGTGGTGAAGCATTGAAACAGGTTGCCCAAGGAGGTTGTGGATGCCCCATCCCTGGAGGCATTGAAGGCCAGGCCGGATGTGGCTCTGGGCAGCCTGGTCTGGTGGTTGGTGACCCTGCACACAGCAGGGGGGTTGAAACTAGGTGATCATTGTGGTCCTTTTCAGCCCAGGCCATTCTATGATTCTGATTTGACAGAACTGACAAACCTTCTATTGATTTTCGTCAGTGAATGCGTTTGCTAAAAGCAATTAGATCTCAATAACAGAAACATAAAAAGTGTCTCAAATACTGATGTGGTCAAAGTGTTCATGTTGAAATGAGAATACTTTTGCAGAGATGTCTCACTGGAAAGAAAGTGAGTCAGCTTTGAGAAGGATTCACTCAATGCTTTCGTATTTATATTATGCTTTCAATTGCCCAGAGAAGTTGTGGATGCCCCATGCCTGGAGACATTCAAGGCCAGATTGGATGGGATCCTGGGCAGGCTGATCTAGTGGTTGGCAACCCTGCCCATGGCACAGGAGTTGGAACTAGGTGATCTTTAAGATCCCCTTCAACCGAAGCCATTCTATGATTCTATACGCAGAGAATTACTGGACGTGGCATTTAAATTACCTCCTCCCAGCCCTGAAAAGGGCTTCTCACAAGGTGAGCATTCAGATACTTCTTTCTCAAGCTGGGCACATCACAGCAGAGTTTCCCAAAACTGCTAGTCACTTCAGAAATGCTTGGCTCTGGGTTCTGTCTTGAAAGCTTTTCTTGACGTATCCAAAGATAATCTCTAGTCTGCCAGAAGGACTCTGGAAACAAAATATTAACCTTTCATTTTTTGTTTCTGTCTCTACTGAGTTCAGTTGTGCTCTTAGGTAAGAAGCAGCTTGGTTGTGCTAGGAGCTGCTTTGCTCAAGCCTTGCACATTCCCAACTGTTTTTGCAAGGAGAGAAAAACCAGCTCCCCACCAGGATGACTGCTTCAGGGGAGCAGGAAAGGGGATTGCTAAGGTGAATTTTTACACTCTTTGAGTTTTGTCTGTTCTTTCTCTTCATGCTGATTGCCATCCAAGACATATTCAATCTTGCTCTGTAAAAGGAATACTTTAATAACTCAATGGCTCATTCACCTAGCAGAACTCAGATTTTCCAAGGAGAAATGCCAAGGTGGGTCTGAGAATCTACATGCAAATAGGTCATGGGATATGTGTGACAACTTCATGGCTCTCTATAACACTGTTATTGTGAGAACAGCAACATACTTTTGTGTGTTAATGCAATGACTGATCCATTTTCCAGAAATCCTTACCTTATGGTAGATAACAAAAGCATAGATGAAAAATACAGTGCTTATTCATCCCCACACAAACCCAGCTGTTTCCAGATGGAAAGCTGCTGTAGTTTCACAGTTCGTAACAATAGTATGTAAAATTTTAGAGCTGAAACTGTACTTCTCCCACATACTGATGCTGACTGCTGTAGATGTTGTCACAAGCTGCATGAAGGTTAGAGCTGTGTGGCTAGGTAAGAAATGGGATGCCACCTTCACCTGTTAATGGAAGGTGACCAGCTGTAGACTGCATCAGTGGCCTGATTCACCTTCACTTTTCCAGCTGTTCGCAAATAAGAAGATCACAGAACCATTAAGGTTGGAAAGACCAATAATACTGTCTAGTCCAACCATCAGCCCATGCCTGTTACCACTCTAGACCATGTCACTCAGTACAAAAACTACCCTTTTCTTGAACACCTCCAGGTATGGTAGTTCCACCACCTCCCTGGGCAGCCTGTTCCAATGCACTGTCACTCTTACTGTGAAGAAATTTCTCCTAATATCCTCCCTGGTGCAACTTCAGATCATTACTTCTTTTCCTATTGACAACATCTTCAACAACTGAACTTGCCTGTACATTTCTTCAGTGCATTAAGGAATAGAGCATCTATCAGTATTGCTCCCTAGAAAGACAAAGGAATTGTTCCTTGAATTGAGTAGGTGAGTAAAGTGACTGAACTGGAAGAAAATGATATCAATATGGACACATGCCAGACCAGTTAATAATAGTAATATGAATAAACAAGCACCATCAGTATGAAAAAAGAGCTGGAGTGAAAGACTAATAAAGAAGAAAGCAACATTAAACATAGCTCTGTAAATAAATACTCTGTTTAATGAGACAGAAGAATCCAGAATGAAGAAAAGTGGAAAGGGTGTAACTACAAACATTGGGATTTAGGAGGTGTGAGCAGGGAGAAGAAGGCAGATCAAAAAGGGCAGCTCTAAGAAAAATGGGAGCAGAGTCATAGGAAAAGAAAATGGAAAACTGAGAGTGTAGCAGGACAAATAATGAGATCTGGAGTAAAATCACAACTTGCAGAGAGGTTATACCGCACCTCATGGCACAACAGTTGGATAGAAAAGATAGTTTTGCAAATAATGCATTGTGAGGGGATAAAACAGCAACAGTTTCAGATGGCAGTAGGCCATGTGGTCCATCTACCCACTATATCTGTCCACCATGGGATGTATTTTCTCTCCAAACACCAGACTGACTCATGCCTTAATGTGTTTGCAGTTGCACAACTGCCTTTGGATGTCTCTGAAGCATGCAGACATTTCTTTTAACCTCCAGCCTCAGCCGCTGTTTATGAGCTTTTGATGGTGTTGTTTTGCATGTTTGAGTAAGTGAGAGTCAGACCTCCTGACCCTGTGGGCTGGAGGGGACCCTTCTCCTAACTTGTCCAGGGATTGTTAGCTCCATTTAACAATATAACTGTCCCAGGGCAAAATCCAGTGCCACTGGAGCCACTGGGATGGTTGCCATTAGTTCCAGTGGATCCAGAAGTCAGGGCCAAAAGTGTCTTTGATCCAAGATGGGGAGACATTTGCAGTCTGTCCAGCTCATAGAAGCTGTGTTCTGTGATTCATTTCCCTTTTTCTGTACATTGTGAAAGGAGAATGGCCTTTGAATATAAACATCCACTGGATGTGTGTGGTTTGCATGAGATTTGTGCTTGCTGCAAACTGTATGCATGTTAGAACCAAAGTCATTTAAAGCCAGACAGGCTCCTCTTAAAATGACAACTCCTAAGCAAAGGGCTCTTTAAGTTCAGGTCTGAACTTGCTCTTTACAGAAGAGAGAGAGCCAGAAGCATAAGGCAGTAGGAGCCAGGGGAGTTTTTCCACTTCCCAGAGAAAAGCAAGACAGAAAATCGAATGTCTTTTCTGCAGAGTGAAGGGGGGCTGACCAGAGACCTCCTGACCCCACCTCTGCTGAGGTTTAGCGTGAACACTGCTCCATCTGGGAGCATCCTTACCAGACCAGAGGGCATGGCAATGGGCTGGGGAAGGGCTCCCAAGGTTGTTCTGGTGAGGAAATGTCAGAAATGGCAGCTGCTTGTGGTGGGGGGAGAACATCAGGTAGTAGAGAAGTCTGTGCCTGCAATAGGTTTGTGTCCTTGGAACAAACAGAAGGATGAGAGAGCAAGAAAAGAAATCCAGGGATGAAATGAGAAAACAAGCCAAAAAGTCATTTGCAAGAAATAATTTTGACTTCTTTTTTCTGATTTTTTTTTTTTTTTTGTATTGGCTACTTTTTCTTTTGAGCACCTTGAGTGTCATTAAAAATGCATTTATTTCACTAGCTTGTGCCACAGACTAATTATATCCTGCACAGAGCACGCTTGGACTTGACTACCCAAAAGGGACAGCTTGAACTGGATTCCTTAAAAAGAGTTTTTTGTTTTATAGCACTATAAAAAATAATTATGTTATTCAGTCCCAAACTCACAATAACCAAAATTGTAAGGCACAAAATCCTTTCCTCCAAATTTGGATTTGCTAATTTTCTCTCCTATTTTTTTCCTCTTTACGCTGGTCTCAGAAGATATGTCATTTCTTCATCTGGAGGTGTCCTGAATTAATAAACTAATTGTTATTATTATTATTGTTAATATTGTTATTATTTTAACAGTAATGCTGAGGTTGGCCAAAACTGCATAATTGATTCAGGAAAACACTGATTTAAAAATAACATTTAATCTGATATTCTATGTCTCGGAGGTCCCTTTCAGTGAGGTATTCTGAAAACATAAATGCAGGCAGTGTTGGCCTTGAAAGAATTTATCTGCTGGAGGCTCTTATCCTACTGATATAAATCGGTGCCCAGATGGAACACACTTTATCTTGCAGAAAGTTGAGTACTGCTAAAGATTATTGAGCCAAAAATGACTCCAGCTATATCTTGGCTCCCTGACTTGAGTTGTGCTGTTGATAACACTCTGATTCGTAAACAGAATGAAGAGAGCTGCTAATGAAAGGGGACCAAACCAATGGCACATTTATGGCCATTTTTCTGATTGCAGCTGTGCCATAAATAACCTGAGACAGCCCTCTTTAGTAATTGTTTAAAATCTGGAAGCATAGCTAACGATTTCCAAATAACAGGACTTTCACTTCTGACAGGATAGAAGAACACAGGAATTTAGGGTGTGACTGAGAAATGACATTCCACAACTGTACTCTGGTAGCTCTCCAAAGGCTTTGCTCTGTTTCTGCGCATGTATCACTTAGCAGATTTGGCCTAATACAAAGCTGGATTTTGTAAATCCTGTCCATAAGTGTATTCTCCATATGATTTAAACTGTTGGGATATTAGAAAAAAAATTTTCTCCTTATGAGTGCTTGGGCACTGGAATAAACTGCCCAGGGAGGTAGTGGAGTCACCGCCTCTGGAGGTGTTCAAGAAATGCGCAGATGTGGTACTTAGGGATGTGGTTTAGTGGGCAATATTGGTGATAGGTGGATGGTTGGACTGGATGATCTTGGAGGTCTTTTTGAGCCTCGGTGATTCTATGATTCTATGATTATTTGAAAGCATGAGCAACATCCTGTATTCTGGGTTGCCTCTGAGCACAAGATGTTCTAAATCCATCAGGCTTTTGATATATGAAGGATATAACTGAAAAGATACGAAAACAGACTGAGGGATCTGGGCTTGTTCAGCCTGGAGAAGAGAAGGCTGCGGGGTGACTTCATCACAGCCTTCCAGTACCTAAAGGGAGCCTACAAACAGGAGGGGGATCAACTCTTTACAAGGGTAGGTAACAGCAGGACAAGGGGAAATGATTTTAAGTTGAGGGAGGGAAGATTTAGGTTGGATACTGGGGGAAGTTCTTTACAAGAGAGTGGTGAGGTGCTGGAACAGGCTGCCTAGAGAGGCAGTGGTTGCCCCGTCCCTGGAGGTGTTCAAGGCCAGGTTGGATGGGGCCCTGGGCAGCCTGGTCTAGCATTAAATGTGGAGGTTGGTGGCCTTGCCTGCAGCAGGGGGTTGAAGTTTGATGATCCTTGAGGTCCCTTCCAACCCAAGCCATTCTGTGATTCTATTATTCTATGAAAACAAACCACCAGGCTTTTCTACATTTGCCTGGAAATATGCTTGAATACCCACAGGAGAAGGCTCCCTCTGTCCTTGGCCATGCAACCACCAAATGGTGAGACCATAACATAAGTGTCCCAAGAGGAACATAGCCCAGCAGAGCACCCAGCACACCCAACGCCGAGTCACAGATTGAGTTCAGACTAGGCAGAAGCCTGCTGGAAACAAAAGCTTTCATTAGCTGATTATGTAGCTGCTTTTTAGGACTGAAATTTCAATTGGAGGCTGGAAATGGATTTATACCAGGTATGTGTTAGCATGGTGCCGAGAAATCTCATTTTAAATTCCAGACATTGGAATTTAAGTCAAAAATTATTCACGGCACCTTCTCTTCTTCCTTTCCATCAGTTCTCTGACAGAGAGTCTTATCCCTTCTGGGGAGGTAGAGCAGAACTATTCCTTTCTGTCCCACATATTTGGTGGGTATCTTCCTAGAACAAGAACAAATCATTGAAGATTTCTAACTAATTAACATTAACTTTGATGTTAGCCCCTCCTAAGCAGTGACCTGTCTTACAAAGGGTAAGGCTTCTTACCCTATGATAAGAAAACATGTTATTTAATCAATATATTTTCCAGTGTATGTGTTCTTTGGCAGGAATTGAAAATTGTCTCTTTTGAGTGTGTGTGTGCATATGTGTGTCTGCACAGGTCTGTGTGTATGCGCAGGGATTCCTTTTTCAGAAAACAGAATTGTTGGACATGGATAGGAATGTATCTGGCACCTCCGGTAGAAAGACTCAGAAGAAAATCAGTATTGAGGGAGTTTTGCAAGATATCCAACTGTGACTGCTTTGCGGTTAACTTTCCATTCCAAAATTGCTAATGGTGAGCTGTCCAGACCATGTCTCTGACCAAAGAATTTTGGAATCGTGAGAAAACAATGAGTTAGCCGTTAGGAAAGATTAACCTCCTAATCTTAATCCTTCCAACTATCACTTTACATAAAAAGGCATTCATGTTTAAACCACTGCTAAAGACTCTTGGATAAATTTCTCTCTATCCTAATTCCAGTGAAACTGTCACTGCTACTTCAAATATATAGTGATTTTATGTGACTTGGCTACAGTTATTATTGTAATAGTATTAGAATTGCCATCTTATATTGGTATCCTGTTAATATTGCCACACATCATATTTACACAGAGAAAACTTACAGACAGGGCAGACAAAGAACTGCAGAGAAATAAAGTATTTTTGTACTGTTTACATAGGCAATAAAGATTCGAAGTAATAAGTTCATTTAAATACAGAAGCATAAAGAGTTTGAGATCGAATGTGAAGCAAACCCTGCTCTACTAAAGCCCCCTTCAGCCCTCCCTGTTGCTTTCCACAGCACTTTAGTGTTTAATTCATTGTGGAAAGGGCAGTCTGCCCCTTCTGATTTTGCCAGTGTACCCACAACCAGAACAAAATGTAACAATTCAGAATAACTGAATAAATAATTTCCCAGAATAAGTCTGCTAGCAATCCCTTGTATCAATAACTTTTTAGGCATAGAAGCACAAAGGTGCTTAGTGCCTGTCACTTACTCAGGCATTTTAATCCCTGCTGATTTCCTAAACAGGACCTCGACTTCTCAGTATGTTTGTAGTTCTCAGGCTTCAGGTTTTAAAAATAATTTCCAGCTTTTTTTTTTTTTTTTTTTCCCCAAATGTTAAAAGAATAGCCCTGCTTTGTTCAGGAGCCTACCTGGCAAATACTCGTCCAATCTCCATCAGCACAGAATTATCTGGTCAGTGACATAAAGTTGGCAGTTACAATTTCCCTTCCTTAACATCCTCTATCCATACAGCTGCATTAAAAAAATAGACTTTTTAACTCTTTTAAGCATTCAGGAACAGGCTGGATGGGCCTAGATGGAGGTATTGTGCCTATAGCAGGGGGGCTCTTAACTAGGTGATCTTAAAGGTCCCTTCCAACCAAAACCATTCTATGATGCTATGAACCAATGATTATGCAAACTGTGGAGACAGCAGCTAAATCTTCATGCAATTAAGAACATTGACAGCAACATTGTGGTTCGGTGGCTCCAGATTTGGTGGCAAGACAGGAGACAGCTGTGTTAGCATAGAAGCTGCCTATATCCTTCCTACCAATTGTTTTGGATAGGCCCCGTTGATCCACGTGCCCACTGACCATCTGACTGCAGCTTTCAGTTAAGTACATTTTGAAGAGGAATAAAATGGAAAAAAAAAAAGTCCATCTCACCCAGCTTTGTCTTCTGGGCTGTTGTCAGTAGCATGGGGGTTTGGGTGGGGATCTCAGGGCTCAACCCATCATCAAAAAGGAATGCTAGCACTGACTGCATTGAAACCACCACAGAGATGCAGACCTGACTGATGAGATAGAGGGCTACAGGGAATGTATGCCATACCCCACCTGCTAAGCAAAGGTAACTTAGCATGAAGGCTGAACAGCTGTAATTGTTATGGTCACAAGCTTGCCCCTGGCACCCTTTGCTGTGAGTTTTCAGACAGCAGAAGTGGTCAACACTGTCCTTGACAAGAAAAACAAGCTATGAGAGATGGAATAACTGCTTGCAAGCATTACAGACAGAGGTGAAGGTAGATGTTTTTTTGCCATTTTAGAGCCTCTCTATCATTGTACTGCACCAAACTAAATTCTGTGTAAAGAAAGAAAAAGGATCATTTTGCTCTTAAAAGCTGCTGTGCTACCAGGAGAGCAACGTGGTTAAGATCACTTTGATCCCACTCTTTTTGCAATCCCCTCAAAGAACCAGATGACTTTTTTCACACTCGGTGGTGGTGACAGATGCCATGTCATGTCATTGAGAGTGACATGGGGTCCTTCTGTCTGTCCTGCATCCATCTGATCACGTGGTGTGTCTGGTGCCTCCACTGCACTGCACAGAGGAGCAAAGAAGAACTACCTTTCAGGTACTTTGAAGGAGGCCATAACATCTGCATGCTTTGATTGTCAAATACAAGATTTGCAGTTTTGAGTTCCAAGACAGTACTAGTGAAGGCAAATATTTGGCAGGTACACCTACAGCAAGAGGGAACTGGGGAAACAAAGTTTAGGACATTCTTTTTAGAATGTGCACTCATAGGATCATAGACTGTTTCAAGTTGGAAGGGACCCATAAGGATCATCAAGTCTGGCTCTGTTTCCTGATCCAACTCCTCTGATTCCCCACTCCCACTCGCTGTAGGTGTACCTGCTTTGGGCTGTTGTGCTCATTGCATAGTATCTCCAGCTGCAGAAATATTGGTTGTGACAGCAGGATGGAAGATGTGTCAGGAGGAACAGGAGATAAATGGCATGGAAGCCACACTAATGTTTTTGTTGATGATATCACTGGAGAGCTAAGGCTCATTTATCTCATTGCTGAATGAAACAAATCAAAGGTGGCAGCTTCTCTAGGCTATATGCGCTACCATGTCAATAAAAATTATCCAGATGGGAGTTTATTTTGCCACATCACTTGATGCTTTTAAAAGAATTGGAAAAATTCTTTAGTATCTTAGACTGCTTTGTTGCATTTCTTGTTATATTTGGGTGCAGCAAGCAGCAGTGCCCGACCAAATTGTTTCTGATATTGTCTATTACAAAAAGATGAAGAAAAATGGGAAAAAAAGTTATTTAAATTTTCTGGAACTGTTCCCACCATCTGTGTTCCAAATACACCTTCATGCCCCTTGTAGTGCAATACTTAGGTTTCCTGGAGAATTTTCTCACCCACCAAAATAGCTAAGTTGTGCTAAGCAGCATGAAGAGAACATGACTGTAACAAAAATGCTGTCACAGCCTGCAAAGTGACTGAGCACCTGGTGGGAAGGCAGGGAGAACCCAGGGAAGCTCAGGTGCATGCAATGAACCTGAGTGACTGTAGAGGGTGGAGCCAGGATCCAGCCCTTCCCAGAGCTCATTTAAGGGTTAGTAGTGGAGATGAGGGTATTCTGCTGCAGACTCCTGCCTACCAGAGATCTTTCATAGGTAAGTAGTTTTTCTTCCTTTGTTTTTACAGCTACTGTATTTGGCCTTGTTCTCATTTGCTTCAGTCTAGGATTATGCCGTCCTACTGTGATACTTTCCATTGCATTATAATCCTATAGTGATTATGCCAGAAACGGGGATGATGTCTGCCACAAAAACAAACCAAATCTAGTCTTAGTTCAAAGTTATAAAACCAGACTTACACTCATGGCTGGTAAACATTATGGATTTCATACATATAGATAAGAAGACATATGTATGTGCAGACTTTTTAAATATACATAGGCTACCTATGTTCATAAAGGTGCTGGCAGTAGTGGGGTGGAAGTACTGTCACGTACCACAAGACAGATGACCTCATGTCTGTAAGTGCTACAGGACATGTCCCTTCAAAGCCTAGTGCTGCTGAGGCTGATGCTAATATCTGGTGTTGGGCATAAATGGTTTTCTTGAAAGCACTGAGGCTCCTTATCTACCCAAAGCCAACTCTAAAAGCCTGGAGCATTAGTTAACAGAGATAACAGTGCTTAAATTTTGTTTGTAGTTCAATAGTGGGTTTATTTTTATGACTGTAAATGAATTACACAGTCAGAAGAGATTAATCAGTTGTCTGGTCAGCCCTCTGGGCATAACCTGGACTACCAATTCCTTCCAGCCATTCCTGTATCAAATACAACAACAATAGACAAGGAAGTGTCAGCTATCAAACAGGCTGAAAGCACTTTCCATTGTTAAGTAAAGGATTTCCTTATGATTTCCCATGCCAAATAATAAATTGTGAGTTAAGCAGTGTATGCTATAACAGTCTTGAGCTACCGTGATGATATTAAAAGTAGATGACATCTTTACCACCTCTTGTCATAGCCAGCTCAGGACTACCTCCACTAGTTGCAAGGCTAGGATTAACCCTTCTCTGGGCTTTTACTCCAAATGGAAAATATGGAAGAGGAAAAGGGATTTCTACATTTCATGTTCCCACCCAACAGCTGCCAGGATAGGCAGCCCTTCAGAGGGCAGAGCTATGGCACAGCCATCTTTTCCATTTCACTGATAGCAAAGAATACAAACTTGTTCACTGCTTCATAAATACAGTAAGTGTTACTTTTTATGGGCTCTTTCTTCCTTTCTGTCTCTCTTTTTTTTCTTTTTTCCCCCTCCAACAGCTAGAAAAGACTAGAGATGAGGGGGAGAAGGAGGACTGCAGGGGAACCCAGTTCCCTTGGGAAAGCTGTCGTACATATGTACAGGAAATTGAATGCAGAAATTATTGCATGTGAGGCTGTTAAAGAAGTGACAGGGTTATAAAACAGATCTTTCAACCGCCACCCATTATGGACATTCCAGTTGTGAAGGGTCACATTTTAATACAAATCTGCTGTCCCAAATTACATTTGTCTTTTTCCATAAACTAGAAGTCAGCAAAGATTTACAAGAAGGTAATTTTCCTTCTTGTTATTTTAACTCATTTATCTCCTCTATGAATTTCAAACAAAGAAGAAGGAAAAACCCACTGGTTTCATAGAATTTATTAGGTTGCAGTGTTATAATGGCTTCTGTTCTTGAGCTGCTGAAATGTCTGTGAAAACTGTAAGGATCTCTTTTAAACATACTCTAGACTTCATAAAACGGATAATGTGGTGCTGCAGAAATAGAACACAAAATCTTATTATGCTTGATGTGACTAATTTATTACCTAAATTCCACACTCCTGGTCTGATATTCCACCGTTTGCCATGTGAGATTATGGTGCACGCTGAAAGTGAGATGGCTTGTTTCTAAATAATCGTGACAATGAAAGAGTTTGATATGCAGGTCTTTAGTTACCACTTGGTATTTTGGTTATGCTTTCCTTTCTCTTTCTCTGCTGCTCTTCCCATTTTCGAAGCAACAGATGAAAAGATGTTTCAAGACCATTCACAGAATTAGATTTGAGATTATAGTGTAAATAGGTAGACGAAGTACCAGTTAATTTGATTAGTTTTGAAAATAGGTGAAGGGAAAGCAAGCTCTCAGCCCTATCAATGCAATCATATTTCAGAAGCGTGCTGTTCTGTGCTATTATTTTTTCCTCACGTTTATCTGACTTTTGCTATCGGCAAATCAAAATCTGATCTTCCAATCTTAACACCAATTCTGATCTAAATCCCTTTTTCTCACTAGAAGCCAGACACAAAACATATTTTTAAACACTGCTGCTCAGTTTATACCCTGGCAATCACTGTTTCATCTGGCTGTTCCAGTTCTATTCATTATTCCTTCAGAGTCTGTAAATGTCCAAAGCAAATCCCCCGAGTTTTGCTTTTAAGTCAGCAAATTCAATTTCGGTGGCTTTATGCAAACTCTGAAGCTCTGCTGGAACCAGTTGCTAGGAACTGCAGCTCATACTTTGCAGAAGCTTAGTCTTGATTTTGCAAAGTGCTTTTGTGTAATCAGTCAATTAGAGCTGTGACCAGTGATCCATATCAGCAATTGATAGCGAAGTGCAGGATTGGTACGCTTGGAATCCAGGTTTCAGTCTTTCTGGTTAGGTAGCACCACTCACACAAAAGTTACGCTGATTTCTTGAATTTCTTGACTAAAAGCATTTGTATACAACTCTGCATTAATTAGAGAGAGTTGGGAAAGGATTTGTTTTAACGTTTTTACCTCCATTTGCTCTATTAGCAAATCCCTCCCTGCTGTTTTTTTTTCTTTGTAACATCATCTGGAAATGGAAATAAATGCAGTGATACGATTACAGTCAGTTAACAACCAAATCATGCTTAAAATACATTTGTTTGTAATCTACAATGGGGTAGACAAATTGTTTTATATTTTTTTTTTGCACAAGCGTAACTTTAAAATGCGTATTAAGCCTCAGTAAATTTTGAGTTAGTGAGCACTTATTTAAAAGCTGCAAATCTAGCAAGACACAATAATAGCTGAAATTCTATGAGAAAGAATAATGGGAAAAAACGTCAGAGATTAGCATTATTTTATACTTTCCCCTTTCAGTGACCTCTCTGGATCATTGTTGCTGAGATCTTTATTGGTATAAAATGCTTGCACAATTACTGGCAATAGATGTTGGATGCAAATACATTCTTCAGTGCTTACAATGCCAATAGAAGTTTTATTTGCAGTTGATAGTGATAGCTGTTGACTTTAAATAATTATATGAACTGAAAGTTACTAATGCATCTCTAAAGCATAGCTTTAAGTATCTCTGAGTTTAATAGTGCCATTTACTACAATCTGGATGGCAGAGAGCATGCTATGGGGAGCCATGCACATGGGTGAAGTGGCTTCCACCTTGGAGGAGCCTCTGAAAGCAGTGTCAGGAAAGAAAGCAGCACAGGTACAAACCTGCTGGCACTAAACTGTTCTGGGACTTGAGAATTGTTCTGTAAATGGGCTGTTTATCTATATTTGCCCATAAAGACAGCACTGGACTGTTCTGTGTATGAGTACAAGGGAGAAAGATTCCATAGGAAATAGCTGTCCAAAGGGAAAATGGCACCAGAAGAAGCAAGGAGTGGGATGTGCCTGAAAGTCATCCTTCTGCAGATGCTAAGCTTCTGGGTGAGCATAGAGGAGAACGTAATGCAACAACTAAAACTGCTCTGTGAGCTTAAGACACGTTGGAGAAGTAGAACTTCTGGGTTGCTGCCATGGGGACTGCTTCTGCCCCTTCGTGTGGGCTCTGCCCCTCTGATAACAAGTGTCACATCTCCACTGCCTAAGCACCAGAGCTGGTTTGTGCATAGGTGCCCTGGGGCACTTTGGGTATCTTGATGCCAAAGTACTTAAGCATCTGAACCCAAAACGAAGCTGGAAACTCAAATTAATTCCCTGGGCTCCCTGCATGGGAAGAGTGGCTTTTAAAACACAGACAAACCAGTGTGATGTGCTTTATCTGGATAGGAAGCTCATTCCCTTTGTAGACTGTGGTCACCAGGTACAGGAGTCAATGGAATGGGGCACACACTGTTTCTTCAAGGACTGATGAATGAGAGACTCAGTCTCTGTTGGAGAAGAGTGCAGGAGTTCTATTGCTATCTCTTTGTCAGCAGTGTGACAGAAACAAACCTGCCAGTGAGAACCAGGAGTCATTTAATCATAGGTTCATAGAATCCTGGAATCATAAAGTGGTTTGCATTAGAAGGGACCTTAAACACCATCTAGATCCAGTGCCTGTGCTGTGGTCTGGGTTGCCATCCAGAAGATCAGGCTGCCCAAGTCCTCTCCAGAAGTGCTTCACTCATAGACTTATTTTGGTGTTGTTTGCTCACCTGTCCTCAAGGAACTGGCTTGTCTTTAGAAGGAAGGACACAAGCATGCTAAACCCCTTCTCCTAAGCACACATCCATCATCTCCTGCTCTTCTAGGGCTTCTGAAGAGAGATTTGAACCTGTGACAGTTTTGAGAAAGGGACTTGACCAACTGGGGGCTTAAACAGAAAAATGGCACCCTCCTGTGGCAACACTTAAAAAAAGAAAAAACAAAAAACAAACAAACACGCATTTAATAAATGCAGTGTCTAATTCAGTCAGTACATGTGATCCACGTGCACATCACTAAGCCTTTTGTAAGGGATGATGGTGACCTTCTGCTTAGGCCAAAAATTGCCTTTCAAGCTGGGCTGGTGAATGAGGCCTAACTGTGGGCAAAGACCCTCCAAGGTCAGGCAGAGAAGCCTGCAGCGAGTTGTGAGGCGGCAGTTTGGCTGCATGGAGCCACCCTGCATCCCAAAGTCCATGTCCAGCCAGCTTCAAGAGCCTACATACTTTTTTTGGACTTGGCTCTTTGTCAAAACCATAGGGTACAGCGCCTGCATGGACTTCAAAGGAAGGACACCAAATGTGATTTGGCCCGGGCCATTTATTGCTAGCATCTTTGTTAGATATTGCTGCCAAGGGTTAAAATGTTTACATGCCCCCTGATTTTAAATGGACTGGGTTGCATGTCAGATGCCAACGGGAGAGACAGCTGGAGTATCTAAACCAAGAGCTTTGATCTTAGTATCTGTAAAAAAGAGGTCATTTGGTCTCCCAGGAAGCAGAGACATTTAGAAGGTCCCTGTACAACTCATGCAAGTATTTTATTAACGACAATTCTTATTCAAATGTAGGTAGGTTCTATTACTACTTACTGAATGCATATATGCATGTATATGTATAAATATCTGTCTGTAAATATACATGTGTATATATATGTTGTAGATAGACTAAGTTGTGTGCTTTTGTATGTGTGCATTCTAATATCCCGCGTTTCTATATGTACTAATCTGTTTATTTCATTTGCAAAGACATGGCCATAATTCAAGCACGATGTTTATCTCTCTGTGCTTTTGACAATAACCTGAAGCACTCACTGCTGAGCGAACGCACATCTTTGTGCAACGCTGTAATTGCAATAAGCCTGTACTTCATTCTCAAGAAGATGCAGGGATGAAAACACAGTCTTTGTTGTCCTGTAATCATGTCTGACATCGATTCAAAAGAGAGGAATTCTAAAATATGATATTGCACAAGGGAAATATTACTATTCTTTTAGTAGAAGATTTTGTGGTTAGTTCACAATGCAATTAAAATAGCCACCAGATGTTTATGACTTCAGGCAGCAGTTAGCTTTAGTGTCCCTGATCGTTCTCCTTTGTCAAAATAAACACTTTTTTTCCGTGCTGGAGAAAAAAAATCTTAATTTTTAAGCATACTGGGGGGGATGGTCTGTATTTCCATTTGACTGCTCATGTTGCTCTATGACAGGCTTGTAAGCAACGATAATCTTAAAGTTAAAATAACATTTCTCTCCAGGATGAAATAAGCATTTTACTTAAGTGTGAGACAAAGCCTACAGTATCTTGTCATTAAACTGATCTGTGAGAAATAGTATTAAAAAATAATGCAGCTTTTCCAGAGTGTCATAAATCTGGAAATATACTTTTTTTGTCCCCTGTTGAATAATAGAATTATTAATATGCAATTTATTTTTAAAGACACATTTAAAGAAAGCCTGCTGTGCTCCGACTTTGTAATTTTCCTTAGAGCCCATTATTCTTATTTGTTTCAGGGCTATTAATTTTGAGGCCACATTATATTCAAATTATCGTTGATTACTAGGCTCGATAAGTGATCATAGTTTGCATTTCATTACCCAAAAGGCAGCTAATGAAGTTAGCTGTGCACTAACATTTGGAGAAGGAAATTATTTGGGCTCTGCAAAGCAGATGAAAAAAAAATAATAATAAAATGAGCTGCAAAAAGTTATGAGAGCAGCAGGAAAGATCGAGGGGGGGGGGGGGGGGGGAGAATATCACCAACGGGCATCCTAATTGTATAATTTCAGCCTCCTAGAGATGTCTGAGATGCTGGGTTGATAAAATAATGGAGAATTTAAGTGAAAGGTTCTGAACCATCTCAGACAATGTGGGAATACGTGAGAGAGAATATTACATGCTTGAGCTCAGTGTTAAATAGTTAAGTGACAGCGCAACCTTCAGAAACACAATAGTGGTGTTTAAAACGAATCACACTGAACAAAGGCATGAAGAGGTAACACAAGGCTTGGTGTGACTTGTGTGTGCTGATGAAGGCTGTGGAGAGCTGTGTTAATGTGCAGAAAGCAGCAGTTTCTTACCTAAGCTGGGTACTGGCACGGATTGCAGCTAAGAGGGGATCCTGTAAATATTCAGAGAGAAATAAGCAGAAGGATGTGAATTTTCCAGGCTGTGCTGAACCCTGAGGACTCAGTGAGAAGATGTTCAGCATCTCCTTCACCAGAGCCCCTTAAGACAGAATACAAAGATAACCCTGAAACAGCATTTTGTATCCTGTTTTGCAGACTTTCATAAAAGTGCCATCATCCAGCACCGTGGGGCTGTCCCACATATATCCCAAACTTCCTTCTCCAGGTGTTTGTCAAATTCAGGAAGCTGCTATGTTTCAGCTCAGACGAACAGGCATTTTTCCCTGCTGCACGGCTGTTGCTTTCTGTGCTCTCTCCTCGTGCTGCTCCTGTTGCATCTGCTCTAGCTGAGAGCTGCAGATCTGGGCGCTCATCAGCTCCAGCTGACAGGCGCTCACATACTGCTCAAATCAAAGCCTCACACTCCACTCAAAGCCCCATGTTTCATTAGCTCCTCAGTGCTGCTATTGTGAAAGTTGTTCAGATTGAGGGAGGGTGTAGGAGGGAGTTGGGATTTTTTAATTTTTAACTTGAGAGTGCAGTGTTTTGGGATGCACAAGCCGTGCTGGGTTTACTGGTAGTTGCTGCTTCGGAACATTTGCATTTCATCCCTTGTAATGAGGGCAAGTGGATTGCAGTGGGTCGGCTAGTTAATGCAAGTCACCCCACATCCAGGAAACTGTATTTTTGTAGAATACCAGTCAGTCACATTTACTCAGACCAGGGCACAATGCCAAGAGCGAGTCGTGCCTGCGTCCTCATGCTGGGCTGTCCAAGTTAATGGAAGGGCTCATCTTGGTGTGTATCAAATCCCAGAAGTTGCATTTAAACTCTGAATGAGAAGTGAAACCCTGAAGCATGTGCATCTCCAGCAGTACTTTTCCCCCCCAGAAAAAGGTTGGTTTTTTTTTAGCCATCCTTTTCTGGTTTAATAATATGTATCTGTACTAGCGTGCAGGATTTCTATGCAAATATATAACAACACAGTTCTCTGCTTCAAAATACTTTCCATCCCAAAGAGTAAACCTCTTTTCCTCAGCTGCCTCTTTTCTACCCTCTTACTGAAGAGGAGAGCACATCGTCTTCACACTGTTTCATTTTTATGCTGTGGTAGATATTTCCTAACTAAAATCAGTGTCAGTCATTTTTTGCAGTGTGTTCCAGTCTGTGCTGAGGAATTCTCCCATGATTGTTGCTGTACCTCTTTCCTTGCATAATCACCCAGTGAAGCTCTCATTCTTCCACAGTTAGGAAGAGGTACAATAGTTCCCTTGTTGTATTTTTGATTCTTTTCCAGCAGGAATTACTTTTCGACATAATCAAGAGCTGCACAGGAGAATTATGAGCCTTGATTAAATATCAGTATTTCCTTCTGTCATTTTTCAGTGTGTTATCTTACCTGTGCCGCAAGAAGTTCCTTATTGTTTTATTATGAGAAGTTAAATAGTAACACCTGATCTCACGGCCCAGTGTTGTTCACTACATGGTGTGTTTTTATCATGTCCTTCCTCCTCTCTGCCCCCTTTTGGCTTCTGCTTCTTAGCTCAGTTTGGATGCCGGATCTGCATCTTGCAGACACTTACCCACTCTGATATTCCCCCTGGGTCATTGGGACTGTTCAGATGTGCAAAGTTACTCAACTATTTGAGTGTCTGGGGGGAGCAGGGCGTGAAGCAGAGCGTGCACCAGGCAGGCTCCAGAAAAGCTTTTTCTGAACCGCAATGAGTTTAACGTGTTAAAATCCACAAAATGCAAGACAGATGGGAAATCATGTTGGCTATAAAAGATAAGAACGCTTCGATAACTTCTGACTCTCCCTTTGATGTTCTCCATGCAAAGCCGCACTGGTAACAGGGTCACCTAATGCAAAATCATAAATAAGCAGGGAGGCAGCGTGCAATTAGTCACCATTCAGAAAGTGTTTGAATAAAGCCCAGTTTTGCCCTGCTGGAGCTGTTGAAAGTTGTTTGTATAACAGCCTCCCTGTTGCCCAGAAACAGCATATGAGACCACTGAGCATCTGCAGAAACTCAGATCTGGTTTGTTTGACTTGGACGTGCAGTAAAACTGACTTTAAATGTTACTTCAGCTTTGAGTCAGTGATTACCCTCGTAGTTTTACAATCCATGCCTGGAAATGGGATGTTAATTGTTGTTAATGAATCTGTCCACCTGGGTAAGATCTGTGGGGCAAAACTCGTAGGATGTAATAGCTCTATCTTGCCTTCAGCATCCCCTTCCAACCCTGTTGTTTCTTGCATTTGTGAGCAACGCTGTCAGATCTGCCAGTTCAGATGTTGGAGTTTTCTTCTCTATCCAGGACAGTAGTAAATTTCTATCCCTCTCTCAACTGTGCTTCCATGTGATTTTTTTTTTTTTTTTGGAGCATTACTGACATTCAATTCTTGCAGATATCTTTGGCACAGGGAAAGGTTGCTGATGGGTACAGGCTTTGGGGAAAGTTTACATATTGAGCTGGAGATCTCTATTCCTAAAGCAAATTAAACCATAGTCTAGGTGAGAGTGTTGGTGCACCACGCTGCTTTATCTCGGTGGCATTTTTTTGTGTGTGATTTCTGTTCCATTTTTTTCTCAGATTAAATTTTCACTCACCTTTCTTCTACCATCACAGCTTAGGATCAGTTGTTACCGTTTTTCTTTGCAGTCCATTCACTGTGCTCTCCTGCAGAATGAGATTTCATGGGAGCTCCCTCTGGAAATACTGAGTACATACATAAAAAGAACTATATTCTTATTTGAGGTGGAGGCAAGAAAAAGTCTTACCTGTTTGAATCACAGGAGAGAGTTGGATTTTACTTTTTTTGAGTGTTTTCTGCCTGATGTCCATGGAGGTGTTCAAGGCTGGGTTGGGTACTTGGTATTTTGATCTAGTGGTCAGCAACCCTGCCCATGGCAGAGAGTTGGAAATAGATGATCTTTGAGGCCCCTTCCTACACAAGCCATTCCATGATTCTGTGGTTATTTGTATGGATTCGTATCATATCTCTGATGTTATTTGTATGGGAAAAAAAACCAATATTGAATTCTGAGATTTTGGTGCTATAGTTTATAATCCCATTAATCTCTTTGGGCCCAGAGACAGGAACTCCTGGAAAGTTTCCCATGAGCAACTGCTCAGCTTGTGGGGTCCAGCTCTGGACCAAAGACCAAAGCTGTCTTGGTGTCACAAAAGTAGGTAGCAGTGGTATTTCCAAACTCACATCTTCAAGAAATTGAAATTTGTCTGAGGGAAAATCAGGTCTGAACATGCTGGGGCTCATGGAAATTCATGCTCTCAGGTCCAACATTTTCATCTTACTGATGAAACAATTATTTCAGCTTAATCTTCCTCCAACATCAGAGACTGCAGTGACTTTCTTCTGACCCTCTATGTCACCTTCACTGTGTTGTTGTCCCTTGCATCTTCTCACATTTTTGAATGAGATCCATCTCCTTTTTCTGCAGCCTTTTCTACCAAGTCTGAGCTAGTTTGCAGCTATATTAGATGCTAGGATCTTTTCCTAAGCAAAGGGAGGTTTGTAGCTTGCATTCCATTTTGGATGGGATGGGGACCTGCCATTCATCTTGATTACATTCAAAGAGCTAGAAATTTTATGGGAGTATGCTGTGTCTTTTTTCCCCCTTAAAAATAAACACATGAATAAATTAAAAAAAAAAAATTCCGAACCTTCATAGTTAAGATCATGTTGCATGTTGTTAATACTTCTAGCAAAACCACCTCTGCTTTATCTTTATGCAGGTAACCTTGCTGCCCTGAACTTGGCCCCTCAGTACTGAGAAATAGTGACCTCAGGCACACTGTGAATTGGCTTTTTTATGTTCATACAACAACTTGGCAAAAAAAAAAGGGTTGAAAGTCATCTTTATCTGATGTCATTCTTGCTATAAAAGAACAGGTTCTGCACAGTGCCCACCCCATGCTTTAAAGCTTGTAAAATGCTTTCTCAGTGCTGGGCTACCATAGGGTTCAAAGCATAATTCAACTGAAGTGGGATGTAAGTGGGATGTGTACTTGGATTAGATGACACACTAAAATTAAAATTATCCCCGGAGATCATTCGCTTTTTAAATTGCAACTCAAATATCTGAACACATTTTTTGCAAATTCTGCTGGTAACAATTTTTGTTATCAGCTTCAGAAAAAGAAAACACTTTGAGTTTGGGTGACGATTGTTCTCCCGCAGAAAAAAAGCCAGCCACAAGAACTGTTCCAAAATCAAGTTATGGGAAGATTTTATTCCAAGAAGCATTAGGAGTCTGTTCTTCCTCTATTAATCTGGACCCAAAATCTGAAAGTGACCATAAAAATTCAGTATTTGATTTTTAAAACTCTTCTGTTGTTCCAGAGAAGTTTTATGGAACAGACTGAAACTCTTTTCAGCTTGCTTTCATTTCTTTATTATGCAGTTAAAGTGTCTAACTTCTGAAATGGGCATTTTAAAGACAGACCAATTATTTGTTTATTTTCATATTTCTTTAAATATAAAATAATAGAATATAAAAAAGCAATTTTTGGAATGGGCAATGTAAAAAAAAAAAGTCCCAGTGAAGGTTTCAGTGTTGAATTACTGAGTGTAGTAATTGATTTGTGTCTCACTCGTGTGTTAACATTTTCCTTTGAATGAAGAAAAACAATAATTTCAGGACCCACATGGAATATGAGTGCAGAGATCTCAATTACAGAATTACAGGTACAATCAGTCTTATTTGTTTTCTTATGTTTATATCATTTGTAATGAAGAAGAAAAATCAAAGCATACAAAAAATTTATAGTGCTATCTTAATTTCCAGAGAAATCACATTGTAAACTGAACAATACAGTCCTATATGTAATATGTAGAATATTATTTGTAGTGTGTTATAATAAGAAATAAGTATTAGATAACTGTAAGAATTACATGAAAATTATTATTTTATATATTTTAATAGTTATTTTCAATAATGCTTTATTGAAATGCAATTCTGTTTACATTAATAAAATATAATAAGATAATTATATTACATATTGTTTTTTTAAATTATACATACTATTTATTAATATTAATATTATTAATGTTCTTTTCCATACTGAAGAGTAGGCTAGATTTATTTAATGGTTTATGCTTATGGTTTATGCTTAATACATGTTTTTATGTCTAGATCATATTGCATTCATTTTCTTAGGATTTTGGAATTTAAGGCAGGAAGTTTTCTTTATTTTGCAACATTACTTTATCTTTACTGAATATGCAGAGCTCTACCTGGGCTGGCATAGTCTGATTGTATGTTGTATAAACGCTTCTTGGGATTTCTCTATAAACAAAATATCTTCTACACAGCTACAGTCTTTTTCAGAAGACATTTTTCTTTTTATTTTATTTTGAATTTTTTTCCACATTCACTGTTAAAATCAAAATACACACACATTTTTTCTATTCTACACTGACATAGACAAAAGAAGTGTTAAAAGAAGACCTAACAAATTAGGAAAGGTTAATTTAAAAATCAATAGCATAGTCTGATGTCTGTTCTCTTTTACACTGTCTATGTGACTTTTAAAAAGGGCAAAAAGATGTTGTAAGGATTGTTATTAAAGCTGACCTTTGGACAAATGAAAACAATTACAGAGCTTTTGCTTTCATTTTTTTTTCTACGTTGTTTCTTTGCACATTTTGATGCAGAACTTAACCAGCAAACTCAGTAATATGAGTTTTTCCCTTTTGAAAAAGAAAAACCGTCCTTCATACTGAATTAATTATCTAAGATTCACTGCCTTCTGTTCTTCTTTAAGGAGTTTCATAAATATAATCCGTCAAAATATTAATGAGAATTGCCAGATCATTTGGCTCCTCTTTGGTGAGCTCAAATACCAGTGATCACCTCAAAGAAAAAAAAACACCCTAAATTTTGAAATCTTCTAGAAACAAACACCAAAGCTTTTGATTAAATAATGGCTTTGGGTTTGAGGAAAACAAATAATGGCTTTGCCCTTCCTCTTTGACATCAGTTGCAATCATGGCAGCATTCAAGTTTTTGTTTTATTTCCTTTCCCAGTGCTCTGGACCACTGTGTCTGGATTTTGTCTGATGTCATTTTAAGCTTGACCAGTAGAAGGTGAAGATCAATGTAAATAAATTCAAGGGCAAAAGTATGGGGTAGTGACATGTCCGCAAAACAAAAAATAAGGCTCTACAACAGCTGTGTGGTATCAGTTTTGCTCGATGCTGCGAAGACCTGCGGCATTACGCAAGCTGACAAGAAAAGATTTGATGCATTTGATAGCAGGTGTTTAGGAGAGATCAGTAATGTCAAATGGCTTCACTATGTTGGGAACATCAAGTTTCAGGAGAGAACAAGAAAGGAGAAGATTATGGACTTCCTAACAAGGAAGTGGCTTTTGAAGGTCTGATCACCCAGGGAGCGTGGAGCAGGGTTGGGTGGTAGGAGATGGTCCTGTGGGCTGGTTCTACTCTCCAGGCTTCCCAGCCCATCCTGACTCAACAAAACGTTGGTGAAGTCAGGCAAATCTCTTCTAGATTTTGACTTTTAAACCTATTTGCTAAGAATGGCAAAGCCTTGGGCAAGGGCTGTTGTTTTACTTCTCTGGCATGGAGGATGTAGTTGTTACTCACAAATCTGGTGGGGAAAGAATTGAATGGGAGCATGAAAATGAAAGACAACTTCTTTCAAGATACTGCTCGCCAGCAAGAGTATTCATGGGAATCAAGGATTTCCAAACCAGGCCTCTAGGGTTTTGTAATGCATAGACCATGCAGGCAAAATGGGGTTTTACAGACTGTCAAGCCAAAATCTACATCAATAGGCTCCGCTGACCTCAGTGAACCTTGCACAGATGTGAATCAGAGTGTAGAAGTCACCTGTTGTTTGCATTCTCTTTCAGAAACAGCCTTTGTGGATGTAGCTGGGGAGCATCTCTTGAAAACTGTAGCTCAAGAATGATAACTTAAAACAGATGGGAGCAAGAAATAAAGCCAGACCATATGGGTAGAGTGGACCTGTTTGAAGCAAGTGCAGCCAAATGTATTATGCTGTAGTAATGTGTGAAAGAAGTTGTACTAATACATGGGCTATCTGTAAGTTGGATTTTTTTCACAATTGAATCAAGAAAAGGAAATGTCCTCTGTATGAATGGCAGTAAGAGCCATATTTCAAAAAGATCCGTGTTGTTATATCAAGCAATGTCAAAAGTAGCTCATCATCCAAAGTAGGATTTTACCTTTGTTGTTTACAAAACTCTGATTTATCTTTCAAATGTTCTTGAATAAGAACTAGTCTAGAATTTATTAATCTTTTTTTGTATGAAATCTATTTAGGCTGCAGCAAAGTAGGCAGTAACTACAGCCAGACACTTAGGACATATACTCAAATCTCTGTCAGCCATAGACCTGTATCACTGTTTTTGGATTACTGTATTTTCCCTGACTTTTCCATGAAAAATTTAGGATAGCCTTCCAAAAATAGGTGAGTCTAAAGTGTAACAGTTTAAGTAGTTAAAATGTTATTTCTCTGCGATGTTGTATGGTGTACTTTTAAAAGCATAGGAGCACTAATCCATGAGTCCACAAAGAGAACTTGCTCTAAAATTCATTTAAAACCAACGATACTTACCCCAAGCTATTTTCAGTTGAAGTTGGCTTTAGCATTCAATGAGAGCAAGTAAAAATATTTACTCAGGCAGCTAATTGGCCTATCAAACATCCAGCATTCAGAAGATCTCATGACAGAGCAAACACTCACATGAGTGCAAGGGGAAGGACAGACTGCCTTTAGCAGGACCGCAGCATGCCAGGGCTCTGCAGAATGAGACCTGGGTAAGGGCAATGACATTTAGCAAATTACTATAGAAAACTGATAAGGGCATGATCCTTTTTTATGCTGAAGATCATGTATAATGCCTGTGTGCTGTGCCTAAGTACCTATTCATAAATTTAGAATGAAAGCTCGTGGTAAGATGCTGACAGGTGCCACAGAACAAGTAATAAACCCCTGCCCCAGGCAACAATGTTCGGGCACTGGTTTGTACCTTGCAGCCTGGTACTGCAGTGGCCAACAATTCATCCCACATAGCTCAGAAGGTGATGTAGCATTGATGTAGGCCAGGAGGTTGACTGAAGATGCAGTTTTTGAATCATGAGATTAACTCCTAACTATGTTATATGCACTCTCTAACAAAAACAACATCCTACTGGGTGTATTTCAGATGAGTGTGCAGAAGTGTAGCATGCCACTAAAAAGATAAGTGATGACTGTTTGCATGTCCTTTAGCATGTTTGTCATGTCAATTAAAATAATTCTGTTTTAGTGTTAGTACGAGTAGACTCTAAGGTAGTGCTGTGAAATTAATCCATGCCATAGTTTCTATTTTTTCTGACCACTCTTCTCTCCCAGATATTCTTATAAGGTCAAGAGAACGTTTGGGAGGACTTTTGCACAGACTGATAGCAGCCCTTTCTGGAAAGTGTCTCTGATTATATAGCATTTCTCACAGAATAAGCAATACACCATTTTGTTTGGGGTTTTGTGGCATTCTAGATCATAGGATGGACGTGGCATAGCAGACTAATCATAGTGTTAAGTGTTAGAGTTTCAAGAGAAGGCACAATTCTATAGGTGAAAATGTACAATCATGGCCACAGCCAACTGTTTCCCAGCCCATAAACTCCTCTATCAGGAAAGACTCACTAAAGAGTCCTTTGTTTACCAGGTCAGGAGGTGCTGAGGTCTCAAATCAATGAATGACCTTATGTTATTACTGCAAGAGATTTCTGTGGCAAAATGGTTGCTATGTCAAAAAGACTTTTAGATGAGTGGAACATGAGTCTCCATGTCTGAGTTCACAAATGTGGCAAAAGTCAGGCAGGAAGACGCTACAGTTATAATTTAACTTTTGACTAAATGCTTATTGATTGTTGGGTTGTTTTTTTCTTTTTTTCTTTTTTTGTCAGAATAACAGTTTTGCCCAAAAAAGAAATCTTCCATGGGAATTTGGACAACTTTGATTAGTTTTTTTAAAGAAAATTATAGGAAGCTTGAAAAAAATACATTTACTGCATTTTGATCAGAAGAGGGGGGAAAAAACAGCTTGACAAAACCCATTCAGTTATATTCAAAAGGAGATAGCTCGAGTGATGGGCCATCCATTATTTTTTTTACTGGAATTTCTGTTCATTTCCTTTCAGTTCTGAATGAGAATAGAAACAGACCAAAATGTCAGAATTTTGCATAGGATAGAAATTCAATGGTTCAACCCAGTCATAAAAACAAAGATAGCAAATTGAAAGACCACAATATGTAAACACTTAGAATGAATAAATTTTGGAAATTCATATCTTAACCAATTCCTAGCTGCAGGTGGAAAGCGGGAAGTGCTCAGGTCTCATTTAGATGTACATAGATTCATAGAATCATAGAATGGTGTGGGTTGGAAGGAACCATCAAGCTCCAACTCTCCTGCTGCAGGCTGGGCCACCAGCCTCCAGATCCAGTACATATCCCAGAAGTTGCCACCTTTCATTCTTGCATGATGGTCCTTGCTGCTAGCTCAGTGGCACCATGATGACTTATTGTTACCACCATATTTGCAGGGAGCATCTATGAGCATAAATTCCACAGAATTCATGGAAGGGGAAATGACTGAAATCTTCAGTCTTCACACAAACAGTGTGGTTGGGTTAAAAAAAAAAAAAAAAAGAGCTGTTCCATTATAGCTGGTGGCATTTCAATGGTAAAGAGAAAAGAAATGGGTATGTAAGTCATCCAAACAATACCTGGCTTACCATCAAAGGCAGGTAAGGAAGGGACAGGAAGGGAGAGGTTGGCAACATTAGACACAAACTTTTGAAGGTCTGAACAGGGGAGTTTACCTTGTTCCAAAGGAAAAACTGGCTGTTCATGACAGCTCCTATGAATTTCAGGAGACAGATTTACAGTTTCCCTACAATGGGGCAAGTTTTGTACAAGATCAAGAGGAAAAGCATGGTTATTCCTTTACACTGGATGTCATGTTGCTAGCCTGAAGGCGCTGTGGCAATGGTCATTTGTACAATTTGGTTATTAGCCTAGCATACTGCAGGTTGCTAAGAAAGCAGGCAGTGTGTGTGGATACCCTCCGCTACCATGCTCCTTGTGCACTGGAGCAAAATACTCCTGTTTCATTTGTCCCAGCCATTAGAGTCTGTTCTGGAGGAGTTTACAGGTTTAAGGTTCACCTTAGGTATATACATAATGATTTTTGGCATGAGGCTATGTCTGCTCCCTCTGTAATGAAGGGAGTTTCACCACATGCTTCAGGCTGCATGCTAAGCTCTACTGAAAATCCCACTCTGCTAATATACAACAGCCTGTAGCAGATGGTATTGTTTTATGATTTTCCCCAGCTATGTCTTTCATTCTTTCAGGAAGACTGGACAAGGGGATATTGAGAAAGAGGGCAAAATCATCAGTTCCCTACAGGAGCTCCAGGTTGGTGGGAGCAGACAGTGCTTGGGAACTCAGGTATGGAACCCAGGGAATGGTGGAGAGATGTGGGATGTACTAAGAGTTGTATAACACAGCAGGCAGACGAGGCTCAGAGGGGACAAAAGCAGCTTCACAGCAAGCAGAGGTACCAGCCAGTACCTGGTACTGTTCAGAAAAGTCTCTGGCTATCTGCAACTAAACTTTACAATCTACTTCCAAGCCATTGCCAATCTGGGGCCCTTTTTGCATTTATTTCGGACTTTCTCACGTGGTGTAATGCTATTTCTCTCTCCATGAGACATTTTTGTTACAGGTCTTCAAAGCAAAACTCAAGGGAACCAATATTTCCAGATCAAATAGGGACATGATGTAAGGGGTTTTTGGTATTTGTACCGTTTCACCATTATGGGAGTAATGATATAGAGCAGGAACAACTAGCATAGCGCACAGCTTTGTTCCCCAGGCATATATCTCTGATCAGAAAAATCTCCTAGGGACAAAACTGCAGTGTTTGTTAGATTAGCTGTTCTTTTTGTTACAGCCTCAGAGTGCCCAATATGACATCCTCTTCCACTTAGAGTGCTGCTGGTGTTCCTATTCCACAGACAGGTAATTGGATGTAGGGCTGCACTGTCTTTCAGTCACAGACAGAAACCCAAACTGTTATTCAAAAATTCATAGAATTATTAAGTCTGGAAAAGACTTCTAGGTTCATCTACTCCAAACATCAACCCAACCTCTCCATGCTCACGAATGCCCACGTGCCCACATCCCTCAGTGCCACATCTCTGCAGTTCTTGTACACCTCCAGGGATGGTGACTCTACCACCACCCTGGGCAGCCTGTGCCAATGCCCCAGCAAGAAATGGATATTCAAATACATAGATTTGCATTGCGACAGCACGCTGTCTGTGCTGTGGTGGAAGAAAGGATGCCGAGCCTGCAGAACTCATGAATCTGCAGAAGGCTTTTCCTTAGCCTGGCGGGGTAAGTGTTTCACCACATGTGGTGGCTTGTGAAGTACAGACTCAAAATAAAGGTCGTTTGTCTTGAGGATTCACAAGCCTAATAATTCACCAAGGGGGGAGGTGTTGTTTTTAGTGAAATCCAAGGTAGCAGCATCTTTGGAACGCAGCTCCTGTTTGTACAACAGAGCTTTTACACCAACATTTGTACAGCTCAGCTTCTCCTCTTAGGCTTTTAAGACCTCAGCCTGCTTTACGGTGATTTAAAGGGCATCCGTGATTTTACTCACCAAGTGTCTTCTGCTGTGTGAATGCTGCATGGAGTTTACAAGTGCTTGTCTATGACATCTGGGTAAGGCATAGATGGCAGTGGGGGGAAGGGGTTTTATCAGCCAGACCTTGGGCTTGGCACATAGCAAGTGGTATGAATAATGCAGGCAGCTAAAGGAGTGCCATGAAAACTGTGCCTCCTCGTCATGCATTCAGATTATGTCCCTTCCCTTACACAAACAGCTATTTTAGGAAAGTTTAGGAGAACTCAAAAATATTTAATTAGGACTACTTTTTTACATTCCTTGAAATAAAGTAAAGGGCTTTATTAGTTTTAGTCTATCGCAGGCCTTCATCCTGACCAAAAATAGCCTTCTCTGTTCATAAGAACATACAAATTTAAATTCTGATAACTTGAGAGCTAGGAATGAGCATCTCGTATCTAAAAATGTCCCTTTTCTACAGCACTAAGAGGCGAGTGCTAAATCTGGGTATGAAGCTATGGCATTTTTTGCTATAAACAAATACTGCCAATAACTGAGCACTTTGATCTGCTGGACCACGAGCCAGAGTAGATTTGTAGGGTAATATTCCAATGCCAAAGCACTGGGGAGTGGGGAAGAGACAGGGCTTAGCTGGGAGCATGCAGACTGACAGATCAAGAAATTAGTAGATGGAATGCAAGGAAGCTGGGAAGGGAAATGTGCTTTGGTCACTTGTCATAGTTCTCCTAGGAGGTGTGCTTTATTGCATTTAGGCGCTTCCAAAAAATATGCGTGTTAATTAATTTTTGTGTATATATGTGGAAACATGCACAGTGCCCTTCTGCTTGTCTTGCCAAGCCTGCTGTGCAAACAGAGCTTCTTGGAGATTTATAAATAAATCAATCCGACTGTGTTTTATCTGCTAGATGTCAGAGCTCACGGGGAAAACCACCCTCACCCACCCTGCTGGAGGAGTACAATGGCACAATGGCACCCTCTGTTGCCCTGCACGCTGCTCCCATGTGGATGTACGAACTCCCAAAAGTATCCATTCCCCACCTCTGAATCTCATCTCGTCGAGCTTCCTTGTTTGTTTGGAGTTATCCTGTTATTTCCATTTGTAATAAAGTCCGTCTTGTTCTTCTTGTACTGAGTGGAGAAACATGGAGAGGATTGTCACGCTCATTTCATCAACAGTGGCCTCCTGTCCCCATTTTGTCCTCCCTAAGTGGCAGCTCCTTGCAACAGCTGTATTAACTACTGAACTCAGCCCTGCAAAGCGGTGGTCATTTCCAGCGTTAACTGGAAAGCAATTAGTCTTGATGAGATTGGATTGTCCAACTCTCATGCAATCAATTAAATTACAGCTTTTCTTTCAATGGGTTAAACAAAAACTTGATTCATTAATTAAAGTACATAGTGAATCTGATTTTTGCTCTGATCCTCTCTGCATTCAAAAGCAAACAACCAGTTCCTTTTAGGAACCAAAACAAAACTCTTTCTGGAGCATGACAAGTTTTCACTCCTAATCGCTTTTACTTGTATCCATGTGAACACACTTTAATTGCTCATTAATACAAAGTTAACGGGCTGACACACAACCAGCTGCTTCTTTTTGGACTTCTCTAACAATGACTTTTTTGTGTGTGTTTGGTAATGAAACCAGACATTTCTCAGAATCAGTCAACTTTTTCTGTGTTTTACTCCCATGTCATGCTGTATAGGATTGTACAATTACCTCTCTGTGATTATTCAGGACTGATTTTACTGTGATGGCGTAAGAGGAATTAGATATGTCCTTTCAATTGCTGTTGATATGACTGTGCCTATTTTCCCCATATGCAGTCTGAAAGAATTATCAGAAGCAGTACGTAGAACTCATCACTTAGAAATGATTACTCAGAAGTCATTAAATGTTGTTAATGTGAACAGATTTTTGTAAAAGCCATGTTTTGTCCAGTACTTTTAGATAAAAATATTTAAACTGAGGAAGAGATTTCAGTTTTTCTAATTATGATGTAAAAGGATTCAGTGCGAATTAAAAATCTGACATAAGATCCAGTATAAAAAATGTATTTCAGTGCATCTCTTTGACAAATACAAATGCTCTGTGAGTATGTTGAAGTATAACAAAAAGTGAGTTGGAAATATTTGACGTACTGTGTCTGTTCAGTTTTAAGCAGCCTCACCTACTGTGCCAATGACTCACAGTCAGGTTTGGATTTTGTGTGCCCATCATCAGCTTTCAGGATCCACGCTACGTTTGCTTCCTTTGATTCCAAAAAGATTTTGTCAAGACATTGAACTGAATTTTATCCCAGGCCTCACAAATACAACCATGTTTGACAGTTGTGGGAAAGAAGGGGGTTCAAGCAGCATCTATTGTTTGTTCAGAAATATCTAATTTCATAAGTCAAATTACTCGTAATGATTCCATACTAATTTGTTATTTGAATCCTTTGCAGGCCCACTTTCTCCCAGATGATGGGAGACGAGAGGAATTGCCTAAGCTTTTGATACTGTGTAGATGTCTGCTGAAACACATTCTGATTGCTACTGATCTAGAGATATCTTTTTTCTTATAAGCTTAAGCCCACAAGCTTCAGAATTCAACTTAAAAGACCAGCTGTCATCTGATTTTGTTGTTCTTTTTTTTTAGAGAAACAACTCAATTTTAGAAAAGAACAATTCAATGTTAAAATGCTGAAGAAGTTTCTCTGAAATGAAAACAAAACCAAAATAGCCATACTTTAAAACAGCACATTTCAGCAGGACTTAAAGTGTTCCTCCCTTTTGTTTTCTCAAACCAAAGTGCTAACAAAATCAGTATGTTTTCTGAAGTGTTTCAATTTGATCAGATTTTCATGTTTTGGTGAAATATGGATCCGCTAACGTGAACCTGGCTGGCTGAATGTGTTGTTTCTTTTGGGTTATGGCATCCACAAGCCTACCAAAAATGTCTCAGTCTGCCATGAATGGAGAAATGATTCCAGTTAAGTCAAAAAAAAAAATAAGAAGAAGAAGAAGAAGAGAAACCTACCCTAAAGTGTTGTCACTCTCATCTAGAAAACCTAGCCCAGCTGAACATTTAGAATAAGGACAGAAACAGATGAAAGAGATGTTGTCATATGAGAGTTTGTTCAAAGGCAGAAATTTACTTGTACTCCCTACTATTATGGAAGATGCGACTCTACCTGGGGAACCTGGATTTGCTGGAAGTGTTTGGTGCTTGAAGATGAAACAAAAAGAGATGGGAGGTGAAATATGTTCAGTAACAGGAAAGTGGTTATTCCTGGTGAAGAAAGGGGGGGAAGTTTATGTTAGATGTTAGGAAGAAATTATTTTCTCAGAGGTTGGTGAGGCACTGGCACAGGCTGCCTGATGAGCTGTGGATGCCCCATCCCTGGAAATGCTGGAGGCCAGGTTGGATGGGGCCATGTGCAGCCTGATTTAGTATGGAGCAACCCAGCCCACAGCAAAGGGCTGGGAAAGGATGAACTTCAATGTCCCTTCCAACCTAAACCATTATGTCATTCTATGATTCTTTGATTCTGTGCAGTCACCTGTCTTTGTACTATGGAGAATACAATCCTCTGTCAAAGACATCCTCATTCCTTTTATTTTCCCCTCACATTTCCCTGTACACATCTGCTACTGACTTGATGTGGCAAAAATGCCCATTTGCACGAGCTGTGTGTCTTCCAAGGACTCCATTGCCTAGCTCATCACTTTAACATCTGATCTCCACTCTACTTTACTTTAAAATGCAGAGCTGGAACAAAGGATGCCAAGCCAAACTGCATGTGTCCATCTCCAGCTGAGAAGGGGATAAGAAGAAAGGAAATGTTGTCACCTCTGGAGATGTGGTCCATTTCCAAACAAAATCTGGTTACAACACAGCAGAAAGTCACAACATACCACGGAGTTCTTTCAGCCCTTAAAAAAACCCACAGATTTGTTGAAGGCGACTCCTGTTTCCCCACTAGTACACAAACATTGTGTTTAGCTACACCAGTTCCCTGGGAGTGATGAGCGTGCTGGCAGGTCAGGGGACCTGCTGTTGGGTTATGTCATTGTTATGAGAGTCACGCTGCTAAGGAGCTTTGAGTTGTACCCCATGCTGAGAATAATCCAAATAATCTGCAACTCAAAGCATCCCTCATCAAGGATCACCATGAGCGAAGGCAATTTCAGCTGACCCGATGAGCTAAACATAAACATGTCAAGATCTCAATAGTACCAGAACATTTGTTTTAAATATCCTGAGTGTGAAACTGGTGCCAATGGACAACATCAATTGTTTGCCAGATGTTCTTTTCTCTAATTTTACTGCAGAGCACATACAAGTATGTGCTGGAATTAACATGATGACTGGGGAGAACACAGTAGCCAACCCTTGGTTTATTGCAGCAGTGTAAAAGGCAGTAATTTCCAGGAAGAGAGATTACTCCTGGTTCACATGGCTGTGAGATACGCATGCAGCCTCTCAAGGGACATGTGCATCTCATGCAAACAACATGATCTATGAGCCCTTTAAGGTTAAGTTTTGACAGTGGTAGAACAGGAGAGAGCTCAGAGCTGTACAGCTCTCTTCTCATGAGCTGGATGTTGTTATCCAGAGAAAAAAGCAAAGTGCACATCACTAGTATTGAGGCTAACCACAATACTTATCAAGGTGCCACAAGCTCAGAGCAATCTACAATCTGCAAAAGACACCCAGAGTGGTAAAACTGCAATTTGAAATGAGATACAGAGATGAGTCAAGTACAAGGGTTGCTCCAAAAGTAATGCCTCCTATTTTATTCCATTGGCCCATTGTGTCAGTGGCAGATGACGGCAGTAGAGACTGAACCTTCCCACCAATATTCCGTTACATTTTGTTGCTATGGGACAGATGGTGGCAGAGGGGCAGTCTGACAAAATGGTGTCTGACATGGAAGTGTGTATGAAACAAAGGTGAAAAATAAGGAAAGCTGTGATCACAGAAATTTGTCTGGTAATTGCTGAGATCTGTGTCCACAGCAAATGTATTCTGCACTGAAAGAGAGCGGATGCAGTGTTCCACATCTACCAAAGCATCAAATGATGTTTTTCAGGGCACTCCGGCTGTAACATATTCTGTAGAGAAGCTAGATCAGAAATTCTGAAACACGGATAAAAAAGATAACGTCTTTCCATTCACATTGTCAGTAGATTCAGAGCAGGAACAGTGCCAGATTAAAGCAAAGTGAATATTTGCAGTATAAAATTTATTCATCAGAAATTCCTCAAGTTCTTAATAGATCTTTTTGGCTGATACAGAAATTCTTTAACTGCAGAGTTTTATTTGAGTCTTTTCAGAAGCACTGCTGAATATGAGTCTCTTAAGACTGAAACCTTTTTAAAAACAACAACAAAAAACACATAGAAACAGACATTCATTTTTCTATGCATTTCCATAAATCTTTGTAGGTTTTTAGTCCACGGTGGATAAACTGATGGATTTAAATGACAGAGATATCCTTAGCACAAAATCTCAGATCCTGGAGCTTTTATTTACCAAAGGAAGCCAAACTCAAAATGTATTTTGTTCAAATTTGGCCATATATTCTACAAGATACTACTTCAAACTCAAGAAGGCTTGCCATCTTAGGAGTAATGTCTGTCTTTATACATCTTTAACAGATTTCCTTCCTTCCTTCCTTCCTTCCTTCCTTCCTTCCTCGCTCCCTCTCTCCCTCTCTTCTTCCCTTCTTTCCTCCTTCCCTTCTCCTTTTCCTTTTCCTTTTCCCTTTCCTTTTCCTTTTCCTTTTTCTTTTCTCCTTTCTTTTTTCCTAAAGTTTGCCCTCTTTATTGCTCAAAGAGTAAGTGTTAAGCTGATAAATGGAAGAACTCTTCTGGATACAGTTCATCCTGGAAACCCTTATACTATTTAAAACTGTAATTACAATTTGGAAGAGAATCCAAACTTTTCTAGGAATGCTTAAGCCTTTCAGGACTGCTAAATTCTTCAAACTGAACAGGGTCTGTGCAGTTTGCCTACTTGGGAATATGCATGTTCACTTCACCAAAGGAAACACAAACTAGAATTCAGTAGGGCTCATTAGAAAATCCCACACACTGAGCTATCTTTATAAATGCCTAAAGCAATAATTTGTAGGTTCCTCAGAAGATGGAAAGAGGAATACACTGGTTTTTCCATAGATGGTTAAACGAAAAATGCTTCTCCACAATTTTGATTACTTTGACATGATGTAAATTAACCCTAGCTTCTACAAAGCTGGTTTCACTGGCAGAGACTGTCAATAAAGTAACTAAGATTAAGGGTCTTGCTCTGGATTTTAGAAGAACTTTAAAACAACAAGCATAAATGCTTCACTAATATTTAAGATGGGATTCACTGATGTGGCCATCCTATTTAATACCCATAACATGTAACTATCTATTTAAAAATAGACCCATAATAAGCTTGCTAGCTGCAGAGGATCCTATACAATCCCCTAAAGAGCCCTAACATGAAAGCATAATCAAAACAAACTAGCTTCTGTTCATTCATGATGTTATTTCACATTGAAGCTGGTCAGCTATCTAAATAATCCATGTTCAGCCTTTCTTTTGGCCTTAATGGAATACAACACAAAAGTTGACACTTGGTGCTGTATCTTTCTATGGCTCCTCTAAGGTCATTGAACCATAGAATAGCTTAAGTTGGAAGGGACCTCAAAGATAATCCAGTTCCAACCCCCTGCTGTGGGATGGCTGCCCCTCACCAGCTCAGGCTGCCCGGGGCCCCCTCCAACCCAGCCTTAAGCATGTCCAGATATGGGGCACAAACAGCTCTATGGGCAGCCTGTGCCACTCGTATCTGTTTGCTCTTCTAAACTACAGCTTTTACTCCTGGTTGCCAGTCACAGAGGTCAAAACAATGCAGTTTTCTGAAAAGTCATATGGAAAGTAGACCTATGGCAGAGCAGCTACAGCTTGCTGCACAAATGAAGTATCTATTATTTTCTTTTAAAATATTCCATTTAAAATAATTTAAATTATTGAAAACATTAATATATATTAAAATATAGGCAGCTGACCAGATCTACACCCTGAAAACAATCTGTTCATGTAAGCTGTCCTGGATTACCAAATTCAGTCTTGGTAATACTTCTCAGTTATACTGAGAACAGCTGAAAACTCTTCAGTTAGGTACCAATAGCCAAGATTAGCTCTTTGATATAAACTACTGGATTAAAATTGTTTACACAACTTAGAGAATACTTAGAACTGTGCATTTTGGTGGAGTTGTTCCACAAAGAATTTTTACGTAACCAGTGCTTTTATTGATTGCACCCTTCACTAAAGTCACACACAGTTATCACAATGTACACAAGAAACAAGAGGAGAAAACAGCCCTCCAACACACATCACACCTCCAAAGAGTGACAGACACCTGAAAGCTGTTAGCCACTGCATGGAGATGATGCATCATAGTTTCCTCTGGAAACTGGGGCACACCAGCTGTAACTACTCACAGCCATTCTGAATCAGAGTACGAAGAGAGAGTGGATGCATCAGTGCAGTGCTGGGGTATTACAGCTATGTGCAACAAAATGTGTAAAACTTACGAGTTTCAGAGCAGTTTTGTTTGTCCTCTTCTACCACGTAAGTTGTATCGAGGGCTTTTTTCTACACAAGCATACAATCACAGAGTGCTATTGCAATTCTGTCATTCCATCATACAGGTGATGCACAGCACAGGAAAGTTCATATAGCTGTAGAAGTCTTAACTCTGGTATTTATTGATTTTCATGCTTTTTCCAGACAACGCTGCAATTATATTCATGTCGTTTCTGTCATTTCAAACTGTTGCTAACCCTCGTAATTGTTGAGGGATTGTACAGTGCAATTTAGCATAGTTAGGGCAATTAGAAAGTTAAGAACCATGAGCCAACAGTCAGTAGCAGTATTTTTTGCCAAGTATAAGGAAACCTAAAGGCTCCAACTAATGCAATATAGTTCTCAGGATTTTGCTCGCAGGTCCTTGGGCCAGCCTCCTGCTTTTTCAGGCTATAGCAGATCTTCTGCCTTTTTGGCAAGTGAATACTGTTGAAGCAAGGGGAGAACCTGAGCCTGTTTCCATTGCCCCATTGATAACCGCTTGGGAACTTGACCTCCATGGTTGTAACTGGAGGTAGACTTGAGATCTCCCCAGTGGAAGATACTTAACACATTTCCCTTGCTTTTTACATCCATCTGAAATGTATTTGGCTAACTTCTGAGCAACCTTGCATGTAAAACCTTGAACCACAATTGTAAACTCTCCACTTTCTCTTATTCGTACAGTATTTGATTTGGATGACATGTTTTTTATAATATTTATTTTCTGGCCCATTTTGAGACTCATGTGTTAATGCCACGAGAACTTCACTCCTTGTATAATATTTCAGACATGGAGGGAAAAAAAATGAAGTGAAAAAGAAAAAAAAAAAGCAAAACCAACCGTCTGCATTCACTTAAACTACATTACAATAAAGCTCAGTAAAGATCTGATCAGTAGTTTTTTTAGCCTTCTCTGATTCAATATGAAAGAAATTAGTGGAAAACCTAAAGGCTGAAAGGAAACTTTTGCCACTGTTCAAAACAGGACGTGAAACTTTTAACATAATATTTACACATATTACACTAAATACTTTCTGCGGAGTTAAAATTTAGCACTGCTAGCTTCAGACAGGCTGGGAAAGACATTTGCTTATATCTGATAAACCAGATTTTGAGAAGAAAATGTTTTATTCTTTTTGTTCTTCCTATGTCTGCACTAGTGCTGGCAGAACAATTGTGATTTAGAAGTATGTAAACACGCTCATTAAAGACTTATAAACACTTTCAAGGCAAGAAACAATTTGTCTTACACTGTTTTCTTCTTGCCTTCACAGCTGTTATGATTTTACATTTGGTGGTCCAAAAAGCTGTTGAGATTCTGAAAGCATCACGGCGTGACCTGAGTGTAGCTTTCTTCATGCTCATTGCTTGCTTTGCATTGACTTGTTCACAAAGTTCTGGTAAAAATAAATTCTTTTCTGGGGGGACACAATGTTTTTGTCAAGAAATACCAAATTAACAGAATCATAGAATAAAATCGCTCAGGTTGGAAAAGACCTTAAAGATGATCGGGTCCAACCACAACCTAACCATACTACCTTAACTCTAACAACCCTCTGCTAAATCATCCCTGAGCACCACATCCAAACGGTTTTTGAACACATCCAGGGATGGTGACTCAACCACCTCTCTGGGGAGCCTATTCCAGTGCTTTACAATCCCTTCTGTAAAGAAGTGTTTCCTGATATCCAACCTAAACTTATCCGGATACAACTTCAAGCCATTTCCCCTCATCCTGTCACTTGTTATCAGTGAGAAGAGACCAGCCCTGCTCTCACTGCAATCACCTTTCAGGTATTTGAAGAGAGCAATAAGGTCTCCCCTCAGCCTCCTCTTCCCCAGGCTAAACAACCCCAGTTCCTCAGTTTCTCCTCATAGGCCATATTCTCCAAGCCCTTCACAAGCCTTGTTGCCCTTCTTTGGATCTTCTCCAGTATCTCCATGTCCTTTCTGTACTGAGGTGCCCAAAACTGAACACAGTACTCGAGGTGAAGCCTCACCAGTGCTGAGTACAGGGCAGGATGACTTCCCTAGTCCTGCTCACCAGTCCATTTTTGATACAAGCCAGGATGCCATTGGCCTTCTTGGCCACCTGAGCACACTGCTGGCTCATATTCAGCCGACTGTCCATCAGTACACCAAGGTCCCTTTCCATCAAGCAGCTTTCCAGCCACTCCTCCCTAAGCCTGTAGGGTTGCCTGGGGTTGTTGTGGCCAAAATGCAGGGCCCGACACTTGGCTTACTAAAACTCATACAGTTAACCTTGGCCCATCGATCCAGTCTATCCAGGGCTCTCTGTAGTGCCTTTCTCCCCTCAGGCAGATCAACACTCCCTCTCAACTTGGTATCGTCTGCAAACTTACTGAGGGTGCACTCAATCCCCTCCTCAAGATCGTTAATAAAGATGTGACATCTTTAATCAAGATCGTTAATAAAGAAGTGACATTTCTTCCAGAAAGCATTGAGCATTTCCCCCAGGAAAGATTTAGTGTGCAGAGTTTCTTTTCAGAACGAGATGAACTTTTAATGGAGAGAAGCAGTCTTGTAGCCCCCATCCCAACTCATTCAGAAGACAAAAGGCCAATCTTTTGCTCAGTTCAGCCCAGAATAAAGACCTGGTACTAAAATCTCAGAGCTCTACCAGATGGCTTTTAAATTAGATGGGTATGAGAAGCATTATGATTTCAGCTTCAAGAAGCATGAGGACATTTTGAAAAATCAAGAGAGCTTTTATACAATTGGAAAACATCTTCCTACTGAGCTGTAATTAAAATCAAGGAATTCACTAAAATGTGCCACAGCTCCCAGGCAGAAGTGAGAAAAAAGTCGTAACATCTACGTTTCACCTGGGATTTACCATCTAGCCAGCTGACTCTGACCAACAGCACAACAAAGATCTCAAATCCTCCCTGATAAAAAAGCAAAACTTTTTAAAGACCCCAGTATTTCCAACATTAGCTGTATATTTGTAGATTTTAAGATCATATGGAAACTTTGCAGTCACCTACTCTGACATCTGCAGAGCACAGACCAGAGGAGGCTGCCCAACAATTCCTAAATCAATTCCAGTAAGTTGTGGTTGATACATGGCATCTTTCTTGGAAAACATTCATTTTGATTTAAAGACTATATGCAACAGAGAATCTACCACATTCCTTGGCAAGCTGTTAGTTGTAAAAAAGAGCAAATTCTCACCACCAGAAATGGGAGTTTTGGCAGGACTCACATTTGACTTGCATTTTAAACATTCACAAAAGATCAAATCATTATATATTTGCAAAATAAGTTGGTTATAATTTACACCTGCCATAAATCATAGACATCTAATGATAAGTCACAGAAGAAATTAAGTATTCCCAATTTTAAAATAATTTTTTAAGTCGGTGTATAGTGCACAAATATCCCCACAAGGAGCATTAGATGATTCATCCAAGATGCATTTATTTATTCGTTTTGGAGCCTGAAATCTCAAAGTTCAGAGGTAACATCTATTTCAAATACAAGAGCAAAGCAAACCATAAAAAGTCTTCTCCTTTGTCCTTGCTCCCTGTATAGATCTTCTCCTAATTCCAGAGCCCTAGGAAAGACACAAGTTTCAGTGACTCCATCCATCAGTAATTGCTTGTATGGCAGAACTTCCAACTGAAAATATCTTGCTATGGACCCAGTTTTGGCCAATTGCTTTGCCATACTTCAAAAGCAGAGTTAGTCCTATGGAAAGCAGACAGTTAAAATGTAAACAAAGTTTCTGTTTATTCTGAAGTCAAAACAATCATTCCAAGAAAACAATAAATGTGAGACCACATACATAATTTACTTATCTTTAAGAACACTGTTATTCCCAAACCACGCAAGCTACTTCTCACTTCTGGTCAATTCCTTTTGCAAATGCATGTCATCAGCTTCAGCTAATATATCACTGAAGTTTGACAATAGTCACTGACTTTCTTTCTAAAGATAATCCATGTTTAAAAGCTCGGTTATATAATATGCAATAAGCCAAGAATATCTTGCAACACTTGGAAAGGTAAAGTAGTAATGTTCTGCCAGATTCCTCTCAGCATTTAAACACCATTTTTTACATGCCAAAACTTCCTTCAATTACTAATGACTTGTGAGCTTTAAGATGCATAATTTATATCTGAGATCAATTAGGGAAGACAGATTTAAAAAAACTTGTCTGTATTTTGGGTCCACGAGAAACATCACAGAAAGAAAACGAAAGAAAATGATTGAAACTTGAACATGTGTTCTGGCCCTGGAGAAAAGGTCAGTGTCAAACCAGAGCCTGTTTTCTTCTGAAGAAAATTCTGGAGGAAAAAGAAAGATGTTTCAGAGCTATCTCCCGAATAGACGGGTGAGAGTGCTTGTGGTCTTAAAGAAGAAAAGATGACAGTAAAAGCAAAGAAAGGGTTTATGGTTTGATGGAACATAACGTCCCAGACAAAGGGAAATGATATAAAGCCAAAATTATGAAAGAAAAAAGAAATGGAAGGAGATCTGATATGTTCACAGGAGAGAGTTAGAAGCTTAGAACCTCAAGCAGAATATTAAATGTGGAACTAGAAGCATCGCTGAGCTGGAGACAACACATCATTTCCCATCATCCACTGGCTGAGCAAAAAATAGTCTATTTGGACCAAAAGAGTAGAGAAGAAGAGTCAAAAGAAGAGATTAATCAAGAAAAGGGTCTGCCAAGTCAGAGCAGAAAAAATATCTGCCAGAGTGACAAAGGACCTATTTGGGGCCAACAGGCAGGGATAGATGGGAGTTGCCATTGCAGCCACAGCCTAGGTCAGGCTGACCTCAGAGATACATGGAGGGAAGTGTGCATGCTGGTGCCAACAGACAGACAGGTCAGGATCAAGGACTTGGCTGGGTGACAAGAGCAAGCACTGACCCGGGTGGAAGTTACATTACATCTCTTCTGCAAAATCTTTGATTTCAGAGGATCGGCATTACGCTGTCGAGATCCTCAGATCAGCCCAGGGGTGGTAACTTAAGTATAATCTCTGTTGCTGTTAGGAAAACAGCCATAAATGTGTTTCTTTTTATTCTTGTCTTCACCTCACAAACACACACATTTTCACTAAGGGATAACTTCAAATTTCTAAACTCTTCCAATCATGCATTGAATGACACTGCTCTTAGCTCACTGTCTAGCTACACCATTTTTACATCTTCCTCCCATACATAGTCACCTTACATATTCAGAACAGAGTGAAGAAAGATATAGAAAGTTTAGTCCTTCAGATGTGACTCTTTGGTACAGTTCTTCCAGATGAAACAACATGATAGAGCTGATTTCCCACAGACCAAATGGAGAAGTACTTCTGGGCTAAGGAAGTGGAGGTCATCTCCAATGACTAAAAAGTATCTTTTGCAGTTCAAAGAAAATGTGAAGAAAAAAAGGTGTTTATCAGCTGGAAACCTGCAAAATGTGTTTGTCACCATTCAGATTGATAAATTTTGCTTTGCTTTTCTAGTTTGATTACAACGAAGATTTCAAATATGCTTCGTAAATAAAAATATCCATAGATTATGACTAGCTAATATTGTATTACCACTATCTCAGTACCTCAGAGTGGGAAAATAGAGTATATTAAGCATTATCAGCCACCCAATAGGCCTGGATGAAGGCTTGTGACAGAACCCAAATCTCTCATTGTTAAGCTGGAAGATCTATAGGTACAAAAGAAAGTGTCTTTGGTACATAGGAATTTCCAAACCTATTTGAAGTCAGTGGAACTGGTACATTAATCAAGATAAATGGGAGAGAGAAAAATGCTCTTTAGTTTAACAGCACAAGACCCTGTTCGTAACACTCATTTATGTGGCTGATCTATCAATTAAGTTGTCTTTGGTAGTTTTGCTGAACTGAATTTATTGCTCATGGTTTGCTTACTATGTATGTGTCCGTACAAGTGACAGAAGCAACGAATGGCAGGTAGGAAACAGCAGACAGAGCATCTCCTATGAGATAAAAACACTGAGAAGGAGTAGAATTACTAAGGAAACATGGCATTGTGAGCAAGAATGCTGACTCCTTGTTCATTGCTGCAGGTCTCTGTGAATATTCTCCATAAACAAACAGGATTGCATTCAAGAAATATCTGTTGCCAATTTCTCCTTCCAGTGAAAACAGTCCTGTGCACCAAGAACACTGCTGCATGGAAGGCAAATGCTAGTATCAGCATAAGAATCAAGTTTCCCAGAAGAGAAAGGTTGAGTTGATATCTGCAATCAAGCTGGAACACTTAATGGAGGTGCTCAGATAACTCAACAATGGCCAAAAAATAATTAAAACAAGACCTAAACAATTGCTGGAGCCCTCTAAAAAGTAACCAAATCAAATTGCTGTAGTTTTCCAGAAAAGACAGAAATATGAACAGATTTTCTGAGGCAGTCTGAAGCGTGTCTGAGCAGACTGAAATACTCTGCTAAAGCAAATACAATTCGGATTAGCGTATAAAAAAGAACTTATGAAAACTGCAGTAAGACAAAGTAAAGATTAATCTGGCACAATATTTTAACAATATCCAATATTAGAGGTTTAGGGGAAAAGTGAAAAAAGTCCTGTTCAGGTTTTTTTTTCTGTCATTGATTCTGGTTCTCAGCTTCTTTGGAATTCCCAGGTTGCACTCAATAATGGATCAATAAAATAGTGAGCAACCAGATATGATGGATCACAGATCTTCCCATAAAACAGGGATTTCTTTTCAACTGGAACTTACTAATACAATTCACTTGAAGCAAGAACTCAAGGAGATGGAAAAATAAAAGAAAAAGAAACAAACAATGAAAGTAAATGGGTATTGAGGCGCTGGCACAGGTTGCCCAGAGAGGTGGTGGGTGCACTGTCCCTGGAAACACTCAGGGTCAGGCAGAATGGGATCTGAGCACATGATGAGCTGTAGGTATCCCAGTTCATTGCAGGGGAGTTGGATTAGATGGTCTTTAATGGTTCCTTCCGAGTCAAACAACTCTGTGATTCTATACATCAAAGAGTTTCACAGAAACAGCATGCTGATTCTTTTTACTCCAGCTTCTACATGGGAATACTGAATTACTTATTTGTGAATGTCAAGTAGAAGTTACATGTCAGCTCTGGGTAAAGATTTTGTGAAAGCAAACACATCTCAGTCAATCTCATACCCAGAAAGGCTGGCTGGGGGCTTTATATGCCAGTTCAAACAGAATCACCCCAAGTGATTTTTGAAAGCCATACACAATACGCTGACTTTAAAGACAGTATGTTTAGACTCTTAAGATCTGTTTGAGATCTGTCACCAGTCTGAGCTTGCCAGATCACAGAGCTGTATGAATGGGAAGAGAGCAGATGACCTTAAGTAACAGGGAGAAAGCCCAAATCTCAGCTTATGTGGATTTGAACTCAGAAGAAGACCTACAAGGCATGAAAGACTAACACACACGCCTGAACTCAAGTGCACCTCTTAAATCACAGAAAGGCCCAGGATGCTTCAGGGAAGGGAATTAGTTCCTGTGGTCAACATTACCCCTGCAGGAGAAGGCCCACTGTAGCAGGAGTGCTGTAAGGTAATGTGCGTGAGCCCTGATGGGCTGCTCTGCCCCTGTTATGGCTGAAGCAAAAAGACTCTAACTTGTCTCATGGCATTTCTGAGCTAACAGGGAAACAATGAAACTCAGTTTGCTTTAAAGAGAGAGGAGAGAGGAGAAAAGTTGGCAAAACCACAAATTTGGGAAACAGACCAGATAGAAGTTATTGTTATGAAATTTCTTTGTTTCATGGCCAACACCATTATATATTTCCAGCTGGCAAGACATAGCATCATGTGTCTTCAATGTCTTCTCTTTTATCCAGGAAGCTGGACAGAGGGAAATGAAACTTAAGGAAGAAGCCAAGTTGAACGAGCAGAAGTGACCAGCTCAGTGTGAAGCACGGAAATCTTATCCTGGGGAACGTTACAGCATTCCTGTTTGTGTTTAGCAATGATGAACTGTCGTATCACGTTGGTCTTAAGAGTGGAAAATGCCCCATGCAAGGGGAAAACACACCAGAAAAAGAGCTGCAGCCACTTAGAGTGACAACTTCCTACCCTGGGAAAGAGCCTGTCCCACTTGGGAGGCAGTGGCCACTTCAGCCTTGCCACTTTAAGCCCAGATAATGTCATGGAGCATTTAGAAACCTTTGAGCAAAACCTGCTGTTTTCACGACTGTGATGAGACAGCAAGTGGGCTGTCAAACAGGAGAGTGAGCACAAAGAAGCATGAGCCAGTTGAAAAGATATTTGTTACGAAACCCAGTGAGTGAGAGAAATCTCTCACAAAAAGAAAACGGTGGCTCTGTGGAAGAGTCAGCTCTGCAAACATTCTTGACATGCAGTTTTCTGCAGTTTTTTGCTTACTCCACTATACATACAAATCTTGGAGAAAATGTTATACAGATTTTGGCAGTGCCAGGAGCTCCCTTCAGGTAAAGCAATAAGCAGTCCTCAGGAAATTAATTTACCTTGCAATAAATCAAAATCTACTGCATGCCCTTTCTGTTTGTACATTAACACTGTCCTCATGCTATAAGCAGTAGCCATGTGTGCCCCCTGAAAGACGTACAGAAATACAGGTTTACTCATGCTGCAGATGCCCCTTAAGCCTTTTAAACTTTGAATTTAGAATGCTCTGCTGGTTTATTACATTTTTTGGTTCTGGAAATCCCACACCTGTCTCTTCATCATCATGTAGTAGTAAGGTTCAAAGCAGTTCATATGGTTACATGCATCAACCATCCAAAAAGGACTGGGAACAGCATATTCCATTCCTTTGGGCAGAAGATCACTCAAAAAGATAGAAAAATAGAACACTTTTAACATTGCTGCATCAACCCAGGCCCATCATAAATTCTCATATGTGGCTCATGAAAAGAACACAGAAGTGTGGATCTTATAAAACATTCTACATGGCAAATCTGAAAAAAAAGCTCATTTCTGATGAAGAAGGTATTTTTATTTTGTAAGAAGTTTCCCACGTGTCCAAAAAGAGAACTTTTTGAAGAGGTATTTTGCCTGCTGTCAGTAGAATTATGAGGAAGACCAGGCTGAAGAAGGCTTGGAAGATGGCTCTGAACACAGCAGAATCACACAAAAAGATGTCATACGACTGTTTTAGGTTTCTTTAGCAGAACTCAAGAGTATAATTTCCGAGACCAGAATTATTGCATTAGAAAGAAATTATCTCTGGGAATGAACCAGAGTCTAGTCCAGACAACAAGTTTTTTTGGAAAACAGCTCTCTGTTCATTGCAGAGGAGTTGGACTATAAGACTTTTAATGGCCCCTTCCAAACCAAAAGGTTTTATGATTCTATGAAACACACAGATGGACCCTTCCTGCACATTGATCAGGGAAGAAAAAAAGAACGCTAGAATGAGATTTGGCCAGGCCAGTGGGAGCTAGAATGGCCTATTAGAAGGACAAAAAGTAAAAATAGAAGATAAAACGCATTAAAGATAATTAGATTTCTAAATTACAGTGGAAGTGTTCTGTGGTGCAGAGATGAACAGCCAGGTCTGGTAGCACAGTGGTCTGCAAGAGCTGGAAATACCCAGCCATGTAAAGCACCAAAGAGGTAGGACATAAGGAGGGCCCTTGCAGCACACCTGGAGAGAAGTGGAGGAGATACTCTGAGGCAGGGTTGGCCTTGAAAGGGACTGAACTGCAAGCAGGAGTTCAGCCTCAGTTTTGTTAATGCTGCATCCATAATGCTTTCTGACAAAGAAATATGTGATTGCAATCTGCCTTTCCTAAGGAAAATCAGTTTCCTGGACTCCATTTGGCCTAGCTGTATGGACCAGAATGTAGTGACATTTATTGGAATTAGAGCCTTACCTGAAGCTACAATTGCTACACAGACACTACACAGCATTACACAGACAGTTAGGAAAACTTATTTTTGGTGTTCAATTGACAGGTATGGGAAATTAGTAGAAAAATGTTCAGAAGACTGAGTTAAGAGCAGAAAATGCAATTCTGCTCTCAGTTTGGAGCTTGGTTTGATTCAGTGTCTCCAAACACTCACAAGAGCATCCTTCCAAATGCATCCCGCAGAAAATGTGTGGTGTAAACATGCTATTTACAGAGGCTTTTGCATTTCACACATTAGACTAAGTGTAAGAGATCATCACTGAGAAACTCATAAACACAAGCACATTTGGGATGACTAGCTCTGTATTCACTCACATTTCATTCTTTATATTGCTTCATTAGACACTCATGTTGTTCCATTTCAAACTGATGAAATCAAGCCTTCATGATGAGAAGAATTTGCACTGAAATGCAGTCCGGGCACATGAGCCATGTCTCCAAGCTGAAGACAATTTGATAGATGGTCCACTGACCACACAGGCAGGTTTAAAAGAAATCAGTTCAGAGTTCTGGAGAATTTTGAAAGAATTTTTGATCAATGGTGTTTGGAAGTTTCAAGAACATTAATTCCATATCCAGTTTGCCAAAATATCTACCTGAGATGCAATTTATGAGCATACGTGTCAAGATATATTTAAAATCCTTTGAGACTTCCAAGTACATGAATAACACACGTATCATTACTACCTTTTTTTTAACATAGCATCACATAAATCAAGTGAGGGAGCCAGGCTTTCTCAACTAAGGAAAACCACTGCTCTTAAAATAACAAAGGTAGTACTAATTTATTAATGTACAAGGTCCAAAATTCCTATTAAGTGCTGTCAAGAGTGGTTTAATGCAGCTCACTCTCAGGAATTGAAATTAACATATGCTTACTTGGAGGTTAAATCCACCACTTTGCTATATCTGTATTTTTCACTTGTAAGACAAAGGTTTGGAAGTCCCTAGCAACTCTTCTGAGAAGCTATGAAAAAATGTAAACAAGATCTGAATTTACCTACTATCTTTTTACTCAGTCATTTTACAACCCTCTTGTGTCAAGGGACCATAAAGTGTTTACCATGAAGTGCTTATCTATAAGGCATTTAAGGATGGTAATTTATCAGAAGAATTTCCTCATGGTTTCTAAGATTGTGAATCAGAAAGTTTTGGACAAAAGGGAAGGTTCAGGTTGTATACTAGGAAAATTCACTTAAAGGATGGTGAGGCATTGGAACAGGCTACCCAGGGAGGTGGTGGAGTCACCATCCCTGGAGCTGTTCAAGAGCAATGGAGATGTGGCACTGAGGTATGTGGTCAGTGGGCATGGTGGGGATGGGTTGGTGATTGGACTAGATGATCTTAGTGATCTTTTTCAACCTGAATGATTCTATGATTCTATCTCATCATCCACTTCCTGCTATCTGATGAAGTATGTTGTCATTATCTGAAATGTTGCTCGTTCTAGGTGATAGATAATGGTGGCTGAAATGAAAATGAATGCTAATAAAAAATTAGCATTGCCATTTTCTCCATTTTCTCTCTCTGAAAAGATTGGCAGGAGAGTTATATGGTCAAAGGTGTGGAATGAGCAATGATTTTGTAATGCAACAATTTTGAGTGTATATCTCACCTCGATGAGACTTTGTCTAGAACTGACACATTCAAAAACAATGCTAGGGCTGCCATTTTTTTCATTTTATCACAACTACCTTGTAGAGTTACCAGGAGAATTTTTGTACTGAAGAAGACTTAGAGAGGGTGAGACCAACACATCTGTAACCTAAGGGTTTTTATAAGAACATTCTACAGCACTTGTCATTTTCTTGTCTGATGGTAATATTCTGAATGATAAGGACCGGTGTGTTTCACTATAAAAACCTAACTTCATTCAAACTGACTTCCCTGAAATTGACTCACTGTCATTTCTCTAAACTACTGCATCTACACCAGTGCAATTCTTCATAACAATAACTGCATTCACTTTTGCAGTAAAAACACTCAAATGGACACATTAAAAATAATATGGTCAGCAGATCGAGGGAGCTGATCCTCCTCTTCTACTCTGCCCTGATGAGGCCATGTTTTGACTACTCTGGGCTTCCCAGTACAGAAAAGGCAGGGATCTCCTAAAAGGAGTTCAGTGGAGGGCCAAAAAAATGATTAAGGGCCTGGAGCATCTCCTGTATGAGGAAAGGCTGAGTAACTTGGATTTGTTCAGCCTGGAGAAAAGAAGACTGAGACAGGATCTGATAAATGTTTATAAATATCTGAAGGAAGGTTGGACATGAACGGATGAGGCCAGGCTCTTCTCAGTGGTGTGTAGCAATAGGACAAGAGTAATGGCCTAAAACTTGTACATAGGAAGTGCTGTACTAACATGCAGAAAAACTCCTCTGCAGTGAGGGTGATGAGCACTGCAACACGTTGCCCAGAGAGGTTGTGGAGTCTCCTTCTGTGGAGATATTCAAGATCCTCCCAAACGCCTATCTGTGCCTTACTGTAGGATACCTGCTTTGTACCAACAGGCAGGTTGGACTCAGTGATCTCTTGAGATCCTATTCAACCCCCTGTTTCTGTGATTCTGTGAAAACAAACGAATAAACACACACACTTAATCTACAAACTAAGCCAGTACATCATGGGCAGAAAGGAAGCCTACTAGGATACTGTTGGCCTTCCAGGCTGCAAGCACTCACTTCTGATTTGTGTTAAATTCTTCATCTACCAGAACCCACAAGTCCTTCTCAGCAGGGCACTCTCAAGAATTTCTTCCATGGTCTTTCCCAGGCGCTTTTTTTGCATGCTCACTTCTATTCACCTGTATTCCACCGTCTCACTTTTGTTCCTTACATATTCCTTGACATTCAGATATCTTGCTCTCCTAATTTTCTACACTGCTCTGTATTTCAAAACCTTAATTAAGCACAAAAATTTAATTACAGGCAGCACAAATTCGTGATAGATCAATTCAAACAGACCAAGGGCACTTCAGGGTGTTTGTCAGCAGAACAGAATTACAGAATCACAGAATCATTAAGTTCAGAAAAAAATCCAAGGTCATCTAATCCAACCACCACCTCCTCCACCCCACCATGCCCACTAGCTGTGTCTCTCAGTGCCACATCTACACAGTTATTGAACAGCTCCAGGGACGGTGAATCCACCACCTTCCTTGGGAGTCTGTTCCAGAATAGAGATGTGAGCAAACTGGCAGCTTGGTAAACCTTTGCACATGCAAAAATCTAACTTGCACATGCAGCCAAGACGGATTGCAGATGACCAAGTAAGATGAAAATATTGATAATAATTATATTGCACCTTCTGTGAAGGCTATAAAGGGTCCTTGTACAAACCACAGTCTGAAGCTTTACTGAGAATGATAACAAGAGAAAGGAGAATGACTTCTGAGCTTGTGAGATAAATTTAATCAGGCAAGTCTGAGCAGAAGCGATGATGTTTTCTGAATTGAAGGCTAGTTTCAGGCAATGAAATACTTCAGTTTTGAAAGAAAAAAAAATATTAATACACTGTAAGACAGTAAAGACATCTCACAACTTGGAAATGTCAACAGACAAAGTCATTACCCTCTAAAATGTTCCCTGGAAGAAATTAAAATAATTAAAAATTTCATACCCCATTCATCTATAAAGAAAAGGAAATTACATCCACACATACATACTTCTTCCCCTGTGTTGGTGTGACCAGAAACCATTTTTTCAGAAATACTACACAGAATATGATAACAGCATATGCAAAGTTTTAGCTATTATTGAAAAGATCATTACAAATTTTACAGCTTCCCCCAAAGATTTAAGGGCTGTCAGGAAAATTCAGATGGAAAGAAAGGTGCTAATAAGAATTTTCCACTTATGTTTCCTGCCAAGTTTTCTTCCAGTGGGCACTTAGGTCTCTGCAAGGGAGGGCTTTGCTTGGAGCCAATCATTATGAAATAATGTAGAGGTGCATGGTAGTTCCTGTCTCCTCTCACTGGTTTTATGGTTGTGTCGTCAGTGGTGCTAGAGACATTCCAGGCCTTCTAGAAGGATACGCCTTGGCTCTCAGACATGTATATTCCAGTTACCTTCTGGCTGTCCATTTCCCTGACAGTCATATTCACACTTCCAGCAGAAGCAAGAACACTGGGGCTGGGCCAGGATAACCTATGAAAAAAACAGAATGATGCTCTTCTCTGAAGATGGAGGGTAGAGCAAGCAAGGTGATGATCAGCTACCATCTACATTCTTGGTCCTGTGTCCTTCAAACACATAGAAGGACCTGGAATCTAGAATGAGGATCTCATGGTGACTTGATTGTTTGAATCCATTGTAAGTCACACTTTTGTCCATAAGAGTTTGGCTTTTTTTCCCCATATTTTAGGAACATTGCTCTAACATAGTTGTGTTTACAAAGGAGCAGCTACAGGTGTTGCTGTCTCACATTGCTGCTAGGAATGAATGAATCCTCTGGAAATATTTTCAATAGAAATTAATACTTAAAAAAGCTTATATAAGAGTTCAGTATGAAACTCAGTACAGAAGGTAGAAAGAACTGACAGCCAATTAAATATACTGGAAACTAAAGGGAAATGTGGGGGTGGAAAAAAATGGAGAAATTTTGCTGTTCCCTTACTGTTGCCCTTGTGAAAATCATTCCATCCGGAATTTCACCAATGCCATATCCTTTGGAAGGTCTCAAAACCAACACTGTAGATGTATTTTTAAGGATAACCATGTCTGAAAGTTAAAGCCCTTTGGGAGAGAACAAAAGAAGGACTTCAAAGTTACAAAATGCTGAATCTGGCAATTTGTTTTTAATGGAAGCAAAAACCTGCACGGTTTTATACTTTAAAGTGAAATAAGAGAGAAATGTCACAAATAGAGTTCAATTTCTACCCATGGAATTGTGCCCCTGATTTAAAAAATTCCAGCCTAAATGCTTCCATCACATCTGAAAAATGTTTTACTGACCTCAAGCTCATTGTACAGCAGAGGTGCAACAGTATTACTAGGACTGGGATCAAAGAACCACGGTTCTCAGAGCAGTAAGTTAGTTTGATGTGAACAATATCCAGCTGGCTGGTGTTTTGTAATCCAGCAAGTGCTAAAACCCCAATTTTGTGAGCTTTTGTTCAGGATGGATTTCTCCACAATGCATCAAAATCTATTTTGGTTACAGAGAAATGTCTGGTATCTCCCTCGCTACTGAGCATATACCTGATTTGCCTTAAATCAGACTTCAGTCTCATAGAATGACCAACCTGAACAGCAGCATTCAGCTAGATTTTGAATGACTTCTATTGTTATGGCTTTCCTTTAGTCATGGAAATGTCACTGCATATCACGCTGCATAAAATAAAGTATCTAGTTTTACACTGGACACGGGATAGAATTCTGAATGCTGCCACCAAACTGATGCATGTCTTAAGACATTTGTTAAGATCCGCCATAAAAGGTACCACTGATGCAGTAAGTATCATCGTCTACATGCTGGGTTATTTTCAGATCTGAACAGTGGGAAACTGCAGTCTTGGATAATACTATGTCTGCAAGTTATTAGATTTTGACCAGTGAACTTATGATACTTATCAAGGATGTTAAGATTAATGTTTATGATGTATTTTGGAGATGAAAGCTACACCAAAAACATGATTTATGATTTGGCTACTCAGTCAGCAGGGATAACTGATGGAAATAGCCTGAAACTGCTGTCAGGGCAAAGACTGATCAGTTTTGCTCGCCCCTGGCAGCGGTTCTCCCTAGTATGCTATAGTAGAGGACTGTTGGTGTCAACATCCATGAGACTGGTTGGGTACCTAAATCAGGAGGCAGGGTGCTGAGCTGTTTGCTTTCAAATGCACTTGACGTAAATATCAACTAAATATAATGGTCAGGCAAAGGTAGTGCATGATATAGGGACAAAAGCATAGCTCAGAGTACCCCCAGGGAAACCAAATATTGTCACATGGTCTTACAAAGTCAGAATTAAAAGGTACTGAAACTCAAATGTGGATAATGGAAACCTACTAATGTGAAACTGGAGCTTCACAAATCAATTAAGAATACAGGCATTGGTCCCTTTGGATTTAAGACCCTGGAAAACTGACATACAGAGCAGGGAAATGTTAGCTAATGGGAGTTGATAAATATCACAGAATCATAGAATCCTTAATGTAAGCATGTGTTTGAACTCCTACCTCTCCCTATGAGTTGAAAGTCTGGGTGATCTCGTCTGACTTAGGAGTCAAAGCCTTACAGACGATTCTAAGTAAACACTAGACTGAGCATCTCTTAGAAAAAAACTCAGCACTTTTGGAAATCTAGCTTTCTTACCAAACTTGTCAACTCTAGTCTAGAGCTATCAAGACATAAAATAGCCTGGCTGATAGGGAAAAAGAGGCCATACTTTATCTGTCCTATCTAACTCATCGTGCAATAAATCCTGTCATGCGAGAGCTATATAGTCAAGAAGAAAGTAAGATCTGCACCCCATATCTTCCCTGTCCCATCTTAGTGCCCTTAACTGTGTGCTACTGACCGTCTTCCTTAGTCATTCTCCCAGACACTTTTCAATCCAGTAAGAGTTTTGGTCAAGACATTCACTTGAAGCATGGCTTACTGCAGAAATGTTCAGACAGATTAAAGCTCAGAGAGAGCAAAACTGATTGCAAGACACAGCACTGCTGGGTTAACACAGTCTTAACAATTCAGCAGTCTTGGAAAACAAACAGCAAAATAAGTTTTTCTCCCATCTAGCTTCCTTTGTCCAAATCTCACAGAATTATGAGGCATAATACCCATGATACACAATCTTTTTGCTCAAGAAACAGCTCCTGAAGTTTTTACGTGAGGATAGAATTCTGTTATTTGAGGAGAGAAGCAGAAGGAGGATCAGGCAAATTTCCATCTGTTATTTACAGTTACCTCAATATTTTATGCTCTTTACAATTATCCGTGCCAGTGGCAATTTACTAGTCTCTGTCTGTGCTGACTTTGGCTTATTTCAGCTGTAGGAAAGTGAACTCCATGGCACTTTGTCATGCTAGGTTGCTTAGTTATCCACATTACCCTCATCTGAAATCTAAGGTAGTCAGACAAGTGTGCACCCAAGTCTCTTTCAAATGCAGTGAGGATGTAGAAAGTGTAGCCCAAGACTCAACAGCTGGCAAAGGTTCCCACCTTTTGGGTGTATCCATTCCATTTCTGGAGGATTTTGGTGAGAAGTCTGGCATTATCTGCCTAAGCACAACATGGTAATGCTACATAAATGATTGATGTAGATTATGATGCCTCTCAAGATGTTTCCCGCCCTTCTGCAAGTGTCACAGATATCTTTGCCAAGCAGATGTTCACCATTATTTACAGGCATGGAAAAATGTAGGATTCACACTAAAAGAAAAAATACAGAATGTGGAAGACATCTGAACTATTCTCTGTTTGCTTTGTCTTGCAAATATCTGGGAATTTCTTGGTGTTCTTTTTTTTTTTTTTTGTAGTCAGTTGGTGTGTGTTGGAGTGTAGAAGAATTCTGAGTCAGAGCTGGAACTGGAATACAGACATGTTCTGGAGGGACCTCACTGTTCAGCACCTCCAACCACTCAAAACACTATCTCGATTTTATGTAACAAAACCCAACATATTTCTGTGAAGCATTTAGAGGAAAAAAGAAGAGATTTTTTTGATAATACTCCACTCCGTTTCTTGTTCCAGCATGTTACTGTGCTCAGTGTCTGTAGAAGACAAGACCTTACACCCTTCAACATACCATAGCCAAATCCATTGTCCTTCTAGTGATAATATTTTTTCTGTACCTGTAACCCAAGTTCACTTTCAGCAATGAATCTTTCAATTTCTATGAAATTTCCAGTCTTGTTTCTATCTACTATGAAATACACTGGTATGGGAAATGCTAAGTCATGGCCTGAAGCAATGATTGAGCACCTGGTGAAGGGACAGCCCTGGGAGCACAGGTGAAAGTGATTCACCTGTGCAACTGGAAGCTTCATTTAAGGGCTGGCTGCTACAAGGGAAGGATCTCTACCTGGGGGTTCCTCCTTTTGGAGTGTTTAGGAGGGCTCTAATCCTTGGGATAGGTAAGCAAATCTTTCTTTCTTTAACTGCATTGTGACCATTGCTATTTTGGGGGTAATTTGGGGCTGGTTATCTGCCATTGCCCTTTCCTTCAGAACCTGTTGAAATTTTCCATGGAAACTGTTAGTGATAATGATCTGCTCTTGTCTGTTGTTGATACTGAAGAAAGACCTTTAGGACACAGACATTCGCTCCCATCTTTTCTTCCCAGGGTTTTCATTATCATCAGAGTAATCACTGACCCAAGTAAATGTGTCTTTGAGGCAGTGTGAATAACTTAATTCTGAACTGATAAGGCTCCTCCCTGACTTTTCCTCTCTTGGAACTGTTACCAGAAAGATGGTCCCCATCTGACTTGGCAGTTCTTACTGGAATAACCTCAGATGTTCTCTATACTCCAAGTAATTTAACCCATTTTCTTGTCTTCAACAGCACATTAACTCAAAGAACGCCAAAGAGCAAAAATATTACTGGAAAAGGATAATCCCAGCAAATCTTCAAGGGCTCACCATTCTTCTACCCCATCAGTAGATGCAGTACTGAGATAAGGTAAGCTTTATTCAGCAACCAACTACAAAATGTTTCTGTCTTGGTAGGTGATTCAGATTATCAAGTGAAGGGTGGTGGTTATTGTGTAGGGTTTCTCTTTCCCTCTCAAGACAAATGATACTGCTCAGTCTGCATCGATCTTCCTCCTTAAGAAAGAACCAAGTCCTTGTCAACTTGGCTGCCCATCAGCTTTTCTCTGGGACCCTGAAATGCTGTGATGGCTGAGGAGGGGTGGCAGTGCCAATATCTGGCTCCTTCCCACCTTGTCAGCCCATGAACACTGTTGCTCAGAACATTTTGTGCAGTTTCAGGAAATGGCAGTTCTGCTGAAGGTCAGGCTTTGTGAAACAGACACTCTTCCCCCCCCCCCCCCCCTCCTTTTTTTTTTTCCACTCCCTCCTCACCCAATGCTTTCCCTGGGACTCTTCCAAGAACAACCCTCGTGCCATTCTCTCCCACCAAAGGCACAAAGAGCTTCTTTTACTGACCCACTGGCTGTTCAGAACGCAAAGAATTTAAACTAATAGTGAGGCAGCACAACAGCCCATTGCAGGCAGGTCTGGATGAGCCACAGGAATAGAGTAAGAAGGGATTTAAGAGGCCACCTTCCCCTCTCCCCCAAGGCAATGTAACTATTTTCTCCTACACCACTTTACAGTGTTCCTGCTATTTATGCTTCTTTGGAGTACAGCAAGGTTTGGGTTTCTCCCCAGGAATGATATTTAATGCCAAGATTTATCACTCCTTGGAACAAGCATGCCTGGTCCTTGTGCTTATTAAGAAAATATACTACCTTTAGCTGTGAAGTTTAAACTGAAAAGAAAGCACTATCTGAGTTGGTTTCAACTACGCATTTAACCATTCCTATTTGGAAAGAGAAGACTAACCTGCTATGAAAGCGTTTTTGTTTATAAAACCTTGTTTGCCTACTGATGAGCTCAGAGCAGATGCAGGCTGAGTGAATGCTAGGTGTACTGCATAGTGGATGGCATCATTTTCAGGTACCTGCTGTAGGTTTAGAAAGGAAGCTTGAAAATCTGGAACTGCTGCATTCAAATCCTCACAAAAATGTGAGTGCCTTTGCATTTGCACTCTTCCATGATTGCAGCAGCATCTCAGCATGACAAAACCCATCAGATATCTTCACCTCTGTGGCTAGTTGTAATGCAGATCAATCTGGTAAGACTAATGTTGCACAGAAGTGCAAGAGAAATTGTCCTTTACAAGTCATGCATATTATCTTCTGTTATTTGTGCTCCACTTATGCTCTTTTCAACTTTCATGACCTTTTTTCCAACTAGAACGCTGTTCTAATGATTAGGAAGGATCTTCTACTGTCTTTGGGACAAACTATGATCATAGTACCTGTTAACAGCCTTTCACAGTGGGTAGGGCAGTCTGTGGTGCTATGGGGATATCAGAACCGTGGTGCCAGAGCTTCCACGCTTTGGAGGGAGCTTTTGCTGGGTGCTGAAGATGTTTCCAACAGTGATGCTCTTTCTCCTATAACATGTGCAAAACGCCCAAAGAGCTCTGTTCTTTATGAGTAATGAACCTCTTCAAAGGGTAATGAAGTGACCAAAAAGAATACTCTTCACACAAAATAAGCTTGTCTTCTGTATCAAAATACCACCACCCAGCTGAGGTTTTCTGTTGAGTGGATCCACATAGTGACACAGGGAAGTTAGCTGAGGGAAGGGCTTCCTTGCTAATAGAGAAATAACAGGGAAGATTTGATGATCTCTGGAGGTCCCTTACAACTCTGCAATTCTGTGAATGATGTGCTAAATTGAAGCCTATTACTGACAGTGGTGAGGTGCTGGAATAGGCTGCTCAGAGAGGTTGTGGGTGTTCCATTCCTTGAGGTGGTCAAGATCAGGTTGGATGGGGCGCTGGGCAACATGGTCCGGCACCAGATCTGGAGGTTGGTGGCCCTGTCTGTGGCAGGGGGCATGGAACTTAATGCTCTTTGCGATTCCTTCCAATCCAGCCCATTCTATTATCTGGACAGATTTAGGGCCTTCAGATGTGCATCAACCCACCAGCCACAGCCCATGGGTTCCTGGGTGATTCATTCAGTGTTTTCCAGGACCATCACTCACTATGTATAAGCTTGTTATTCATCCTGAGACATGGCTAAATAAAAGGGCACCTGTATTTTCTCCCTCTGCCAATACCACTTAAAAAAAAAATCTCACTGACATTATTCTCAGTGAGATCAAAACAGTTTTCACATCAAGGTCTCAGAAACAAAGGAAGCCTGTCATCTACAGGGTAAATATTAACAACCCTTTGGCTATTAGTAATCTAATTAAATGCTTATACAGAATATTTCCTGAGCACATGAAACCAGAGCACTACTTCTGTTGAGCACAATCCATGGGTATATTAGCTACTGTGAGAGAAAACAAATGAAAAGAATTAAAAACAACCTCTTGTATTCTCCTCTTCAGGATGCAATATCAATATTGAGATGCTGGATAGATTAAAGAGGTTGAATGGTCTTAGAATCATAGAAGTATGGAATCATTAAGGCTGGAAGGAACCACTAAGATCATCTAGTTCACCTGTCAAGCATCATAATAAGGCTTATTTCAGCCTAAGCAGCAGTTTCATAACATTAGGTGCAGATCATTGTTGGCTATAGCAGTAGAATCATTACAGTGTTCTTAATGTATGGGTTTTTTTTAGGGGACTTGAAACAAAAATTGGTTTGAATCTTCATATTTTTTGCCTTGAGGCTTAATTGTTATTCTGAAGTTTTGTTGGATTTGACCTGGAACAGCTTCAGACATGGCTCAATTCAAATGGAAACAGAACAGAAAAATGTGTTGGTTCCTCTCTCTGGACCTTACAAAGTTGATTTGGAATTAAGCTGCATGGAAATAGAAGCACTGAGCTTCCACTTTGTGATGGAGCTTCAAAATCCTAGGCGTGCTTCTGCCCAAGTCAGAGCAAAGCCCCAAATATTTCAAGGTCTTACATGAAAGACAAATTATCACAAATATGGATATCTTAGTTCACTGAAATATTTCAATTCAAATAGTTCGTTTGCAACTTTAAATGTTACTGGTATGCAAAGTGGGGGGGAGGGGGACTAAAAAACAACTTTACAAAATAGAAGTTTACAGGATTCTGTTTCTAGATGTCCAGATGAAATGCTACAGAAGAATTAAAACATTCTAATTATTTTCTGATACGCACCATTGACCATTCTTCAGAAATGTATTAATTTTGAGAATTGTTTCAACCAAGATTTATTCCACGCAAATTCCTCTAACCATTTTTTGTGATAATTATGCATATTTAAAGTGTCTGCCATGAAAAATCTCTTTATTCATCCTAAAGAAGTGTGTGAGCATCAAGGGCTCAAAATGATTAACGGTGTAGATGAAGACCCATTTTGATTATACATGGCATTAGATATGGCACATTGCTAACTTCAGGTGTGGAGCTAGCTCCATTAATTTATTGGGACTAACAGAACTCTCTTTCCATCATCAAGTTAGGCAGCATGTGATGACTGTTTTATCAAGGTGGAACACAAGACTACAGGCTTAGAAGGCCTGAGCTCTGACCTCTACTATAAGCATGATTGGTGAATTTTGGGTAAATACATGATACAGAGGTACATAGCTTTTCGGAACAAACCAAACTTAAATGCATGAACAATAATTAAACTATATATATAAAATATATATTTTACTTACATATATAAAATATATATGAAATTTGTAAGAGTTCCTTAGAGAAAAGTTGGGAGCACATCTGTATAATACAAGCAGCTTGTTGCACAGAGTATAACCTCCAGCTCAGTATCAAGTATAAGGAATATTAACACTATGAATGAGCTTTATGTTAGTTAAAGCTACTTGCTGACCTGGTAATCAAAAGAGAATGTTATCTAGGAAGTTATAGATCCAAATAATGCTGCTGTTCTCAATCTCAGTCAGCAAAGTATATTTTTCTTTTTTACAATAAGTTCCTGATTTTAACTTGTAATAAAAATATCTACAAGCTTCCAGGGGGTTTAGTCAGCTCACGTTGGTACAACAAAAGTGGAGGAAGTGAAATCCTGGCATGATATACATAAGGCTCTTTTTAATATATGTTTTCCATACACAGGCTTATATTACAGAACAGCTAATCAATGGAAACATTGTGCTGGCATCTGTGGGTAAAATCTCGACCTTGATGTTGACACCTTTCAAATATTTATAGTGGTAATTGTATCAACAGCTTAGTGATCTTTCAGCCAAGTTACACACACATGCCCACGTTTTCACAGAGCACACAACGTGTTTTTTGCTCTGGGCTGAAGCACGTATCAGATTGGAATTAAGAATATATTTCTGAAAGCATTCATCTCAACTTCTAAACTGATAGATATGAGAAAATGAATGTGCACAATATCTGGTGGTCAGCGTTGAAAGCATGGTGCTGCTTCTGTGTCAGCATGACAAGACATCTGAGTATGGCTGAAGCTTTAGACACCACAGAATGGCCAGGGTTGGAAGGGACCTCGAGGATCATGAATCTCCAACCCCCCTGCCATGTGCAGGGCCACCAACCTCCTCATTTAATGCTAGACCAGGCTAACCAGGGCCCCATCCAATCTGGCCTTGAACGCTTCCAGGGACGGGGCATCCACAACCTCTCTGGGAAGCCTGTTCCAGCACCTCACCACTCTCTCAAACAAACTCAATAACTCCCCCACCACAAACTGGGTGTTTTCCTTTGCCTGCCATGCATCAAAGCACATATAGGCTACAGCTAGACCACAGGATAACACTGCCAAGGGAATACTTCAGCTCTAAAGTAACGTGCCCTTCTGGCCCCACTGCTGGCACTTGGCTCTGCCTTTTGTTTGCACACCAGAGTGCTCACAACCTTTTGCTATTGCCTTCCTGTCAGCCTCAACTCCCACTCTTAAAGCACAAAGGCAGTGTTCCTCCACAGCTTGTCTTTGTCTTGTATGTTTGTGAGAATCCTATTTAGCATCTGCATATGGCAGTCTCTCGCTGGTGTGCCCTACCTTACTCCAAAGCCATGAAGCTTCCCTTGATCACAGACTGGAACATGGAAAAAGAGATATTACAAGACCTTGACAAGATCTCATTTGTCACCTAGAAAGCCTGCTTCAGGTTTTTTTTTTTTTTCTTCTTTTATTTTCCCCATTAAACAGGGAAGTGAATAAGGATCTAATTTACAGTATTCTACATTTGTGTCAAATTGTAAAGTCTAGAAACGTCACATGCAGACACAGGGAAACTGTTTGTGTGACACTGGTCCAACGCTTTATAAGTGCAGTGAATTTAATTAGAATAGGCAGTTGCAAAGTGCAGATACTTCCATCAGTATTTTTCTTTTGTGCTACAGTTTTTCCCTCTTCAAATGCAGAATTCAGATCAATATCGCATTCATTGCCAAGGCAATTTCTCTAGTTAGATCTCATAGCTGAAATAACAGAGGTTTTTTAGGAGCTGCACTGGTGTTCTAAGAGACTTATAAAAGGCAGCCCTGTGCCCTGTCTGTAAATATTGGCACTCAAGCTGCTCTTGTTGGAATCAGTTGCCTTGTATACGTGTATGCTACAAAGATTTTCTGTTGCTGACAGAAAGCGATTACTGTTCTTCTACAGAATAAATAGAACTTTGTGGATTTCCTTCTTCCATCACTCCAGCCACTGCAGACATTCCTACCTCTGTAACGAAGATATATTCCTTGGTGTGGGCATTGTTCTTGTTCAGTAGAGAGTTGACAGATGCTCAGCAGAGTCTTTGCTCTGTGCTGAAGTTGATTGGTACATGCATCAAGGAGTGGTGTGTTGTTTACTTCAGGCTTGTGCTTTAGAAAAATCTTTGTGTTATTTATTTGGTAGCTATATTAAAATATTATGGTCCTTTGTGATAAATCTGACATCTGTAGTTTCTCCGAAAAGAGCATAAATCTATATTTGATTTTTTTCATCACATTGGAGTCATTCTCAAGAATCAGAACTTTGAATATACACAGAGAAAGTCATCTTGCTGTTCGTTTCTCATTTGTGAATTCTGAGAGCAGGACATCAGATGTATCAGTGTGTCCACACAGTACATGATTGAGTCCACTTACTTGTGTTTGCTTGCTGCAGAATTCAAGCCAGCACTGCCATAAGACGCTTCCCAAGAATGACAGGATGTGGAGAATCCATCACCACTTCTCATGGGAAATTCTCCCAAAGTTTAATTGTTTTTCATAAAAATGTGTCTGGTTTCCACTTTGTTGTAGGAATGTCCGTGTCCATAAGAATGGAGGGTCTTTTAATCTGAGTGCTTTCTTTGTGTGAAAGAACATATCAACTGAAGTTAAGTCATCTCTTGACTTTTTGATTCAGTCTTCTTCTGATAACCTAAGAACTTGCTTCATAAATCCCTCGTTACAAATTATTTCATTTGGTCATGTAGTAAATTTTGATGCAATAAATTCCTCTTTTTCCCTTGACCTCTCTCCCATCTGATAATATCTGAACAAAAATTTGGATACTAGAAGCAGGCACAGTATTCCAATATCTGCCTTATTAATTATTTAAATGGAGGTAAAGTTGCATATTCCACTTATCTCCTCAAAGAGAGGAGCAGCAAAAATCTTTGAGTTTACACCACTCTTTAAGTGGAGCAAATAAGTCCTTTTTTGTCTTAACGAGCATTTAGGAAGGAGAAAATTTTACACAGGACAGTCTGTCCCCATGTGCAGGATTCTAGAGGAACCATGCCATGAGAAATTATCAGAAGCAGCATTCTTAATAGCTGGTAGTTGTAGTTTAATCATCAGCGATGCCTCAGTGACACTGTGAGTAAAAGCTTGTCAGCGTCTCCATTATATTTGTCTGTGTTTTGGAATGTTTCAGATTACATTAAGAAGAAAAATGCAGCTTTTTTTTTTTTTTTTTTTTGCCAGACAGGATGTAAATGGCTTTGCAATTTTCAGTAATGTTTTAACCCATATTGAATGTAAGAAAGAAGCATAACATTCCCACACATGGGGTTAGCTTACTATGATGAGGACAGTTTTACGGCCTTCTTTATTTCTTTGAAATGCAATGAGAAAAAAATGAAGGTTTTAATTCTGTTATTTAAATGATGCCTGTTCAGCAGTCTGACTGCTGTTTGCCTGCACATCTCCTGGTAATCACAGAAATCTCCAGCAGGCAGGTGTCCAGCTCTTCAGGAAAACATCAGCCTACAAAATATTTAACAGTGGCATATTTTCTCCCAACTGTTCGTCAGCCATTCGAATAAAACATTTGATTATACCACAAGCTGCCAAAGTATCATTTAAATAAACTGCCTGGGGAGAAGAAGAGTGGAAAGACTGAAGTCGTAAAAGTACCTAAACTGCTGGAGGAAAAAAAAAAATGTGACAGATCTTCATTTATTCATTTCTTTAGCAAAGAACAGTGCTCAATGCCTTTCAGATTTAGACAGAAGGAAAAAAGTGTCTTCTGTGATAGAGTTAACTTGCAAGCTTTTACAGGTACAACGATGTACTTTTTTCTCTTATGTCTTTATGATATATTGTGACTTAGCTGATTGTCTTTCAATTCACGCTTGTATCCATCTGTGTGCACGGAAATATGTTATTGTAAGGGATATACTGCCACGTTTTGGGCACATTTTCAATATCACATTCACAAAATTCAGAGCATAGCGATACACATGCAGTTCTCAGTGGAGAGCTAGGAATATGTGCCTTATGAAGACATGTCAGGCACTCACTCTTCTGCAGTCCCCGAAAAGATCAAGGGGAGATATGATTTCAGTGTCAAAAGGACTGCACTACTTCTTTAAAGACAGTATGTATCAGATATCAAAAGATTTTTTTTAAGTAGCACAAAAGGGTTGAAAATTAAAGGCCAAGACAAGACACACAGCACAATTATCTAAGAATGGGTGAGTCTGAGGAAACAAATTGCCATGAGAAGTGCGTTCCATCACCTGAATTGTCCCTCAGACGCTGTCAGCTTGGCTGTGTGTAGGAGTGAGTGAGATGCTAAAGTACAGAGAAAGAGCAGTAACTACTTCCAGTCAGGGAGGTGCTGGAATCACAGTCCCTGCTGACACTCAAGGATTGTGGTGGAGATGTGGCACTGAGGGACATGGGTTGGTGGGCATGAGCTTGTGGTTGAACTAGATGATCTTAGTGGTCTTTTCCAACATTAATGGTTCTATGATTCTAATCTTGGAGCACACAACAGCAAAGCTGGTCAGTCTCTCTATCAAGCTTTCATCTTTCCCCAAATGTCCCATGAAATGGACAGTGCTGTTTACCACCCTCTGTGCTGATATTTCTTACTAACTCATTTTTAACATGGTGATGGCCTCAAATTGTTTCCAGCAGCAAAAACCCTTTCAGCCATATTATTTCTCACTGGACCTAATGGAATTTCACAGAGTTTCAGGACTTCTTACAAGAAAATTCCAGGCATACATGAGAGTTTAGGAAAACAAGCAAATGCAAAGAGGAACATAATAATTATGTACATTTACACTCTTTTATAAACATGGTTAATGGAAGAATTTGCCTACTCTCTTCCTTTTACCCTATGTTGTATTTAACGTGAACCTACACCCCTGGCTCATCTGGAATAGGGATTTGCACTGACTGCTCTTCTCCAAAACAGGGGGGTTGGATCTCAATGAGCTTTAAGGTCCCTTCCAACCTAAGCCATTCTATGATTCTACAAAAATATTAGCTGTGACCAAGCAAATGCAGGCACAAAGCCCTTTGGGTGGGATTTTCAAAAACTTCAGTTCTAAACTCTGCAGCTACTGAGGTCAGCAGAAATTTTACAGGAACAGAACTAAAGGATTGCTAAATATCCCATTCCATACCTACCATAAAACAGACCCTAATCGAAGCGTAACTTCCAATAACTCATCTAAGCTACCGAGCTTAGGATCAGAAGTGGCAGCCTGTTACAGCAAATGGGTTAACATTTGCCAGAGCTTGGCTTTGTGGATAGTCATATATTGTTACTGTAGGCTCTCATTTCTGGTTTTCATTTACAACATTTTCCCTCTTTCAAATCTGTTACATTTTATTGACTCTATTTTGAGATTTTAGTATTCTGGATATTCTGAGGCATATTTTTAGGATATAATTCAACTCTGTTAAGTAGATACACATTTCCAACCATCATTAATAGGAGTGAAGCTCTGCAATTTTTTATTCTGTTCTGACACTACAATCTGTAAAGATTTGGCTTTCTAAGCAGTAAGATGTATTTAAAAGTCTTTTAACACCAAATGGAATACATGTAAAGGTACATATGGGTTAATAAAATTTTAAAAAGACAGAAAGAAATAAGTTGTTTATAAGAAAACAATGTATATATTGCATCTTGTTTCTAGTGATGTTTTTTAAAGGAAGTTCCCTTGACTGCTGCTAAAAATGAAGTTGCAGTGAGATATTATCTCCTTCTCTATCATTTGTGTGGTTGGTTTTTTTGTGTTACCTACACATTATGACAAATGGTTGGATATTAGGAAAAAATTTCTTCTCAGAATGAGGCATTGGAACAGGCTGACCATGGAGGTGGTGTAGTCATCATCCCTGGAGGTGTTCAAGAACTGTTGAAATGTGGCACTGAGGGACATGGTTAGTGGGCATGGTGAGGATGGGTTGGGGCTGGACTAGATGATCTTAGTGGTCTTTTCCAACCTTAATGATTCTTTGATTCTACGAGATGCATTCCCAGAAAGCACGTGCCTTTGAACAATTGTTTCCTGTAGGTCTTTCAAGATAGGAGCTACTGAAGATGATACCTGAGAAATGAAAACAAGATGTGAAGGCACCTTGTGAAACCTCATTAGCAGCTTCCTTATGAGCTCCTGTTCTGCTGGTCTGGACCCATAGAAAAGAGATTTTCTTTTGAATCACAACAACACAAAAACAACTCAGAAAAATCCCCTTTCATTTATGGGGCTCAATTTTCATTATTTCCCATTGCAAAGGAAGCACAAGACTAAAACATCTGGTCCTGTCAATGGGCTTTCAGCCAAAGCTTCAACGTCTGCTGCTGAGCTGAAACAACAGCAGCCTAATCTCTGTATTGTCTTTAGCTTTTTCAAATTCTCATCTTTCTCAATGAGACAGTGGAAAGAAATCATCCCTCAGTGTTTTATTTCAGGCGTAGCACATTAAGCTGCAACCACACACCAACAAAAGATACTTTCCTTCCAAAATCCTGCCACTTCCTAAATGCAATAAAGTTTCAGACTGTGGCATTCATTGGAGCTGAGCAACTCGTTTTTCTCAGAAGATATTTCTTACCAAGGTCAGTTCAGCAGGAAGTGGTACCTTGTTTCTGAACAGCTGGGAAACACTCCTGGGGAATGTGGGAGAACAGCAAGAAACACAGAGGTCCTAGCAAAAATGAAGGAGTTTTGTGTCCAATGTATGGATGAGATCCAGGCAGAAATATAGCTCAGAGCTGGTCTGAAATGGATTCTGACAATTGAGTGTCTACACAGTGCCTGAACGAGGGAAGCCTTATAAATACATATAAGTTTACACTTTTGCAATGCCCCACTTGTCACTAGAGTGGAAAGTAATAAACCTATTACTTTCACCTCTAAGATCATGTAGTCCATAACAGAATAGAAAAAACAATGTACTTGTGCTACTTGGGTTGGGAGTTCTGTGGTTCTTGTAGAGAGCATGACATGATTGAGAGTAACCTGTAACAGTAAGAAATGACTTTTTCTTGTTAAAAATCCCAGCTCCCCAGCAGTTACAGTAATACTGAGGTAATTGCCTTTAAGCTCTGGTGGCAATTACCTTCCATGCCCTCTGAGTGTTGGAGCACTGAAAAGAACTTGTCTTGTTGCTTTAATGAGTGACATCCCTGTTTCTCCTTCAAAAAGCTATTACTGCTCCGGATGCTGGGAAGTAGTTCTTAAGACAAATGTGCCACAGCACATGTGGTAATCTCCCCCTCAGACTCAGACAAGGCCTTCTGGGGGTGAGTTTTCAGCAGACACATGAGAATAGGCTTCCTTTCCTTTTCCCTTTTCTCTTCAGCTGGCAAACTAAGTTAAGTTAAGTTGAACACCTCCATACACCCAGTGTAGCTCATCACAAAGCAGGCAAATTGCAGACAACCCATTGCATTTTTATTTCCTACATTTATTTTTTTTCCTTACAGAATAGGAAATACTACGAACAGGCCAAAACTGCATTAGTAGCTTCTTTGTTTGTCTTTGGACAACAATACCTAATAAGTTAAGCTTAGCCTATAGCAAAGCAGCCCCAGATGGCCAGGTCTGTTCTAAATAAGCCACTTTTATGAGGCCAGGATGTCTAAAAGAAACACACTTCATAAAAGGAGAAAATGTGCAAGCCAGAAAAAGTTCAGAAAAAGAAAATCTCTCTTACAAAACTACTAGTGTTCAGGCTCTGTGTAAACACATCTATCAAAAACATACTTGGGTTTTGTTGGGATTTTTTTTTCCTCCAAGCCTAGAAAGGCAATATTTTATTCAGATATTTATACATATGTTTCCATTCTTCCAAAAATGAAAAACCTCAAAGGTTCCCTTTACTGTATGTGGAAACATACTTGATAAAGAGATATTTGAGATCCTTAGTGGCGGGATATGCATTTAGTATTAATAAATTAGTTACTAAATTTATCTTTTTTCCAGAAAGAAAGGTCTCAAGGGTGTACTTACAAGCTTCCTGCTTCCAAGGGGGGGAATGCATCTCCTTTTAATCCATGCAGACCTCCAACCTAGATATCATGGCTTTTTTATCATGGTGATTTAATCCTCTTTTCCTGGCCTTTGGCTTTCAGAGAAATCCCAGTCTGTTCTGAAACTGTCCTTTAAAAGTCAAGAAAACAAGCAAACAAATAAAGTTTAAAGATTTGTTGGCACCAGTGAATAGCACACCCAATGATAGACAAAGATACCTTTCTCAGTTGTTGCCAGACCTCAGGAAATAGACTGAAAATATTCATCTGTTCCAATTCTTACTTTACTTGTTTCATGAGCAATAGAATAAGCAGTACCTGCTTCCCCACCGGTTTGGGTCTTGGAGCTGTTATCTCAAGAATAAGATGCAGTCTCACTGCCCTTTTTCATGAGATTTTCCCCATACTCATCATAGAATCATGGTTTGGGTTGAAAGGAACCTTTAAGATCAACTAGTTCCAACCCCCTGCTATAGGCAGGGACACCTCTCAGTAGACCAGGTTGTTCACAGCCCCATCCAGCCTGGTCTTGAGTGCTTCCAGAAAGGAAGCATCCACAACCTCTTCGAGCAACCTGTTCCAGTGTCTCACCACCCTCACAACAAATAATTTCTTTCTGATATCTAAGTCTACCTCCTTCAGTTTAAAACCATTTTCCCTCATCCTGTCACTACATGCCCTTCTAAAAACATCCCTCCCCATCTTTTCTGTAGGTATCGGAAGGTCACTACAAGGTCTCCCTGGAACCTTCTCTTTTCCAGGCTGAAGAGCCCCAGCTCTCTCAGCCTGTCCCTGTAGGGGAGGTTCTCCAGCCCTCTGATCATCTTCATGGACCTCCTCTGGACCACTCCAACAACTGAGTGTCCTTCTTGTGTTGAGGGCCCCAGAACTGGACACAGTACTCCAGGTGGGGTCTCATGAGAGCAGAGTAGAGGGACAGAATTACCTCATTTGACCTACTGGTCACTCCTCTCTTGATGTAACCCAGGATACAGTTGGCCTTCTAAGCTGCGAGTGCACACTGCCGGCTCACGTCGGGTCTTTCATCAACTGACAATCCTAAATCCTTCTCCCCAACGCTGCTCTTGAGCCATCCTCTGCCCAAATTGCATTTCTGTTTGAGATTGCTCCAGCCCAGATGCAGGACCTTACACTTGGCCTTGTTGAACTTCATGAGGTTGGCATGGGCCCACATCTAAAGCTTGTCCATGTCCCTCTGAATGGCATCCTTTTCAATCTGTTGACTAGAAGGAGAAAGGGCGTCCTCATGTTGCAGCCCATTTCTATGTTACATCTTGTACCTAGACTCTGATTTTCGCAACACAGAGGATTTCGTTCCTTTAGTTTGAGTCAAGTGAGCTTGGAAAGACTGAAATGATCACAGAGTCCTGGATGACCATTAAATCTTTGTGTCTTCAATAAATTAAGCAAAAAACTCACATGGAGAATATGCTATTATTCAACAGAATGACCAGAGATAGCACAAATTCCTTTTTCTTCTATAGGAAGCAAAGAAAAGTTCATGTTTCTCAAAATTTGTGATTCAGCGTGTGTTGTTCAGAGGTAATAGCCTTAAGTTTCACAGGGAGATGTTCAGGTTGGATACTTGGAAACATTTCTGCTCAGAAAGAGTGGTGAGTTATTGGAACAGGATGCCCAGGGAGGTGGTGGAGTCACCATCCCTGAAGGTGTTCAAGAACCATAAAGATGTGGCACTGAGGGATATGGTTAGTGGTTGCTTTTTTTTGTTGGACTAAATGGACTTAGTGATCTTTTCCAAACTTAATGATTCCATGATTCAACTATTATCTTTGTCTATAAAACAATATCCTCAGCTTTACTTATTCTCCTAATCAGCAAAAGTGAACCTCATGTTTATCCATTACAGAATGTCCAAAGTCAAAGTGTGCTGTTTTAACAAGCATTTGATTAATCAGTGTTTATCAACATACTCAGGTGTTGCCAATCTGTGCCCAGCTTTAATTTTAGACACCCTCTGCCTAAGTGCCATAAACTTCTCATATCACATAAAGGGAAAGTTAATTACTCAGGAACAGACATCACAGAAGCCAACAATCTAAGCAGGGAAACATCAGAATTAACCACCAAAGCCTCTAGAAGAGGCACAAGGCAGCTTCTTACAAAGAGTAGATGCCTCTCCCTGTATTTGCACTACGAACCTCCTTCTGTAATGAGGTAGTAAACTGGGGTCAGATCTCCAACACGTGGCAAGAAAGAGTCCAGGAGAAAACATCACCAAAACTCGATTTTTTCTCAAAACAGTTTCAATGTTTCTTTTTGCTGTGAAGCTGTGTTTAGGTATGCAGATACTGTACACCTTAAAAGCTACCAGAAACAAGAAGCAAAACAAAACATTCCACTCTGAAAATAATTCCTCTGCTTAACCTGGAGCTAACCTTGTTTAAGCAGGGGTACAGCAGGAATGTTGCTGGGTTCTTCTTCCATGAGAAATTCAATGCACCTTCATGTCAGGCCAAACTGGGACAATTTTTCTTTTTAATTTCCACTTCAAGCAGCGAATTGAAAATCAATTCTCATCATAGATATAATTGCCTGTCCTTATTCTTTTACCCAACACTCCAGAATATAGGCAAAAACTGAGGTATAGAAAAAGAAAGCAGACTGTGGAAAATCTGCTACCTAATAGCTTATGTTGAGAGTACTAGTGGTAGGATGCAGAGCTTCACTGAGCCTTACGCATCCTGCAACGTGCTGGCACACACTGTTCCAGTGTAGCTCTCAGAAAAGACCATTGTTAGAAAAATCACACAAGTTGGTGAAGCCCTGGGACAGGATATCCAGAGAAGTTGTGGGTATCCCATCCCTGGAGGCATTCAAGGCCATGTTAGATAGGGTCCTGGGCAGTCTGAACTGGTGGGTGGTAACCAGCCCACAGCAGGGGTTGGTGCTCAACTATCTTTAAGGTCTCTTCCAACCTAACTCATTCTATGATCACAGACCCTTGATTTCCAGACACTACTCCTCACACAGAAATGCACAGATTTTTTTTCTGAAGGATATAAAGCTATAGAACACCTCTCCTGCAGCAAATCCACTACTCTGTGCCTTCTTTCCCAATATATGCAGTGGTACAGTCTCACTTTTTTTTTTTTTGAGTGTTTCAGGCTGCTGTGTAAAACCATCTTGGCCACCTGGGCACTGCTGGCTCACGTTTAGCTGAGCATTGACCAACAATGCCAGGTCCATTTCTTCCACATAGTTTTCCAGCCACTCTTCAGCAAGCCTATAGCATTGTCTGTGGTTTTTGTGGCTGAACTGCAGGACCCAGCAATCGGCCTCATTGATTTTCATCCCATTGGCCTCAGCCCAGCAATCCAGCCTGTCCAGATCTCTCTGTAATGCCATCAGACCCCCAGGCAGATCAACACTTCCTCCCAGCTTAGTGTCATCTGCAAACTCACTGAGGGTGGGTGCACTCAATGCCCTCATCCAGGTCATCAGTAAAGATAGACAAAATGCTATGAGATAACAAATGTTGAGTGCACAGATTACCGAGTCCAATTATTTCACCTTGTTACGGTGAGTGTAATCATTGATTAAATGCTGGATCACTAATTCCCAAGCAATGTTAAGGTTTGCATCATTCCAAGGTATCTCTTTTCATGAACATTCTTAGCTGACAGTAGAAACAAGACAGTTGCGTTAAGCTAAACCCTCAGATTAAATCTGGTCTCCAGGGCAGAGGCAGAGTGATTAGTACTCCTGTTTATAAGCAGAGTTGCTCTAATCTTTTCCTTATAAATTTTCTCCTCCATCTGTTATCCATCAGGGAAGTGCAGTTTTAAGAAATTGTGCAGATAGCTTTAAGGCACTCCATTTCTTTCAGTAAGCAACATCTTGGCTTGCAAGATGTGTGTCTTGGAGATGGAACTTAATTTGCAGAAATTACACCTTTCTTAACCTCTCCTGTTCTCCACCCAAGAACCTGTGCTGGAGACCTGTGTAAGGCATTTTCTCACTATCTCTCTCAGCAGAAAATGAGCTCAATTGTGTTGAAAGATGCAATGCACAGTACCTGTGCCAAAGGATTAAACTTTCATCATCTGGGTTTGATACTTAGATTCACAAGAGGAAATGAGTGCTAAGTATCTGCTGCATGCCAGGGTATACTGAAAGATCCCAAGCAGTGTCTGCCTGTACTTTAAAATAGGGCACATTAGGGTTTTTTTTTGTTGTTCTAAAGAACATCATAACTTCTTAGAGCAAATCTTCCTCAGCACATTTGCCTTTTAAGACAAATGAGGCAATTCTCTGCAATTTTTAGAATAATAGCAGTGAAAAGGAAAAAAAAAAAAAACAGAAAAGCAATCATGGGAAGAGAGACAAAGAGGTGATAACAAACAACAAAAATGTGTTTGCAATGTAATTTGTCACTAAGAAAGGACAGGGGATCTTTGGGCTGCCCACGCATGCATATGCAACACAGATATCAAATCATAGACAGAACCATAAATAGTACTGACAAATTATTCCCTTGAGAGTCCAGGGGGAAAGGACTGACAAAAGTGAATGGTCTTCTGCCATTGACTTTTGTTAACTTCAAGTTTCACAACATAATGTTAGGCTTGATGTTTGTTACTGTCAATTTCAGACTACCAAAAAATTTCCAGGTAGTGTTCCCATTATTACTCTTTTCTTCCTAAGGTATGTTTCTCAACTATATTCCAGTTTGTAGGCAAAGTACAAAAAAATCCATTAAAATGTCATAGGAATTTTGTGTCTTTTGATAAAGAGTTTTGTAACCTCACAGGTCTTCAGTGTTCTTCCTCAGACTCTAGCAGAGAAGAGGATTAAGCTGATGGATGTTGTTATGTCTGGGAGTATCACAGGCAATTCAAATACATTCAAACAAAAAGCCCCCAAAATTGCACCTTACGGAAGAGCTCCTTATGATCTGTTGCAAAAAAACCAGACACTAATTCAGTAGTTTCTCAAGGCAACCCTTGCAAAGTGCAAAGTACACGATTTATCAAAAAGCTGTGGTTACTCCGTGCTCTGCATCCTGCCAGAATAAAGCCATACACTTATTTCCATCAAAAAAACTTAGGGCATGTCCTTTAAGGTTAGTTACTGCTTCCTTCTGTCTGCTACAAATTATCATAGCACTGTACATACATTATACATGTATTGTGTGTGTGTGGTCAGATTCTTCTTCACTAAACCTAAACACATTCAATTGAAATCATGTAACAAAATACACAATTTTTTTTCCATGTTACATATAATGCTAATAATAAGGAAAAGGTTCTCTTATTAGACATCTATTTTCAGAACTAACTTGTGTAATTGAATCTGGTTTGCAAAGAACAGGCATTTACTAAGGCAAGATTTTGTTTTAAGAATTCTGCTACCTGAAGAAAAGAAAAACAGTTTTGAGATTAAGACATTGAATTAAGGACAGGAAAGTCAGGCAAACTCCTTGCTCCTCCTGCCCTGATTTTTCTATGCCACTGTAGGCTTATCATCTCACTCCTCTCTGCTTCAGTTCTGAATCTATAGGATGAATACTACACTGGTTCCTCACTTCTCTTGAGTATGTGAGGAATATATAAAAATATATACAAATGTATTACAGGCTTTATTTAGATAAAGAAAACACTCGTTTTTTGTTTGTGGAAGCCTCAGTAAAATGGAGCTAAACCAAAGGCTGGTTTGCTAAGTGTCTCTAGAATGCAAACACAGCTTACACATTTGAGCCATTAACACTTCAATTTTTCATAAAGCGAGATTCATTTCACCAGCTAAAAGCTGACAATCTAATCTATGCTGGCCATCAAGACTCCAGCAATATACAGAGACAGTCAACTCCAGAGGGTAATTTTTCCCACTGACGGTTGACACCTGGCACTCCACACCACCGCCAACACATCGGCATTTGCGTCACTTGAGATGCTCTTGTGCTGTCCAGCTGGTCTCCAGCTGCCACCCCAGAAGGCCCAGGTCTCCAGGATGTCCCTTACCTACTCCACTAATCCTACATGGTTGTCTCAGCACCCTGCTGCTCTGCTCAAGCTGAAGTAGCCAAATAATCCCACCATGATGGAATTCAGCACTTGGATCGAGACACCTCAGTTAGGTGTGTAACGTATGGCTCTGTGTGTGAATCAAGAGCTCAGGCTTATTTCACAGCCCAGACAGAGCTGCCATCTGCACAGTCAAAGGAGCACAGAGAGTGCTTCAGCTCCCCAGGAGCAGATGCCAACATCTGTCAGCTGAATAGCTCTACAGGCTCCTCTGGCCACAGGGACCTGGGATCATCATAACCAACCAAACCTGGATTTAGCTTCAAAAGACTTTTTCTGCCCCTTTTCCAACTGAGCAGAATTTACTTAAGAAATTAATTGTGTTTATTTATTCAAGAACTTATGGGCAGTTTCTGGCAAGCAATCTTTTTTGCTCTATTAATGCTCCAAAACAGAAAAATGACATAATCCCTAATGCGTAAAACTTTTAGCACAAAGAATATACAGACAGAGCAGATACTTAATTACAGAAGAGTGCTAGAAACACCACTGTTTTTTGAGTAAGAGAAAAGAAGCCTTTAGTGCTAATCCCTCGTAACAGAAACATCTGTCTCACTAGTATTCAGAATTAAATTCATGTTCCTCCTTCTAACTTGTACTTATTTGGTAACATGGCAACCTTAATGGAAAATAGCATTTATACATCTGGCAATTTAGCTATGATGTTAATGATAGTGAATGGGGTGGGGAGAGGGTTGAAACAGAAGCAGCAACATCTGATGAGTTTTAAGAAGCATGGTATAAAAGACAGCCTCCAAAACCATCTGTCAGAGTGTCAAGGTGATGGATTTTTAAATGTAAATAGTTTGGTGGTGGTTTTTTTTTTTTTTTTTTTAAACTCCATTTAGATTATAGTGCACGTGAGAGCAATACAGCAGGCAGGAAAAATAGAGACAACAGAACCACACGGCACCCTCTGTCATTGACCTCGCCATGTTTGTTCATTTATTTATGTGTGAATATGTTGAAGGCACCACCAGATGGTATCTGAGAGCACCCACCTGGCAGAGACCATCCTGGATGCAGCCCATTTTTACTGGATAATCTTAAAATACATGGCTGGAAAGTGACCCCCTGGAATAGCATCAACAAAAGCTCACGCAGAGGCTGTAGCAGGGTTTCCCATATCTGTTTGAAAGAAATCTGTGCCTGTACATTTCTCCCACATTAACTTAAGGTCTTATTCAGCATTCAAAGCAGTTTTTTTCTCTGAGCTCTTTGTTACAGGTGGGGGCAAGGCCAAAACCTGCAGAGCAAGATATAGCTGTTCCCACCCCTGTGTGATGACCTTGGCCTCATTCACTCTCTCAGTTTTAGTGGAACACATTTTGTGTTCCTGTTCAGAAGGACTGTGCTTCATTATATAAAGTGAGGAGGTGAGTGAACAAGAGTCTCAAATTACAGGTAAAGGTAATTTTACATGTAAATTACAGCAAAAGGTAATTGTAAAGTGTTTCTCAGAGCAAAAAGAAAGCTTTCTATTTTGAAGTAATTCACTAACTTGACTTCAGCCTTTCATTGTATTATGAGGAAGAGCAGAACAAGTTCTCATTCGTAATTCACTTTGTGAGGAAAACCACAACTTCTTTGATATATACTTAGTGGTAGAATTCATTAGTGATGCAGGAATAAGAGAAAGGAAAAACCTAAAAATTCTACCAGTAGTTCTGTAGATGCTATTTGACCTTAGTTTGCAAACATGCAAGTGGGGTTTCTGAAGTAACGTTCATCGTAATTTGGGCATCTGGCAAAATTAGGGATATAAAGGCAGAAAAAACATCATCAAAATACTACAGCTCCCTTAATAACCCAGGCTGTTTGCCCTTCTCTCTTCTACCGGTGTGAAACTAGTATGAATCACATGAGCCTTCTCTGACACTGTTGTACTGCTGTGCCCACCTCAGTGTTGCTGACTTGTGGTCTTCAGTCATGCAGCTCAGGAAAGGCAATAAAAGCTACCAAGAAAGCAGAGTGGCAAGGCTGCAAACTGCTTCGGATCTCCATTCCGTTGTGGTGACAGACATCTACCTAAGCTAGTCCAAAGCCACCCCATGTTCATAACTACCTTAATGAAAGTACAGCCCTTGGTATTGACTTGCCCCAGTCCAAATTTACTTTTCCTTCAGCTTTCCCATGATTGATAAGGAAATGATGTAGGACTGTGTCCCAGGCTGGAGACAAGGAGAATTCAGATAGTACTATAAACATGGACTGCTGTTCTTACAGTGAATCTCCAGAGATTTAATGCATGATTTTCACAGAACGTAGAAATAGAAGTTATCAATGGCCACTCCATAACCACTACAGGCTCTAGCAATTCGAAGACAAGCCTTGAATGAAATGAGACATGCCCTGTCCACCCCCTTCCTGTGGATCTTGAAAACTCTGCCATTTTACTTAACTGGAACTACTTCTACCAGCCAAAACAAATGCTGCATTCAGAAAGTCTCATCCTGACTATCAGAGTATTACCTTCTCCCCTTCTGCTAGATAAGTTGAAGTGGGAAAACAGATTGTGGCTTCTGCATCCCCTGCTCTCCCCACACAATGGGAACGCGATCGCAGCCCCGCCGTGCCCCTGAGGGCAGCATAAAAAGCCTCTTTCTATTTTGTCTTACAGGGTAGGACATCATTACTCTGTGAAACATAATAGCTCAACACACCTGAAACACAATCTACTCCCTTCTCTTCGTTCTCGCCTGAGCTACTACAGCTCCCCTATTCCATTATGTAGAGTATTACTTTCTCTGTCTGAAAGCAGGAGGGAAGACATCAGCTGTTATCTTTCAGACGATAAAGATCTTCATTCACGCCTGACGGATTGCAATTTAAGGAAAAAAAAAAAAACATCCTCCCTTGGGCTCTATGAATGGCAGTGCATTAACATAATGTTAATAGCTCCCAGTCTAGATAACACCATTACTTCTGACAGTAGGAAACTGGGTTTGATAGTTGCTGAGATGTTTTGATCACCTGTCAGAGAAACATTATGTCTAAGTTTTGCTTCAGTAAAAATATGTAATTAGCATTTGCAATACATCTCTTGCCAAGCTTAAGAGCTGGCACCATATCCAAACGCAGGCTTTGGATGTAAGTTCATATTTAGGGCTACAGATCCTGAAACTCCATTACATATAGCAGTGACTCCAAAAGACCTTGTTAGGCCTAACTCCCCACATTGATTGCCTTATATTTTGGAGAAGAAGAATCCCAGAGGACCTACAGTAAAAACCTCTACAAATCTCTATTTTAGGACTATTAATGTTTTAGCAGCTCTGACTGGACTCTCTGATTCAATGATTCTGAGCCGAAAGACCTTGAATTTTCTCTTGTACTTCACAGTAAAGATATAAAGCATTCTTCCATCCTCCTTATCCCTGAACTCATTGCTTAGCTCTACACTTCCCAACAAAAAAGTTCTCTGAAGTTGTGGAATCACAGAATTGTAGGGGTTGGAAGGGGCCTCTGGAGATCATCAATTCCAACCCCCTATAAATCAGGATCCTTACAGCAGGTTGCTCAGGAAAGTGGCCAGACAGGTTGTATCTCCAGAGGATACATCAAGGCATCTCTGGGCAACTTGTTCCAGTGCCTCACCACCCCTATTGTTAAAAACTTTTTTCTTTATATCCAGTCTTTATCTCCCCTCTGTTAGTTTGAAACCATTTCCCCTTGTGTTATCTCAGCAGACCCTGCTAAAGAGTCTGTCACCAGAACGATGCTTAATGTAAGCAGACCCTTTGCTGAGGGTACATTGGGTGCCACCTTCAGAGCTGTATGGGTAACATCAGCAGCTGAGCATCCCCATATTCTCCTGTTCTGATGATGGAGACACAGTATATGTTCACCTTCCCTGCTGAGCAGCTGGCTAAAAGCACCCCTAAGGCTGTAATTTCTTATCCTTCAAAGCTGGTGGCTCCCACAAAGGCTGCAGCAATCAGAGCAATGCTACACTACTGCCTATGCTTGAGAGCAGTTTTAAAAGCTCAGGCATTATGCTCACATGTATCTTCTGAAACTAGTGGACACCATCATGCTAAAGAAGCACCACCGCACAACAAATCAGATCTGGTCTCAGAAATAGCAGCCTGCACTGCTTAAGGGCCCCTCTACCCACGAGAGGGAGCTGAGAGACCTCCAGCTGACTTTGGCAGCTGCTTGGCTGTGAATAAGAGCTTGGGTGTGCGCTTTTGTTTTCCCTACTTCAGAAATATCTGACACGTGTTTTTCATAAAGCTGGGGGAGAGCAGACAACGTGAGGCAGAAGAAAGGAAACTAGAATGGAAAGAAGTTATGTCTGAATTTTCTATGATCCAGAGTTCGAAAATAATCTTTTTCCTTTTTTGCTTAATCATAAAATACCATATTTTTTGCCCAGTTCTTTGAGTTCCTTTAATGTTATGACCTACCCAACCTGGCTTTGAGAACCTCCAGAAACAGGGCATCCACAATTGCTCCAGGCAATCTGTTCCAGGGCCACACCACCTTCTGAGTAAAGAATTTCTCCCTTACACATAATCTAAATGTCCCCTCTTTTAGTTTAAAGCCATTCCCTCTTGTCCTGCTTCCCTGCTTGTGTAAAAAGCTGCTCTCCCCGCTACTTCCCCTTAATGATGCTCTTCCCACCAGCTTTCAGACCAGAAAACAGTACAGCCCAGTTTGAGTTAGGAAGGTGGTGAAAGGATCGAGCAAACCCTACCAGATGAGCAACACACTGTAATCCATGTCCCCATGGAAACGCAACTGCAAGAACAGGGGCAGGAAACCATATCCTGCCATAACCATGGGACTAGGAGGCAGGCATTAAATGCTTTGAAAGACACCAAAGAGGTATGAAAAGGCTTAAGAGACATTGGCATAACAAGAGTAGTGTGGAAACATCCCATAGATGGAAGATTTCCATTCTTTGTAGCTAAATCTGTCTCTTTTCATAGATAGACATAGACTTTTGCAATGCTCATTGCTGCCCTCTCATTCAATAGGGGCTTGGCAACTGGGATCTAGAAAAAACTTCTACATTTCCTCCTTGAGCAAAATCCCCAAAGCTTTTGAGGCTGAGAAAAGTGAACAGGATTAGCCTTTAAATACAGCATATACTCAATTTTGAGCTGAAAACCACATCTTGTGATATTTGCTATAGAAGGATGCACTCTCAACAGTTCTGCATACAGACATCAATCAGAAAGAAGTGAGAACAAACCCATATAAAAATTTCATCTTTATAAGACTTGATGAATGGTAGAATACAGTAAATAATGGTTCTGTTGCATATGCTCCCTTGATCTGTCATGAAGCTTCGTAACATAAGAGGTACTGTACTTATGGCAGCAGTGTAACAAATTACCATTTAAATTCCCAGTAGACAAATAACTGTGATTTAGTGCTCCTCTAGCAGCAGATTGCTGTAAATATCACTTAAAATTCTCAGGAAGTCCCATGATGTCTCTCATAGGCCTTGCTGAATTCAGGAGGTTTTCCTCATCTACTTAACCATGCTTTGGTTGAGGTCTTTACAACTGATTTTCATCCCAGTGAATCTGTATCAGTGGAAGTGTTTGGGGGGGTTAATCTGCTATTGAAATAAATAAATAAAATTAAAGAAAACAAACATAGTATCAAGGTCTTTATGTATTCAATGCAAAGACCGCAGCTGAATTACTGTAAGAAATACTCTATTTCAAAGCTGTAACAGAACTTCATTTAAATGGCGTTTTCTGATATATTTTTTATAATTACTGAGACTGCATCACGTCTTGGGTGAGGCCAGAAATCCAGCAAGAGCAGCAGGTAGAAATTAGTTCCCCTGCTCCCAATCCATCAGTTGAACATTTCCAACACGGGCAGTCCCTCCTCTTCCTTCTTCACTTATTCTGGAGACTGAATAAAAAGCTGCAGCCCAGAGAAGAGAGCCCAGAGGCTTTGGAGGTGAAAATGACCCCTTGAGGGCCTTCACAGTCAAAACCAAGCCTACTGTGGACTGAAATATGAAATGTAATCTGGAAACTGTCTTTCTCTCTGAGGCAACGAGACCATTTCATGAAAAGAAGTGCCATTTTCTCAAGTTATATATAGATGGTAGCACAGTCACACAAATGTGCGTATTCAGTGAAATCCTCAGTCACTCTGAGGTGTATGCTCCACTTTTGGTCAAACATAGTAATGCAGAGCAGAGCCAAGGCATTCTGAATTGTCTTTCAGACCATTATGTCTCCATTAAGTGGGTAATATTAACGACATTCTGATAAAGATGGGGAATTTTCTGTTTAACAAAGCTGTTTGACTTGTCCAGAAATCCTTAAAAAAAATAAGGGAACACTACTGTTCATTCTTTAAAATGTCTGTATCTGGTAATTAGCTCTGCTAAATAGTCCTCAAGGTTCTGCTGAGTGTTTATCTTGTGCTTGCTCTTCAGCATTGGTCTGCTGGGATCTCTGAGAGCTCTCACATCGATTTCAGGTGCATTCCCATTGAGTTTACTCAATAAAATAATAACTATCTTGCCAAAAATGTCTCTGTCTGAGCAACATTTACACTCAACCCAACAGGGAAAACAGAGCCAGTGCTTGTTAGAAAGCCTCCCCAGATTCTTCCCTCTCTCCTGTCCCTCTTCCCTTCTGAATATGCTTTTTCCTGTCTTGGGAACGTGGGAAATACCAAACTGTGCACACATACCCCTAAAAGCACATTGCTCTGCAGCACCTGCCTCCAAAGCTGAATTACAGCACTTCTGCAGCAGACTTTACAAGGAACTCAGCTTGGAGCTGTTTCCTTGGAGACTGAATAAAAAGAGTGGAATAGTTGAACTTAGGCAGAGCAATCTGAAAGGAGTGACCTGTATTAGCCTACAGCTTGAGCTGAAATTGCAATTGTGAGCTTCTCATTCTGATGAGCTCCCAGATGGTTTTCCCCAAAAAACAAACAGGACAGTGTCTATAGGAAGCTCAATGAATGTTTCAGCTGGAGGGGAACCATCTCCACAGTCCAAGTGCACTGCATTCTTTATCATACAGAAAGTTCAAAATTCAGCTTCTCAATCAGAAAATGGTTCCTTGGCTCTATCTGCCTACAAGCAGTTTGTCAGTGCTTCCATGACAAGGATGTAGGATGGACGAGCTATACAGAGTCTCTTACATCTTACTTTTCCTCCACCGGACAAAACAAAATTTAATTGCTGCTTTTGCAAGTACAGCAGCAAGCAGTTTATAACCTCAAAATTCTCAATATAGCACAAAGACACTGAAAAATAAGATTTTTCCAATTTTAATAAAATTCTACCTAACCACAGTAGCTGTGGTTTAAAATGAATTAAATAAATACACGCATATATATTTTATCTTGGTTACGTCAACAAACCAGGCTGGATTCAATAGAAAAGTCTGCACACTCAGGAATAAAATGATGTGAATAATTAGAAATCACAAAGTTCTACCCTGGTACCAGCTGAACAAGAAGGAACAATGATGCAGAAGGGGATATGAAAAATAATGGCTTGAACTGACCTCCGCAACCTTCAGCTATGGACCAAAACTAGGAGATAACATCACTTATCCTTCTGCTGAAGCAGAGTGGTATCAAGATGGTTCACCTCAAACAGGGGAACAACTTGAACTCATAGACCTTGGCAAGACCCTCACAACTGCAGTTTCAGGCAACACTGTATTTTGAAGATGAGCAGATGGGCCCAATCTCTTGCTTTAAACTTTGATGATGTTACATTAGGATTTTTGTTTGGAGCAGTGTGAAGTTCTGAAGCAATCCCCCAGTCACTTCCTTCACTGCAGAGTTTACTCAGAGTGGCTTATTGAGCAAGATTCCTTTAGTGGAAGACAAAACCAACTCTGCTCTAGAACAACCCACAGTGACATAGGGGTCTCAAACCATACCCTTTGGATATTGTTTCAATCTACATGCCTGGTGGGACATTCTGTTCAAGAGACCAGGCCACTTCCTAATTTAAATATACAGCCCAGAACTGCATAAAGTGTGGACATGAGGACCTCTGCAGGAAACTACTGCAGATACTCATCAAATTATTTTGTGCAAAGCTGTTTGTAGTTGTATAGACAGCAATTGTCAATTAAGAATTTTGTCCCTTTGCAGTTAGCTACAGATGCAAGCCTTGAGATCTGACTCCCTCTGTAGCTCTTTCTTTCATTACAGCATTTCCTATTGTTCTACCTCTGACTCCTGTGAATCCAATTCCTAGGTGCCTACAGGTGCAAAGCATTGGTTAAGAGAATATACCTTGCACAGGCCAGGAGCCTAATCTCCCTGAAGCAGCAAAAGCATCTGCTTTAAATATTAAACATACACTAATGCTATTTATTGTATAATATATTTATACAATATTATACAAGCATACATATTATTTAACAAGCTATTTACAATTAACACCTTGATTAGATGCTATAATGCAATATGATTTATTTTGATCTGGCACAACATCCATGTTACTGTTTTAGTCTTCATAGTTGGATGTAGTGATGACTCAGGGTGGCCAGACACCGCAGTTGTGTGCATGTATCCATAACACAATTACTACTGATTATCTGATTAATTTCCCAAGCACTAATTCTTTAAGTCCCAGCATCAGCATTAGAAAAGTTTAGCTGATGGGAAAAGTCTGGGCCTGGGACAGTGCGATGACAAAGGAAATGTAACAAGCAAGTTTTCCTGGGGAGGATTAGCCTAGGGCTTAGGTAGCGTTATTTGAATTGGCTTCTTCCTTTAACAAATAAGCCTCAAAGAGAATGCTATTTGGCTCTATGATGAACACTCAGTTGGCTTCAAACTACAAGGGGTACAACCAAATCCCAATCTATTTGCACTGCTTCCTGGTGGCACACACATTTTTTTGTATGCTGGTCATATAACCCATGCATTCCCATTGAGACACTATAACCAGTAAAACTTCTTTTTCTTTTTAACCTGGCCTGGCTTGCTTTTAAATCCAGCTGTGTCTTTTTACCCGAGGTGAGGCTTTTCAGTTAAGCAACATTATGTAAACATGGATTGTAACATTCCCAAACCCACAGTTAGTCAACAAAAGATCAAACGAATCAACAAGCTTTCACTGGAGCCATCAAAGTCTCTCAGACTTCCTCAGCAAGAACTGCCAGCTTATATCTATTTTTCCCCCAGTGGTAAAAGATAAGACTATTTGTCTTTCTTTCAGAGTTACAAATAAATAAAGAAAAAAGAGACAGCAGTTTAAAATGATATCTTAATCAAATCTGTTCACTAAGGAGTTTGTATTTCAAGCCTTTACCTGCATTCCAGACTGAAGTCAAAATGTCAAACTTCCCTCCTTTATCTTCTGTCCTTGACTCAAGGGAAGATCCATATCACACAAAATGAAACAAATGTTTTCCTTAAAATGTTTCAGTAGGCCTCGATTTTTGTAAAACAAGCCACTACTCTGGCAGGTGCTTTGGTTTTAGGCAATTAAACTAACTGCCACAAATGCTACAGCTGTTGAAATAAGAGGAGAAAGAGTAACTGGGCTGGGTGGATGTGTATGGTGCTCCTGACTGGGAGTAAAGGTAGATGGGGAGGAGTTTTTTATAAGAAAATAAATGCTTACTTAATGCATTTTTTTTCTTACTATTTAATCTATTTTGATCCAAAGCGTATATCAATATTTCATCTGTGTTCTCCTGTTTCCTAAATCACCTCTGCTAACTGGACCAGTTAAAACAACCAATCCAGTTAATCAGAGAACAGAAAGCATGGTCTGAGCTGTGGAAAGCACAGCTACTAATGGAAGAATGCAGAAATATGGTTTGTTTGGTCTTTTACACAAGAAGACTAAAAGGAAGCAGTGTAGACTTAGAAAGCAGTTGCAGAGGAGAAAGGGAGAAACAGCTTTTCATGTCTACTGATGACAGGACTAAAAGTAGTTGTCTTCAATGGCACTGAGAGAACTTCAGGCTGGCTGTCAGGGGAGACCCTTCTGAGGTGATGGACTTTGTGCTAAAACAACCTTGTCCAAGCATTTGTGAAATGTGCTGCACAGGAGTGTTTCTTAAACAGCTGAGACAGCGTGTCCTCAGGCCGTGTGCTTCGAGTGTCCAAAGATCAGCTGATTCTGACTTAGAGGAATGCGCTGTATGGTGAAGAGCTTTGAGACCTCACCCAACATTATCTCTCAAGATCTCCTTTTACGTTTCCAAAAAAAACCCTTGGATTAAGGTGGAATGTATGGATTCGGAATTGATTCAAAGTTTGGGATAATTCATTCCTTAACCAAAATTTTTATCTGCATTGCTTTCTTCCTTCTCATTTATCCTTTATGCTCATGAAATCCAAGCAAAGTACCAGAACTTGGAACACACTTGGCCAGTGTAATCCTCACTGATAGATATTTTTTCTTATTAATCTCATATTCTTGAAGAAATTTTTCACCTGCTATAGTCTAATCCCACCTATGCTTAACCTGATTCCTTCTTCCTTTCACCTTTTGTCTTTTCATGCTTTTTTTTGTCCTCAGGGACAAAAAATGCTTATCTTAGTGCTTGTGTACAACAGCTTACCCGTTTGGGATGCAATGGTTGGAAATAGTATCAATAACAGAGACTGTCAAACAGATGTTTGTTTTTGATCTAATGGAGAACCATTTACTGCATTGAAAAAAGTTACGGGGTCACCAGGCATCTGCATTTTCCAACATACTTCTGGTTATTTCACCCAGGAGTTTTGTCTGCACAGACCCCGAGGACTTTCTTGTTTTCTGTGTGTTTCTCCAGCATTTCTAACTGTCTCATGGCTTGAGTGAGGATGGAGGCCCACTCAGAGCTGTTGCTCTGGAGAACAAAACCAAAGCCTGGGGAGAAGGGGAGGTGGTCTGCATACAAAGACACTGTTTCTTTCCCTGTAATTGTGAGTGCAACTAGCAAAAGAGAATGCCAGGCACAAAGAAATACATTTCCACTGTTAAAGTGCAGCCAGGAAGAGGTCAGAAAAATATTTTGATGCCTATGAAATCATCTTTAAAAATAGTTTACTACTGTAAATGGTTTTTCTTTCTCCTTCTGTTTAACACCTCTGAGGATACTTCTGACTGGATATTTTTTGGAGCTGTCATTTATATTACTTGTTTCTGTACAAATAATTTCACTGGTGCTAAACTTGGGCCAGTGCTGTGTTTCTGGAGGTGGAGATGCTCAGACTTCATGCAACAAGGCCTAGTGCTTGCCCCATGGAGAGCAATTGTGGCATACGGGTGTAAACCCACTGACATCTCTGAAATTTGATCTGTAATTATTTTGTGTTCCTACCTTTCATTTTCAGAACTACACCGTAGGCTTCCATTCTGTACTCCCCAATGTTTCTCATAGCAGGAATCTGCAGATCGCTCCTTTGGAGTTGCATTTTTCTCAACTATCCTGAAGGAAATATTTTTGCAATTCTGCATTTTATGTAAAATAAATGATAGTTTGGTGGTTAGACTACATGACCTTAGCTGTCTTTTCCAACCCTAATTATTTTATGATTCTACCATTCTTTAAGTCTATGATTCTATGATTATGGTATGGTAATGCTTGCTACCAGCATATTCCAATTCCATCTGCTAGGCTAAAAGGAATTAATATTAGGTCACTAAAGACATTTGGATGTCCCTGCTAATTTCTTTATGTAATCATACATTGCAACACTTCCTAAACAGTCTTGTCCTGCGCACTTGACGGATATCAAGCAAAGAGAAATATTTCAACAGGGAAATTAAATCCATCTTTTCTGTGTAATTCCAAGCAAATGATTGCCTGCTTTATAACTGCACCAAAAATAACAGGTTTTTATTTTTTTTAAACAATAACACATCTCGATGAATTTCATGCACTTGGTTTTGTACAGTAGATTTTCTATCTTTTCATCCATCACAGAATCTTATAACCCAGGAGCCCCACCATACTCACTACCATCTCTGCTTTGTCTTTTAGATGCTCTTTCTACAACCCCTACTTCAGAACCATCTCCCACCACTGCCCCTCTGCCATCCCAGCACTTACTGAGCTGCAGACCTTGTGTGAGCCATGCCTGCAGCCCCAGAGCTGGCCCGGCCCTTTGTCCTTATCTCAATAGCAAGGCTCAGTAAATTGTTTTCCATGTCATCCTGTACAGGCTGCCAACCCTTCCCATCATCACTGGCCTCTTGTTTCAACAGAACTGAAATAAAGGAGTTCTGGTTATTCCACTGATAAAAATCTTTATTTCTTGGGTAACAGTAAAAAAAACTTCAGGTACAGTCAAACACTTCCAGGATAGTGAAAAGAAACTTTGTCTGAATGACTTGAGTGACAGATCCTCTTTCTTCATCAGACAGATAAAGCAAAATGCTCCACTGGTGCCATCTGGAAGCAGCTAACTGCCTGCTGCCAGGCCATCAGCTGCCTTCTTCTCACATCCCCATCCCTTCTTTGGGTGCACCCACACACAAAATGTACTTGGAGCCACAAAGAGATGCTTTTATCCTGATAAATGTAACTGTTGCACTCTGTGAGCGCTTTGTGGCTTTCCTGGCATCATCTGGAGGCAAAGACTATAAGCCCCTCTTAGTGCAGTATATATTCTGTCCTTTACATTTTCAGCCACCTACAACCTGATCTAGCTGTGTGTGTCCCTCCACATTGCAGGGGAGTTGAACTAGATGGCCTTTAAGGTTTAATGGTCTCTTCCAACTCAAAAAATTCTATGATTTCTTCATTTTCTTAGTTACACCCTCTTTCTGTTTTCCTTGTTTTCCAGCCATAGGCAGCATGAAAAAGAACATCGTTTTGAGCTCCCCCAAGCACAGCCGTTCTGCTCTAGGCCCAAAAATCAATGAACAAAGGTTTCCCTTGTGTGCAGCAGCAGACAGCCGCATCCTACTGATGTGAGATTGCAGACCCTTTCCATCACTGTAATGAATCCTTAAGCTCAGCTTGGTGAGGAGAGTACCTGAACATGATAGCAGCAGATGGTGCTGAGATGGTCTGAGAGCTCCGTGACACGCAGAGCACGTCCAGGGTGTTTCCAGTCATCAGATGCTGAATTTATGCCACTTTCTTACTTTGTAAATGCTAATGAAGAAAAAGGACCCTTTCACGCTATGAGGCTCCCTTTCACTACCTCCCTACATTTGCATGCAGACACTGTCTGGTTTTAGACTGTAATAGATACCAAATTGTCTAAATGGATCTTCACTGAAAATTCACCCTCCCAATTTGGTTTCTCAGGCACCCTTCACTCGCTCACCTCTGTCAGAAATGCTCTTTGTCCAAAAGGAAAACAACAGACACTAATCTTACTGGAGTCCATGACATGCATTGCCCTTGCAGCATAATCTTGTCCACTAACCCTGTAAGTGCAACCTGGTTACATCTGAGACAGTAGTTAAATCCTTCTAGTTAAACAGAGGTTTATGCCATTGACACAGAATTTTTAAGCTTTCTCTACAAAGGCTTAGACTAATGTCTAAGGAGTGTTTTCTCCTTTCTAATCAAGATGTAGATAAGGAAAAATTTCTTCTCAGAAAGAGTGGTAATGCACTAGAACAGATTGCCCAGGTGTGGTGGAGTCACCAAGTAAAATGTAGATGTGGCATTGAGGGATATGGTTAGTGGGCATGGTGGAGAGGGTTTGATGGCTAAACTAGATGACTGTAGAGGTCTTTTCCAACATTTATGATTCTATTGATTCTACCTCATTTTAAATGGCTTTGCTATACGTGTCAAGACTTCTAAGCTATTCCAAGACAAACCCTCTTTGAGGATATATCCAGGTGACCCTGAAGTTGCAGTTTGTCACTGATGTACCTTAAGGAAGAGTGGAGGATCACAGTTTGGATTCATATTTTGCTGATCCTGGGGTGCACCTGCACAAAAGCTTTGTTTTTATTAGTCCTGCTTATTGTCATCGCAAAAGAGAGCGCTCTAAACAGTCATCTTTTCTTTCAAGTGTTATGACGTACTTCAAAGAAAGAAGTGAGAAAGAAGACTCTTCATTTTCCATGATTCCACGATTCAGTACTAATTTTTTCTTGATCAGGATGGCTGAAGGGGCTCTTTAGAAGATGAAATTCTATTTCCCGAGTCTAACTAAAGTCCTGTCCAGCCTGATAAAAAATGAAAATGTTATTTGGGCTGATAGCCCATTCAAAATGATATTATTAGCCTCCACTCCATCCTCAGATACCAGGTGTTCACATTACATGGTTGCACTGCAGTGGTCTCAGCAGAGTTATTAAAAATAGGCAATTCCCTCTTGCCTTATCAATGATGTACGTGTCAACATGGTGACATGCGACTGGAGGAACGTGGGGACCAATAAAACTTCCTCTGCAGTTGATCTGTTATATCTCTGCTTCTTTAGATCTCCAGCTGCTGATCAGGGTGGATTCCTTGGCTTCAAACTAACTATGGTTTTGGCTGAGCAACATCAAGTTTTCAGAATTACAAGCCACTGCTATATTTCCCTGGAGTATCAAACTCACTCACTCAAGCTGAAATTATTAAGCCTCCTCATTTTACCTGCCCTTCCTGAGAAGCACTGGGAGGAAGAGACTCACATGAAGGTACAAACTCCTCTGTCTCCCTCACATGATCTGCATCCTTCTCCATTTTCCTTTCTTCACAATGACTTCTCCAGCCTCATACTGCTGGCACAGGCATTTTCAATAACTCTGTGACTAATAAGCTGAAGGAGTTCTCTAAATTTTCTTTCTTGGAGACTTAGTCCTCTAGGATTAAATCCATTCTCCTGGTTATGCCCATCTCAGACTTGGGGATGGTCTAAGAAGGTCTACTCGTCTGAGCATTGCAGGCCAAGTAGCCCCATGGTTGGTAGGACTCTAGTAATCTCTGTAGCTTCTTGGGATTTTTGTAGTAGCTAAATGAGCATGCACTTTTTTTATTATTATATATTTTTTCATTACTTTGGCACATAAAATGGCATTTCAACTCCAAAGATTTTTTTTTTTTTTTAATATATTTTAGGAAAGAAACTCTTTCTCAAAGGATAAAGAAACTATTTGTTTCAGTACAATCTCATTTTATTTCGGTTTTGGAACAGTTTTCTGTTTTATATTTTATATATAGTCTGACATGTATGCTATTTGCAATTCATTTATTATTCTATGAAAGCTATTGCTCCAGTTTATAAGTATTGTTTCCCTCCCAGTTGCTCTCAGACACCCCTTTGTAGGGTGGAGTAATAAGTTTTGGCAGAACCTCGAATATTTTTCAGAAGTTCATTCTATTATTCAGTCTTATTCAAAGACACTCCAATATTCTAATGCCAGTTCAGCTGTATGAGGTGATGCTGATTAGCAGTGATAGGTGCAAAGCTTGCGCTAGTCAGTTATTCAGCTCTTCCATTTCTGCATTTTTGGAGAGTGACATGACCTTTCCATCCAGGTGCCTTGCAAGAAGTCTATTCTTCTCAAAACCCCTTCCTTTGCATAGAAAAGCATAATATTCCTATTTGTGAACTCATCGGATGCCATTTCATGGGAATTCTATGTTTTCATTTAAAGTAGAAGTTTATTTCTCACATACCAATTTCTTGGCGTTACATCTATGTTTGGGTAGTGATGCCATTCTCAAGATGTTTTGGAGTTCAGCGCTTTGTGCTTATGTGCAACCAACATGGGATCTGTGTGAGAAGTGAGTCTGGGGTGCTAACTGTTTGATGTATCCATGTCTACATTCTCTACGCACAGTTGTAAAACTTCCTCACAAAGCAAAAGTTCAAAATCCATTTTCAAGCAAACTTCTCCTGAAGCATAGGAAAGTCACCTCTTTTTAATGTATTGAGTATGTCCAAAAAGAACTGCTTGAAAAAAATAAATAGTTTATTTACTGAAAAATTCTATCTACTCAAAATTATTTGGACATTTCAACTGAAGAAATGCAATTGACTAACACACAAGCATTCTGACGAGGCAATTTTTTTCATCCCAAAGGTAAAGTTTACATTTACTCAGGTGAATCTCAGCCTAAAACTGCTCTCCGACTACCCAGGAAACATAAGTGACCATTTCAGCTGTGGATAACGGCAGTGTAGATATCTGTGGTTACAGGGCTATGTCCCAGCTGAGCTATCCAATGGGGAAATAACAATCCTTTTGCCAGAAGCCTTTAATAGCACATAACAAGATCCCAGGAGCTGATGTGTTTTGTTAAAAAAAAGTCACAAGATGAGACAGATTGGTACAGACGAGGTTAAAAATGTTATTCAAGGTCATTTAGCAACTTAATGGCCAGGCTGAAAGCAGAGCAAGGTCAGTGCCTCATTTCTCCAAACCAAATTACTTCCCCTAATTATGTGGGGCAGCCCACACTGTGAAGGAGTGAACACAAAGGGCATAGGATGCGTGAAAGCTGCAGCGAGGTGCTTGACTCGTGTACTTTGACTTCATGGTTTGCTTTTGGACGATTGTTAGTTTTTCTCTGGGGACACTTTGAAAGGAATCACTAATACAGACTTGAGTGAGGTAGAGATGCAAATAGAGATGCTGGTGGGAAATTTAGGTACAGGAACAGAGAAGAGAAACGGGTGAATCTGAAAGAAACAACAAACTGGACTATGAAGAAAGAATCACAGAGGCATTAAAGTTGAAAAAGATAACTAAGATCATCTAGCCCAACCATCAGTTCATCTTCACCATGCCCACTAAACCATGTCCCTCAGTGCCTCATTGAGCACAACCAGCAACAATGAATCCACAACCTCCCTGGGCAGCCTATTCCAATGCATCACTACTCTTCCTGAGAAGAAGTTTTTCCTAACATCCAACCAGAACCTCTCCAGGTACAAATGAAGGCCATTACCTCTTGTCCTATCAATGCTACCCAGGAGAAGAGGCCAACCACCACATCACTACAACCTCCTTTCAGGGTGTTGCAGATAGCAATAAGGTCTCCCCTGAGCCTCTTCTTCTCCACACTATCAATCCCAGTTCCCACAGGCTCTCCTCATAAGACTTGTGCTCTGGACCCAGTATATCCTTCTTACAATATTTATGTACAAGAAACATTGCTATAATGCAGCAGCCCCTCTTGGCCTCTTCACTCACAAGCACATGAGACATTATGCTTCCCACAAGTCTTTCAACATGCCAGGCAAATTGTTTTTCCAGAGAAAAGACAAAAAAGGAAATTGGATGAAGTCTGGGACAAGAGATACAAGAGGAAGAAGCGGGAAGAGGGAGTGATAAAATGGTGAGCACAGACAAGCATTGGCTGTGCAGAGAGCTGCAGGGCTTGTTTTAACAGTAAACACTAGCCTTTGGTCACTTGGAGCACCAGTACAGGGCTGTCCTGTGATTCTCACCCCATAGCCACCACCACTGCTGTGTTTGGCCATAAATTCACTCCTTGGAGATGTCCAAAAGCTGCCTGGACATGATTCTAAGCACTGTGCTATGGGTGTCCCTGCTGGAGCAGAGGTTGGGCCAGAGGGACCCAGACATTCCTTAGCATCTGTGGTTCTATGATAACAGCAGCAGAAGAACCAGATGAGGAACTCTTGATTACAGGATGGGTTCAAACTACATGAGTAAAGAAGATTTTTATTTTATTTATTTTTCTTTTTAAATCTCAAAATATTCCTTGAAAGCAGTTCCTCACCAGGAGCTGAAGGGAAATATCCTGGTTATGGTTTAACAAACTAGCCCCAGAGAGCTTTCCATAAAACAGTTATTATAAATGAGAAATTTTGTAAGAATAGCTAAAATTGGAACTTACACAAAATACGGTGCCTTTTATTTGCATATGGCCTCAATGATTATGTGCAAGATTTGGCCCTCCCCATAATAAGTGCCACATTAAGGTTAGAGAAACATGATGCCTTTGTTTTGGCAGAAAATAAATCTCTTAAGGTAATCAAAAATTCATGTAACGTAGTCTAAAAATATCCCTTCCAAAACTGTCTGTGCCAGACAGGACAGGAGAAAATATTTGCCTTTGACCAGGATATTGATCTATAAAATATTTCTTTTCTGACTCCTTTGCCCTCTTGGTTTTCTTCCAAATTCTCCTCTTCGGTGCTTTCAGTGGAGCAAAGGGTTCTGGGAGGAACATCTTGAAACACAACTTTGTCAGCTATGTCCTGATTTTCATTTACACTGAGGCCCTGTACACAGTTCTGGCAATTCAGAGACAGATAACTCCAATTTTTTCGCTCCCCAGACTCCCCCCAAACTTGTACAAGGACCTTTGTGTGAATGAGGACTTAATATGCATGTTATTGCAAAGTTGCTCTGGATGCCCTTTCCCTTGCATAGAAATTAATGGAAGTGAACCTGGAAAAGATGTTTCACATCCAATGAAAGCCAATCCATCTCAAAAGGAATCCTCATACAACCAATACTGCTGGAGGCAGGGATTTTTCTGAATAAAGTAAGCGTCTTGGTGCTCAGGAGGTGGGCTTCCTATTCATTCATGTACATTACTGTCTTTAGAATGTAATGGTGATGCAAAGCACCTACATTGCTTAAAAATATATGGATGGGATCACTGAAACAGCAGTGCAAAGCAGCCAAGCTAAGACCAGTGTGTTTGGCAGTTGCTGTACTGGTTGAGGAAGCTCATTTAGAGCTCCTTACATTGGCCACCACTCATCTCCCACATCTTTTCAAGATGAGGTGAGGAAAAATTTTATCACTATACACTTCCAAAACAAAGATTTTGTTTAACATCTACTTTTCTTCAAAGGCCAACAGTGTAAAAATAATGAAACAGAAGTGTCTGGATGAACATATAGTTACAAGACAAAGGGTCTGGAGTGGAGATAGATAGTTTCCTGTTTAGCAGAAATGCAAGTCTCAGGGGGATGGCATTTCTGAACAACAAGCATCCCCTGTCTCTTTTACCTGGCACCTATCACACCAGAATAGTGATGTATACAAGCTTTTATACAGCTGACTGCTGATCCCGAGTCTCATTTTTCCACTAAAGGATCTGTTTCCCCATTAGCAACTCTTCTTATTTCAGACAGAATATGGTGCTTTGTTTGTGTGCTTGGCTTGGCTAGGCCTGGTCAAAGGGAGGTGGAGACGCATCTCATCCTTTATGTGACCGTTTTAACAGCTCTCAAAACCTGCTGATGGGCAGCTGTCCCTTCTGCTCCCACCCTGCACTTCAGGCAGACCATCACAGAAATAAATATAACTTCCTATTAAAGCACAGACATCTTTTGAGGGACACAATCAGATAGGAAAGAGTTTAAGTGTTCATTTTACTTGCACAGACATATGTTCTCTGTCAGTAAGGAGGAACAACACAGAGGTTACTCTCAACTCAAGCATTTCAAAGTGCAGTCAATAAAACCAGTGTATAATAGCTGCTGGTAACCACAACCATGTATCAAATGAACCATCGTGGTTTTGAGTAAAGAGTGTAAGGAAGCCTTACAGTCATTGGACCAATCTTTTTCCTGGAATTCTATACTTCTAAAATAGCTTAACAAAACACTACCAAGATCAAGGAATATTTGCTCTCAAAGACCAAAGAAAGCTCTGGGTTAGTAAATGGAGAAGCCTTCAGAGGCCAGAAGGAGCACTGAAAATGGCCTTTCAGCTTCTCTTTCTCTTCTTTCTGGTCTATATTTAAGTTGCCGTTGTGTGTGTCTATTTGAAGATGTAAATCCTTCTTTTGAATGAATTTGAATGAACTATCCTAACTCAATTCAAGTTTTATATAGATTAGGCTTGATATCTGTTCAAGATCTGTTACATAATCTGTCATTCAGAGATCTCAACACACACGTACATATCTTTGTACATACATGGAGAGTAGCCTGCTACTAGATTGTCAGCATACCTGGAGGTGTTCAAGAAACAGGGAGATGTGACACTGAAGAACATGGTATAGGGATGAGCTGATAGTTGGGCCAGAGGATCTTAATGGTCTTTTCCAGCATTAATGACACTACAATTCTATGATCTCCTGCTTTAAATCTGGAAGCAGCCTAAGCTGGTAACCACACATCAACCTAATTCTTATCATGGGCATTTAGTGAACTGTTGGGTGCTGGGACAGTACTACCTGCCAAACAGTTTTGAAATGTAGACTGAAAAACCTGTTGGTCACACCTAGACCTGAAATCACTGGATCATCTAAGGGGAAATACTGGAAATTCTTCATGCAATGAAAATGAGACACCATCACGCCTGTTGATGAAATCTGGCTATGAATAAAAGAGCTGGAAGTTCATGAACAATAAACTGTTATGGTATTATATATTGTCATATAGAATGTGTTTCCTTCTTGGAAAGAGGCCCTGAACGCCATAACCTTATGCAGCACACAACTGATAAGCCTGCTAAATTGTTCTGAGAGACTGAAAGGAAGTAATACCCCTCCTGAAAAGAGCCTGAGATCTTTCCTGAAGACACCAAAACTATTCCTTAAACTCCATGGCCAAATCCAGTAACTTGCAATTTCCATTGCAAAAGCAGGAGGGAATTGGATGAGAGAATCACTCAGTGCACAGAAACAAGAACTTTTACACAGCTTGGTTGAATTCCTTTATTCTCTAAGCTCTTCTACCACATCCTCTTAAAGAGAGCAAAATTAATAATTTCATATGACTACCTTTAATGATAGTTTATTATACTAAAGCTTTAAAGGTTTCAGTTTAAAACTGGAGGTGTTTCTGCCACCCATTATCTTGTATTTGTTATAAAAGCAAAGTGCTGTGGGAATGAGTCATTTCAGTAACAACCTACCTTTCAACTATACTGTTGGTACCTTTCTTAGACTAATTAGAAACCCTATATTTTAAAATGTAGGAATGTTTCTCAAATTATGCAGAAGCTCCCTCATTCTGAGCCACTCTCAACTTCATGCTAAATGTTAGTCAGAAGGAAAATGGTTCAAACAGCACAACGGGACAGAACTTAATGGAGACTATTCTTCACATTTCCATGACCAGCGCCCATAAATCAGTGAAACAGATTCTCATTAGATGTTGTGTCAATTTCTACTTTTATTGCTGAGGCAGTAGTTTTCTGTAAATTTGAAGAAACACTGTTCAAAACTCTTCTTTGAGAGATTTGCCAATTTATGGTAATTTGTAAATTCATACATTTTTTCCCCTAAATATGCTGATATTTTGTACATATTTGCTCAGAAGGGCATTCTGTTTCATGATCTGTCTTTGGAAATTTCCCATAAATGTAAAGTAAACTAATCTACCAAAGTGAATGCAGTACAAGCACAACTACCTCAACATGTTTCTTACATATTTTGGTAAATTACTAGGATCTGGTTATCAAATTTATGATGTTCTGCTCCTGTAATAAATAATCTGTGAACCCATTAAATCTGTGTTTCTCATGTGTCATTAACTACAATACACCAAGCACATGTGCAAGCATAATCTCCTTCCCAAAGCCAGATACTGTATATCAAGCTTTGGATTTTCTATGTGGCCTGTTGTAGTATTCTTGGAACCCATGAAATGAAAATGTTTGCTACATATTTTAGACCCATAAGAGGTTGGGTTAATTTCTCCAAAAGTCAAATAAGTTTTCCACTCAACAGATTCATCTTTTCATTCAGTGTCTCCTCCCATCACATCCAAATTAATCTGCCAATTACCAGCCAAAAGTGACCCGTTACTTTTTATGTATTTTACATATTTTTGCTAATATGACAACTGGCAGTTACAATCTACACTCACAAATATCAGACCAGTTTTATTCTCCTCTAGCCTTCGTAGAATTGTGAAATCAAAATATCTGGACTTGGAAGTAACCTACAAGGCTCACGGAGTCCAACTCCATACAGAGCACCCAAAATCCAAGTGCTATGTCTGAGAGCATTGTTCAAACAGTCCTTGAACCATGGCAGCTTGAGGTTGTACCCACCACTCTCTGGTGCAGAACTTTTCCTATCTCCCACCTGATCCACCCCAATGCAGCTCCATGCCATCCCTTCTGGTCCAATTGCTGGTCACCCTACTTATTTTACAGCTGCTAGCAGATAGATTGGTTTTCTTAGCATCCCACAACAATTAATCTCCATCCAATTTTATGCCCTCTGCCACCATAATTTCTCCTCTATAATAAATAAAACCACCTTGATAAAAAAACAAGACAGAAAGATTCAATGATTTGCTCATGGTTGCATTGGAGCTCCATGATCAAAGCCTCATGCACAAGTGCCAGTGCAGCAATGAACATCACCCTTCCTTCAGGCACTAAATACATGTGCTTTTGCAGATGCTTGAGGATTCAGCCAGAAGACAGTTCTCTTCCTGCCAGCAGCACCACCTCCCACTTCAAACACAGCAAGCTGCTATTTGAAAAAAAGCTGGTAATTGTCACCACTGTGTCACCACTCAGCAGCAAAAGTTGCATTCAGTCTTCCAAATACTCATTTCATCCTCTTGCCCACATTCAGTTGGGCATTTTCATTTTTGAGAACATTTTTACCCTGTTCTGTTTCTGACAAAGCTCAGAGAGGAAACATCCATGATATTACAGCCATCTACATACTGTTTACTAAATAATTCTTTTCTACATCCCTCCAAGTGTTCTCTTCATAGGGAACCAAGTATTCTTACAAACAGGATAAATGACATATGAAATGAAAAAAGTGCCCGCAAAGTAAATGAAAGATCTCCTTTATTTTCAAAAACATACAGCTTTACAAGTTTAATGTGCAGTGCTCTGCTGTGCCAGATACATTTGGAAACCATCCCAACTATCACTTTGAAATCCTGCCTATTTAAGAGTTTTGGCAACTTCAATTGCAGGCACAAAAGCTTCAGCAAAACTGCTGTTTTAATGAGGCCAGCTCTGCCAGGAAGTGACAAAGCAACCAATGCCATCTGTTTGCATCTACCCACATTTAATCTATTAATATGAGCCAAACTTGCAGTCATTAAGTATTGTTTTACTGGTATTATTATCTGGCCTAAAAATAAGCAATAGGTCTTATTCATTGCTGGAGTAACTCTACTGAAATCAGCACTGTTACATCAGGTATAAGTTTGACCCAATGCTTTTTTGGCCACAAAATAAAATTGGAAAAGTTCAGCTGCATATGCAATGAATGCAAACAAACTTTGACTAAGAAGGTGAATGCTTTTGTTTAAATATACATTACAAGCTGACAACTAACTACCCTTGTGGGTCACAGTGTCTCTATCCACAGAGATTTCTCTATGGACTTACAATGCTTGGAATAAATGCAAGTAAAAAAGATTTTCTATGTTCTGTGCTACTATTTAGTTTCTTTACAGTTACCCGACATGCAGTAGCCAAATAAATCCAACTGGCTTATTCACTATGCAAGCCCTAGGTCCCTCAAAATATTTTTCCACTGTTACAAAACTTTGGGACATGCACTGATGAAACATGAATATGAGCACTTACGGTTTCCTTGTACTTCAAGGCAAGATTTAAAACCACAAGTTGATTTCACACGCCAAAGAAGTACACTGCTGAGAAGTGTCTGCTTACATTCCATGATATCTGTCTACACAGTAAGAATTGAGCATGGACTGCAGGAAGCTGGAGCACTTCTTGGTCTCTGTTCTCAGTAGAAGCTCCAGCTGTATCTCAGCTCTGATATAGGGAATATCATAGGCATAAATATCCCTTCCCACCTCCTCATCTTCTAATTTCTGGAAATACTCTACACATGGATTGATAGGAAGCCAAAGCCAAACCCAGTGATGTCAAGTTGGTGATTATTTAATATCTTAAACAACAAAGCTGTCCCAGTCACAACTCTGAGCAGCACCTTACAAATAAGGAGACAAACAGAAGAGAAAACCCTGTTTAAAGAATGATGAATTATCTGGAAAAAACAGCAAAGTATTTCAGGTTATCTTTCCAGGTTGGCTGCACAGCCATCCTTCCTGCTGGAATAGGTAGACCTAGATGCAGCAATTTATTTCTTCCATTTTTGATGGTATGAGATTTTATACTTGCAAAAGGAGACAGACACAGAATGTCTGTGTTGTTAAAGAAGTGCTAACATAAAATAGATACATTCAGAGCAAAGGAAGAGAAGCTCTAATCTTTTCAATATGTTTAGGATCTGAAAAAGGCCATTTCTACTGGATGGAGAAGGAAATTATCCTGCTTTTCCTCCTGCTTTCCATATTTATTCCTCAGGTCTTTCATGACTATTTCTCATTTGTTCAAAAAACTGCTTATGATCATCTACATCCTCTGCGTTAATGTCACATTTTACTTTGTTTTGGTCAGCTTATGTTATAATCTGAGATTATACTAGATTTAGAGATTTCAGTTCAGTCTTCAGTGGCTCATGTTTATATCGAATCTGATGCATACCATGGGTCATAGGCCAAAAGAGTAACAGAAGACAGCGTTTTGGTAAAAGCCTGAGTGCTGGAGTATATTAGTAGGCTAATCTGTCGTGGCTAAGAATTACTATATCCATAAGTCTATACAACACAAGCAAAATACTCCAGCCCCACTGAAATCATTCTGGTTTAACATCAGGGACACTCAAATTGTGTTACAACCTATTATCTGTGGCCTTCTTCTGGCTGTACATGATGGCAGGCTCTGCAGCCTTTTTCAGTATTGCACCAATAGCCACAGAGAAGTTTGTTTTATAAAGAGGTGGAGCAGCTTGATTGAAGTATCTATTTCAATCTCCTCTTTGCAAATATTATATTCAGGATTTTGATCACAACTTCTTGGATGTAACACACTTCTTTTTCTTAACACTGCTTCTTTTATCGTGCATGCCTGATTCTCAATCATTAGGATGCACCTAGGCTAGGACAGGAAATTTTTTTTTTTTTTTTAAGCATTTTCTTCCCTTTTAATGCCAAAGCTCACAGCAGCTTACATATTTTAAGTTACAGTGCATATCTCACATTTAAGATACCAGTATATCGTATGCTGAATTTGAAGACTGTTAAAAGGTTCAGTGCTGATTTCCCCTCAACACAGAATTGCAGTTCACAGGATTACCTCAAGGACTGCTAGAGGTTGACCATGAGGCACTGCCCCACAACACTCCTAGATGATGAGTCTGCTCCATCAACACTGGCTTAGTAGGGTAACTCTGAAGGCATAATTCTTTCTAATCCAACAAGAATGAGAGAATTGTAGAACTGTTTGAGTTGGAAGGGACCATTAAAGTTCATCTGGTCCTACTCCCCTGCAATGAACATGGATACCTGCAACTCCATCAGGTGCTCAGAACCTCATCCAGCATATCTTGAGTGTCTCCAGGAACAGGGCATCCACCACCTCATAGGGCAGCCTATGGCAGTGAGTCACTACCCTTACTGTAAGGGTTTCTGGAGATATTTAAGACCTGTCTGGACACTTTCATGCTCAAAGTGCTGTAGGGAACTTTCTTTCACAGAAGGTTGTACTCAGTGATCCCCAGAGATCCCTTCCAACCCCTATAGTTCCATGATTATATGATTCTGTGAAATACAGATCACAGAATCACACAGAATGGCCAGGGTTGGAAGGGACCTCAAGGATCACGAATCTCCAACCCCTCTGCCACACGCAGGGCCACCAACCTCCCCATTCAATACTAAACCAGGCTGCCCAGGGCCCCATCTAATCTGGCCTTGAACACCTCCAGGGACAGGGCATTCACAACCTCTCTGGGCAGCCTGTTCCAGTACCTCACCACTCTCTCTGTAAAGAACTTCTCCCTGACATCCAACCTAAATCTTCCCTCCCTCAACTTAAAACCATTTCCCCTTGTCCTGCAGTTATCTACCCTTTCAAAGAGTTGAGATTCCACTCCTGCTTGTAGGCTCCCTTTAGGTACTGAAAGGCTGCAATGAGGTCACTCTGCAGCCTTCTTTTCTCCAGGCTGAACAAGCCCAGCTCCTTCAGCCTGTCTTCATAGGGGAGGTGCTCCAGTCCCCTGATCATCTTCGTGACCCTCTTCTGGACCCTCTCCAACAGCTCCCTGTCTTTCTTATACTGGGGTTCCAGACCTGGATGCGATACTCCAGACAGGGCCACACAAGAGCAGAGTAGAGGGGAACAATCACCTTCCTGTCCCTGCTGGCCACCCCTCTTTTGATGGAGCCCAGGATACCATTTGCCTTCCGAGCCACAAGAGCACATTCCTGGCTCATATTAAGTTTTTCATCTATCAAGACCCCCAGGTCCTTCTCCACAGGGCTGCTCTCAAGGACCGCTCCTTCCAGTCTGTATGGATGCCTGGGATTCCTCCAGCCCAAGTGCAAAACTCTGCACTTTGCTGTGCTGAACCTCATCTGGTTCACCTGGGCCCACCTTCCCAGCCTGTCAAGGTCCCTCTGAATGGCATCCCTTCCTTCTACCATGTCAGCCACACCACTCAGCTTGGTGTCATCAGCAAACTCGCTGAGGGTGCACTCAATTCCGTCATTAATAAAGATGTTAAAGAGCACTGGTCCCAAGACAGACCCCTGGGGGACACCACTCATTACTGGCCTCCACCTGGACATAGTCATTAATAACAACCCTCTGTCTGCAACCTTTCAACCAGTTTCTTATCCATCGAGTGGTCCTTCTTTCCAAAATAAATCCTCCTCTCCAGATCCTTCTCTCAAAATAAAATAAAAAATAAATAGAAAAAAAGACATAAAAGCTAGGATCCAGCAAGGTAACAACTTCTAAACATCTAGTTTCTGTTCTCCAAACCCATCCCCATTTAGGAGCTCCTCCCCATTACAGAGCTGGAATGCAGTGAATCAGCACCACGCTGCAGACCACGCTTCAGCTGTCTTCCAATAAACTGTGCTTCAACAGCCCCAGCAGTTCACAGTAGCAGCACTAATTTTTACCAGCTGAGGACTTTGAGGCTTTATCTCTTGTTTAGACTTTGGAACAGATCTCTGTTCTCTGCCACCTGAGCATCCTCTACACAAAGGGCTGCACTGTGGGTTTTCCTATGGAGCATGGAACACAGATTCCCAAGGAGCAGAGGGTATTTGCAAGGAGCACAGTGTGCCTTGTACCACGACAGTGTGTGGCTCTGGTGACAAAGTGACATTTAATGCCTGCAGTGGAGCACCTACCACATGGGCACTACCGAAATGGATCTGGCTCCACGTGCCAGCTTTGCTAAAAAGAGCACTTTGTTTCTGCTCAGCATTGGCAAGCTCTTAGTCCTGGCTAATTTAACATTAAAGCTGCACTAGCTGCCTCAGATCCATATTGTCAAAGCCAGCTGGATATGCCAAAAACTACAAAGAGAGCAGCTTTTGCCTAAACAAATAATGCTGACTGTCACTTTGTATCAGGACTTAATCCTGTTAATGAGCCACAGGTGGGGCAATTTCCCTGATTGAATGCATTTCTCAGAGACCATTACCATTCACTTTACCACTTGCTGATAGCCATACGGTATGTACAGTAATCCTGACCTCACTCTTACTCAGTAGTTCATTATTTAGAGTGCCTTTTGCTTCCCATCCATTCAACCCCATTGTCTCTATCACAGGCATAAGAAAGCACCACTCTGGTTTATTGCAGAGGCTGCAAGCTGCATTGGGATTTGCACCAGGCTGCAGACCTGTATTTCTTGCTATTATAACGTTTTGGGGAGACTTCAGCCAGCATTACACAAGGTGCACTCTGCTGTGCTGAACAGAGGAAATTTCAGAGGATTAAATTAGCAGCAGTGAAAATGAGGCAAATTCCTTCTTTGCTTCAAGTCCTAAGATCCCACATTGTGCTGCACAGAAGCAAGTCCATGATCTGGGAGAAGTTTAACATCTGATAAGATATGAAAATTAGTGCTGAAATGTGATTTACATTGTTAATAATACATTTCTGTTCGCTCTTATTTTTCAAGTATATAGATGTGTTCAAGGCCAGGTTGGATGAGGCTCTGGGCAACCTGGTCTGGTATTAGATACGGAGGTTGGCGGCCCTGCATGTGGCAGGAGGGTTGGAGCTTGATGATCCTTGGAGTCTCTTCCAACCCAAGTCTTTTATGAATTCTATGACTTTTTTGTTATTATGTGACCCCAGTGTGTTTTCATGGATGTAGAAGCAACAAAAAAAACCTATACACAAAGATTTTTCAAAGAACATGTGATGTTTATTTTGAAATCAGCTAACTTGGAAACTTAAGTCTTCTCACTGAAAGCCACTTCTACAAAAAAAAAAAAAAAAAGAACAGTGCTAAGTAGCAGAATGGCACCTACAGACCAAACTTCTAAACTACGATTCTATGATTCCCCACACTGTTTTGCAAGTAACCACCATAAGTGTTTTGCTGCTCTAAATGCAAGGGGGAAAAAAAGAGCTTAAAAAAAAGTCGGTCTTTGAGCACAGGAACTAGCAACAGGCTGGCCTCCATCAGATGGCCATCTCAGGCTTTGTTTGTTTTTGTCTGAGTTAAATTAGTCCTGCAGTGCTATTTCACTCTCATTAGACACCAGGAAGGTTAAACAACTTAGCACTGAGCTGAAGGAAAAGTTCAGACAGAGTTCACATCTAATTATATGTCCCAGGTTCCCCATGACAAGGAAACCTTGAGGAGGAGTGGATTTATGCATCACACACTCTGGTGCCCAAACGTTGTTGCATCTGCTGGGCTTCCCTCAGTGGTGAAATAATACCAGTTTGCATTAAATGTTTACTGAAAGAATGCTGAGAACTCTGTTATAAGTGTCAGAGTTACATGTAACATAAATATTTATGACAGAATAGCATAACTAGGCATAGCTAGGACCCCAAGGAAGGATGTACAGAGGTACTACCATTTGGTATACATATGTATATGTACTGCTTTTCTAAATAATCTATAAAATTAAAATATATTGTGATGTTTCAGTGTTTTGTTTTTTTTTTTGTTAATGTTCAGGCTAAATAAACAGCACCAGACTATAAAGATATTTTCTGTATTGCCAACATAACAACATCAGACTTACAGAAAAGAATTCAGATGTAATCCTTACTAATCCTAAATATAGAATCACAGAATTATTACAGTTGGAATAGACCTCTAAGATCCTGTATAATCAATGAACATACAGATGTTATAATGATGAAATATACCAGAGAGTTTAGCTAAGCAGTTATTATACCAAAACAGAATAGACAGAATGCTTACCTGTATCCTGGGCTCACTGTAGAACTCCAGAGGATGGATCTCCATTAAAGATCCTTCCCTACTGATAGTCAGCTCTTAAATGGGTCTAGGAGAGGTGCAGCCAGGCTCCACCCCTTCCAGCAGCACAGGTGAATTGCCTTCACCTGTCCTCCCGTGTCTGACTCATTGCTCGCCTCAGGTGATCAATCAGAGGTTCAGGCCTTGATTCAGCAGATCCCATACAGATCCCCAAGTCCAACTCTCAGCCCACCTGTCACCACACCGACTAACAACGACCCTCAGCTCCACAGGAACGCTATTCTTGAACACCTCCAGCAACAGTGGCTCCACCACCTCCCTGGGCAGCCTGTTCCAGGGCATCACCACTCTTCTGGGAAGAAATGGTTCCTAATATCCAACCTGAATCTTCCTTTGTTCAAACTAAGGCCATTCCTTCTCATCCTATCAGTGCTACCTGGAAGAAGAGGCCAACCCACTCCTTGCTACAACTTCCTTTTAAAGAGTCACAGAGAGCGATAAGGTCTCCCCTGAGCCTCCTCTTCTCCAAACTGACCAATCCCAGTTCCATCTGCCCCCTCCCCACAAGACTTGTGCTCCAAACCCTTCACAGCTCTGTTGCCCTTCTTTGTTGATTTCCCAGCTGTAAGAATCTGGTAGCCGGAAGCTTGACAGTTTATGAAATTATCTTCCAAAACTCAAGTATTTATCTCCTTTTTCGAACCACCAAAACCCCAACGTGCATAGGAACAGCAAGCAGTGTTTCACCCATATTTGACTTCATAGCAGTTGCTCCTTTCGTGCAGTATGAAATAGATTGGTTGCTCGGTTTTAAAATAATTACTGGCAGCAAGTAGTTATATTCCAGGCACCCCTGCCCAAAAAGCTTCACAAAGGATAAAACTATGCAGATGGCCAGCCTCACATCTCACTTCTGTCCCACTCGGTTGCATTTGTTTGCTGGAGCAAAGTCACTGCTGGGTGCTGGGCCCCTCAATGGCAAAGTCTGGCCTATGGCCATTGATGTGGCATTGCTGGGAAATGTTAATGCGCTATTTCAGGATCTGCTTCTTTCTGATTAAAAGGAAAATGTAAGAGTTTCTATCCCCTGAGAAGTCACAACTTTCACTGCCTTGGGCTATAAAGAATGTGGATTAAACACTATGTAAAGTTGGGGAATACATATTGCTTTTACACTGGTATCTCATTAAAAGTGATCTATGCATTAATATGGCATTGTAAAGGGAGTAATCAAACTGTTCAGTACTGATGAATGGTAATTCAGGTAAAGTAAGACATCGATTAGCGTACTGTGAGAAAGCTCTAAAGCACTCCACATAAACTTCAGGTTTTTTATGCAGAAGCAAATTAATTTTTGGAAACAGGCTGCATTTACAAATTTTGGAAACTATACGAAGCACAGCAGGGATTCCAGTTTATTGCCTAACAAAAGCTATTACTCTTTTAACAGTTCTGACAGGCACAGCTGAGTCTTACAAGATCTATTCTCTCCTCTCCAGTTCTGTTTTTTCCTCTAAACAGTCTGTTGCCATATTAACAATCAATTGAGAAAATTTGCAGTTACCTCAGGAGCATATTTTAGAGATCTGATTGTTTTATTTATATCTTTCTCAATTGATTCTCGAGGAAACTGTGTAAGGTTTAACCATTGCAAATGACAACAAGCTTTTCAATGTGTATGTACTTCATATACAGGGCATGTATATTTGTGATGTTTATTTTATTGCTTTCATCTTTAGCAGTAATTTTTGTAGTAACTAAATGAGGTGAGTTTTAAGGGAATGATGGTTTGGAACAAAGATTGTCTTAAGTTCTAGCAAGTTGAAATGTTGACATGTATGAAAAATACCTATGAAGTCACCCTTTGGTCTGAATGACAGAGCTAGAATGCTTAGAGAAGATTAGAAGATTTTACCACTGATAAGCTACAATAATTAGTAATAGGCTGTAGTAAACTCAATCTGTGTGGTATAGGAGGAGGAGTGCAAGGCACTGATGCTCAAGAACTCCAAAGACATTTCCATGCCTCAGCATGGTTTTGGCTTTTTGTCCCATCTACCCATTCCTACAGAGATGCCAAGAACTGCCATTGTCAGCCCATCCATAAGACTCTAAACTCCCTCTTCCTTAACTCTGTAAGTCTGCTGTCTCATCTGCTGTGCAGAAAGGCTCCAGGAGTCTTCACATTATTATTAGCTGGCAGAATTACGGTGTGAAGCAAGAGTGGCTGCAGCTGGGTTACAGATTGCACAGTTCCCAGGTTGAAGCTGAACTGGAAATGTGCATCAGCTTTCCTCTAAATCCATAACCACAGCATCATATTGGCAAGAGCAAGCAAAGGTATGGTTCCACCATGTCCACATGCATCCATGGCAGTGTACCAGTTACTGAGCCTCGTACATATCCTGCAAAATGGTAATTTGACAAAGAATTTACCCTGGGTGTTTTTTTAACAGGGAGACAAGGCTGCACTACCCAGCACAGTACGTGCCATAGGTTGTGAGAATACCCACTACGTTTAAAAAAAACACTTAATACATGCAAAAGCTGCTTTACATTTCATTCACACATTTTCCACAAGAACTATTGAAAACCCTGACAAAGTGATATATGAGCAAATAAAATGTGAGTTTACTGCATACAGGCTCACACTGTTTCTCAGACATTTTTTCTCAAAACCCACTGTGCCAACCAAATGTCATTGAGATGTGACTTTCCACATAGATATATAGCATTGCAAGTTTTCAAAATACTGGGCTGAGGCTATTAAAGCACATTGCTTTAAACTTGCACCAAAATCAGAGGATATGAAGGAAGCAGACAATTGGCAGAATGGGCCTTTCCACTACATCTGTCAGTAAGACCTATAACTTGGGAAAATGATGCTTTCTGCAAAAATAGCACTAATGTATTTGCCGTGTGCTGTGTTAGAAGCTTTTTAGTCTAACACTAACAGTCTGCAAACTTGGTAGTTCACACACAAACTAGAGTTCCTTCTTCTAGGTTTCTGTAAAGATTTAAGGTATGGTGCTGTAGCATTACAAGGCTGTGTTGCTCTTATTCCAGCACACAGTGTAGACTATTGGTATGCTGTGAAATGCTGTTAGGAATAACCGCTCTATGGCTGTGAAAATGTGCAGTTCCCCTGCTTCATGATTGTTACTTATTCCTTAAATTATTTATTCCTTAGGTAGAAAAGTTGTAGAATTTGTAAAAGGAATGCTAGTCATTTCTATGTACTAAAGACATAGTAATAGAAGGGAAAATACAAATATAGAAAGCTAGAAATGCTCATTTCAGAGTTCACAGTGAACAGAACATGAAAGAAAATCCAGATATGTGCATCTATTCCTAAAAACATGATACTGAATAATAGAAAGAGCAGAATCTTGACAAGAGGCATTCAACCAGCACTTGTTTTGGCTGCCTCTGTTTCTCCTTTCTTTAAATACACCTGGACCAGTCCACCACTAATGTCACATGGGCAACAACAGAAAGGACAATGTGAATGAAAAGGGAGAAAAGCTGAGTGAGACTGGAAGGTGGTTCTTTGCCCTGAAAGAGTTCCCCAGTGCTCCAGACCATTTTTTTTCTTCCTCCCCTTACCCTCCCTTCCACCTCCCAGCTAGTTTTTCCTGCTTCTCTCACCAATTCATAAAGCTCCCATGTGACAGACAGCTGTGAACATAACAGCAAACATATACAGAGCTGATCCCCTCTCAGGCCAGGTCTTGTTTGCAGATTGAGGTCAAAATCTAACTGAGACTGGACTGGGTAATCCCAAACGGCCCATCTGCTCCTTACTGTCATTCCACAAAGCCTTGTTTATCACCACCCGCTGTCATTACCAGCTCTCTGCCCTCCTGCCTGTTTGAAATCAGTTGAGTTCAGAGGAGCTGGAGGTGGTTGAAATGTCTTTTTCACTGTATTCTGCACAGCCAAATTCATAAAGACACAGATGTAGTCAGACCATCTCCAAAGTCAGCTTCTGTTTGGCTCAACACTGTGCTGGGCAAGGATGTCAAACATGGCTGTAACATGTGCTTGGTTAAGGTAGAGGCCAAAAAAAGCCTTCAGGAATGTCTACCAGGACTGATCTTCATTTTTCTTTTTTTGTTTTGTTTCCTCCAGATTCTTAGCATGGTGATAGATAGCTTTTGATCTTGTTATGGAGGCTGACCTGATAGGAAATGTGTTGTATGCCTTTCTTCCAAAGGCTCTGTACTGGTTAGCAAAAAAATACAAAACAAAACAACAACAAAAAAAGCCACTTACATGGGGTAGAGTGCCAAAATTAAAGTGGATTATTTCAGCAATGTTGACTTTTTGCAGACTTTTTTTTTTTTTTTGCATGTGGGCCTTGGCAGCACTGTTGGATAAGTTTTAGAAGATTTCAAGGTGGATTGGGGTATAGAACAGCCCTCTTCCTCACTTCAGTAGGTTCTAAATAGGTCTAGGATAAATCAGATCAGTGGGCTGTTGTTTTTTTATGGGCAGAGCTCTGAAGGACCTTTCCATTGTTGTTTTCAGTTATGGAACAGAAATAGTTTTCCTATTTTGCTGGTGGTAAAGGGTAAACAACTTCATAGCATTGCTTGTTTGCTGACTCCTAACTCTGAAAAGCATTTAATACTCATACCTATGTCCCTCGTCACCATCCCATGAAAGTTCCTTCTCTATCTCCTCAAGACAACTGACATCCTAGTCCCTAGTACTACTATCTTCTTGTGAGTCCAGGACAAACGTTCAGCATCTCTCCATGGGACAAAGCATCAGTGCTGTAAACATAAATGATGGAAATCTGACCAGAGGCCATGGGATTCACCAGCCAGAGGAGCCTTGAGCAGGAAATCACTAACCTTCTTCGTGAAGATTTTCAGCCAAATCTTCTGCAAATCATGCAGTTTCCCTTTTAATGTTTTGTAGCAGTCAATGGTGTTGGTGCTGCGCTCAATTTACAATTCATATGGGAAGTGTCGTTCTTAAGAAGGATGTCTCTATCCTCATAGGAGATATTGGTAGGAAGAGCTTGACACAACTGCATATGTCTGACCATCAGCAGCAGAACGTGCACCTTAGGGGCAGATTAAGCTGATCTGCAGACTGGCAGAACAAGAGATTTCAAAACTAAGTAGCAGCAATTTCACATTTTAATTGGCACAATTGTAGAAAATGCTACTTGGCAAGTATCAGATATTATGTCTAACAGACTAAGCTTTTGTCTACCACAGACTTCTTTTGTATTACTAAGCAATAAATACATATGATGTTACCTTATATGGTATAAATATCACCTTGTGAAAAAGATAAGTGATGACTGTGAAATGAAGTTGAAGCTGGCAATGATAATGCAAACAAGAGGCCAGCTTAAGCATCCATGGTGACCTTACTGCATGAATAATATGATTCTGACTAGTAATAAAATCTTTTGTTCATACACGCATAAAACACCCTTGTGGTGAAATATATACACTCCTGTGTTCTCTCCCACAGAACTGCAAAAGGAAAATTAGTACTATCCTACAAGTTGAAGCCAGAAAGCTTCAGACAGAAAGACTGAAAAGAATTCATGGATCACTCAGTCTCTGTGTTTTTCAAAGCTGTACACCATGCTGTCTTCTCTCAGAAGTGTTGAGTAACCACTGTGAGGGTGCATTGACCCTATCCTCAGAAACTAGCACATTGCCAAAGTACTCTGCTCCATTTCCCAGTCTAACTAATTTCTTCCTTCAGACCACCGTTGTAACTCCACAAGCATGACTAATCTCTGCTTCTATTATTTTTTTCTGAAATTTTTGAAATACTCTGAATTACTGTTTTAGTATAGTTAATTCAGTCCTCCTCTTTTGTTTCATATTCAGATGCTTTTCTGATATTTTATCTTCAGACTCAAACATCGCTTTATTGCACTTCTTTGTATTATCTTTTGCTTTGCTATAAAAATCCCAAATTGTAAAAGCCAATATAAGTACTCCACTTACCCAAATGAGTGGTAAAACTAAATCTGTTTAGAGGTAAGTTAGCACCCTCTGGTGTATCGTCAGTGTACTGCAAATTTTCTTTAAGATAACCGAGGGTAATTCGCCTCCAAAGCAAGAAAATATCAGTGAAGGTGGATACCTAGAAGCTGAATATAGTGACTTTTGTGCTTACTGTCAGGTGGAGGAAACTGTTGTGTTTTTGTTGGTGGTGGTGGTTGTGGGTTTTTTTAGTATACTCTTATATTTACATATTTTTAATTTGTTTTGGACTTCTTATTTCATCTGAACTGGGATACCTTGAATGTCTCTCAAAAGCATTTCTGCTTAACATGTAGAGCTGTTTTTGACTGTGATCCTGGGTAATGACTTCACAGTGAGATAAGATACAATAGAAAATTGAAGAAATTAAAGAAATTATAAATAATATCTTCTCGTGAGACAAACAAATAGAAAGCCATTGAGGGACACTTACAATGGGAGTTGGCAACTGTATTCTACTGGCTTTATTTTTTCAAGCTCATCATCAAGTAGAGAAGAGTTGGAACTTAGAAAATTTGATTACTCTTTACTCATTATATGTCTATGCTACTGTAAAATTAAGTCTTTCAAACAGAAAATTGCTTAAAAGGTAATTTGATTTGAAATCCCACTGAAAATTTTAAGTATAAGAACATTGAGGAGGAGAAAATACACAAGCTGTATCACGGTAAAAAATTAAAGCAATTATGATTTAAGAACTTCACACTGAAATAAGTGAAATGTAAATCTGAAAATTGGTGAAGAAGCTCCTGGTCCAGAGTTGTTCACAAACCATTTCTCAATCTATTTTACTCTCTTTCAAGTGGCATGCTTCAAGTCCATGTAGTACACACTAAGGAGACAGCAAAAATGAAAAACACCTTTGTACTCTCTTTACTATTTTAGACTTTCTCATAGGTCAAACAAAACATTTTAACCCAAAAGAAGTTGTATCATTCACTTGGTGGACTTAGTCTCAAAAATATCCTTTAGTTTTCCTATTTCTTAAATAGGGCTGAAGTTAGGGCAAAAACAAAACAGAAGTGTGGATTTGGTTATTCAGTCATAGCAAAATTTATCCAGACATACACAGTAATGGTGGGAATTTCAATGAAAGAGTTGGCAGTCTGGGACCTTCCAGTCAGAGCATTCATTCACTATTCTGTGAAAGGGAAGGTAGTCTCTGGCATGATGTATCTTTTCAAACCAGTTTCTCCATTTCATTGCATTTTTTGAGAAGATAGCACTGGTACCTAAGTCAAATGATAAGCTTCTTGGAATGTTGTGTAGATACTGTGTTACAAGTTCTGAAGAGCCTACTAGACTATAATTACCCTCAAACCATACCCCTTACTGTGCAAACAAAAGGTAATCTCTTGAATAAGAACCCAAATTTGGATTTTGGAATCAAATGTTTATTTGATTTAATGTCTAACAGTAAAATAATTTTTGGTTTGGGGTTCATCTGTACAGGTGCAACTATTTAAAATCAGTTCTGCTGTAATTCACTGCATTTACAGGAAGAAGAACTGATTGAATATAAAAGCATTTTTTTGTCTTAACACTTCATTAACAAAGGCAATTTATTTTTACAATTCTTACAATATATTTTAAACCAAAATTCCTTTAAAAAGCTAGAATCTTTTGTAATCCTGCTTAAAATTACTATAGATTTAACTGGCAAATTCAGCAGTGTTTTAGATATGTTATTCATGCTGAATAATAGTTGTTTTATGCTACTTTGACATTTTATAGAAATTACAAACACTTTGATATCCAACAACAGTGCACAGCTTTTCAAAATGCTTATTGAACAAAATAAATCACAGATTTTTGCTTATCTTTCTGCTGTTTGTCCTCCAAAACTAGCTGATCCTAGAATAGGAATACAAACAGAAATATTTTAGTAAGTTCTAAAGAAAACTTTATTCATGTAAATCATTTGGGGAAGAAGGAAAGTAAAAATGAATGAAAGTTTAAAATATAAGATACATTTTTGTGATATTTTTTACAATATTTTATGAATCTAAATATGCTCCCTTTTATTTACATAAAATATTTATCTTTCTGTTGAAGAATGTGTCCTATTCCAATTTCAGCTGCAGAAATGAAAGTTCAAAGTAAATATTGTTGTTCTGTCCATGAACTAAATTAGCTTGAAAACATATAGCTCAAAGAAAACCAGTACTTCAGTTCCACATAGATGATGGAAATGCTTATTAATGCTTAGAAATGCTTATTTTAATAATGTAGATTTCTACTGTTTTTTTTATAGAACCTGCAAGGCTTATGCATTATTTCACATGCTACAATTCCAGATTTAAAGCAGTTATGAGATATAAGTAAGTTCAGTAAGTATTCATAATTCGAGTATGAGAGAATTTTTTAAAGCATGTAAATTAGTTTTCACTTATGATGTCACCTTTGCAACACAAAGAATTAATCTGCAGACTATACTCTAGGATTGGTCACTATGTGACTACATTTTCTAGCTTTATGCTAAACTCAACAGTACTCAACAATTATTACCCTGGAATAAGTCCCCCCCCCTTTTTTTTTTTTTGTCATGTGAGGATATTTATGTGGATGTCTTGTCGATAGCAAGGTCCATAAGAAATGTGGAGACTGTAAAATTGGTGGGCTTGGGAAGATCACCACTGAAGACTGTGATTGGGTAGCAAGAAATAATAAGATAAATGAATTTTGTATAGTTCAGAATGCGGGAAAAACAGCTTGCAGGTATGACTACAAGTATCATCTAGGCCTTTCCTCCCAGACTAAATGCATCTTCCTTTCTTTTCCTAATGGTCAGATCACTCATACTTCTTACCTTACAAATGCTGCAATTTCCTTTTGTGCTCCCTTTTTTTCTTCACTGAATATAGTGAGACATCCACTGTCACTTACTTTCTACAACACTTCAGTTTCTTTTATACAGAATCTGTTTCCCATTCATTCCTTTCACTATAGACAGTTTTTTTTCTGTCGTTCTCATATGTCAGCTCAAATATTCTGTTTTAATAAAGAACTCCTGCTGATGATTTCAGTCTTGCTATGACTGCTACTGATTCACTGCACTTGTGTCACTAAAGCTTTTCTATTCTCTGCTCTTTATTTGAGACTACATGATTAGATTTGCCAAATTGTTTAGAATTGCTATTTTACTAGAAAACAATGTGGAAATGATCAGATTTAAACCTCTTAAAATATTTTTCTGGGTAAAGCAAAATATTTTGTTGCACTGAAGATTGAGGCTAAATATGGATCATAAGTATCAACATTTTCCACACATAGCAGGTAGCCTACTTTCAATTTCCAAGTATCATTTTTATGTTGCATAATTTATTATTTACTCTTTTGCAGTAAATAAGTCATTCACAAGCATACATTATGCTGATTTTCTTTCAGGAAAAAGTGCTGAATGTTGTAATTTTCTTAGATACTTGCCTAAATGTTGTCTTTGTAGAATTCCAGAGATGGTGATTGGAGGTCTTGCTACAGATGATTGTGGTGAAGGTAACGTAAATTGATACAGTGGAGGAGTTCTGAAATCAGAAGCAGACCATGTTCCCCTCCTACTGCTTTGTGATCCAGATGGTGATATAAGTGAACTTCCACTATGTGGTAGTCCTATAGGTGTGGATCTATTAATGAAAATTATTAACGGATAAGATTTGAGACTGCTTTCATAGAACAAGAGATTTCAAAACCTTTTTAATCGATATTGTTATATCTTAATAGAAAATACAAAGTATTCTTGTGTTCTACAGATTCTTCATTAGATTTTTAGATAGACACGATTTTTATGTATAGTAAAAAGCAGAAGAAAACAAATGGTCTAATCCAAGAATCTGAGATGGAAAGGAAATATTCTGTTGCATATATTTAAAATTTATGCTAAGGAGGCACATTGAGCTTGATTTTAGACAACAAGACTATCTTTTTCTGTAACCATTTTATATTTCTTCTATTGATGATGACAGCTCTAAAAAACTGAGTTATTTTCACTACTTAGATGAAAAACATTGAAAGACCCATGACACACCCAATGAAGATGTTTGGTTTAATCAGATAATAACTCTTGTGTAGATACTACATTCACATTCTTGACTTTCAGAAGAGTTATTAAGCAGAGTTCTTATTCCACCTTCTTAGTTGAAATTAACTACCCTTTGTATAAAAGCACCATGACTTCAAATGTCCATGGGTACAGGAACTCAGATTATCTCTGCACATTTTTGAAGAAAGTAATTTCAAAATATAATCTTCAAATAATATGAACTTTTGTATAGGTGACAGTTACTTTACCCAGTAACATTCCTTAAGATGTAAAATATACCCCTTCAATGTACAGATTTATTACGGCTAGGCAAGAGTTAAATTTCAGTATCTCACAAGAGACTGTTAATATCATTAAAAGGTTTTTAATTACCTTGTGGATACTGCTGCACTTTGACTTGATGTCATTCCAGATGACTGAGAACTTCTGTAGGATACACTACCTATAAGAATTACATTTTTTAGAACAGAGCCAAAATGAATTATCCTCTTTAATTAGAAGATCACTTTGGAAAATATTATTAATACCTTAATTGCGTTATTTAGGACAAATTCACGATCAGTTTATTCAAGAATGAGAATCACTGCAAAATTACAATAGAAAATTAAATATATGGGAATGGCTGATAAAATGAAGTTATTGTGTCAGAAAGAATTAAAATAACCCTAAAAATAATAAAAAAAAAAAAAACATTTGGAGGGATTTAGCTCAAAAAAGACATTTACTGAAGTACATTCTGCATGTGGCTGGAGATGGATTCTCCTACTGCTGAAGCCAGCTATAAGATAAAACATATAATAGAATCATAGAATGGCCTGGGTTGAAAAGGACCACAATGATCATCTAGTTTCAACCCCCCCTGCTATGTGCAGGGTCACCAACTACCAGACCAGGCTCCTGTTTATATGCTCCCTTCAAGTACTGGAAGGTCACAATGAGGTCTCCTCAGAGCCTTCTCTTCTCCAAGCTAAACAAAGATTGCAGAAAATGGACTATTGCAGAACTGTGTTGAATGTAATACTGAGAATAGGAGGGACACAGAAATGGTAGAGACCTGGCAGAGCATTAGAAATTCTGGGAAACTCCTCACAAACAAACAATGCCTAAAGAAATCACACTGTTTTCAATTGGCTGTCATTTATGTCTTATTTACACAGAAGAGCCACCCAAGATCTTAACAGCCAAGGAAAGAAAGCACAGTCAGGTAAAATGTCTTAAATATAGTGATAGCATGCCTAAAAAAAGAGAAGAAATTCTTCACCTAAATTCTTCATATTCACTTTTGTTTACAAAATAAGCTTTAATTTTGTTACAAAATATTTCTCTAACTTCGGTTGAGTTTCCTCCCTTCCCTCAAGTGATTTTTAACATAATATTTTGGACAATGTCAGTTTCTGGTAAGTATATACAAGCTAGCATAATCATGAAGGCCAGTGGAAGGCCAATAAAACATAATTTAAGTATGTATGTTTTGTTCAACCACATCATTATTGTATTTTCTTTAGACATGTTGACTATGGTTGTGCATAAATCTGTAAATATCACAAAAAAAATATTCACAGAACAGAGGAGATAAGTACTGGGAAAACTATTCCATTCATCATTTTTAACCATTTCCCATCTGCTGAATTCGATATGATGAATTCTTTACACCTCAACACAATTCACATTTTGACAGTGAAGTGCTAATGCAACAATTTTAATTTATTAATTCCCTTAAAGTGATACATTTTGTTCTGTTAACAACTTTCTTCTCACGTACCCATGCGTCCATCCTGTGGTGGAGTTATAACTGATAATCTTACTGGACCAGTCATTGTCTCAGGCTAAAAGAAAAATATAGTATTAATTACAGTGTATAAGTACATTCATTATTAATGTATTTTAAGCAAGAGTGTTACTGTTTGGAGGACTATAAACCTGAAGATTTCTGACACTCTCCACTTCCAAGCTTCTTCATGGCACTAAAATGCAAAATCTCAGAACTAAGTTACAGTTTTTAGAGAGACAAAGTTTACAGTAATTTAAAAAGCTGTCTGGACATTGTTTGGGACAGCTGGCGGCCCTGCTTGAACAGGAGTTTGGAGAAGACGACCTCTAGAGGCCCATTCCAACCTCAGCTATTCTGTGATTCTGTGATACGTGGAGAAAAGAATTCTAGAGAAATGGTGTTGAGGCTCATTTCTTTTTTATTCTGTTTCTGGGAACTTCTACTTAGCTGAAGTGAGTACAAATTGGTCTGAACTGGAGGCAGGTAGGGGTGCTGAGGAGGAAGGAAGTCAGGGGTGTAGTGATCTTTTTTTTACAGTGTTAACAGGGTTGGAGAAACCGAAGAAGATGTATATTTATAAATACACACACACATATACAGAAACTTACTTTCCTCATTGGTGAAGGTACAGGATCAACCTCCATTGACTCCATTCTTACAATAAATGTCAAAAGAAGTATGATGGTGAAATTAAAAATAGTACATTTTTTATAATGACTAAAATTATGTAAAATTTACTAATAACAAAAAATGTAACATGTCATATATATGAGTATGCTGTACCTGTTCCAAAGCTCACTATCAGCTGATACTGAGGTTGGTTTAGATATTTACCAAGAAATTTATTTTATATCATAATTACTTATTTGTCACTTGTCAACACTACAAGGGCATTTTGAATTATTATTTTTTTTAAAGAATAAAGATATCTTTTAGCTTGAGTGAGTTGTATGTTCAATTTACTTAAAATTTAATAGGCACTGAATGCCTTGCTGAAGTTCATCTTGTCTAAATAACTACAGTGTAAATATAGCTGTCTGTATAAGTCATTTATATATTCCCCTACAGTTAAAAGGAGGAGTTCTCGTTGCTCACCAATTAATCTGTCTGTACAGAGCATCTCTAGAATAAGGTGCATCATGCCATCTAGTGAGTACAAAGGCAATCTATAAAACTAGCTATTATCACTAGGATAGATATCCCCAGTTCCTTTATACTAACACAGTTTGCAGAAACAAATAACAAATAAATCAGAAAAAAATACTCATTTTAAACTCACTCTAAAATACATTGTTTGGGGTATAGGATATTACAACATTGTCATTGTTTAGATTTCAATTCAAAATTAAGGATTTGCACCTACGTTTCAGAAGTAGAAGGATGACTAGGCTGACGAGAATATGAGGAGTATCCATTCAGTCTTCTTGAAGGCACTAAAGTTATTAAAGAATTTTAAAAAATTAATATTAGAATATTGTTATGTCCACTGATATGCATTCCTCTGTTAATATCTTAAACCAGTGCTTCTTACTGGAAAGTGGATTTCTGCTTGTACTGGCAAATGGCAGTTGAGTAGCTTGCTGAGGAGGTTTCATACTAAAAGTGAAAAAGAAACATGGACATAAACTGAAGGATGGTTTGGTTATCTCATATTTCTAGCTGGTCCATATCAAAGTACTTTTTATACGTTAATAGCTGGTTTTAACATGACACTATTTACCAGGAAGCAAAATATGCAGTACATTTGAGCAGCTATTCTGTTTGTCTTTTCTATATAATGTCTACATTAGTCACTGCATGCTCAGTAGTATAAATTTAAGAAAACAGTATGATCTTTAATGGAACAGGATTGTATGGAACAACTGGCAATTTCATGGAACAACATATTAAAATACAATAACTTATGATCTGCAATTGCATCAAAAATCTTCATTTGCATGTATACATTTTAAAAAATCTGAATTTCAAAGGAAATGTTGGCAGCTACGTAAAACTGATACTTTTGCCAATAACTGCACAGAGGAAGAACATGTCTGCTGAGTGTATGAGGAGATCCCCTAGGTCACACTGCCTTGATAGTATTCTATGAGAATTCAAAAGAACTCTATAGTTGTTATAAGCAAGGTGCTAGTTACGTGAGATGCAGAGAAGTAAAGGGAGGCAGTGGATAAAAATATACAAACCATGATAATCCACCTAGCTTCCTTTATGGTGTTTTTCTTTCAGTTATATTACACCAAGGACCACAAGAAAGCATAACATGGTATTATTTGCATATCAGAGTCAAAAGAAAGTGTATACTAAAAATGAAAAACCAATACAAAAGTAAAGTAATAAAGATCAATAGTGTTTTGGTATTAAATTGCTGTCTTCATGAACTCTCTTATCAAGGCTGTTTCAGGATCCTTATTCACTGATAATCATAAATGTGACAAGATGGAGAAGGATTCCTTTGAAGAAGAGGAATCCATAGGGAGTAGAATATTTTAAATATACACAATGGATTCTAAAGAAGACCAAGCCTATCAATGTATTTTTCCAGAAGTTTTTGAAGACTTTTAGTGTAAGCACTTATTTCAATTTAAAAATAAAACAATTTCTTCCTTATGGGCTTGAATAATATGGGGGGGATGGAAGGGGGGAAGAGATGATCTGATGACAGAAATCACTTTTCATTCATTTTTGAAAAAAATACTTTTCTTCCATTTCTACAACATGAGAAAAAGGCAAAGAAAGCATTTTGAAATTGTTTTATCAATTAAATCTACTGTAATATGATTACAAAAATCATTTACTTCTGCTGCATTAAACCTCTTACCATTGTATCTGATGCAGTTGTTGTCTTGCTTTCCTCAGAGATTCTTCCAGCTTTACTCTCTGTGACATAAAAATTTAAACAAACTGTCTTTGTATGATATACAATTTCATTTTTACACTGCTAGCATTCCAAAGCATTGAAAGGTTGTGCTTTTTGGTTTTAATCTTAGATTATCACTGCCATTCCAGATTTACTATTAGATACAAGGGGGCAAGACTGTAGCTGTTACATGGATACATTACCCAGACAGTCCTAAAAACATAAACTGCTTTTTAGCACCTACAGACTTTGTTTATCTTTTCTTAAGAAGCATAATACTGGATAAATGAACACAAAGAAAGTCATCTAAAATAGTTTTCTTCTTCTTTCTTATATCTGATATACTCACTAAGGTGCTTTCAATAATTTAACAGCAGTTCCAGCTAACCAGGGAGGTTTCTGTTGAGTGGAGGTTAACAAATGTGACTTTAATCTACAAGAGGGGCAGGAAGGAGGACCAGAGAATTACAGGCCTGTTAGTCTGACCTCAATCCCATGGCAATTGGTGGAGTGGATCACCTTGTGTGCTATCACAGGGCAAATGGGAGTGATCAGAAGAAGCCAGAATGAGTTTGAAAAAAGGCAGTTTTGTTAGTTCTGACTAACCTGATCTCCTTCTATGACAAGATAACCTGCTTACTAAATGAGGGAAGAGTATGAATTTTGTTTACCTCAGTTTCAGTGAAACATTTGACACTGTCTTAGGGTATCCTCCTGGAGAACCTGGCTGCTCATGGCTTGGCCAGGTATATGAGGGGATTGATTGAGTGCAGCCTTTAATTTTGTAGATTCTAACAGATTAAGACAGGAGTTTTGATCTGCTTGAGGGTAGGAAGGCTTTGCAGAAGGAACTGGATAGGCTGCATAGATGGGCTGTGTTCAATTGCAGCCCCATGCAGCAGTATAGCCTAGGGGAAGAATGCCTGGAAAAGCTGCCTAGAGGAAAAAGACCTGGGAATGTTGGTTGACATACAGCTGAACGTGAGTCAGCAGTGTGCTAAGGTGGCCAAGCACAGATTGCTTCAGAAACATTGAGGCCAGCCTCTTTGTATGAGCCACTGTTGAGAATGCACATCAAATATGGTGTTCAGTTTTTGGCTTCTCATTACAAGAAGGATATGTAGTTGCTCAAGCACGGGTATTCTCCAACCTACATGATTCTATGATTCCATGATACAAAAATTATAGAGCAGTTAATATAGGATTACCAGAAGAAGATACTAATAACAGTATTTCCAAAACACCAAGTACCATATGTCCATATTTTTATTCCTGATTCAAAATGTATTCAGTTCTTGGAAGTATCTGTTTGTACTAAGTTTATGTGAAGAGTATTTCTAATTGTGCTAGGGATACAACAAAAAAAAATCTTCATTAAAGAAAGTTACCAGCTAGTAGAGTTCAAAGAACATTAAGTCAGTTTCTTATTATGTGTAGAGTTATTCATTACAGGATCATATATTACTTTTTATGGAGCATGTTAAAATTTATTCAATAGCTTCAATGCTGCATATGTATTTTATCCTCAATTTCCTGTGTGGCTTTAATTCTCCACTACTTCACACTATTTGTATTTTCGTTTGAAGACAAATTATAACTTTTCTTGTTAACTTATCGTGCTTCTCACAATATTTTTAAAATTCCTTTAAAATGTTTCCTCCTTTATCTTTACAAGATCACACTGTTTGTGGGAGGTATTGCATGTTTTTACAGATGTGAAACTTAGCAAAATATTTCAAAGACAAAATGTGGAGGTAGGACCAGATTTTTTAATACTCCTTTTTATTTGTTTTTCCTAATTTAAGCCAGGTTTGATTAAGAGTGACCAGCACGGATATAAAGAACAGTGTACCTGCCACTCTCTAGAACTTATCATTTTAAAACCAAATAGACAACTATTCGGTTTTCAGTATTTCTGGGTTCCAGAAGAATACAGGTGTTAGATTTTCAGGAATATAAACACCAAGTGTCCATACCACACATAACACACCTGCACTCTGGGACCTGAAATTCATAGAGAAAGCAACGATGAAACTTTTATCTAGATCATGAGAGCTGTTGGTTGCATGTGACAAGGATGATGTACTGAAAGAACGAAGGAGACCACAAACAAGATAGGCAAGCATGAGAATCCTTTTTGTGAGTACTCAGTTTTTCCCAGAAACCAGAGTCCATGCAGAGGAGGGTGGCAGGAAAAAGCACTTGTATGATGTATGTGAGTTTTCCTCTGTAATTTCACACTTAGGACACCTATGGAATGTTGGTCCACCAGTAGGGACAGAAAGGAGACAATGCTGAGAAAGGATCCTAAGTATTCTAATAAACAGCGAATATATTTTGTAAAACATAAGCAAAGTAATAAGGCAAACATAACAAACAAAACTAAGAAAATCACAGTTAGATTTACCTTTTCTCTGTGGTATGCTAGCAAATGTCTACGATTTTTTTCTTGAAATTCTGAAATCTAAAAATAAAATTTGACACAGTCATATCTAGCTTCAACTTATTACATTTATGTAGCCTCACCAAAGAATGCATATTTTTCTCTATTTTGATAAGCACTCAACATATCCTTCATATAACTGTTTAAAACTTCTTCCAAAAAAAACCATGCCATGTCCAAAATATTATTCAGATATAGAAAGTCTTCGAAAGATGAATTTAGTACAAGCTACCCTAGAGTTGGCAGATTTATTTCACTGAATTTGTATTTTAACGCTGTTCAATAATAATGTAAAGAAATTGGAAAGACAGTTTACTTGTAGTGTTGCTTATTCATTAGTGCTAAGCAAATACATAAAATTAATGGTAACATAAAAAGTAATGTGTCTTACTGGCAACTATAACTTGCCTTGTAAAACTATCTTGTTAATTAAAAAATAATTGTTAGCCATGCTATCAGGTGATGTGTAAGCACTTCATGTTGTGTCCAGATGAGGATCATAAACCATGACATGTTAATAATAAAGAGATGCAATCAAAGCAGGACAAGAGCTTGCTGAACAGATTACAGCAAGCAGAAGCTTACTAATACATCTTTTTTCTGACATATTAAGAGAAAGAAAATGTACCAAAAATATGCAGGGCTAGAGACAGCCAAGAATACTCAGAGAAGATAAACCCATAGTGGAGTAGGTAACTGAAATTGTTACTTTTGATTCACAGTGCAAGATCCTAGGAGGTTTCCACTGGATACTTATCAAAAGATTAGAAGTATCTCCTGATGAGCTGATAAAAGAAATATTCAGAAGGGAACAATCAGAATTCCTCACATACAAATTCTTAATTTTTAAAAGCTGATAAGTAGGCAAGTAAAAAAAAATCAGTCAGATCATAGAACCATAGAACCTTTAGAGCTGGAAGGGAACTTTAAAGGCTACCTAGTCCAATTCCTCTGCAACGAACAGGGAGGTATATTCACAGCTAGATCAGATTGCCCAGGGCCTGATAAGGGCCCTTGATCCTTAAAAGTCTCCAGAGACAGAGCATCCACCACATCTCTGGGCAACCTGTTCCAGTGCCTCAGCACCTTTACTGTAAAAGACTTTTTCCTTACATCTAACCTAAACATACCTTCTTTAAGATTGAAATCATTTCTCCTTGTTCTATCACAACAGACCCTGCTAAAATGTCTGTCCCTTCTTTCCTGTAGCTCATCTTTAGATATTGAAAGGTCGCTATCAGGTCACCTCAGAGCATTCTCCAAATTTTTGGTTAAAACAAAACAATAGGCAGCATCATTTCAGGGTCAACGTGTATGATGATACTGTATCCTGAGTCTTCTTACCATCTCAGAAAGGATACAGTAGCTCTGGAAACAATTCAGATAAATTAGAGCTATTAAATAGCAGCAATACAAAGAATTACTGAATAGATTACAAGTCTTCATTGCTGGCAAAGAGAAAGCTGAAGATGGGGTATGCATGGGGTCTAAAACTAATGAATAGCACAGGTAGAGTACTGGGGAGTTGAAATCAAATGATAGCAAGAAATCAGATAACAAGATAAAACATGCAAAAAAGAAAATAGTCATCACATTGCGTACAACTTGCAGACATCCTATTATGTGATAAATGCTAAATATTCAGAAAACTACTTGACAATTACAAGAAGAAAAGCTTTTGAAATCCATGGTACCATCTCTACCTTGAGAAATCCTTATGCCATAAACTGCTTGACAGTAGGAGCCTGTTCTAAGACAAATCACTACACAGGAGCCTTATTCCCATATGCTTAGGAATGCTTATTCCCATGTGCTTAGGAAAGCACAAGCTGTTGTGATTAATTACTAAGTCATAAAATGTTTTGCTCTGACACAGAACAAGCTTATTTTATGTCCTTTGATGCCAGTGAAAATTCTGACCAATTCATGATTTTTTCCAGATTTTACATGGCCATTTATTTCCTATAGGTTATATCCAACTACCAAAATAACAACCTTAAACTTTCAAGATCATGTCCCTCATTTCCGTTCTTTGACACACTACAGAAGTTTGCATTCAGATGTGATTGATAATACAGACCTCTGGATTTGTTCAGTTTACAGAATAACTACTTGTCTTTCTACATGGTATGTCTGACATGACAGAGGAAGGCTTCTTGTTTACCTTGTGTCAGTTATGCATTTCTGGAAGAGGACTGCTGTGAAAAAGGACCATGCTCAACTTTGGAAAAGTTTGTGAAGTACAGCAAATCTATAATCACCATTGTCAATTAGGAGATTTCTACGATGAAAAGTTGATTTTCCTTTAATTTTCCCTTTATTATTTTTCTACTGGATCAGTAAGCTCACTACAAGATCAAACAAATACTGGCACAAAACCAACAATGAAAGTTGCAGTTCAGGAAGGATGCATGACTTACAGTACAACCTAGAATGGCTGAAGCTGCCAATGAAATGTTCTGTAAGAGATGAGGAGAAAACTCAAAGCCAGGCCAAAGATATGGAGAAGGTGAAAAGGCAGTGGGAGCTTATATGTATTTTTTTAACCCAGAAAGTTACTTAAGTTCATGGTGCAGAAACTAAGACTGAAGGAAGGGGTCCAGTCTGGATTTTACAGATGGTGGAGAGGAAATATTTCTTGAAATCTTTTCTTGTTTCTGATTTAAAAAAAAGTCAGGTTAGAGTACGGGGTTCTTTTTTCATTTTTTACTAATCATATTGTTCTTATTTTTATTGTTCTTATTTTTAATAAATCTAGCTGTTGAGATCAGGGATTTTTCTTAAGTAGCTTACTCTGTTAAAGAGAGAAGTAAAAAAAAAACAAGGCAGCATCCATTTCAGAGCTTTCGCCAGCTTACATTTTTACTATGTAACTGCATATTCCTAAAATTAATGTATATTATCTGGGACTGTTGAAGATTCTGGAAGATTTCATTTTTTATTTCATGGCACTGAAAGTGATTTTACATCATCGAAATAACCAGAACTAGTGGTTTGCAGAGAGATTTTGAAAACATAAGCAAAGGACATGATAAACAATTTATGCTTTCTTAAGAACTTTAAAACTGAAATTAAAGAAACAAGGAGAGTAACAGTCAAACAATGTGAGGCATTCATTCACATATTTTTCCCACTTTCAAAAAAAGCAGTAGAAGTTTCTAGTTATTTTACACAATTAAAAAGTTTTATGGGTGATTCACCTGTGTTATTTCTTTTGAATACTTCTTGCACAGTGTGTCTATTCCCATGAACAGTGACTGAATTTCAGGACTTGTCTAGCAGGAAAATAAAGCATAGCAAGGTTAGTACTTTTTTCTTGCAAGATCTATTATACAAAACATTTCATGAAGTGTTCCTTAAAGTGAATAATGTAGAATGTAGATAAATCAAAAATGGACAGATCAGGAGTAGGATAATACAGAAACTGAAAACAAGCTCAGTTTTATTTACTGTCTATATTAAATATCTGGAAGGCTTTGTGCTTTTGTCTAACTGCAGTACTCACACACTTATTGTAACAAAGACAGTAAAAATTTCCAGAGGACATAAGAATCTACAAACAAAATATATCCCCAAAACAATTACACTGGGTACAGCACTAGGCTAAAATATTACTGAGTGGCAGTAATCAGTGATCACAGTTCAAGCTCCTTCACCCGAGAACCTTGCATGATTTCTAACGTAACCACAAATAGCTTTTCAAAAATGAAAAATCTAGTCTAAATAAGTAAATAAAACATCTACTTTTAAACTGGAAGCAAAAACCATCCCGACACATTTACTGGTAAGACAAGATAAAAGCAGTTATATAAGGAATCACCTTTCAAAAACCAGTAAAAGAGCACTAAAACTACTGCCAGCAAAATACAAATTAATACTTCAAGTTCTACAGAGTTTCCAAAAGTTTAAAAATTTGAAAAATGAAAGAAAGATGGATTATTTAAATAAATAAGAAATAGGCCACCTATGAATGGATCAACAGTTCTTCTGAGCTACCAAGAAATTAGATAAGTGCTATCACTTACATTGGAAGTGATATATATAGAAATAACAAAAGAAGGAAGCTTTCCTCCATGTGGGAATGCACAAACATACAAAGAGACAACATTTTTATCTACTCCAGAAATAGTATAACATTGGTCAGATAACCATGAGTAGGTAACAACTTCATTTCCCAAACCTGCCTTCAGTGTGTATTCTATATATTTTTTTAAATAGGTAGAAGTGAGTCTCATGTATATGAAAAATCATTATGTGAGAAGTTAAACTAATAACCTCAACTTGCTGCAGATTTTTATCTTTTGTTCCCCATGTTCTGATATCTGCTACAGTCATATCCTGTACTGCAATCCAGCTGAGCAGGGATGGCATGCACACACTGTTACTCCAGCACTGTGCACGTGGCTGCCAAATGCACTTCTGCTTACTGATAAGATGAACTTGCATTTCTCTCAGCAGGGGAACTAAACTGCTTCTCCTTGCTTTCCCCAGCTACCAATTTTCAAAGATGGGAGGAAATAAATGGTATTTGAATATCCTCTGCCCTTTGAATTTGGTTGACATTAGCCAAAGCATTCAAAAAGTTCCACCTGGTGAACAGACAGAATGAGAAAGAAAAAAGCTGATAGAGAATGGTACAGTCTAACCTATCTAAGGCATTAGAGTAAATAAAAAACAAGCAAGACAAAGTATCAGTGAAAATATATTTAAGATGTGTTCATAGGGGACGGCACTAGAAATTTATTTAGAATTCTGGCAGAGCAACAACTTTGGTTTGAATCTCTGTTTGATCCCAAAATAAATAAAAATAAACTTTGTTGCTGATTTATAAACTCTTTAAAATGAAGGACTGTAGAAAACATTTTAAATATTATTTGTTGCATGGAGGAGTAGCAGACGTTAACAAGATATTCTGAAAACAATCTCACTGTTCATGATTTATCAGAAAGCTTAATGATCCTCTGGGAAAGAGCAAGTGAGGACAATAGGAGGAAAGTAAAAAGGTGACTGGCATGCATTGATATAAAGATAAGAATATTTAATGTGTGGATGTTGATTACAGCAATATACAATTTAGTGAGGACTTTTAACACAAGACTTCCTACTCATTGAGAATGCCATAGCACAAGCATAGAAAGGTTTCCAGGTATATTTCCACCCAGATTCCTAAATTATACAGCCTTAAGACTTTTTTCTATGCATCTTTAATTAACATTCCAATCATTTGATCTGTTCTTAATCAAGGCTAAGTAATCATCATTAATGTCTTTTTTTAAAGAATATGGTAATTTACCTCCTTTCTGTCCTCCAGAGCAATGGCAGGTTCTAATGAAACACCCATTGCATTTTTAAAATTCCTTCAGTATATTTAAATTACATCATCAAGTCAAAATGCTGCAATTTAACACAGATCTAACCCAGAATTTAGTTTTGTTTTGAGCAAGAGGCTGGGCAAGATGACCTCCAGAGTCCTCTAACAACCTGAATTATTCTATGAGTGAAATTGATAATAAAACTTACATCTAAGTAAGCTAATAATGAAGGCTTATTAAAATGCCTCCTTTTGAGGTTCTCTGTGTTTCTTTTCGGGTTTATTTGATTGTGATGTTCATTGTTCTTTATCATTATATTGGCATTTGACTCTTTTGCTGCAATGGTTTACTTTTCGGTAGCATTGTCCTCTTCAGTTTTCAGAATTTATGTATGTGTCAGCTCAATTTTAAACACAGATAGAGAAATCATGCTTTTCTCCAAGCTGACCTCTTGATGGTTAGTCCCAAACTGTCCTCTAGTTCACATGCATTATTGCCTTATAGCTTTATATGACTGCTGTTTTAACTGTATTGAATGCCTTGAGTGCTTTTCTTCTACACTTCTAGGGTATTCTTGTCTCTTAGCCAGGTGTCACTCTAAGAAAATATGAAAATTTTCAAAGTCCCTTTCTGAAATCAGCTAAGTAGAAGATGGTTCTTGGAGAAACATCTTCTGGTTCCATGGGAGAAATGAGAGAATTAAATATTTCTAATGATTTCTTAAGAGAACTAAAAGCTATTCATTGCCTTTTGAATAACTCTTATCAATAGTCCATACCATTTAATATTCACAGGGTCATGAAGAAAACAAGCTTAAGAGAAAATAAGGAGAAAAAGACCAATACACTTGAAAACATCGATGGGCCAGCATGCAAATTTTCTTGAGTCCATTACACAAATTAATTCATTGCAGCCCACTTTCTCTCATGTACAAATATTTTTCACATTTTGACAGATTACTGATGTTACAAAGTAGCCAGTCACATTTCTTGAAAATGCCAGAGTGAATTACAGTCCAAAGGAATCAGAGGACATTAAAAGGCTGTGTAGACTTTTCTCTGAAAATCTGTAAAACTAAAAGCAGTATAGTGCAAAAGAATTCAAGGCTCCCAAGCTATCATCAATAAATATTCATGTCACAGTTGGCAAACAGAAGGAAGTATTTTGTAATGCAAATAATTTAGCTGTTAAACAAACCACAGATTAATGCAATATAGTAGTACTAAAGCTCCATTTACCTCTTTTGAAAGGAATACTGTACGACAAGGAGTTCTGCAGATCAAACATTCATCTTTTTTGCCTGTAAGGTAAAGACACGCTTAAAATATACATCAAATGGAATAGACATTGTATACAATTTTAATAGAATTTGTTGCCTAAACCTGTGTTTTGAGCTTAGAGAAGGAATGTGAATGTTATATAAGAAATTCAAATAAACAAGAATAAAGACTTTGAGTCTGCAACCCAGTACACACAATTGTATGTGAATGTCATCACGTCTTAATCCTGCAAATAAGTATTCATATAAATGATTTTATGAATATCATTAGTGTCACTGAATGCAGGTGACTTTTAGTTCCTTTGATTTAAATAGGACTACTTGCCTGGTTTAATTAAGTGCATGCTTAAGTGCACTAATGAATTAGAGCCAACCAGATATATGACTTTTCAATTTGAGGTTTAGTCTTATTCTATAGATAAAATATATGAAACCTTAGCTTCAAAGAATTAATAATTTCTCCTTGTTCTTCTTCTCTGTGAAAAAATTAATCACATTTTAAATCCCTTTCTAAAACTTTATTACTTTTTAAACGTCTCTTTGATTATTTGCAAATGTATTAGCAACTACCTCTAGTAAACGCATATGACTACAATAAATTCGATAATTTTATTAGATGCTCCCTGTCTAAGAGTTCTAAAGATCAACGTTCTTAAGCATCTTTAAAGAGGATAACATTTCATTATCATTGAGTTCAGAAAAAAAATGGTGTCTCAGAGACTTTTTTTTTGCCAAATTATAATAACAACAGAAAGAAAGAGAACCCATGAGGCATGTTCTATCAGCCAGCATGCTATATTTATATCTTCTCTCCTCTATAGCAACAATGCAAAATCTTTTAGGCAAAAGACTTATTTTTAATTATGAAACAAAGATGTACTGCTTTTTCTGCTACACTTAATAAAAATAAGGCATCTCACATGACCTAGAAGGGAAAAATATTAATGTTTGTCTGCTTTTTTTGTCTTTTGAAAAGGAGCTTCTCTATTCCCCTATATCTTTTCCAGAGATCCTCATGGCAGAACATCACAGGATTCCCAGAATATGTCTCAGAAACTGAATGTAGCACATAAGAGCTTCAAAACATCACCTGCAATCCCTTAACCCTCCTGAAATTTTTGTAGTGTTTCACTGACAATACTGAGGTTTAAAACGTCCTCAGACTAGTACCAAAATCTATCATGGAATTACAAATCCTTTGTTTTACAAACTGTTCTCTCACTAATGAAGAAGCATGCCCTTTCCAAAATGGGACAGAGAAGATTCTTATATTATTTTGTTTTTAAAATGCAGGCATGGATCATAAGCATCTGGGCTCAGTTTTTATTTAGGTACTTCAGGGTTGTTCTCAAAGTCAAATACCTCCAGCTGGATTCATCTGGAGGCCTTCACAGGTTTCTTTTGCAAACTAATCAGTGGCAGCAATTGAAAAGATTTATCAATAACAGGAGGCCAACAAAAAGAAAGCCCTTTCTTTTTTGCACAGTGAGTGGGAAACGCTTATGGGGAAGGTAAAGATGTGCACGCCAGCAGCGCCTGGCTGGAGTAGAAAGCCTGTGGCAGCCATTACCTTTTTGGAGGCAGAGCTCACAGATGACATGGCCACAGCTGGTGAAGACAAACCGTGGCGAGGGCTTGCGGGGCTCACAGAAGCAGGAGTTGCAAAATACTCGGATGGCCATGGGATGGAAAGGCAGGAGAGGCTGCAGGGAGCCTGAGGGTGAGGTGGACACCCACACTGCGAGACCTACAGGCCTGCCTCTGTCATGTCCATCTGTCCTGAGCTGAGAGCTGGCTGCACCCCTTCTCCACCCTCTGTGGAGAGCAGGGGGAAGAAGGATTTAACCCTCACTCCACAATAACAGGGGCTTCGCAGCTGCTTGCCACCAAACCTGAGAGGGTGCCCACACAGAGCGTTGCTCTCTGTGAGGTTTCCTCCCTCCTTCCACAGGTGACAGAGCCTCAGCAGGGCTCTGTGTGGGCGCTTCGCCATCAGACCCCCTCACAGACACACAGGCTGCACAGGAGCCTTAAGTGCTGCCCCCAGAGAGCTGCGACTCAGCTTCTGCTTTCTACATCTACTTAGGGATCTTGAAGGACACCAAAAACATTTCACTGAAGCAGAGATATTAAATTAAAAAAAAAAATCTAAGAAAGAATGAAGCGCTCTCTAGCTGAGACATGAAGTCTCAGTGCTGGTTTGTGGTTAAACATAATACTGAAGAGTTTAATCATCTCTGTGAGTTCTGACGTGGTGCTTGCCCTTGGTTTAAAAGCATAATTGCATTTTAAGTGAGATTATTTATATTGATTATTGGGGTGTATTAGGAGCCTTACACTAAATATCAGCTAAAGCCTGACTCTGTTGTTAAGATTTCTTCTTCAAATTCACATACCGTATAGGTGTAACTCATGTTTCTTCTTTCCCAAAACCATTTTATTACAAGACATATTGTAAATGGGTTCTCTATAGAAGTGAATTTAATAACACTCACATATTGGTCATTTCAAGTGACAGTTCCCAAGGTATTGGAAATTTTAAAAATAGGACACATCTCAGAGAGTAGCTCTATAAGATTTTATAAAGATTTTATTGTCAGATTTTATTTTAATTGATTTTGTCTGTAGAGCACTGGTTTTTATCTCTACTTTGTAACTATAGAGATTCTCACATACATTTTCATACTGCGAAAGTAAACCTACTTAAAGGACAAGGTCATTCCTTGGTAATGAAAACAAAAGGTGAGAAGGAATATAGGTAAAAGAAAGAAGGCACTGCCTTTAGAACAGTAATTTCTCAAGTATTTCAGCTTGCAACTTTTAGACTAGAAAAGCAGTTGAGAAAAAAGAGCAGAAAGATAAAATGCAGCACTCTTCTCTCAGAGTTCTCTCCAGAAAGCCTCCTTAAAGATTGTCTCTTTATGGGTTAACCAGATGGGGAGGTGGATCATGCTATCTCCTCCTGTTCTTACATTTAATGCTGCATTGTCAAGCTAATTATTTGAATTTTAAACCACAGCTTTTGACTCACGACTGCATGATACTGTAGTTACTCAGGTGGTTGTACAGAAACTAATCTAAATCGGGGCATACAGATACATTCAACCAAGCTGCAGTAAGTGAAATGGTAGTACTGCTAAGTTCTTTAGACAGTCATGTTACAGTTACTGAATAATTAAAATTAAACAATCATCAATACAGCATCAGAATGCAGAATTTAGTGTAAGTATACCTTAAAAGAAAATATATAGGCAAAATTTCAGTGTTTGCCATGAAACCTATAACTTAGTCTATGTTGTCATTCTTCATAAAGGCTAAACATAAACTGTGGGAAAGGTCAGAGCTCAACTCTATAGCCTAATGAATAGGGCTTATCTAGGAGCAAAAATGAAGAGCAATTCCAAACAGTTTGTATGGATCTCCCTCTTTTATGGTAATTGGTCACAATAGGTTCCACTGTCATGTAAATCTTTCAATACTTTAAAGAAAAATAATCACAATTATACCTGAGGAAAAGTTGGTATTGTGTTCAGTTCAAGATGCTCTCACCACAAGAGATATAATTGTTTGTCCTCCTACTAAGTCAATCAGAGCAGAAACACTGATCTGTTCAAGACAGTAAAGAACAATATTACTAAACAAGTAGAGAATTTTCAAGTATTTGAAAATATCTTATTTAGATTTCTCTTTTAAATTTAACAATCCTGAATTGTGCTTGAACGCTGCCTTAGACATTTAGTCTTTCTTCTAGATTTAGCTTCACATCTGTAGAGGAAAAGAAATTGACAGAAGGTGAGATTCAAGGATTAAAACTTAAGGGCAGGCCAGATACATATAAATGGAGAAAAGAGAGTTAGAGTAAGAACACAAGTAGAAGATGAGTCAAGCTTGAGAGTTTTATACAGTGTATTTTCTCAAAGATAACAGGGTTTCTTTGGATTTTAGGCATTAGGTAGCAAGGAAATTTTGAATCTTTGTAAGACTTAAACAAGCTTCTTAGCTATAAAGAAATCTCTGAGAGATTTGATCTGCCAGATTCCGATGGAGACAAGGATTAGTGTTTGTACAACAGCCCACCACAATATATTTCTGTTGGTTTGTTCACTTGTCTTCCGAAATTTTTCTTCACGTTCCTGAAGAAAAAAAGAAAAAAACATAATTATTACATACCAACCTCTGCATGCTACATACTACTATCCTATTAACTAGACATACACCCCTCTTCTGCATAGTAGTAGGCACATTTTGTTGGGTTTTTTTTTCGTATGGATAAAAATGAACATTTCTTCTTATTCATATGTTGTCCTATGTACAAATAAAAGCTAAGAAGCAAACACACTTCTGTTCTGAAGCAGAAAGGCAGTGTTTCCCTTGTTGCTAAAATACGTATTGTTATTTTGATACATTGATATATACTTATATCCCATAAATACACGCTTAAGACTTTAGGTTTGCAGTCACTCCACATTGCAGTCAAGAAACTATTTGCAGCTGAAGTTATTTTGTTAGGGAACTAGTTGATAAATTGTAAACATAATCGGATTGCCCGCATACATGTAGAAAAGTGAAGATAATGGGTGCAGTCTTGTTTGAAGGAGAGCCTTATTTGTAATGAATGAGGATATATAAATCACATTCAGTCATTTCCTTAGCCATTGCAGTACAGTTTACAAAGACCAGCATGGAAACAACATCTGGCAACATCATCTGCAATGGTACGTGCCACCTGCTCCACTGCTGTTATTCGCCCTAGCCAAGAAAACTATGTTTGGAAATTCCTTCTTTAAAACAACACCTGCTGTTATAACCATGAATTCATAGTGATTAATTAGTTTTTATATTGTTCTCCTTTACACTTTAGAAATATTTTGTAAGGTAATGTGGGATGTTTTGGTTAAATTTTGGGTTTTTTTTTTTGCTTAGCAAAACATAATACTGCGATTAAATAATAAACTTCACATTACTTAATAATTAATAAACCATTACAAAGTGTTCTTTAATATTTGTATTAAGGAACATACATACTCTTTCATAGTTTTGTTCTTTGGATATGTGATGAATTTGCTCAAGAAGATGTTCTATTCGAACATTAACTTTATTCACTTTGTCTTTGGCTTGAACAACAGCTTCATCCAGAAAATGTTCTCCAATTCTAATGTCCAAATGGATACGCTGAGAACAAAAAAATATTCCCATTACTGTGTCTTCTTGATTTCATAATTCCTTAAAAACAGCAGACAATTTCCCTTAAGCTCATTACTGAAAAATAGTTCTAAATGCTTATGGAAATCCTTCCTAAAGTAAGAATCAGATGGAATATGTAAAGTGTTTCTTAATTTCGTTTTAAAATAACTACGCAAATTTTAAATCTTCCCTAGTTCTTTTGGGCACTGTTTTATACTAGTACTGCTTTAACCATTATGAAAATATTTTCTGTTCTCTGCTTAAATTAGTTTTTAAATGTTTTCTGAAATAATTCAATCTAAGATGGTGAAACCATGCAATAGCATTAAGATAAGTAGTTCTGTGACAGTGTTTGTGTTAGTCAGTCTCACATATTGATCTTTCTGAATCCAAACTGTTGTTGTTATTGATCAAAATCCTTCGACATTTGAAGCACTGTGTAAACATTAAATCAATCTGTAGTGATTAGTCTTATTTCTTTAATCTTGAATTAGATATCAGAATTGTCTTTTCATCTTTTCATATTCATAATTATAAATATTTCATCTTCAATCACGAGGCAATGTTGAATTTTCTACTAGAAATTAAACTTCGCATCCATTTTATAAGCCCTGCAGTTTGTATACAATCAATACTATTACAACCAAGAATATTTAAGAAGTACACCTACCAGTTTACTTCCTGCAAATGCCACAAGTCTTGTGGAGTTTGATTGTAAACAGATAACATGCTCCCCAGATAGATAGGATGTAAATGAAAATGTTGCTGTTGGCCCATAAAGTTTTGACAAAATTACCTGTAATTTAGATACAAATATATGTTGGATATGTACAATATAGATATTAAGAAAATAATTAAAAGCAGCATTCTGAAATGAATGTAAAAATTACTCAATTAAACCTCCTGAAAACACTGAATTTATCTGAGAGAATAATAAAGAAATTAATCTCATAGCAAACATTGAAATGCTATGAATATCTGTGAGGTACAAAACCTAATGGTCTCTAAAGCATTTCAAGTTTGAAAACTAAGACTTTGTTTACGCATAGAGTTTGTTGCCCTTTGTTGAAAAAGCTCAGGAGCTCATGGCAACAGAAGCAGTTGCTATGCATGATGGATTCGTGTAGCCTAGTAATCTAGTCTTTTATAGTTTGTTTTATTATTAGCCTTCCTGTCTGCTGCTCAAATACTATTTTGCTTCATTAGTGAATTTCCAGTATTTTATAATCTAGCCTGTTTTCTCAGTTCTAGCTTACTAGTCTTTATGACATAGTTTTGCAATTCTGGTAGACATGCAAAAATTGTCCACATAGCTACGAAAGATTCCATATGATTTTTCAAACATGCAGTTTCTATTTATTCTGATACCAATCACAAGGTGCTTATACATTTCAACATCAAAATACTGAGCTGGCTGATGGGTTATGGATTTACTTTTTCCCCAAAACATCTGTATTTTTTGATAGTTTTGTCTGTCAGTATCAGAACTCAATACATGAATCACACAGAAACATTCATAAAGAATATTTACCTCAGAAGTAGGAGTTGTAACAGTCACAAACATTCCTAAACCAGGAGCAGAGTTGAGAAAGTCTTGTTTATGCATATCCCACTTCTGTACTTTGTAATTCCCTGAATAAAAACACAGATAAAAATCTGTTAAATAAAACATAGCTTAATATTAAACATCCTTATTGCTTTTTTCAGCAACAATATAAAGACAAATGATTAGCAATAAAATAATACATGTATTTCATGTACTTACAAATGAAACTGCTCAGGAGGCATTTTATAGCAGCGTGAAGTGCAATGAATTTTTACTACACTAGGAAATCTTAGAATACTAGAAAAAAGATTGATTAATAAGTGAGACTTTTTTATTACTTCTAATGCTCTGGCAAGATCAGCATCCAGAGGACATGCTGAGACCACCAGAAGAGAAAGTATACTGTATTCAAATCACATTTTTTAAACTGTCTTCCATATTTATCACATTATTTGCAAAAACTATTATATATTTATTTTGACTATCACCTTTCAATCTTACACTTCACGTGCTGTACATGCATTTAATATATTTGTGATATCCCAGATTGAATAGAACTTCAGTACATCTTGAATTGTTTTTTTTTCCAAAACACTGGTAATTAAAAAATTCTGGTATTAATGGGTCATAACATAATTTGAAGACTTTTTTCTATGTTGGGTCACTTAAGCTCTCTGGAAAACTTTCTTTATGTAATCTATACTCCAAATATGTGAGGACTTGTTGGCTAGTCACTGTTGTAGGGACTTGTAGTGTGCCTTCTTTCTTATCACTGTAGTTTTACCACATTCATCAGTCACCTGTTTTTCTATTAAACTACAAACTAATTTCATTATTGCATAGGTTAGATCATCATATAGCAAAGACAGGTACCTACCAGTTACCAGCGTGTCACTGGGAACATCTTCAATTACGCATTTCTCTTCTCTTTCTCCACTATGAAAATACAAAGCAAGTGAAAAAGAAATCCAAAAGCTCATAAGAAATCCGATTAATTGGCTTTTCATTATTTTTATAAATCCCAGTTGTTTATGTATCACTGCTTTTGAAGATAACTACAGAAGTATGGAGCCCTGTGGTCTTTCCTCATTTGCTGCTTATCAGTGTGCTTTTGAAAGAGAGAAAAAACTATGAGAAAATGCAGCTGGTGGTTACACATTTATAAATAACCGCAGCATGTTCTGTAGAATGAGATAACAAGAAAACTTGTAAAATCTTCATTATTTCCCAGCAACTAGATTAAAATTTTATTTTATACACATACAGTAGTATGAAACTTGGAAGCATCACTCAAGTACTTGAGATTGGTTCTCTATTAGCAACCACATTGTCTACCTCTTTCCATAAAATGCTCAATGTAAACTTATATTTCTGATTCCTCTCCAGTGATAATGTGCTATAAAATTTCACTCCTCTCTTATTTAGAAATCTTGTAATTTGCAACCTAAGTCATCATCGTTGCAATATCTGTACATAAATCACATGGACTACATAAAAAGGCTGAAAGAAATAGGAACTAAAGAACCTGAACAAAAAATGAATTTCAAACAATAATGATTATGGTATAACAGAAAAAAAGTATTGAATTAACACTTTATCGAAATAAGATTGTTTACTTAACTATTTTTTCTTGGATACTGCGTAATAAATTCTCTGAAGAAAGTTGTACTGTAAATCAAATAATTATTGAGATTTTTATTATTATCCTTTGTACCATTACAAACTAAACAATCTATATGGCTGATGACAAACTCAGTTACTACTCAAAGTGAGGGAATATGCAGGCGTTTCACAGCACAAAGTACCCACCTTTGGGGTAATTTCCAGTAGGGAGGACCCAATTTTGAATTCAGTTTCCCATTCAGAAGATCCTTGTGCTCCTGATGCACTACTGATAAGCAAATCACGTCTCATGGCCATCAGATCCTGAAAAGCCTCAAGAGTGAAGTTAGGACTTCATTACTACTTCAGCTTTCATCCATCAAAATAAATTTCTGATGGAAATTCTGTTCTGATGTGTCCAGAACAAATAAGAACAGATTGTTTAGAATCTGATTGCATAACTGGACTCTCCAGAACAGGGAGTTCTTGACTGACATGCACCTGCATAAATTCTCATGCCTTTCTGCACCTGCTAGAAGAACACATTTGGCTTCAGATTGTGAACTACTTAAGCAAGCACCCTTTTTAGCTTTTTATTGACTTGAGATCTCTAAAAAAATCGTTCCAGTGCCAGAACAAAAGCAAGACATACAAGGGGACATAATTTGATCCTTCACTTTATCCAAACACATTTAGGATAGACACTTTCATACTTCAGGCTAGCATATGCTATCATAGTAGGGCTGCTGGACTTCAATCAAACACGGATAAATCAGTCTCCAGGCAACCAGGTGCTGTGCAGTATATGAAAAGCTTTTCATTTCAGTCATTTAGAGTACCTGTAAATTATCACAGACAGAATTTCTTTCACACATCATATCCTATAAAACAGGATTCAGCTGATTTCAAGAGTGAAATTTTCTGAGTGCATTAGATATTGTCATGGAATAGTCTGAGTTTTTTATTAGGTTGGATCAGGTTTAATGTTCCCATAGTACTCCAATTAATTACCTGGTATTGGCAGTATCCTGCACTGATATTTTTCAATATTAGCAAGTGTCAGATCTTTTGTTCACACCCATTTTGCAATGCTGGGGACAGTCCTTGCAGTGATGAGAAAGGCTGGCATACACCTTCCTTCCTATTCTAGAAGTTAGGAACACACTAGTACCTGTGATTGTCCTTCGCTTCTGCAGTATGGCTAGAACACTGGAGCTGTTTTGCAGTGAAGCCAAGACCATCCATCCCCATAAGGATATTTAACAGAAGACACAGTCCCCAAGGAGCCATCCCAGTTCTTTTGGACTATCTGGCAGAACTAAATGTATAGTCCACCTAAGGCTTACACAGCCAGCATTTACACTACAGTATGTGGAAGATCTTTTCGGTTCAGTTCACCAAGTCCCTCGTATCCTCACTCATCTACAAATGTACTTTTTCCTACTCAGTGAGCACCAAGGCTCTGGATGTCTGCAGAAAAGCAACATCCCACCAAAAAAAAAAAAAAAAAAAGCAGAAACGTAGACAGCTTCAGATGGCATTGCTACTCATCAGAAAACAGAACAAGTTTCCATATGTTCACAACCAAATGTCCTTGAATTCCGTAGGGTAGTGGACAAGCTGTACTCAGTCATGAGGTACATGTACACTACGGGTACTGAATTTGGTGTCCATGTATTTTGTAGAACCACAGTTTAAGTCAGAGGTGACTTTTTTGCTGTTACACTTACCTTTAACCATGTCTTCTGTTGCTGCAAGAATGTCTGCCCAGACAGCAAACATGATTTTTCCTACATAACAGTATTACTTAAAAAACTGTATTTTGAAATCCGTTTTAAGTTTATTCCCTAAGTGTTTTCTGAGATTAGTTTAACCTAGAAATTAATTTACCTATTTCCTTCCCTAAATCTTACGTGTGTAGGACCATATTATCTTGGCTGCCAGCCATCAGTAACACTGCACATAAGGGAAAAGTAAGGAAGAGATTCTCTGTGTTTCATTTCTGTCTCAGAACTGTAAAGATAAATCTAAAGCTGTGCTCAAAGTAAAAGTAACAAAGCAATCCCACACAGGGATCACATATCCCACTAATCAGTTTAATATAAAAATACGATATGAAAAATGCATTCTGTTATGAGAATATTCTTCAGTAGAACTCACTGTATCCAGTCTTGTCAAGAAATGTCCTTGTCCCCAGTATTTCTAACACTGAAATTTGTTGTCTTATTGTATATTTACTTCCTTTTCTATTCTATCTCCTCCCAAAAAAACTTTTGGCATCAGGAGTTTCAGTAAATGCTGGGACTGCTGGTATTGCATTATATCCTATAAGGCTGAAATCTTCCATTCACATTAGACAGCTACAGATGCAGATATTTTCTGCCAGTCTTATGTATTTTTTTCTGGACGTGCACAGAAGCAAAACTGCAGTGTTTAGAGAACTTCTAGAAAAATACTACTAAGGATACCTTTCACTTCAGCAAAACCTTGTGGGAGTTTAGTCTACAAGCAGCTGATGTGTCAATTTGAATTTAGTTTCTGTCCTCAGAGCATATTTCAGTATATGCTTCTGTATTCTTAGATGGAGATAATTGTTTAACTATGCAGTAAATAAGCTTAACAGAAAATATTAAATAAGGAAAAATTAATATATAAAGAAGATAGAAACTGGAAAAGGAGAAATCAACTAGATGCAAAATATATAAATTATATTTTGTTAGCACTCTTTCTATTAGAGAATGGACACAGGGGACCATGAAGAAAAGTAGGTATAATAAAAAAATAGTGACATAATTTTGACAACATGCACATGGGAACCTGAAGAACGTAAGATGTAGAAACTCCTATTTTTAGCTCTAACAACTGTGCATTCATCAGCATTTCAGAACCAACTTAGATTAGCCTGATAATGTTTCAAATTCCCTTGGGTCTTTGCAAGATTTATCTCCTTTTGAAAATTATAGAGAACCTTTTACATGTTTCTGCTCCACAGAGAATACAGGGTGCTCTTGTAGTTGAAATATTCCAAAATGAACCTATGCAACCCACTGTCTCCTGTTCAATACTTTAGCTTTAGTGTGTTTGTAGAATTGCAATGTGCTGTAAAAGTTTTGTGAGTTGACTGTAAATATCTCCTATTGAACAGTCTAATTTCGAAATTTGTTTCTTAGTTGTCACAATTCTTTATGGGACACAGATCATCTAAATGTTATAATAAACAGTTATACGAGCATTAAAGCTTGCCATCTGGAGTGGTTTCTGACATATCGTGTTTTGTTAGATGTGTGTATACCTCTGTCTTAGATAATACTAGAACCTCATTAAGTTTTCTCTTTGCAAAGTTTAGGATGACACAAATAGCAATAAACACATTTAAAGAAACATGGACACATTTACTGCATACACAGAGAGAATTATATAATTTATATTACAGCCAACAGTGTTAATGTCTTAACAACTATTTTTCAGACAGCTGCCTCGTTAGGGGCACACACCAACCATCAGTCAGGTCTGAAATCTCAATTAAGCTTTTAAAGTTAAATTCAGAGTTTTTCTACTGCTATCCAAACTTCTGTTTTTTTTTCTAGTAATTTTGTTGGCTGAGTGTCCTCATGGTAGATGTTCTTCTCAGTTTTGAGGGGGGAAAAAAAAAGACATTTTCATGTATTCATAAGTCTCAAGATGAGTTTACTCAGTCGTGTTATTGTCTTAGCCATACTGCAAAAATCTGGTCACTCTGGTTTATTGAAGTAGTTTCTGAAGAAAGGCAAGTAAAACATGTTTAGAAAGACAACAAAATAGCCAATAAATTATAATATACATAATTTAGAGAAAAAATTAATTTCTAGGTATAAATAGTTGCAAATCAACAAATTACACTATTTAAGAATGTTATTAGTTAAGATTTTTTGATTGAATGGTTTTCACATCCGAAGCAAAATCTTTCCAAATGTCTTCTTTTCTGCCACTAGAGGGTACTCCAAGAACTTAGAGTGTATAACAGAGATTTATTTGGTCTGTAAATGATGAAGTACTGTTGTCATACTAAACCTTAAGAATGTAACACCCCAAAGTCTTGATACTAAACAGCAACTTTCAAAACCAGTCTAATATACCTTTTCAGCAAAATAGTGTGGCATACCTGAATTATAAGGAACACTGAATGACATGTAGTTTAGGTTTAGTTACACTTATCTTACTTTTAAATTATCTAAATTATTATCTTTTCTTTATTTCAGACACAATTATCTGGTTCACATCCTGCTTCTTCCTCCAGACTTGGACAAGGCGTTCCATCATTAGCAGGGTGAAGAACTACAAAACGAGTTCTGATCTTGGTCCCTGTTTTTCTGCAAGGACCTCTGCAGAGACCCCAGGAAGACCACTGTGAAACTTCACAGTCCAGTGGTGTTTCTGCAAAATACACACAAAAAAGATAACTGCAAAATTTTCTGAGGAAGGTAAATACATAGTTGGCAAAGCATTAAGGAATAATGATCAAGTAGCATCCTTTCTTATACAAAAATGTGATATTAATGAAATCCATATGTTATCTTATAAATAAAAACGTCTGTTTTCAGCTCCTAAATTCAAGGATATTGCTATTATTTTTATTGCAGTCAAGAGACTGTCAGAGGCACTACATCAGTAGTGCAGCAGATTTTTTATTGAATTGAAAATATAGCATTTTCATCCCCAAAGACTATGTTTTAAGTGATTACATTCAAAAAATATTGCATTCAAAAACACAGTGTCAATTTTCTAATTTATTTGTCATTGAATTGCTTAGTAAGAACACTGGAATTAAAGCTTTTATCTGGTTTATTTATGTACATTTCTATTTCTTTGGAGGGATATGTTGTTCCTGTAGTTAGATCAGATTCCACTTAACTCCTGTTCATTTAACTCTTGCTTCAGAAGCAAAGAAAGTTTCATTTTTTTAATCAGGAAATCTTTTTTTTTGGTACGTATGCTGGAGTTCCCTTTGCCAATAAAAGTTATTCTGTAACTAGAAGCTTTTTAATACTAAAAGTGTTTTCAATGTAGTTTTAATTTACTGCAATTAAAGAAATTAGAAACTCAAATATACTTTGCATAATATAAACTTCCATTGAAAATATCTGTCATAAAAAGAAAAGGTGTTTATTCCTTAAGAAGCTAAATAAAAATCACTGCTGGTCACAGGAAATTGCATCAAATCTTTGTATTACAGCATTTGAGCATAAAATAGCTGTGCACAAGATCAGCTTTAAATGCTGTACTGAATATGTGACCTCTGGTATAAATTTCTGGTTTTACAATGAAACTCACTACTTCTGTTACAACAATCGATTCTCATGCTTCTAACAGGAATGAGCAACATGGTTTGATCTCTGATAATTAACTCTGTCCTTCTGCTTCTGGAATATATTTTTGAATAGACTGATTTACTTGTTAATATGCTGTAAAGTGGAGACCCATGATTTGAAACAATTCCTGAAAAGTACAGTATTTCATGAGTTGTATTATGAGTTGTTTATATGCTAAAGAGAGACAAATGTTCCTTTCATATGTTGCAGGAAAGACATAAGATTCATAGCACTCACTTCAAAATTGTCTTGTTTACTAACAGGAAAACATTTACTCAAACTTCATAAAGAAATGCACTTACGCAAGTATAAATTGTGCATTGTTAACTGCATGGAAAATGAACTTTATTTTAGCAATCATGAGGTGTCTTTAGGACACAGCTAGAGGCGTTAATCTTCAGACTTACTCTGGAGAAGCTCTTCTTGGAACATGATTTATATAAGGAATATATTGGAGATTTAGCCCGTAGCTGTCTCTCAAATAGCATTTGGGATGTCAGTCTTATTCATAACCATTTCTGTTACCCTTTATAAAAAGTTACAGAAAATATAAAGGGAATAACTACATAGACACCAACTGCTATCTTTCACACTGAGCAAATTTTCTTTTTGTTATCCTCCAAACTATCTCGAGTCAGATGTTCCAATGCCACTCTACCTAAACAAGGTTATTTGCTAGATTTTTAGGGAAAGAAAAAAAGAGAGAATTATATTTTTTATTTTCATTAAATAGATGTCTGTTACTGTCACAAATATATCCAGGGATGCATATGGTGTGTACTATTTCTTCTGTTGCATCATGATGTAAGAAGTTAAGCAGGAGTATTTACTTACAAGTTGCAAGGAATCTGTGGAGTTTTAATTCTGATCAATACTGTTTATTTGTCATAAAATTCACTGATCTATGGTGATACTAGGACTTGAGCAAGCTTCACTGTGGTACAACTCAAGTCTTTGAACCATAGCTCAAGCATGCCTTATTTTTTCAGAGATTCTTTGTTATGTCAATTGGCTTGTTTTATTTCCTGTGTGAGTGTGAAAACTATTGCAATGCAAATAGGAGAATATTCTACCTAATCACCTATTTCATCTACATCACCTACCAGAGTGTCACACACTTTTTGAATGAACAGAAATTAATGAATTGAGAATATCACAGTGCCAATTACTTACCTGAGAACGTGTCAAGTATTTCATTGCTTTTAGCTGGCTGGTTAAGATGAGGTATAGGAAAACCCAACTGGTTTTTCTTTAATTTCACCATCGTTACTTGAGCAATAGGTGGCAAAATTTTGAGTTTGGGATAATAAAATGAGTTTGCTGGGTGGCTTGGAGAGGAACAAGTGATCTGTGAAACAAAAAGGGAACCTTGAAGAAATGCATCATTCTAGTAACAAATAACTGGAAAATCATGTTTATGCGTTGTGTTGATTCCTTTTGGCAACTAAGAAAAAAAGGATTCTGTAAGCTCCAGCTCACAAAACTACTTCTGGTAATCCCAGATGGTTTGTGCAAAATACTTCTGAGTTGGGCACAATGAATTGTGCCAACCTTTGGATGGAGGATTGGGATGGGAGGTACTGAAAACAGAGTAATGTTTGGAATGGTTTGCTGAGATACCGTGGATGTTAATACAAGACAGAATACAAGAGTATTAAATAATAGTATTAGGTATGCTGTAGCAGATGTCATATGTGTATAGGAGTCCAGATGGATTGTTTTCCAGCTTCTCTGCTATTTGTCTCACTGCTCATTAGCACAGCATTTGGCTCTAGAGGAACTGACCTTAACAAAAATAGGGACAGAGTGCTTCAACTATTCAAAACTTTTGAATTAAGATGCTCTGTTTCCCACCACCCAAAAATGACAAAAGCAAAGAGTGAGCAAAAAAGACTGAAAGCAGAGTCACTGCAGTAGGAACAAAGATGTGTTCTGCTTTCCACTAACTCCTTTCCTCAAATGTAACAGACTCAGGTATCAGCAACGTGTTCTAAGGAAAACTCCTCCCCACATCAGTATGTATAATTTCCTACTTGGACTTTTCCTGTTTGGATACAAATTTAGTCATGCGAAATTCTGGAAAATATTTTCATTTCTTTAGCTTTTTTAAGAATTGTTAAAAACCATCTTGGAATAATTATATTGTTGGAATATGTCCCCTCCGACATAAGCCATTCAATAATTCTATGATATTCTACATAAATAAATGTAAGCCAGTTTTCGTGGTCCTTCTGCATTTACCCAATAAATTAGAATAATACAGGAAATGAACAAGAGCTATTAATACATCCAGGTAGAGTGAGCATCAGTACTCTCAAATACTGAAATCAATTTCATGAGAGAATGTCTTGTGTAGTTACAGGACAGTTAGCTTTGAAGTGGGGGATTCAAAATACAGAGATATGGAGTTCTAATTTATTTATGCACGCCTACCTCTGTAACTGTGTCCTGTGGAATAGTGGCAAAGTTTGGGGAAGAAAATGTGAAGCCACTGTCAGTTCCAGCATCGTATGGATATAGATCTACTGATATTTCTTCCATCCAGTGGTCCCCTTCACAGAGGTTTAGGCTGTCAATACCCACAAACCAGTCGGGACTTGGCACAATTCGTACAACAAATGAAACCTAATGAAATAAAACAACTCAGCATTACTTATGGCGTTACTTATTTTGAAATTTTCCAGTATAAGTTATTGTAACCGTAACTTAACTCTTGAAATAAATGGGCTTTTATATACTTCTGCATTACAAAACCTCTTAAAGAGCTCACCGAAATTTGACATGCTTTTTTTTTAAGTAACATTTTTTATTATGATATTTCTACCAATGAGAACTCAAATATTTAACTTTGTGTGCTAGTGACATTAAAAAAAAAAAAAAACAAAAAAAAACCTTTAAGGATTAGTATGTACATTTACTTACTAATGGATGTCTTGAATGCACTTGTAATTCAGTGGAGGTTTGTCCTGTGCCACTGGAAATGGCAGGAGCAGAGAAGATTCCATGCACACTCTGAATTTTCTCTCCAGCTTCTTCTATTTCTTTCATTAATACCCATGCCTCACCCTTTTCAGCAAAATCACGTACACCATTGCTGGCATATTCATTTTTTTTCCACATGCTGTAGTCAGAACTATGAGTAACACCTATTTGAGTGAATACATTGCATGATAGAAAAGTCTGGTTTAGATTGTCCATATTTCTTCAGATGCTCTCTTTTATTTCTAAGGTTAAAAAAATCTGTGTTTAAGCATGAGCGAACACTAAAACATTTGACTTATCACTGTTTATTTCAGCTGTAGCCAATTGAAAACAGAAGTCAATTGAAAACAGTTGTAGATTTTTGAAAGCGTTGTGAATACTTCAATTTGAAAGCATTGTGAATACGTCAATTTCTGCAATTTATTCTTAATAACTTCAGCTATTTTCCTTCTTTTCATATTGGTTATATTAAAATCTACTATTGGAGAAAAAAGAAGGAAAAAAAAAAAAAAAAAAAGATCACAGTGATCGAGAGATTTATCTGGTCTTAAAACTGTGCATTTTTCACTTACCTAGCATTGATGACCACTGTGCTGGGGGCCTATAAAGCGGATACTGTTTGGGGAAGGCAGTCTGACTCCATTTCCCTGTGAAGATTATACTGTACTTTGCAAGTTCCTCTGCTGTGCAAATAGAGTCATCACCCAGAGGCAAGCTGCTGGCATAGCCTAGAATTGTTACAAGCAGCGTCCAGATAACTTTGCAGGAGCAGTAGACAAACATCAGGTTTTCCATTCCCTTCCACACGCAGAGAAAAAAAAAAATGCAGACACATTAGTCACTCTAAGCTCAGAAAGGAATAAGAGTTACCTAATAAAATGTAACAAAGCATAAGTTTTAACAAAAAGAAAATTCATATCCCAAGCACCAAAATTGTGATGCTTCTAGAAACATACCAATATTTTCAGATTTGATATTTCCAGGCTATATGCTACAAATCTGTAACTGTACCTAGGACAAGTGTTTCTAATGAAAATAAAAATATCCTACCCTTGTTCTTAGCACTACCTCTGAGAAAAATCTGTTTCTGATTTTCTTTTGAAATCTTATTAGAGACACATCTTGAATTAATTAGAGTAGCAACTGTTTCTGTGGAAAACATTAGTGGTATATTTATTCTTCTAAAGATTAAATTGCAGGTTACTTTGCCAAAAGACATGATTTATTTTAAATTTGTGTCCAACAAAGAATATTTTATGGCGTAACATTTAAAATCAAATACATTTAAAATATATATAAAGTACTTCTGGAACTGGTGCATAAAAAATAGATTGAGATTGCTTCAGAATGTTAAAGCTACAGAGTTGTTAAAAAACAATATTTTTTTAAAAGTCGCTGTCAAAGGCTGTGCAAATTTTGTTTTTTAAATTAATATGATAATTGCATCAGACTGTTGAACTCCAGCAATTGTTTAAACTAACAGCCTTAAAACCTTAGATTTAAATGATTTTTTCTTCTGAGAAAACTGTACAAATAGAACTAAAGCACTAGTAGTATATTAATTGATAAAAAGAGCTGTGAATACTCACTAAATATTTCCTCTGGAGCACTGGTGAGGGGAGAGCACCTGCTTTTGCTGGCAGCTGAGTTGGTCTGCAAGAGAAGACAGTAGGAGTCTTGCTATTTATGCCTGAAGAGGGTCCCTTTGGTCCAACAATTATTGTAATCTTTAGACTTTCCAGGTTTGCAGAAAACATGTCATCTTCTTTCTTGCAATCTTTTTGGACGGTCTGCCAGAGGTTTCCTCTATGTCAACTGGTTCACGTTCCTACCAGAAGACTGTGATGCCGAATAGACAAAATGCTTTTTAAAAATACCTTGGATTCCTACTAACAGTTTGGATTTTCTGGTGACTTTACAGTTCTCTGTTCTTACTAATGCCTCTAAGCTATACAAATGAACTGATTCCAACACTGGAATAGCTCTAGCAAATACACTTTAAATGAGAAGCATGTTTTCTTGCAAGTTTTATTGTCTGACAGATGCTCCTTCCAAACATTTACAGAGAGCTTGCTCACTCTCACACACCATATGTATGTGTTCAAATAAAAAGGGTGAGGCAGCTAAAAAAGTCAAGAGGAAAAAAAAGTTGCATTTCATAATTGCACATACTCACACAGACTGTCTCCTGCAAATATGAATTAATTTAAAGTAGCACAGTGTATATTTTTGTGTTCTACAGTACCGTATGCTGGATGATGAAAGGGCTCTGTAACATTGTGGTTTCTTTGGAAAGAGTGGTTTTGGGAAGCACTGAGATTTTTCTTAGCTGTCTTCAGAGTAAAAAATCCCCAAATAAAAATCTCATTATTACAGTTAAATCATACGTCCTCTGCAACACTACTTACATATGTAATACTTACACATACTCACTACAATTATTTGAATTGCCTATGAAAAATTATGCTTCCTGCAGGGACCTAATTAAGAAATAATGTTAAATATTTATTTAAAATCATTTTCCTTAGCACCTTTTTAAAATACCCATAGGAAAAATAAGAGCTTTGTGCCATGCCTACACAGTTAACAAATGCTACTGCTGCTGATCAGCAAAGGAAATTAAGTTCAAAAGTTTACAATGAACCATGAGGAAAGTCTTGCATAGAGTCTTCCTTTGAAATTGTGAGGAATGTTGCTTAAGTACTTTCACAGACATCTAATAAGATGGTACAGCATAGGGGAAAGAAAAAAAAAAACAACAACAATATAATAAAAAGCCCTGTTATGTTTCAGATGGAAATCCCAGGCCATCGTGGGAGTACAGTTTAAGTCAGATAGTCTATTGTCCACCAGAGGGGATTACCAAAGTTGTTTGAGTTCTCTGGCACTTTAAATGGTTACGTTTCCTTTCCTTCTGCCCCCCACCCCATATGGTAAATTGGTAAGAAACACCAAGAGATAGATAAACTGGAATGTCTGAACTGTATGTATACTGATCATTACTCTCCTGGCAAAACACAATCCATTGGAAGTTTCAATATAGCTAGATTCAGTGTCCACTATCCACGATTCATGTATATCTGAATCGATTACGGGAATTCTGTAGCGGGTTGGGCCATTCAGACATGGGTGTGTCCTTTATTTCCAAGACCCTTTTCTCTATTCTACATTCATGTCAGTGAAAATACCTATGCTTTCCATAGCTTAATTCTGTTCCAGGAGCCACAGTCATCTAATCAATATTGCTAAGAAACATTATGGATATTCTGCATCAGTTATTTGAGTGTTTGTTAGAGAATGTTATGTGAATTACATCAAGCTTTAACCCTCCTGGGCACAGAATTCCAGATCCACAGATTCTTTAGGGAATCGAGTCTACTTATACATATCAGGAGTGGGTGACGTCCCCAGCCCCTGCAACTTTCTAGAGGAACAACAAAAAAATCCCATAAATATTAATGTTGCACAGAGAACTGTTAAAATGGCTTAAGGGTATTACTATCCTTAAACTTCACTATGGTTTTGTTATTAATATCTTCAATCATCACAATTACTGAACCAGCTAAACACACATATTGAAACATACTGCAATACTTCCAGGAGAACACTTAAAAGGAGAACAAAGCAACTAACTGCATCCAGAACAGAACTATTTAATATATCCGACTAATCTCTTCCTCTCGAGGAAAACTTGCTGTCAAAAGTCACATCACCAAACTAGATCATTCTAGTTTTATGATTACAAGTTATGAATGTCTCCAGGAACAGAACAATACATGCAGGCTGCATAATTTGGCTCAGATATTACAGGGAATGCTTTCTAAATGATGAAAGAAACTGAATCACTGGAAGTCATTAACTTGGAAAAATCATGAAGTTTTTAAGTACCGATTAGGCAGAAAGATATCAAAAACAAAAAGCTAGTTGGTTCTCCCTTAGAATAGTAATGCATGATGCCTTATACTGAGCATCTGAGATACCTTCCAGACCTATGTTCCTTCTTCTAAAGCTCCATTACTCCCATTAATTGAATTTATCAGATTCTTCAAATTAGATATGTAATCAGTGGAACACAACTGATGCAAGATCTTTTACTTTCCTACCTTTCCTCTGTTGGAATTATAGAGCTTGAAGTGTACTTTGAAGATACTCAGAAAACAAAATGGATTATAGTCCTCATGTTCATTGTCAGATTCTGATCCAGAATGGAGATTTCCTTCCTTACCATTCCTACAGTGAAATATTCCCTATTCATAATAAGGGCTCAGCTATGATGAAGTATTAGGGAGGATTAAAACATTCAAAACCTATAAACTTCTTTTTTTTTTTTTAATTCCATAGTGAAATTGCTGGATATAGTATAGAAAATCAAAATGTTAGTTAATAATCTTACACACACATACATAAGCACTGTTGTCTTCCACCTCCATGGCTGAATGAGGGGAAAAACAGAGAAAAGACACACCTAATTATGTCAGAAAATATCAACCTGAGGACTTCCAATCTTTTTTCTTTAAATACAATCTACTAAATATAATCAGTTTCTGACACTGTAAAGGACATCAGAACACCAAATTCAGTATCTCATTGTTGGAGAAAATGAAAAAAAAAGAAACCAACTCCCCCCCCCCCCACGGTAAAACAAGAAAAAAAAAGGAAAAAAAAAAAGAAAGATTTCTACTCAATGAATGACATTCATGGCTGGGAAGCCACAGATGCCAAATTTCTGTGGGCCAGCAGTTGGAGAAAAAAATCGCTGTGGGATCAGAATCTATGCTTGCAGCTGAAAACACAGAGATGACTGGGGAAAAAACTTCCACTTTTAGAAACTATTTTTGCCTGCGTACAGAATTGGAGATTGCAAAATAGCCTTTGTTCTTAAAGTCCGTGCTTTTCAGTTACATTTGTTTCCCATGTATATGGTAATATATGCATGTATATGAATACATACCTCTATAGACCCTGAATGCTTGAGGGAGTAGGCTTATCTTATTCAAACATCAGTGTTGAAATTTGCCTTGTGTTTAATTTTGTTTGTGTCTATGTGCAACTTTTGCTCTTTCCTGACAATAAAAAAAACGGTCTTACAGTTTCTTCAGGCTTTCCCAAGATTCAATGGGTGAAAGACAGATAGTATAAAACAAAAGTTGCGTCCAATTAGTCTTGGTTTTTTGTTTTTTTGATGACATTCAATACCTTCTAAAATAGTCTGAATTTTTGCTAACCTAAAATGGTTCATAAAATGAGAAAAAAAATCCCTACTTAAAAATTACAACATTACTTTTAATATCAGTCAATTTGCCTAACTTTATTCAGAAAAGAAGCTCCAAAAATTTTGTATCTATTCCTGAATTATTATCACACATTAAAATCATGCTAAAACAATTTCTACTTTCCTGGTAATTAGCATGCGTTCAACTTTGATATGTGCTGGTTATTTGACATGCTTATGAATAGCTATCATCTCTTTGTCTACCAAGAGAAACATAATATTGTAGTACTTAATAAGGATTATACACCCATACTTTCTCTCCTGCAGTTACCATGGATACAGATACGATTATGGACACTCAACAATGCCAAAAGGTTTACATACAGTCTAAGTTGTAAGATCTCAGTACCAGAGTGGTAAGCAGCAGATTATTTTGCTGTGTAGAAACTACAGTGTTGATTGGAAGATTTTATAAAACACATTTATATTGGAGAATAAACATTGTCAGTACTGGTGTTGCAATAGCAGTTAAAGCAGCTTTTAATCTCAACTTATCTTTTGCAATAACAATTTTGTTTGCAGGATAAGGCACCTAAACTATGTAAGCACATATGAAATAGATATGTAAAATGCCACTATATGTATTGAAGGTCTAGTTATTACAGTCAGTTAAATCTAGAGAACTATCCAGCTCACCCTTTAATACACACCTACATTTGACCAAATGAATGACTGATGAGTAGCTCTCTGGTCTCCACCAAGTGTATTGGTAGGCTCTCCATCAACCAGACACCTTGCTCACATATAATCTACATGTAATTAACCGATTCAGACATCTCTATCTGTTACTGAATTTAAACTCAACTGGACTTTGTTTCATGTTCTCACTGATAACTAATCAAGGTTCAGCTTGCTAGTAGTGAACTGCAAATTTTCTCTCTATTTTGAGTCTAGATATTCCTATTGCAAGGACACTGTGTTTTGCATTGGTTGGGTTTTGGTTTTGTTTGCTGTTGCGGTTTTTGTTTGTTTGCAAGTTTAATTCAGAGCTCATTGAGAACTCAGACCAAGATAAGGAAAAATCCCAGATATATTGACTGCAATTACATATCAATAAGAAACACTTCCAGCATCCTTGTCTTACCCAATTTTAATAACTTCTAGTACTGAAAAATCTAGTATGCAAGCCAGTACTCAATGATTGAATCAAGGTCACCTATCAAAGTGACAAAAGACCATACTTCCCTGCACATATTGTAGTTTCACCCAAACTGTGTGGCAATAGTAACCGCTTTGTCCATTCCAGATTCTGCATTGCAGATTTTTAGTTTCACCTTCTTTACATGAGTGCAAAGATTCAGTGGCTACTCACTGAACAACACAGAAGAACTGACTGAGTTAATAACAAATACTTCTACGTCAGCATTCAGACAAATAACTTCCTTCATATGACTCACTGTTTTGATGGAAGGAACACACCAGCAGAAGCAGCTCCCAGCATAGAAGGGGAAGGGAGAACACAAGGCAGTAGCTATCGAGGTTTGATTTACATGCTTGTGAGGCAGTTTGCTGAGCTGCCTACTGCTCAAGGTGTTCAACTTTTTTGGAAAGTCATCTTCACCAGCATTTTTGGTCCACTTATCTATCATTTATCATGCTATCACAGAAGCTGTCTTCCACTGCATAAGCATCCTTCAGAAATCTTTTTCTCCTGTTTCACCATACTCCTTCAGACATAATAGACCATAGCTGGAGGTTCTTGGTTCGCATAAGGACTTAGCAGTTGGAGCACTCTGATGATTTAATCATCAGGGTTGTCCAAACAATACTTCAATAACTTCTTAGGAAGTTATCTTCTTAGGAATAGAGTTATCTTGGCATCAATTAACATAACCAGAAACAAACAATTTAAAGCCCCTCCCCTAACTCAGCAGCTAAATCACAAATCAGTGACCTCATTCCTATGGTTAATGCTCAGGATATGTATGGAGCAGTCTCATCGATTCTACACACTCATGTGTCATCCCAATCCTCACCCATTCAGACCACTGCATACCTGCAACAGCTGGCCTGGCCTGCCACTGCCCATTTGGTTTCCAAACGGTATTGCAACAGGATGTTGGAGCAGGAATTTGTGCCATTCTTATATCCACCAAAACTCCACAGATCGGGGAAAAAAAACCAGCTTCTTTGATCTGCTCATCAGACTAGGATTTTGAGCTGTGGGATGAGGGCCAGCTTTCAGAGAACTGTGCTAATCTGTGGAGTGCCTGCACCAGCAGTGTTAGCTCACTAGACTGTACAGCATACGTGACATAGCAGAACTCTGCAACAGGCTGAATATTTAGGAGATTCTAACCTTGTAGTTCTGACTTAGACACCTGTGGGAAAACTTGCTTTTAAATTTACTTTTGATATTTGCAAGAAAATCTCTTCTTCAAACAAAAGATGCTTTGAAGACAAAACCAAAGACACTTATCATACTACAGCTTAATTACAACACCAGACGGAATATTTTCGAGGCACTGCATGCAAACACAATAAAAAAGAAATGTCTTAACTACTATACGACTTCATTTTTTTATTTTTTCATTTTTGGGTTGAGTATACGTCCTGTGTAGAAAACCTCATGGTCAGTACAATACAGTAGTTTTCAATTTGACTACTTGTTTAGCATATCAGTTTGGGGGCTTTGTCCCACTCTTTGCAATGCCTCCTTGAAGTGCTTTGAAATGAGACTGGATAAACATGAGCAGTACGATCTGATCTAGAAGTTGGCCCTAATATGAGCTAGAGGTTGGTCTAGAGACATCTTGAGGTCCCTTATAATCTCAAGTATCCTATGATCCTATAATGCTATTTTTTTTTTCTCAATCTTAATCCAGACCTTCAAGTAACAACAAAAATCTGTCATTGCCTAATACTCTTACAGGTTCTCTGTCCATCTGGGTTTTTCTCTCACAACAATGGGATTGCAGAAGCAAAATGGGGTCTTGCAAAGGAAGATGATGTAAGAAGACCTGAAGACATGGTTGTGCCAATTGATGGAGTACATTGCAGAAGCCCTTAATTTAGCACCAACCAATCTCTGAAACTGGTGATACAAAAGCTAAATGCAGATGGTGAACATGGAGCTAATTAACTGACTGAAAGAGGAGATCTGTTAGTGCAGAAACATCACTGTGCTAACAAAGTCATATTGCTCTGGAGTACTGAGAAAAACTCCACACAGCCCTCTCTGCACATTCATCAGCGATGGCAAATTTCACAGAGTTGCTTGCATACTTGTGGAGAATCTCTGCATGGAATGCAAATAATACTGCAGAGGGCTAAATGCATATCCACTGAGTTTTTTGTAGGAAAAGTCCAGCCTTTTGTAATCCTCTACACAATAAGCATCATCACAAAGATTTTTTTACAGTGTTTTATAAGCATGTGATGAAGTCAACCCCTACCAAATGGATACTGTTAATTTACAGCGCTGCTACCATTTTTTGAGGTAATCAAACATATTTTCATTTTAAATACTTGAAATTGGGAGGTTATCATGAAGTTTTGCTACATATATAAATATCTGTTTGATAACTTGTTTATAAATACGACCCAATGCTTGGAAACAAACTTTCAACTAAACTGCCAGCTATGACTGCTGAAAAAGCATAGATTTGATGACATGCACACTCAAGAGAACAAAATAAAGGTAGTAGAAATCAGAACAAACAAGTCTGTAATACATAAGAGATTATTGGTTTTGACCCTACGCAGAAACAAACTTGCTCTTGTCCATAAATAAACTAAATAAACTGCTCTGTTCACTCTGGTTTTCAACAAAGGTAAGGAAAATATGGACAGTAAGAATTTTCTTTTCTGAATCAGCACTTATGCTATTATTGAAGAAAGTGAAATTATTTTTTAGAAATATTTTATTTTGAAATGGAAGAAAACTGCTCTTTAAATAATTAGTTATCTAATTTCTTGTCATTTCTAGTGCTGTTCCACACTGTTATGTTATTAATAATTATATATTAAACTAAAACTAAATCAGTGTCAAGTATCAAGCTAGAAAGCACTGCATTGCTAAAATGCTTAAATAGTTTTTTCATTCTAAACCTGGTATAAATATGAATAAGCATCAACAGAAAAATGCAACAGAAATATGAACATAATCAGGATCTGACCTATTGTTTTAAAATATGTAAAACTCATATCATAATTTCTTTTGTAAATAGAAAACACAGACCATATCTTCATTAACCACCCTGTATTGTGTTTGCAGGTTCGATTAAGTTTATTATTCTTCACTTCTTGTCCTAACCTGCTCTTCAAAGTTACCATAAAGTTTACTGTATATATTGAAATTTACAAGTACTGAGGAACTGTTCTAGACACATCTTTGTAATTATGAATTCCATGCAGTTTTTAAAGCAAAAATAGTTTAGTGAAACTAAAGGACAAATAAGCACAGAACTGGGGGAAGACTTCAGTAATAATTTAAATTCTTCCCTTTCTCAGTCCCCGCCTTTTGTTTATTATATGGACACTAATAACCCTATACGACCTTTATACGACACATTTCTAGCTGTCTCCAGAAATAACATTATAGAAAAAGCCAGACCAGTTAAAGTCTAAACTGTAAGTGTTGATTAATCAGCTAAATAATGAGTCTCGTATTCTGTAATGAATACTCAGAAAAGCAACACGAACACTAATCTTGGTGTATGTAAGAGGCAGAACCATGTTCTTTAGTGATTATTTTGACTCAGCAAACCTATGTGGTAGTCACAGAAATATAGTCCTAAATATTTTTTTGGATAATACTGAATATTTAATCAATCGTTTAACCAAAAAGGAGTTCATCAGTTTGTTTCATAGAATCATAGAAACACCAGAAGGCGTTTCTTTTTCAACCTTATTCAAGGCTGGGTTGTACCCCAACTAGGTAAGGCCAACTTCGGCTGAGTCTTGGAAAGCACCAAGAATGGAGATTTCCACCACTTCCCTGGGTAACTAGCATTAATGTTGCATCAAAATCCTTGTGAAAAAATTTTTCATCCCAAGCAATCTGAATTTTCCAAGGTGCTGCCTGACACTGTTATCCCTACAGCCTAATCTGCTGTTAACAATTGGAATTTTAGTTTTGCTGTCTTTGATGGGAAACATCCTTCAAGACAGTGTAGGCTGCTATTAAGACTGCCCTTAAATTCCTCTTTGCTAAACAAGCTCAGCTCACTCAAATCTCTGATCTCCCCATATGTGCACTTCAGTCTGATTGCCTTGATAGACCTCTATGAGACTCTTCAGCAAATAACCATCTTTCTTGATTTAGAAATCTCTGAACTGAGAGCACTAAGCTGTGTGACCTCACCAGTGTTTAGTAGAGGCTGTAACAACTTCCCTCAGCCTGCTGGCCTTGCAAATCCTGTTGTAGCCCAGTATGCATTTTGCTTTATTCGTGATGTGAATATGCTTTTTGCTCCCATTCATCTCGATGTCCACAGTAATCCCTGGGTTCCTTTCACTGTGCTGCTATTCAGCCACTTTGTTCTCATCCTGAGCTGATGCATGGGGTAATTTTGCCCAGGGGCAAAAATGTGGACTCCTTCTTGAACTTTTTAGGTTGGGATTTCTCATCAAGATTATGAAGGTCTACCTGAAAAGATCTGTTGCTTGCCCACCCCACTGACTTAGTATTGTCCTCAAATTTACCAAGATACCCTGTTTGATAGGTGCTGTTTGTTTATAGGACACTATATTGTGATGCAAGAAAAGACTTACCTCTTTCCAGGTGTGGATTCTCTGCCTTTTCTGGAAGTCCTGAATCTTGGTCTTGGACTTCTTTAAAAAAGTCTTGAGTAGTTTCTACCAATACTCTGCATAACACATTTCTTTTGCATTTGTATCTCCTACTTTTCATGTTCACTACTTCCAAAACTACATCAGCATTTGCCTTCTGTGCTGTTCTAATTCACAGACAGATGTCTTCATCTCAGTAGTGATTTTGACAGTTCTCTTGGCTAAGTAACTTTTGGCAAATTTGATTGTATAAGCAGCCCTTACACAAGTCTCTCTTACTGCTTGTGTATAAAACAGAGACACTCAGATATCAACAGTGAGATTCACAGAAGCATCAATTTGCCAAATTTTGGATCATCCCCAGCAACAATATCAATATTTTTTCCTCTAATAGTTTTTCCAGTGATATGAACTCATATGAATACATGCAGTCGCATCTTTTCACCTGCAAGTGAGCAGATCTTGTGACAGCATTACCTGACCTGCCTTTCTTCCCACCATAGTTAAATAAAATAACTTTAGTACTTCTGAAGACAACAGTTTGTAAAATCTACTGTGAGCTGCATAGTAATTTACAAAGATAAGCCTGCACATATTATGTAATAAACCCAAAAACATTATCACAGAAATCCTGTAATTTCACATTATCACATAATTTACACACTTTCTTTGTTGAATCCTTCAAAAATGTGCTATCAAATGCGGTAAGCCAGGCAATAAGAATTATTATTTTTACCAACTATTCTTTTCCTTACACCAATCCTTTGGCATCTCAGCAAGCTAGTGTAATATAATACAGACAAAGTAAAGCATGGTGCAACTTTGCTCAATAAATATCATACAGGATGGTTATAGCTTACAACTTATGTAACATCTGGAGTTCAGTTCATGTTCCATAACACTGTCAGTTATCTCAAAACACGAAGGGAAAGAAGATAAAATGGAAAGGTTGTTTGTTATGCTTTATGTTCAGTTTACACAGGGATCAGTGTCTTTTATTGATAATTTGGTCCTGTAGCTTATGCATTTATTTTGCTGGATTGTATGAGGATTACCTCAGAATATAGGACAGCAGAGAACTTGGCCCATTGTATGTGGTCTCATGAGTCTATGAATATGTAACGTTGAACCACAGATTTTATAAATTAATGATGTGATAAACAGAATGGAAAATACACTTTGTTTGCAGTGTGGACTGTATGATAGATGCTTTCCTGGAGAGCTCAAATGTTCAATTTCAGCAACTCAAGATGGAAAAGCATGCAAAGATTGAGAGAAAGAGAAAACAGTATTGGAGTGTGCTCTTAGATCCCTTGTACTAACCAGAGCCGAGCTGTCAACACAAATTAGATCAAATTCAAGAGTTTGATCAGCAAGCTTGTTTTTCCATGTTTTCTAGTCCATTATAGTAGCTATTGGTCTCCTGCTACCAGTAGAACTGGCCAAATAAGTTGCTCTGGGGATATTTTACTAAAATTTCTATAGTCATTTCCAAATAAGGAAGAGAGGGCCTTCATCCCAGAAAGCTTATATGTAAACATTTGCATTTATGAGGTTATGGTGTGATTCTGAGGAGGTCTGAGCCTCGAGGTAGTGCTCACCAATTATACCTGCAGAGAGAGCATATCCCAAAACACTGAAGTGATCCTGATCTCTATGTTTCCTTTGAGAACAGCAGCCCCTTAAAATCAAGCAGATGTAGATCTTTTGGATGATGCAGTCTAAATAAAGTTTTTGAAAACAAATCTTTCCCCCTGTTTTCTATTTCCTTTCAGAATGAGTCCCTCCTTCCAGATGCTCTGCAGTCATCAATTTGCACTGCCTCCATGGGCCGCAGCAGCCTTCACACAGTCTCCCTCTGGGTCTCTAGGAATGTATCCTCTCCTTGACCTCTGAGGCTTGGCTGTAGATCTGCTCCTCTGCTACAAGCAAGCCATGTGCTCTTTCAGGAGACTTTCAGTCTGCATGCAGGCACTGCAGTCTCCTCTCCCTTCCTCTGTCCACCTGACACAAACTGCCATAGCCAGGAAAAAGCAGAGGCAGCCTTTCTCAATACTATGCTGTCACACCCTTCTAAAACCAAACAGCATAAAATAGAAGCTAAACAAGGAACAAAACACTCTGCTTTGTCATAGAATCGTAGAATCATTTGAGTTGGAAGGGATCCTTAAAGGCCATCTAATCCAATTCCCTGCAATGAACAGGGACACCTACAGCTCCATCAGGTGCTCAGACCCCCTCCAGCCTGACTTTGAGTGTCTCCAGGGATTGGGCACCCACCACCTCTCTGGGCAACCTGTGCCAGTGCCTCATCATCCTTATTGTAAAAAACTTCTTATATCCTGTCTCTATCTCCCCTCTTTTACTTTGAAACCACTTCCCCCCATTCCTAACACAACAGATCCTTCTAAAGAGTTTGTATGTACCCTTACAGCCCCCCTTAACAAGCCCCCCTTGTGATCTGTCATGAAGATGAGAAGCAGAAATAGGAAGAACTCTGTGCTCCCTGCAAAGGTTTTCTCTGCTTCCAGGTTTAGCGATGCACCCTGACCATTTTCCCACCTGTGACCTGGGTGAGAACTAGGTTCACCTGCTCTCTTTAGGGCCCTGGTTTCTGATGGGAGCTGATGCAGAAAGGTTCAGCTTTATGCTCATATTCCAGAGTCTAGATTACAATACCATAGTCCAGAATGATGGTGATATAAATATATTGATATTAACATATTATCATAGAATCAGTTATTGGCTTGGGCAGGAAGGGACCTCAGAGGTCATGTAGTTCCAGCCCTTGTGCAATGGTCAGGGTTGCCAACCACTAAATGAGGCACCACATCAGGCAGACCAGGACCCCATCTAACCTGGCATTAAGCACTTCCAGGGGTGAGGCATCCACAATTCACTGAGCAGCCTGAGCCAGGGCCTCACCACCATCTCAGTGAAAATTTTCCCCCAACATCCAATCTTAATGTCTCCTCTTTTAGCATAAAACCATTCCCCCTTGTCCTATCACTATCAGACCATGTAAAAAGTTGATTTCCCTCCTGCAATATTGCAAATTATGCAATACAGAAAAGAACAAATGGATAGATGTTACAAACATAATTAAAATGTGTCCACCTCTTTGTCTCACCCTTCTAGTTACTCTCAAAACTGTTGTCAAATAATTATCTACCCAGCTTCTAATCCTGCTAACTGTTGTCATAGCATCCGAATGTCTCCTAAGATTAAAAAAAAAAAAAGAAAAAACCCACAAAATTAATTCCAATCTGTGCAGATAAAAACAAAGCATAACATTAGAAAGATTCTACTGCAGGCCCAGGGAAAGATGAGCTGTTGATGAATGCAGGTTTTTGGTAGGGTGGTGACATACTCTACAAAGATCTGTGGGTGCTCAAGGCCAAGTTGGATGGGGCCATGGGCTGCCTGAGCAGGTGGGGGCAACCAGCCCATGGTATGGGGTTGGGGCTGGATGGGCTTTAAGTTCCCTTCCAACCCTAGACATTCTATGATTCTGTTATTCTATAATACTATTTTATATAAGTCATCAGGAACTCTAAGTTTTCCCTGAAAGTCAAAGGGAGAGTAAGGATGCACATTAAGACATCATTTTACTAAAAAGAAACCAGAAAAAAAACCCTAGACACCTAATAAATACCTCATAACTGATATTTTAGAATAAAATTAAATAAAATATAGTTTTTGGTCTAAAATCCATATAGATTTTTCCTCTTGATATACCAGTTTGTGACTCTATTCTATTCATTTAGTTGTTTTCAGTATCTGTTGTTCACTTCCTTTATTTTTCACTCTGATGAAATATTTCAGGGCATGAAAAGGCTATTAAGGCAATAGTTGGTGTACCTTCCTTCATTTCCAGCATTCTTGAGTAATGTTCATTCGTATTTATCACTTAAGTATGTCAGCGTGACCGAAGTACCAGGAAAAAAGGGAGGAAAGATGATAAATAACTTAGAAAATCCTGGACATCTGCAGATTTCACATCACATGGGCTGGTGTCTATTTACTTTTACAACGATGAAAGAAGTCCATTTCATATTTTGGAAAAAAATGAAACATTCAGGTAAGAAATATCAGTTCACAGAGCACCTGTCATATGTTTGTAACTTATCTTTGTAAGATATGAGTGACAAAAGTTAATTCATTTGAAATAATGAACCAGCAGTTAGTGGATTAAATAAATCCAAGAGATCTTTGAAGTACTTACCTGGCTGAGACTCTCACCCTTTAAAATTTTAATCTTTCTTTTATTACAAGGAAGTGAATTTAATTTCAAAAAATCCTTTTACTGTACCCATATGCTTAGAATCCTTAAAATAAGACATTTCTTCTTTCATTTTCTCATCATGTAGAAAATTCATGAAAATGAGTGTGCAGTGGATGGAAAATTATTGCTTTCTCTCATAAAATTGGCAAAGAGAGGTTCTAAATATTTATTAAAATAATCCCAGAATGCAGCAATTTTTATAAAGTTGGGCAGATGCTATGTATTTTGTCTTGTTAAGTTGGCTAATCTTCCACAAACTAAGTAACTCTCTTTTCATATTAGTTTTAACTGTTTCTATCCAGCTCTTCAGTTAGCTACAAACTAGAAAGCAATCTTATTATACTCTTTAGATGGCCAAACTCATTTGCTAATAGTGAGCTTTTCAGACATCTACATTCTCCACCTTTGCAGATAGGAATCTTAATTACTTAATAGGATTCTCAGGTGGCTTTGATTCTAGTAATCGCTGAGTGAGTCTGCAACAACACTTTACCCCAACTCTGATCTTTTGAAGCAAATTTCCTGATCGTTTCCATTTACTGTGCTTTCACTTCTATGGACCGGTGTTGGAGCATCGCACAAACTGGATTTTGGAATGAAAATAGTCAGAAGCTGAGCTTTAGCAAGCATTCACCCTATAGGATAAGACTAAAACTAGCCTGGCATTGAAACCCCCTAAAATGCCATATATTTAGCATGAACATAGTTTCCAAATAGACTTAGACCTAACAAGATGCAGAACCCAATTTTAAAGTGTTTTAGGCACATACAAGTCATGAAAAATACACATAGGAGTTAAGGATGTGATCCTCTTTGGGACTTAAGAAAATTTCATTAATTGCTTATCTGCATCTTTGACTGTCTAATCTTTTGAAATCCGAGCGTCGTATTTCTGTGCTGCCATTCCAATTTCTCAAAATGAGGATAAATAATAATACCCAGTTTGACAGAGTCTGAGGAGGATAAATATATTAAAAACTGTGAGCTGCTCAAATCATAGAACGAGAGGTTTGTATAAGTCTGTGACACAGATTGCTTTCATATCACAGATCAAGGTTAAACAAAGGCTAAAGCTCTGCATGCATGATTTGCAAATGCAGTTATGCTAATAGTATGATGATCTTAATTAGATGATCAGCTGCATATCTGACTTTTGATAATAAGTCCTAATGTGACTTGCTAATCAATGTCAGATATGGGAATAGAATGTAGAATTTCTGACTTATGAATCCATGCACTAATTGCTAAATCAAACTGCCTCTCTAATGTCACCCTTCATTTCAAAATGCTCCGTCTACTGCTTGTACTCATACTGTGTGTTATTTGAACATTTGTGGATTAACAGACTGTTAAGACCAGAAGAATCCACTGCAGATATATTATCCAACTTCTTAGTAACACAGACCAAATAATTTATTACCATCTCATATTGGGACATTATCATTTTTTCTTTTCACCAGAAGTTAATGTTGTCAGTCTTCATTTAGACTGGGCTACAGAAGATTTTTTTCAAAGGTATCTAATTTTGATTTCAGGATTCCAAATTATGATCAATTTGTCACTTTCTATGAGAAGAACTGTCAATTATTAATTGCCCTCAACATAGGGACATGCTAAAAAATAAGGTCAAGTTCATCCTGCTTTTGAAAGTCACATTTAATTGCTAGTTTAAATATTTCTGACTTCTCCTTTCAGCTACAGTTATGTCTTGTTTTAACTTTAACTACTAAATCGAAGATTTCTATGCATTAGAACGCAAAGAAACTATGAAAGAAAATTAATCATTGCAATCACATTGCTTAATCCACTGTGAGAAGTACCTCAGATAGCTTAAAAAAATAGTATAATTATTTTAGCTTGAAATATATTTTTAAATATAAATGCGATTAATTGATCCATATTGTAGGCAATTCTTAAAAATAAAAAATTAGTAAAAATAATAAATAAATAAGTACATGAATAAATAAATGAAATGTCTACTGTATTTGGATATAAGATGTGTTTTACAATAAGGGTATTGAGGCACTGGCACAGGTTGCCCAAAGAGGTGGTGGATGCCCCATCCTTGGAGACACTCCAGGTCAGGCTGGACGGGGCTCTGAGCACCTGATGGAGCTGTAGGTATCTGTTCATTGCAGTGGAATTGGTCTAGATAGACTTTAAGGGTCCCTTCCAACTCAAATGATTCAATGATAAAAAGAAAAAGTAAGAATTTTAAAGTGAAACTGAAGGATTTGCTTGTATTCATTGTTCTCTCAAATCCTTGTATTCTACACCTGAAGATCAAGGGAGGAAAAAAAAGAAATGAAGCGCTTTCTTCTTCCTGAACTCACAATTGTCAGCTGCTTCTTTGGAACAGCACATCAGAAAACCATCTTAGCAACTGGGATTCCCATTAATTAGCTCAGTGGAATAAATACAGCTGTCAAAGCAAAATAGGGTATTGTGGGTTTTCCACACACAAGAAATCATTACCCCTCCAACAGATGAGGGTTAGGATTAATCAAACTGAAGAAGCACACGAAGCTGTTGTGACAAAAAATAGCAAATTTCATGGCAGTACACTAATTCAATCTGTGTTTATATGAAAATACTCCATGAAAAACTACGAAAATTTTACAAGCCTGACACATGTATAAAATTGCTACAACATAGAAAATATTCATCTAAAACTGAAGAATAAACAAACAGTTAAGCTACAGAAAAAAGAAAAAGAAAAAGAAAAAAAAACAGAAGAAAGTACTTTCCCTTCACAATGCAGAATATCACACCCAACAGTATACGTGCTATAGTTTCTGAAAAAAAAAAAAATTAACTGTTATAGTTGTGTTTAACTTTCGCTGAGATGTTAATAGATTGTGGCCTAATTGTTACATGATTTGTTGTTCTTTATCTTATGCACCGATTCACTGTAGGGAGGGGAAAATCAGCAAGATGTTTCTCATTTAAAAAGTGAATATTTTCTGCTGCAGCTGCAGCTTTGGCTTCATTTCATAGTTTGAGCTCTCAAAGGGCATGGAAAGGAACAGTAACAGCCACCATGGCCCAAACTTATCACCTCCTAAATAGAAAATGGAAAATATAGACAGGGTGAAAACGTAATGTGATTTCTCCTCTAGTAAAGAATTTTCGCTAGAGAGAAGTACACATAGTAAGAAAAGTACACAGAAGTTAAGCCATTGCTAACGTACCAAATTCCACACAAGAAAATGAAATACGCTGCACTACTTTTGGAAATGTCCAATTTTCTTTTTGTCCCTTCGTAGGATGCATTTCTGACCAGCTTCCTTTACACCAGGGGAGCCTGGGTGATGCCATCCCACAGAAGTATGAGCAGAAGTTCACCTCACAAGGAGTTAGAAATTGGCCCTTTTCTTTTTTTTTGAAAATACAGCCACCTATAACCATGCCATTCCATCCAGATACCAGCAATATTCATACTGTGGAATGCTATCAGAACATTCATTTACCATGAACTTTCAAATCCTCACCTTAGATCTGCTCACAAATCCATTCCTCCTGGGACTGGTGAAACAGAACCAGACAGTCCGAAATCTGCCAGTTCTGCAAGACCGAACAAAATGATGATTTGCAGAATAAAAATAACTGGCAAAAGAAGATGTCTATAGGGGAACTCTGAAAAGGAAGGAGAGGGAAAGTTTTTGTCTTTCTTTTCTCAACTGCAAGATTCCTTTCTCAGCATTTTTTCCTAATTAAAACAGATGAAAGGAAATAAATGTTAAAAACCTGACAAAACAAGATGCTACAAACACGGGGTTGGAAATGGAAAAGAATGAACCACAGATAAACAGTCTTAATCACAGCTTTTAACTGTGTATTGGGATGTGCTCAGTGTTACAAGGTTAGTTTATGAATTGGAACAGAATAGAGTGAAATCATACAATAATAGTACATAAGCAACTAGAAAAGTAAATTTGTAAGATTTAGGAGACTAAAATTTTAGCATTTTAAATAATGAAAGGTCAATAATTTTTATTTAGAATAAAACCACTTTGTGTCCCATGTTAAAATATCTTGTAATTCCACTGATCAGTATTCTAGAGGAAGCCTCTCTGTTGAATTTTCATTATACTACAGTGAAAACATCCACATGCCTCCTATTAAGCTTGCAGTGCACCCTCAGCCAAACCAGAGAAGATCTGAATTATGTTCCTAATATTTACAAGGTTAGAAATAAAGCATACTTCAAAATGTGTATGTCTGAACACACGAAAAAGATGGTTAATCTCAAAATGCTACCTTCTAGAAAATCCTTAGGAGGCAGAAAAATTTCTGCAAGAATTAAACAGTATCATTTCTTGTATAATTAAAATTCTGAAATCATTGCTTATTTACCCAATTTGACCTTGGTACTTAGAGCTAACAAAAGATGTAATACCTCCTTTGTCCACCCATTATAAACACACATCAAATATTGCAGAGGGAGCATCTGGCTTTAAGAGCCACTTACTTTGGAATGACAGACTCAGACATGTAATGAACTGAAGTGATACATTTTCATTTCTATTACTGGTCTTCACAATTATCATCAGTATCTCTATAGTGTGTTTTTCCTATTCTGCCAAACAAACCATATTTCTGTTAATTATATGACTAAATTAGTCATTCCAAACTTAATACCTCCTAAAGCCATCAGCAGATGTTCCCTTTATAATCGTCGATGTCATTCTGCAAATGATTGAAAAGGAGACATGAAATGGAGTGCTCTATAAATGCTAACTTTGGCCTTCCTCTTATCTAACTTTAGCTCTCTCACAGCATAGCATCTGGCCTGCCTCAAACTGGCTGTCTCTGTAGACAGTGATACTTCCAAAAGGAAACTCATCCTGCTCAAAAATACACAGAAGGGACAACCTCTTCTCACTCTACTTTGCCTATAGAGGCAGCTTATTCAGGTGAAACTTTGAAATACTAAACTGATAAGACTGATGTTGTATTTTATCTAAATATTTGGTCAGATTTGGATCTGATCTTATATTTCATTATCAGAAGCTTATCCAACCTTGCCAGAAGAAGACATGTAAGTAACTAAAGCTGCCCTCTTCCACTTGCACAGAATAACTTCCCAAGAAAGTACCACAGATATATGAAGTCAGAGAGGAATACTGTCAGGCTGCTGATGCTTATTCTGAAGTTAAAATCAGCCATAATGACGTCATCTCACTTATGAGATTTGATATGGATAAATATTTAATACAATTCTTTTAAAGCATGGGGGGCACAAATGAAGCAGAAAGGCAGTAGAGGGAGAAGAGTTTTTGTTGGCTGTTTAGTTGTGTCTTTAAGAATATCATATCTTTTCTATTGACTTCCTTGCTGCTTTGTCAGTCTGTACAACAATTTACTACGCAATGAGTCTGCAGGAGAGAAAAAAAAACACTGTTTTCCCTCTAAATAGCTATCAGCATGTCCTTTCCCTATAAATCCTAGTGAGATCCCTGGTGGTGGCATAAATGTTAACAAACACAGAAAGTGATATGGAATAGCTCCATTTCCCCAGCATATTAAAACTACAGTTGTCAGCATTTAATGTCTCTGATATCCTTAACCCCCTACAAGTTGTAGAATTAGCTAAAGCTTTGCCTCCAGGTATCCCATCAGGATGCTCCAGTACAGAGATTTACATTCATTGTAACTCTCTAGGAGTAAAATATCTTTTTTGACATACTTAATGCGTCATAATAACTGCAAATTTATTGTATCAGGCATTAACCATTTTCTCCTTCATACATGCCTGGAGCAAGGAGGCAACATCACTATTACCATAAGTATGCTACACTGAATGAACAAATACGTAGAAGCCTTACTGCATGCCTCAATAATTTACATTATTTTTAAATGATATAATTTTAAAATATGTTCTTTTTAGAGTCATAAATGAGAATGGAACAGATGGTTAGAGCTTAAGTTAGACTAATTTGTCTATTAAAATACACTGCATTGCCAGCGAGTCTTCATTATAACAGTAACTCATTACAAGGGAGTTGTAATTTATTGGGTAGACTGAAAGGTATTGGACCTTTAGGAAAAGTTCACCATCTTAGAGGACTCAGTAGGAGAAGTGAACACAGATGAGTTTTTTAATATAAGATTTTTGAGGGGAAAAAAAGAAAAGCAAGAAAAATTTGCACTAAGATTCATGGTCTTTCAGACTTCCCAGCATTCCTAAATAGAAGGAGCATTCACATGCAAAAAGACAGAAACTCTCTTAATATGATTTAATCATGAATTTCTTCGTTTTCTTAACTGTTCATAAACGTACAAAATTACTCTTTCACATTATAACAATGAGGAGATTTTAAAAAGTAATTACTCAGGAGTGTATTGAATGAGCAAATGATGCATAGTAGAGTTCAGTGTTGTATCGTTCCCTGTTAAAAAATTATTTTAAAAGTTTTTTTTTTGTTTGTTTGTTTTTTTTTTTAATACAAAAGCCCAATAAAGCTGTTAATGTTTTCAGACAACATTACTACCAATTTTATGTTCATTATATATCTTTAGGGAAAAGGAATGAGTTGCAGGGGGGCAAAAAGCACACATGGGTGATAATAATTTAGGCTAATCCAAGCTAAACATAATATGAGAGAAATTAAGGGATTCTCTAAAATGAGAACCATTATCACACACTCCTGGCTAATTTCATATTCTCCATCTTGTTAAAGTGTACTACTTAGTGAAACAATGTAAGATCAACTGGGACTAAAACAAGCATGATTCTACATATACAGGCTAGCAAATAATATTAATGCATCTTAATAGGACAAGAAGCAATAGCCCTAAATTGTGCCAGAGGAGGTTCAGATGTGATAAGAGGAAAAACTTATTCTCAAAAAGAGTGGCCAGGCACTGGCATGGGCTGCCCAGCATCACTTCAACATTTTTTCACAGCTGTATAATGCCTGAGAAATTCCCACATCCTCAAAAACAATTTCTGATTGTGATAATTTAGATCTGTGTCACTGATGAAGACCTGTTCTGGGAAGTCTAATCTTCTCTTATAACTCTTATATAAATGTATTTTATTTGATATAAATGAAATATTCTGGTTTCCAAAATAACTGAGCTTTGCTTAGTTTAGCTCACACACGAATATTACTAGAATGAAATAGTAAAAAAAAAGAAAAAAGAAAGAAAAAAAGAAACAAAAATTTATCCTACAAGGCTATATCTGCTTTTAAACAAAAAACTAACTAAATTTCACATAATAGTTTCAGTTGGTACCAAGAACCTCAGCTTCTGGACTGTATAAAACTAGACAAAGCCTTACAGAGTGAAATGAGCAAGATAACATTGTACAATTTGCCTTCCACAAATTACAATAAATCTTGCAAAATACACGTCTTCTCAAGCCTGCACCAAAACTTGAATACGTGCCTGGTTTTCCTCATACTTCCTATCTCATTTACAAACTGCATTTTATGAATACTAGTGGATTTGTTTTATCTTTCCATTAAATATACAACCAATTACTGAAGTGTAAGGTATGAGTGATGACATTTGCTACTATAAAAAAAGAAATAATTTGTAAAAGAAATCCAATAAAATGTAAAAAATAAAATAAAATGTAAAAGAAATAATTTGCAAAATTTTGTATGTGCTATGGACTTTTAATTTTTAAGCAGAAATGGTCAAATAAATGCAAACAAACACCTGAACCTGATTAATGAAGAAAAAAAGTCAATTTCAGATTGCTAGTAATAAAATTTCAAGTTAGTTCTTGTTATGCACAAACTATTTTACTAAGATAATGGTAAATTATTATGCTATACATCTGAATACTAGCTTTAAATAAACCATTTTGTTGTAATATGAAGTCTCACGAAGGCCAATTCACTCAACCAGGAAATATCTTGCTCTTCTAATCCCATCACTTGCACCCAGACTTTCTGCATGGTGATGCATAGATGGGTGACTCTAAATGAAATACACACACACATATATATGCTTCTCTAGATACTTCAGGACTGAACTCAAGTAATATTTTCAAGAAGTAATCTCACAATAACTGAAGAGTTCAAGTTGCATGACAGACAATAAACCCTACTTGTGGCTATTCTAACATTCTCCAAAATTTCAACACCTATAAACAGTCTTTGTCTGTTATCAGTTTCAAGATGGGTCCTTTAATAGTCTCACTAAGCATTATAATGGCAATTTATTTGTCTCTCAACCCTCATGAGAAATTCTTTCTAGATCGAGGATAATTTTGGATGATTGTCAAACATTGCTTGGTAAGATTCAATTTAGTATCTTCAATGATACATTTGGATCCTGTGCTTTCTTATATTAGACTTCAATTTCTATAAAAAGGATCTCTATATAAGTAGATATAATCAGAATATTAGACTACTTCTAAAAACAATGAAAATGTTATCAATACTGGTTAATAAGATTCATGAAAAATATATTTTGTGAAACAAATCGCATATCATTCTATAAAAAGAAAAAATCTGGTCAAATATTTAATTGTGTTAACTTTGAATGAATTCAGACTTATTTTGGATATACACCTGCCTTCAGTTAACGTCTTCGAGGCGCACTGAGATCCTCAGATGAGAAGTACTTATTTCACATTGACACTATCTCAGAAACTGCAGAATTCCCAAAGGAAAACTATAATTCTCTGGCAGCCCAAAAGATGTTATTGGATTTATTATACGTCTGCAGTGGAAGTCTTGGCAGTGTGGCTTCAGGGAGGGGTGCAAAGATGGGCTTTTGTTGTCCTGGTATTAAAAACATGATGTTGTGAAAGGACATGAAACCACAGCTGTTTGCTTATTAAGTATTCCTCTCCTATAACATCGCCTCTTATGTATTCCTGTCTTCCAAATACAGACAGGGTCTGAAGGAAAGAAATAGAAATCCCCTCTTCTTGTTTGGCCCCCATGGAAGTAGAAGTGTGCCAGGGCTATTAACTTTGGATATTGGAAATGTAGGGCTTCATTTATTCGAGGCTCGCAAGTAAATGTAAATGAAATGCTCAATTCTTTTCTCTAAAGAACACAGACACAGTATTACAGAACAGTACCATCAATTGTTTATGTACGTAATGATATGTGTGCATGTATATTTAGAAAGGTTTTAGAGAGTGATAAATTTTCATCTAGCCAAAGCACAGATTTTTTGTTTGAATAGCAAATATGATTTACTTTCAAAATCTCTTAGAAAATAGTCCGACTACTGTCTCATAGAAATCATTTGAATGCATGACCAGTAAGGCATTCCACTAGTCAAATATTACTTTCCCAGTGCTAAACAATTTCAAAGCTACATTTGGATTATCAATCTACTTCACAGTTTATATATTAAAACACTCAGCTTAGAAAAGCTTTCCTTTACTGAGACAGACATTAACAACCTTACACTGAAGGGATTAATTTCTTCTGCTGAAGGATTTGTGAGTAATATCTCAGTTACCTGAAATGGGACTCAGCACCCATTGTCTCACCCAATGTCCTGAAAATATATTTTCCCTACAGCCCTTGGCAAAGTCTTCAAGCATAAATATTACACACTTCTTGTGTAATGACAGATGTTTCTCTGTAACATCTATCAGTCAAAAATGTTTTACAGTGCCATATATAGAAGAATGAAGTTAACAGAAAAAGAGAATATGAACTGTATACAAATTCTCAAACATACTTACATCTTCAGTGACTGTGCCAAACACACAAACAATACAAATTACTATCAGGAATGATATTCAACATCAAATATGCCAGAGTATTCTGTTTTTGGAATAATAATTGGAATAATTGGAATAATAATAATTTGGAATGCTTCACTCATTCCCCAGGAGAAGAGCTGCAGTCATACTGAATCCAAAGTTCATGCATAAATAATTAACTCTTAAATGCATCTAGAGAAAAACAAGATTGCAATGGATTTTTATTTTCTGCACAGGCAAATATAATATCACTGTGATCTTGTGATCCTGGCAACATAATAGTTTAAAAAGTTGGGTTTCAGTGAAGTGCCAAAAAATGAACTGAAGCATTTCTTAGCATCTTGTCTGCATGTAGTTTAGTACTTTCATAACCATGCTAGCTGGACAAGGTAACTGGAAGGAAAAAACTAGTAAAGGGGATCAATTTTGATTAAGAAACTTGAAAATCCCATCAGAGTGAGACAGGTGCTTACTCGTGTACCGTTTTCAAGTTATAGAATACACACACAACATCAACAGGCACATCTAGCAGATTTTTTTTTTAGTGCTATATTCCTTTTTTGCACACCTACCCCACCAAGGACCAGTGATATTTCCTAGATATTTCTGTGTCTTAATGAATTTCAGCTGCTGGGATTCTGATGAATTGCTCCAAATTTGAGTGATCTGAATTTGAGTCTCTACTACACTTGACTTTCATCTCTAGTGTGGTGGGACAGACGACCTGATGTTTTGATTCATCTTGCCAGTCTGAGAATGCGCACAGCATGGACAAAAGAGGCAAGCCTCTGGAGAGTGAAGTTTTGCTCTGAGACGTGCTTAATACAGATTCAGATAGAACATCTCCTGCCTTGTTACCAGTGATTAGTCAAAGCCTTAATGTAGATTGGTTGAGAAATGGGCCACCAACTTCTGAGTGGCCTCAATGCCATGAATTGGTAGAGTCATGAATTTATCAGCCTCTGAGTGAGCAACGCTTGTCACTGGTGTCTTTGACCATAGTTAGCTGTACATACAGTATATTATGTACTTGATCAGGAGAGACTATCTGATTGTCATGACCTGTCCATACACACTGAAACAAAAAGAGCTCTCAGGAAGGAGAAGCAGCTATCTGTTTTCCCGGAGACAAATGACCACAATGGAGAATATTTTTAAGTGAAGGTAGAGAGATGCAGGAAAGTCAGAGATTGCGGCCTTGAAGGCTCTGGGGAGGAGGAGAATCTTCCCACATCTGTGAGCAGACCCAGGTTGCTCCAAGTTGATGGAAAGATTTTCTGAGAAACACAAAACTGCTGGAATAAATAGTATTCAATCAAAGTTGTTTTAAGTTTTTAAGTTTTGGACACTCTGTGTTCTCCCAGAACAGATACTTATCAAGTCCTCTAAACAGGGTGTGCTGGGTAAGTAGTGCCCATGACTACAAATCTCATGAGTCATTTGGTACATAACTGGTATATTTTTGCCATAGTACAAAGAATGGAAACATTCTACGTCTTACTCTGCTTCGTGTTATTTTTAAGAAGCATTAATGAATAGCCTTCTTAAATTCTAATCAAAGGAAAAATGATCCAAACAGGATCCAATGTTTTCACTTTCAAGGTTCATTATTCTTTCAGAGTAAGAGTGACAGAGCACCCAACACTTCTCAAGATACTATTTTTCTGACAGGAAAAAAGCTTCCTTTATACTTAGATAAACTTGGAAAAGACAAACTTCAGCACTGGGATTAGATAAAATCTTTGCTTGCAATAAGTAGTAGGGTATGAACAAAGTTTGCCAAAAAGATGAACATCTGTGCAAATAAAAGTGAGAGAACAACTAGAAGTTGTTCTGAAGAACTAATAGTTCTTCCGAAGTAAAGCTTAGGAGTTATTACAGAATATAAACCATAAGGGAATCAATATCACATAATTGCAAAAATAAACTAAACATAATCTTAGAACACATAAATGTGCATTAAAAAAATTAATCTATTCCATACCACTCTCTGAAAAGGCATCAGCAGGTGTACTACGTACCATTTTAGACACATAAGTTCAAGAACGATATAGATTGGCAAGACTCTGCAGTTATGTACATCCTGATGTCCCACTATGTCTAATTCCTGAAATAAGCATTTGGCCTTAGTTTGACAGAGTTCACAGAGCTACACTGATATTTTCCTAGGGACTTAGTGCCCAAAACTGAAGAAAACATAGCTAATATATTACATATGCTAGTTTCTTCTGAGCAGTTATCTATAGTGGATGGAAGAACTACAAGGGAACAGAAACTCAGTGTATTTTCCATAATACCATTTTGCAGTTCTTGACTTGCAAACTGTCTATGCAGCTCACCAAAATATTTGTTTTGCAGATAAGAACATACCTTTGACAGCACATTGCCATTTGCTTTTCTCACAGAATCAGTGATTTTTCCTCAGAACCTTGCAATACTAACAGCTCATGAACAGCATCCAGATTTACACTAAGCTTGCCAAAAAATTATTCATGAAAAGATCATCATAACAACAGATCCAATTCAACTTTTTCTAAAGCTCCTTGCTGAGCTAGGTCTCAAGGTCAAGAAACAAACATTCAAGTTCATGAAAAGTCTGGGCAGAAGAGCACTGAGGGACTGAAGGTCAGCAAGTGCTTATCTCCTGCAAGATGTAAGCCAAAGAGCCACAAGTCTCTCTATTCAGATTCAATTCCATATATCTTGAATTCTTATAATCAGGCTCAAGCCTATCTTTTTTACATCCCCAGATACAGTATTCTTGCCCATTGGCAAATTTCAGACATTATCTCAGCTTTTCAGATGACATTTCCACAGATTATTATGCTGCAAAGCCTTCAAGTTGTAGTGTTCATGGTCTCTCATGTGGATATCATCCAACAGTTAATCCCTTCTTACAGCCTCTGAGGAATTCAAAATATCAATAGAATAGCCTGGAGTTGGTTCTGGAAAATTTCTCAAACCTGTAAAAAAAAAGAAATTTCCACCAAACCATCAGCAGTTCTTCCTGTTGAATAATGGTATTTATTTCAGCAAATGGAAATGAAAAAAAAATTAGAAAGATAAAACCTAAGTTTGTATCATCTTATGTTGATGAATACCCTAAAAAGTCTCATGATTTAAAATCTAGATATGTGTTTCATTTATATCAGGGTTAGAACCATAACTATCTGTCCAGTCACATAAAGATTGCCTTCCAGCTGAGTCCTGCTAAGACTAAGACTAAAACTTCTTGATATATCTAGGCTCCATATTAGTTACTTTCCTTTTAAATACTGTATTCTCTGTGGTGTTTTTTTCAAGTGTTTGATACATTATTGGGACTACAGTTTACTGGAAGATGCAATGCCTATTGACATTGCATATATTTAATCCTCACAGTTCTTCCAATCTGATAGTCTTTAAAAGGGTTTCATGTCTGTGCTATTATCAGTAGGAGTGACATAGTCTACACCTTCAAGGTATTTGGTGTTGCCCAAGCAGCACTTTGTTTTATACTTTTTATATTTCTCCTGCATGAAGCCTAGTGATACTCAAGACTCTTCTTGGTCCATTCTCAGAGCCTCTGGCTGAATGTCTCCATTCTCCTGTGGTTTTCAGTCTTTCAGATTCATTATCAAGTATTGATAACGTTATTGCATAATGCACTGCACTCTCTATGTCCCACCCTACACTCTTTCCACCGTAAGTGGCAATCTTGAGTAGCTTCTTTTCTAACCTTGCAGTATGAAAGTCTGAAAAGTATGTATGACAACTACTCATATACAATATTGGCATTTTTTAAAGCATTTTTCTAATTACATAAGATTTCTGCTCAAATTATAAAATTATTCCAGATGAATTTTCTGATCATATTAAGGTATCTACTAGCAACAGCTTTGGTCTGCTAGTTTTAGGTGAATATTTCTCCTAATTTGCCTCTGAATATTACACTTTCACTTCAATCATTCTGCAGCACAGTAGTTTTATAGGATCACATCATGGTAATGATTTCTTTTTCTTTGAATTATCTGGGATTTGAGCCCATGACTCTATACAGAGAGCATTATCTTCTTCATTCATAGGTCTGAATTAAATTCAGAAAAGTTTCAGGCCATCCCCATAAACTACCAGATTCTATTCATAACCATTTTTCCACTGGTTTCCTCAATAACCTATAGAAGCTTTTCTAAATCCCTTACAACTCAATGTATGTAAGTTATAAGGGGTTTCATCCACCTTTGTAAGCTTTCAGATATTGCACTTTTGCTGACTTAGTGCTAGTGAGCTATTACACCACAGTCCGAGTTACTTCTCAGCTGCAGCTATCTCTTTCAATATTCTGCCAAAAGACATAACATTGAAAAATGAACATTTTCATCCTAACTTCATTGAAGAATACGTCTTCAGTCATAGGCAGATACCAGTGAATCTCTATTAAATGACTTTATGGCATCGAAAACTCTCAAACTACTTGTAAGATTTCTAATGAGTTCAAGACAGCTGCATTGAAAATTTCAAGGATCAATATTAAGCCCTTTTTTGTAGGCATATGATTCCATCTTTTTTAATTATGGAAACTTTCTGTGTTCTTGTTGTTTTACAGACTATATGAGAATCTATGTCTACCTTCATCTTGACTCCAGGTGTTTCATTTCCTTGGTTTCCTTGTCTGTTGGTTCATGGGCTTCTTACTAAGAGTCAGTATTTGTCCACTGGCTCCTAAATGAGTTTATTGTAGATGAACAACACTTAACCTCATTTCTCCACTCTCATGTTGCTTTTTACAGGTGTTCTTGGCACTTCATTTCATCTGGCTCCATAAACCAACAGCAACTGAATGTAATCATTGGTCTAACAGCGTAGTTGCAAACATAAAAATGAAATAAACAGAATTCTGGAAAAGTTTATTCTCAAAGTCTCTTAGTCTTCTAAAGATACACTGTGATTACTCTTTCCTTTGCTAGAGATTTTCATAGTGATTGTTACTTAGCTTTTTCTTCTTGAGATAGAATGATTGTAAAGGATAAAAATGTTATTTTCCCATGTATTGTGCTTTACTAACTAAAGATTGGGCATTTTTCTTTATTTGTTTCTCCACACTGTTTTCCATGTAACATGCAACATTAAAATTATGCTGTATTTCAGGTCACTTGTTTCCCTTCTTGATTTTCTTTGTTTAAATACTTGTATATTGAATTTATTTTCCATGTCATTATGCTTCTATTAATCATAAGTTTGATATTAATTCATGGTTTGGTCTTTTACCAGGCCTCTAACATACACTACTGCACAATTCTGAAAGTCACCTCTTATGTACAATCCTATCCCTAGTGAAGTATTTTCAATATATTCAAAGTTGACACATGCATTTTTGGCATCTTGCATACGGGTGTGAAGACAGCGGTCCTCCATACTCTCACTAGGAGTGTATTGTTAAATAGACATGATCATAGGTCCAATTCTAATAGATCACAAAATTCCAATTCCAAGCACTTCAGATATTTTTCCAAAAATTGTTGATGTATCATTCCATCATTTTCACATCTTACTCCTTCATTGTCTCTGTGCAGACACTAGTCCAGCTTGTCCATTGCTTTTATACTTGTAGAAACACAATTTTACCTTCAAGGCTATCATTCACTGAGATCTGAGACTTTCTAGGATTTCTCTTAGATTTGTTTCCAGTCTAATTTGTTTCTGTTTACCACTTTTTCCTACTTTGCTGATGTTTTTGCTAAATTGAGCACTTTTGCAGTGCCTCGTTTACTTAGCCAATAACATTAACTTGTTAAGTCTTTGTACAGCTTAAAGGAAGCCTGATACAGGTTCACATCTAAAAAATCTAAATTCATTGAAATGAATTGCAACCAACCTGCCAACTATAAGGTAAGCTGCATCAAGTACCATCAGGTCCACTTTTGCTCAGTCTCTTGAATATTTTCTTCATGTTTCTAATATATTTGTCCAAGAGAATTTTTTTATCTTCCTATTATAAGTAGATACACTGAAATCCTTTAAAATCACTGTCTACCATAACGTTCTACATCAAAACCTTCTTCTCCATTACTTTCTAAAGAAGTTAACAATTAATCTGATCCTCTGAATGCTTACCATCCCCTTTCATACCTCCATTCAATCCAAATGTAGAATGTTAGTAGATGAACGTATTAAATGCATTTTCAGTAGGCAGGAACGTTGTCAAATGAGACATTTCCCCTGAGAGATGTCCAATTGATGTTTACCTGGTTCCAGCTAGAGACTTGAACCAGGAGCTAAGATGTGATCTTCAACACTCCAGCACAAGAATTTTAAAAAGAGCAATTGCTTAAATTGTTCCAATTTTCAATCATTCCACTTTGGTCTGCAGAATTGCCTACAGCAGACACCATCAGTGATTCCAGTAAGGAAAATGTAGCTCTAGCAGTCTCTAACACATGTTAAATACAACATAAATTGCAGAAGGCAGCCAATTTCACAAATCAGCTGAGATGCTACTGTCCTTAGTGCAATAATGTTACTTAGAATGTGCTTGCAATTTCATTTTTAACTCTGTTCTATTTTTTATAATAAACATCCTTAAAATGTTTAAATTTTTTTGTTTTATTTGTTTGTATTAGGCTTTTCATTTCTTTAAGTGTGGAACTCCCTAAAGCCAGGTTACTACATCACTCTTGTACTGTTCTGTTTTCAACACAAAGGAAGTTCACCCATTTCCTTGCACAAAAACTTGTAGGCTTGATGATGGTCATTTCCATTTGGGAATAGATATCTTCCTCTGAGCAAAGTTAGTCACAGGCTTCTTAGCAGGCAGGAACATAGCAGATCCTATAACAGTCTAGCATTTATACAGTGTCCAAAGAAAAAAACCATTTGTGTAGAAAAAGAGGAAAAGTTGTCATAAAATAGATCTCTCATTTCTCCAATAGAGAAAGATTCTACTGAGGTCTGGGTTTTCTCTTTTCTAACCTTTCGTCTGTTCAAAAAATACTTCAGTGAGACCATTAGGCTTAAGAAAGTTTATTCAACATTACTGACTGGATAATAATGGAAAAATGTTTCAAGCTCCACTAAGAATAGAATGAATCACAGAATCCTAGTATTACAAGATGGAAAGGACTTCTTAATTCGTGTGCTCTCTTCTTTTGATCAAGAGACAAGTCTTTGCAAAGCAAAATCAGATTCTTGGATATTAATACTGAGCCGTTTAAAATGCAGTACCTTTGAAAGCTTTTTTCATGACTGATATTAAAGAATCAAAGATCTTTTCTTCAACACTATCTCATACCAGCTTTTCTAAGCCAAAAATAAATTGGAGCCTTACTATCAAAAATTATATTCATGCTACATCAGTGAGTAAAAATCAGAATACTTTTGCCATTAAAAGAAATGATACATTTGTTTATCTACACTCCTTTTGCTATGCAAGCGCAGAAACACAAAACAGTGAAAAGTTTATGAGTAAAACATTAAAGCAAAGCTTGTCTTTCTTTTTAGTTTTGTTTGGTACAGCTAAAGAGAAAGGTCTCAAACCCTTGTGCTTTTAGTTCTGTTAAGCAGATGTGTTCAGTCATGATCTCCCGCTTCAAAGGCTTTTCCTACAATATTTATTTATATAAATTGCTGAAAGTTTTCTAACCGCCTTGTACTTAGAGCTACTGCAAAATACATTTTTAAACATCATAGGAAAGACTAGATGAATCATTTTCAGTTTTGCTAGTTCCAAAATATGTCATAATGGCTTTAACAGTGAAAGAATCTCTGGATTACCTCTGGCAGGGGAAGGGGACAGAGAAGGGAAGATGCTAGTTTTTTTCTTCGTATTAACATCAGTGGAATCATCTGGAGCTCATCAAGCATAGATTTGTTTCTAGTATAAGCATTTTGAAACATGTCTTATAAGTATAGGAATACTTATTTGGAGCATTTTTTTCCCACCTCTACCTCAATCAACTGAATAAATTAGACGGCTAACATGGTCACAGTTTCTTCCTTACAACTGCCACGTGCCTGTGACTTGTCCATCCATGGATTCTTTCTTACAATATCTGTCAATATCAGTAGGCATAATTTCATATTTCATGATAAAATACTCTGCAAAGAAAAAGAGCAGTATAGACAGCTGGAAACTGACAAAACATGTTTGTCTCATAAAGCTGTCCTGTTCTTCAGATACATCAGTTGATCCAAGACAAATGTTGGTATAAAGTATTTGAACCAAACTGTAGCCTATTGTGTACAAAATAAAAATAAACTTGTGGTAGAACATAGCTAGTGCCATAGTGCTGGGAATCAGAATTATTAAATATTCCTCTAATCACATTGTTCTGTTAAATTTTTTTTCTCAGAAAAATATCCCACCCAAATTGAGGATTTTAAAAGCTTTCTTGAAATCCTACAGAATTCATAGTACTGGAAGAGAGCAGATACTTTGCAATAGTAGCCAGCTCTTCTCCGTGACACAGTAACATGGGTCATTCTGAAGCTACTCTTCTGTCCACATCCCACATATCCGGCCCAAATTCTGATTCAGAGAGAACATTAAAAAGAAAACAGAATCATTATTTCTCATTACTCCAGGAGGCTCAGAAGCATTCTTCCTTCTATTTCCCATCTGTCAATACCTGATTTTCCTGACAGTCTCCTTCAATGCAGTGGCCAGTAGACACTGAGCAATTGTTTTATCACCTTCAAGAAAAAATATCAAGAATCAATCCTAGAAAATTCTTGTCTGCATATGTAGGTCATGAAGAACTTCCACGACCTGTGAGCATACCAAATTATCCAACCTCAAACATAAAGAAAAAGTAACAAAATCCTGCTATCACTGATGTCATTTTCAAGATCTGGAACTCATAGAACAACTGAGTTTGGAAGGGGCTTCTGGAGATTATCTAGTCTAACTGTCCATCCCAAAGCACAATCAGCTAGAGTAAGTTGCCTGGGGCTATGACCAGTCTGTTCTCAATAATGGAGACTTTACAGCTTCTCTGAGCAATATTTTCCCTTGTTTAACCACTCCCACAAGAAAAAAAGGAATTTCTTTCTTATGTATTTCCATTTGTCCCACTGTCTTTTTTTTCTAGTTGGCAGCACAGAGGAGTGTGGTTCTGTCTTCTTTACATCCTCCCATCAGGTATGCATACACATTGATAAGATCCTCTCAAGCTTTCTCTTCCTGAGGGCAAACAAAACCAACTTTCTCAACCTCTCCTCATGTGTCAGATACTTCGGTCCCTAATAATCTTTCTTAACATTTGCTGGGCTCTAATATGCCCATGTCTCTGGGGTACTGGGAAACCTGACCCTGCACTTCAGAAGTGTCTGACCTGTGCTGAGAAGAATCAAGCTCAGCAGATTCGGGTGTTTTCTTGGACAGAGCTCCCAATGCATCACCTAAAACAAGGGCAGTAACATATTCTGTAGCTCCAGATCTGCAAGTAGAGCAGGAACTCTTCTCTTGATGCCTGAAGTTCTCATCTTCCAGCCTTCACCATCATGGGAGTCTCCATTTCTCACACTGATAAATACAGGGAGTTCCTCTTTGACTGCATTTCAGGGTTCAGGCTTTTGTCTTTACATGATATCTGAGAAGATCTGATTGATATTTTTCCTATTTCCATTGCTCATTTATTTGGTAATATCTCCTACAGCAGTGTACAGCTCCTGTAGAAGGAGGCTTGTGATTTTTGCCTCTTACATCTCACTTGAGGGTGTTTAACATGTCAAGACAAAGATTTCCTGCAGAATACAAATCTGCTGATTATGCTGCATATCACTTAATGGCAACAGGATGTCCATGATGTTGCAATTTCAAATCCATGTGTTCACTCACAAGACCAAAATAGTACTAAATTCAGATTATCTAACCAGCAACACTGTCTAAAAAGATCACTCTCAGTCACAAGCAGGCACCCCATGACATAGTAAAAATTGCCAATCATACTTTCTGATTCTATTTTTTTTTTTTTTAAATCAGCTGCCTTAATTGCCTGCAGACTTCCTCACAGTTGTTGCTGTTGCCTTCTCTGACCTTGGTTTATAAAGTCTAGACACCATAGAATCATATAATCATTAAGTCTGGAAAAGACTTCCAAAATCACCTAGTCCAACCACCAACTCACCCTCACCATGCCCACTAACCATGTCTCTCAGTCCCACATTTGCACATTTCTTGAACAACTCCAGGGATGTTGTCCCCACTGCCTCCCTGGCCAGCCTGTTCCAATGCATGGCCACTCTTTTTGATAATTTTTTTTTCCTAATATCCAACCTGAGCTTCCTCTGGTGTAACTTAAAGCCATGATCTCTTCTCCTATCAGTATGAATATGAACATCTTCTTAGATGTTGCTTCATATAATCTTATTGCATCCATATTCTCTTTATTTTGATGTCTCATTGATTCCTGATCATATTTCTAACCCTGGCTGTGTTGCTAACCTCAAGCACTCAAAAATTGTGAGTAAAACCATCCTGCAGTTCAGCTTAAAATGATGAAGTCTAAAAACATATGCATACGGACATTTCATTTCCTGGATTAAAGCCTCTAGGCCATACTGAGGTCAAATTTTCAAACTGTTTATGCAAACAGGAAGACTATAAATATATCTGTTTTAATAAACGTTTATCTATTGCCTTCCTTTTGAGTGGACAACGAGAGTCACATTAGTGACTGTGTGATATTTAAAGCCATCAATGGCAATCCATTTTCTTGATAGGGTGAACAGTTTGCTGCTTTTTCCACAAGGTTTTTTTGTTTTGGCTTGGTTTGGTTTGGCTTGGGTTTTTTTGTGCCAAGCTATGATCTGCAGATAATGTCAAACCAAGCTTTATTTATTTCAAATGTGATGAACACTAGGTCATGTTACAGACATGGTGAAATAAACCCACAGATAGGATTTGCTTCAGATAGAGGAGAAATGAAGTACACTTTATGGTGGTACCAGTGTTTATCTATGCAGGAGAGGCACAACAGCACAACCATTCAGTAGCACAAAAGCTGAGACCAATAAGAAAGAACTGGGACACAAATTAAAATGAAATATAGGAGTGTAGTTCATTTTAGAAGGTATTACTAGTTAAATATTGGGACTACATTTCATTTTTCCACCATCTCAAACTCTAACCATCATCATTTGTTAATATAACTGGATAGTCAGGTTACATACTTGGATGTTTCTGGCAGTTTTGCCATCTCAAATACAGCTTTCACATGCGACATGGTCTCCCTGCACTTGAATGATGGTTAACCAAATGGATGCCAGCCAATCAACAAATGGAAATGATTATGAATCCTTCAGGGATGTACACACACACACATAATGATAGCTATGTTGCTTCTGTAAGGCCAATCTATACTGAGTAAGAGCAAGATCATTATTTTTGTGAAGTGGGAATAGAGTTAATATGGTAAAAAAAAAAAAATCCTGTTTTATTTCAGGATATATGGATTCTCACCTGCAAATTCTCCTGGATGCTGTGCAGCACACTAGATATTGACTGGAAAAATAGCCAGGCACTGCAGGAGAAGAGGAGGAATACATCATCAGAAAAAAAAAAATGTAAAAATCATCACATATTCTTCAAGGACATCAGCTCAAATAGCTACAGTTAAATATATGAATGTACCTTTTAGTCTTATTAAATGTTTTTGGGTATTTAGGAGCCTAATGGGATGAAAAGAAAAAAAAAAAGGAAAAAAAAGAGTTTTTCATTTAATATAAATAGTGCAGAAATAATGGAACTTTCCATTCACAGTTTTCCAACCAAACACTGAAAAGGAGTATAACAATCACTGCAAATCAGTGTGCTTTCAGCTACTGGTATTCTGATTATGCAGTCATTGTTATACTCTATCTTTACCTGATCTAAAAGGAGATAATTGCTAACAAAAAATATAGGGTCATCAGTACAAAGGCTCAAACTTATAATGATAATTCAGAGAGCAGTTGCAAGGAATTCGGTTCTTCTAGATACCTTGGACCTAATCTGAGCAAACACGTATCTTAATTATGGGAGATAAAATACCATGAGACATCTTCATTCCTCTCAAATGGCACTTTGATTGAAATTATTTCTTAGAGGGTATCCCACGCTGATCCTCTTAAATAACATCCAGCTCAGAGAATCACCAGGTGTAAAGGAAAAAAACAGTCTTTTTGAGCTACAGCCACAAAATGATTTATGAGCTGCAATAATGAAGCATCATAAATCTAATTTTTTGTCCAAGCCACATTCACAACCCTGTATTAGGTGACCAGACTCTCAGAATTATGCCAGGGAAGTATTAGCCATCTCAGAATGAGATTCAAAACAGCCTGCTCTCTGGAGAGGGAACCATCTAGAATGAAGCAAGAAGGACTATGTAAAAGCACATCCAAAGGCCTGCCTACAGAAAGGTTCATCGTGATCTTAGGGATCATTTTCTGAGCATAGCTATTGCTGTCATTTCTCCTTAAATAAATAAATAAACAAATACATACATACACACATGCATACATACAAAGCACAGGTATTATTTTCTCTTCTTGTCTAACAGGAGCAAACAAGCCCAATGCTACTCCACTGTTTGTCTCTCTTTATAACCCCTATGTGGTTAATCTCTTCAACCAGAATATAGAGGATACATACTCAATTTTTCTCCTCCATCCAAAGGCATTTCAAATCATATCCTATGACTTCTCACAAGAGCATCTTCAGTACGAGGCAGCTATGAATCAGTTACATTCTCATAGGTTGAGAAACTCTAGTGCAAAAGAATTTTAAACAGAACAAGATGCATTGGAAGAGCAAAAAGAAGAAAATGAGAGTGATTCTTCAACCTGCTCTACAAGACCATCACAGGAAGGGGACATTGTCAGCTTCCAGTTTCAGTCCCATTTTCCATATTAAATAAAGAGACACAATTACAGAAACATCACTTCTTTGAAGAAACAAAGCGCAAAATCCATGCCATTCATCTACATCACTCCAGCTATCATTGAGACAATACTTGAAATTAGGCAATAGAAATATCCATTCTCCAGCAACTGACAGAATATAACTCAGTTCCTACAATGGGAGCCGACCATGGCCACACATTGTTGAAGAGACTGCTCCCATCTCTTCAACCTTCACTTTGTAATAGAAACCAAGCTGCCATGCAACACAAAATTAGGCTGAAAACCAGTGGTTAAGAATAAAGAACTTTCAAAACACTGAAATTCAAGCACATGTATTACTGAAGTAAGTGGTTTCATCTTTTCTTTTATTCCCCCTTATTTAACGATATTTTCACAAATACATAAGAATCCAGAGATATATTTTATTATATTTCTAATTCATATTAGCTTAAAAAATAAATCTAAGAACAAAAAAACTTCTTTTTTTTTTTCAGACCCAATAAAATCTTGATTTAACCAATTAAAACTGGAAACAGACATTCTGACCTCAGCGTAATTAAAACACTCTGCAAGTTATATAGTGGAAGACTGCTGGCTCTAGGTAGTGATTGTTAAACATATTCTGTTCTTTCCATAAAAACATAACTTAATTTTCTGTATATGGTTTCAATTTGTTCAACAGTCTGTATAAATTACCAGTATTGCATTTCGTTTTTCCTGGGGAAAATATAGTTGAATTTCATGTCAAGAAAAGTTGAGTATTTTTATTCTTTTCAGTTCTTTACCCCACCCTGTTCAGCAGAGCTGCAGTTTTTCCTTTTGTATTTCCAAGTCAATGCCATCCAAATACAGACTTCTCTTTGTTGCCTTTTTTATGTCTCCTAGGAGCAGTAATAATCCTCGTTAGCCTTTGCACAACCCCTAATCAAAAGGAGCAAATTATTTAGGCTTACACTTCTTGGCTCTCACTCTCTTCCTCACAAAACATCAGGATATTTCAGAGATCAGGAGAGGAGCAGGTCCTCGCAGTGCACAGGGACTGCTCTAACTCCTCTCATCCAAATCTCCTCATTCAGCAGGATGCTGAGAGTTCTGGCCCTTGAAATTCCTGAGGAAACCCATTGATAGGAATGAGATTCCTGAGGTGCTGAAAGTTAAATATGTGCTTAAGTGCTTTGCTGGATAATGGCTGAAACATTCAGCGCTGTATGGGGCTAAGATCTGGAGAATTCCCTATATTTTTTACACCTAATTCCTTCACGTAACAACACAGGGATCAGGAATTCTAGGAGGAAGAAGAAAATATGATGAGCATTTTACAGAAGTTAATAATTCAAATAAAATGAGTGAATAAATGAAAGATGCTGTCTTATGCCTGACAGTTAGGGATGGCTGTAAATCAGAAACTGCTCATAATTTCAGACATGCAGAGCTAGGACTAGAGTTCAAATTGCATTAGAAATTAATGTTAACTCCAAAGTTTTGGTGAGAAACGTTCATGAAGTGAGAGGTTTAGTTTGGAAGTATTTCCACATTACGCTCTTTCATTAAATAAATAAACACCTTTGATTTAAACTTTTTCCCTCAGCCAACCCTCCAACTGTTCACTTTTACAGAACTGGACGTGACATGTGGACACATTAAGACAAAGGTGCTGCAGATACAGATGCCATCGGACTGCTAAGGGTAGGTTAGCAAACAGTGCTTGGGTCTGTGTCAGAGGATTGTCTCTGGCATGACAACAGGCACTTTGAATTCAATTAACACTCATATCAGCTATCTGAGTGGCACATCATTTCTTTGACTCAGTTTGCTGTTTTGTAAGTGAGGTATAGCAGTGCTGATACCTCTCTTCACCACAGTATTTCAGGTCAAAATCATTATAAAAAGGGGACAGGCAGGAAAATGAACAGTTTCCCATAAACAGACTTAATTACCTGAGAAATATGGCAAGAAAAACTTGGCTTGCGAGGGACCAGAATTGAAACCTGCTCCTGCCAGTACAAAGGACCAGCTTTTCTGCTTCCTTATGTTTTATAATGTCATGTTTATGTGAAGAAATTAGAAATTGGTTTCCTCATGCTGGTAGCATTTTTCACTCACTTTTCACAGATGTAAATGATGGCTCACAATTGAATGGAAAATGAGGTTGGCTATGTGCTTCTGCTCTGAAATATAGACGGTGTTTGAAAATTTCCACATTTCGTGGAGGCCAATTCAATAACTAAATGCCTATGCTCTCAAACCCTTTCATGCAGGTAGGTAGGTACATGCGTATTTGCCTATGTATATTTATGGGGAGAGAAAAGATGGATTATTTCTAATCAAGAGCTTCAACATCTGTCAAATAGGTAAATACACACTGACCTCAGCAGAAGAATCAGGATAAAATTTTCTAGCAATCATTTGCCTAGTGTTCTATTTTACTTTTATAAGTGGAAAATGATTTTACACATACATCTTTCCTTTTATAATACCACAGCTGTTGCTGGTTTTTGTTTGACTGTTGTGTCACCAGCTCCTTCGATGTCATAGAATGATAGAATAGAATCATAAAATCAGTAAGGTTGGAAAAGACCTCTAAGATCATCTAGTCTATCCACTGACCCATCAGAAGGAACGTCAAGCTCATTGCTACTTTCTACATTACAGTCTGTGATCACTTTATCTGAATTGATTCTTTAATTCAGTAGGAATTTAAAGCCAGGTTACATGTCTGAAACACACGTGTCCAAACTTCACCTCCCTCAGCTAACCATTCTGCTGTCTATTTCACAAATAATCCTCCTCGGGGGGTCTAGGACAGGGGAAAGGGCTGGGACACTCACATCTGTGGTTATTGCAACTTAGCAAAACAAAATGTAAGGGAACAAAGAGGCATTTGAGTCATGCTGAAAATTATGAGCTGACCACCAGAGCCTATTTGACTCTTTGAAAAATCCCTCCTCCTGCTGATTTGGTAAAGAACAATTAAAAATATATATATTTGCAATACTGTGATTACAATCAATAAATAAATAAATAACCTGTAATGCCTACTAATGAAATAATTCATATTGGAACGGATTTCCTTCTACCAACCCAGCCCTCAGGTGCCTTGACAAAATGTTGGTTCTGCACTAATCAAATTGCTCCTGGACAGTAGCTGGGAAAGCAGAGAGCGTTATTCCAGCACAGGGAAACATTACAAACTAATGGAGATTCTTTACCCATAAATTAAATATAATGAACTAATTTCATCCCTAATATAAACTCTTGAATACTAGGATTAGCTTGATCATGTGTTTATGTCTTGAGGAATCTAGTTAATAAGAACAAAAAGAGGATAATGCCACGCTTGATGTCAATTATGTACCGGTTATGCAGAATGCTTTCTAGAGATTTTCTGCTGCAGTTTACTTTTGAGAAATTATTACTCCAGCAGCTCTGCCAGGGCTGAGCACAGCTCAGATTATTTGCTATGGACGCATAAACTAGACCTGCCTAAAGACTGCTCAGGTTTATGTACCTGGAGCACTCCTCTTGCTCGTACTGAGATTATTGACTTCAGCCACAGCACAAGAAATGCTTGTGATTTTGGGTGAACTTCGTGTTCTAGTGGCAAACTGGCCTTGCACTGCTGTTCCTAATGGCCCTGCCCTTTTACCACATCGAGTCCTTTTTCAGCTGGTTGCTGGAGCCCTCAGCTGCGTGTTGATTGCTGCAATTTTTTACAGAAATTGCAGAGAGGAGATGTCAGACATTTTCCACCCAGTTTATAACTTGTCAACATACAGATCATGTACAGAACTTTGTAAACACAGAAAGCAACTGTTGTTCAAATCTGATTGCTAATGACTTTCCCATCTGTTGGCTGGGAGTCAAGGGCAGTTTGAACAGCACTTCGCACAATGTGCAGAGAGCACAAGCACCACCCATAAGCTGTCTTTGGTAACTTATCAAGCAGCTTATCCAGATACGCAGCTGTTTCAGAAAACCACATTCACCAAATGATTGATTATATTGCTTGTGGCTTTCTCTGCACACAAAAGTCTACTGGTGGAAATCTTAAGGAAATTTAAAGGAATTTATACTCAAGGGCTGCACACGGTCCTTTTTTATGTCTCCCAGTTACTGCTGTTTATTTGTGAAAATCCCATAGCAAATTCTTGTAACTGACAGCTGATGAAAACAGCAGATTATCAAATATTGAGCAAAAGATTGCACAAGTTGAGGAAAATGTCACGGAGTTCAAGCATCCGAAACACTCCCCACTCTCATGTTCCCCTAGAAAAGCGTGTGCTTAGCCATTAAAGCCATGTTAAGAGCCACTGATGACTTCCTGCACTCGGTAAAATTTGTTGCAGGAAGGGCAGAACTGACAGAGTTCAAGGTCATTGCAGAAAACCAGAAGTGTTTGCTGGTGTGGAGAACACTCAAGACCCATAACCGCGATCTAGATGAAGTTTTCTTTGCTTCTGCATCCATAAATACAGCATTTTGTGAACTGTTTGCTATGCAAAGCAGATACACATTTTCTCCTCCATTTTTTTCTTTCCAAAACACCAGGCTTCTTACAAGACATTTCAATTCTCTAGCTCTGCATGAAATACCCACTCACATACAACAAACAACAGGATCGGAAACATTTGTTTTATTTTTAAGAGAGTTTGTGGTATTTTTTTCTAATGAGATTAACTTTTGCAATAAAGGAAACAGGAAGCATGTGAGCAAATGGGTCAGAAAGGTAAAAGCTATGCATGTTTGGTTCTAGTCCAGGTTGTGAAACCATTCCCACCCCCTCCAAACACCCAAAAATCAACTCTCAACAAATTGCACAACACTGCTGTTTTGAACTGGAAAGGACTCTTTTACATGAGCAGAGAAAGGTACCGGAAGATGCAAAATTAACTGAGACAAAGAGAAAACAGTGATATATGCCTGAGCAACCACAACCACAGTTCTCAGCCAGAGTTCATGATGTCCATGCTCTAGTGGTAGAGGCAAAGGAATGCAAAGACAATTTCCAATTCACACAGGATTTTGGAGCACACACTAAGAAAATTAGGGAATGTTCTAAGAAAGAGAGGTCTTCTCATTCAGTCTTACAAAGCACTGGTTATATTGGTTATATTCAGAAGAGAGATATGCAAATCTTATGTTCAGAACAACGAGTCGTGGGTGGGAAGGAGACAAATAGACACACGCACAGAAAGAAAAAGAAAAAAAAACACCAACCAACCAACTAGGGAATCACTGCACTGGAAAAATCAGAAGAAATATATAAATATTCCAAAAGAAGGGCAAGCTTGGAATAAAACTAGATTGTTTGCATATTTTATTCCAAAAGTTCTAGCTGTATCCACCCATATAATAATGTGCTTTCCAGGTAGAAAGTATCTACCCAACAGTACCTCCTTCTGGAGCCAGCTCCCTTTCCCGCATTTCATTTCTTGTCACAGGCACCACTAAAATCACAAAAGTGAATTTGTAACATACAGCCTGAAAGTTGATTATTCTCCCTTTTTGTGTCCAGGAATACTAGGAGAAATAAAAAAGAATATTAGTTTTTGTTTTGTATAGTTTTATTTTCAATTTAAGCTAAATTATATTTGGGTTTCTTTGCTTGTTAATAAGATCTTGGGATCTTTTCAGGGTCTACTGTCAAACAGGGTAAGGCAATATTTGCAGAGCATGATCTCCCAGAATGGCAGCACAAATGTGTTTGCTGGTCCCATCACACTGACTTGTATTCAGACGCTTCAACAGTAGTTTGACATCACATCCCACAGAACCGCTCTTCCTTACAGTGAAACTTATTCAAAACAATTTTCCACCTCCAGTTAAAAAACAGGCAATTTTCATTGCCCTCCCAGTCTTCCAATCATGGGCTGATTATCAAAGTACCTCAAGAGAAAACAATCAAAATCAGAGAGAATTCCTTCCTTTCCAGTGTATTTAAGCAAATAAAGATATTTGGCTACATCTGCCTTTTTGGCAGTAGGGCAGTAAGTGTAGGGGCAGCGTCAAAGACGATGGCCAAAGTCTTCCAACATCCATACTGCCTAACTATCTTTGTGTTCCTTCATACATTTCATGCATGTTTATGCATTGCTACAGCTACATCAGAGCCTGCTTTGAAAGAGCCTATATTGTGCACCTGGAAAATAAAATTCAGATATATGTTGATTGAAGATGTTGCTACTCTTACCTGCTCATTCCTTGCCACATCTCCACAGTTCTTCAACAGCTCCAGGGATGGCCACCACCTCCCTGGGCAGCCTGTGCCAATGCATTACCACTCTTTTGGAGAATAAGCTTTTCCTAATATCCAACCTGAAGAAGATAAGAAAAGAGATTTAAAACTATACAGTCAGTGTAAGAATGGCAGTAGTCCTTTGAAATCTCAGATGTAATACAACTTCATGGTGAGATTCTAAGGCTCACATAACCCATTAATCATTGAATGATTTTATTTTTCTGGGCCTTTGAAGAGTTTCATTTCACAGCTCTCTCCGTAGCCATGTTTGGCAGTTGTTGCTGGGGTTTATTTCAGTAAGAGCGTGCCATCATGAGCTCTTTGCACATTTTATTGAAGAGAATTTTTGCACATCATCTCATGGAAAAACTCTGTTTAATATTTTTAAACCATCCTTGGGAAGAATCTCTTCTGCCCTGAGGACACAATGCTGGAGTCAGGAAAACGGGTTCCAGAGTTACAGCTACATCTAAGGACCCACACACTGCATTCTTCTATGGAGTCCACGTTACAGAAACCACAGAGCAGCCATTCACTGATATGTTATTAATTATATGTATTTTTTTATTGTATTTTGTGGTTTTCTTGTAGCTTTTACTTCTGTGACATAACTTTTTCTTTTTTACATTAGAAGCCTGGAGCAGAAGGAGAAGCAAACCACATCTGCCAGAACTGTTGGGAAATTTTTTTCACTTTAAGGCATGAGTTTGTAATCACTTTTCTATACAGTTCCCAGTGATGAAGCGTATTACTCTGCCTCCCTCCCAGATTGTGTGTTATGTCTCTTTGGACTGTGCATCTGCACACCTCCCAGCACAACCAGTTCTGTTTGCACTGCATATTAAATTATGTGTTGGAACTGATTGTGTAATTCCTGAAGCAAAGGTTTTCAGATTGTTATATTAAATTTAACATATAGAATAATCTGGAACAAAAATCCTACTTGTGACCTTCTGTAACTGTATTTTTCCTATTCTGAGAGGAGAAAATTGAGCATAGGAAGTGCTTCACACCATCTCTCAGCAAGCTGCTCCTGCACTTATTTGCCTTTTACCTGCTGTCTTGCTGACAAAGGAGTTTGTGAGACACATTTAATTCACATGTAATGAAAGCCTGAATAGCTGCGGTTGCAAAGAAATTTTTAAAAGTCTGTAAATACCAAGTGTGGTTCCCATCACGCATAAAAGAAAATAAGCTGAACTCTATCTGGAAAATATCTTTCTCGCTGTGCTTGAAAAAGGAACATCATGTCACAGTGATTCACTGCTACATGCTGATTTTGAGTGAATGCATTCAGAGTACAGATGTAAAACCATAATATCTATTTACCATAGCACTGACAAGGCGAGGGGCAGACTGTGATGTGCTATACAGTGCCCCAGGAACGACTGAGGGTGTTTCTATTCACATACTGACCGCATGCCTTCCACTGCACTTAGTGTGGGGCCCAGTGTGTCCCCCAGCTATTTCATCACTCTGCCATTACTAAGTTCTCCCAGCCAACAAACTCGTTTTTTTCCTACTCCTTGTGATACAATACGAACTTTCCTTGTTTGGTTTATGTTCCAAGAGACAAATGATAGGGAAAACATTTCTGAAACTCTTTCATTTGTCAATGACAAATGCAGAGATTTATATGAAACACTCACAAAATGGAAACACTGACTCTGATCCTCCAGTTCAGACAAAAAGTGCTACCTAGGTGCAACGTGCCATTATTGTTATGAATCAACAGTGCACGTCACAGGCATAACAACGTAATTTTTATTGCTGGTAACATTTGAATTAATCATATTTTCCAGTGAGGACTCTTCAGTTAACAATTAAATTCCATGGGTGAGATTTCAAGAACTGCCTAAGTAAATTTGGTGCCAGCTGACATGGAAAATGTCTGAGAAATGGGTGCCCAATTTCTAAAATGTCTTTTGAAGAAAGATTCATCTTGCATTAATTGTAAGTGGGAAGGAAACAATTCAATATAGTATCACAAGAACATGAGAAATAAAATGGCACGTTGAGCAACTTTAAAGGAGTTCTGTGTCACCGAAGGACAAATTACTGCAGAATCTTGCTATTTACTGGCATTATACTTTACTTCGCCAGGAGACAGCAAAAATTAAAAAGACGTCTTGCAGTGTCTCACATCCTTCCTCTTAGTTCTCCAGAGCCCTCAGTGACAAACTACATTTAACCACAATCCTATCTTCAGCATTATTTAACATCTGTAGATTGTAAAGGAAAGAGAATCATAGAATCGTTTGAGTAGAAAGCAACTCTTAAGGCCATCTCGTCCAACTCCCCTGCATTAAACAGGGACACCTACAGCTCCATTAGGTGCTCAGAGGCCGCGTCCAGCCTGACCTTGAATATCTCCAGGGATGGGTCAACAACCTCCGCTCTGGGCAGCCTGTGCCAGTGCCTCACCACTCCGACTGTAAGAAACTTTTTCCATACATCCAATTTAAATCTCCCTAAATCAGACAAATACCACAGAGATGGAACCAGAACAACAGCAGTTCACACTTGTGCCCTGTGCTTCAGACCATAGTATCACTGCATTTTGCAGTAAATATCTGGAGGCAAAGCAGCTATAACTGTTGACTGTAGAGGTCAAGGTGATGATAAGAGTTTATATAACACTTTTCAAGAAAAACAAATATTTTCCACAGAATTATGTAATATTTAACCACCCATCCTCATGTTGCTAAGTAGCTCTTCAGTCCTAGAGTCTTTTGTACTCCTCATGCTTCAGAAAGTTCACTTAATGACAGCAGAAAAAACATTGACTTGCATCCAAAATGGGACTGAGTATTGCACAAGAGTCCATAAATTTACCCAAGCTTAGTGAGGAACATTTTTTATACATTCATAAGATTTTCTATCACAGATTAGAAAATTACAGAAACATAGAAACCTGTTTTTGTTGGTTCTCTTTGTTTTTGTTTTTGGTTTTTTTTTTTTTATAAATAGTCATTAAGACAGCTAGCAACAGAAGACACCACAGGTGACACTTGAGGGTTTCATCCTCCGCACTGCAACCTGCATTGCATCAAACAGACTGAGTATTGTTTTGGCAAAGCCCTCCCTAAGTTTCTCACTACTTGGGGCTCCTTTCCTCCCCATTCATGGCTGCCCAATTACATCTGTTTTTCTGTGGAAACACTGGTAAGTGGGGCACAACTTCCTAGGGAGAACTGGAAACTGTTCAAGGCTGTGCACAGCTGGACACCTACCCCAACACAAATCCAAGCTGCAACACATCTGCTAAATAAGCAACCACATTTTCTCAAGTAGATGAAGTCCAGAGTTGCTCCATCTGGTTTGGAATACTTACTGAGTTAGATGCTTCAGTGAAAGATTATGTCCAAGTAAGCATGTATTGGGGCAGATGAGGCTTCTGTTTTTTCTTTCTACCCATTGAACTACAACACATCAATGCCCTGAAGCATGTCTGGAGAAAAGCAATGAAGCTGTGAGGGGTGTGGAGCACAAATCTCACCGAGAGTAGCTGAGGGGGTGGGGATTGTTCAGCCTTCGAAAACTGGAGCTGTGAGAAAACCTTATTGCTTTCTACAACTCCCTGAAAGGTCTTTGTGGTGAGGTGGGACTCAGTCTCTGCTCACAGGTAACAGCAATAGGATGAGAGGTAATGGCTTCAAGTAGTGCCAGGGGAGATTCAGGTTGGACTCCAAAAGAGTGATCAGGAGCTGTGACAGACTGCCCAGGGACTGCCAGACTGGACAGACTGCCCTGGAGTTGTTCAATAAGCATTCAGATTTTGTAATAAGAGACATGGACATGCAATAAGAGAGGAAATGGTGATAGATGGACGGTCAGATTAGATGATCTTGGAGGTCTTTTTCAACCTTGGTGATTCTGTGATTTTATATATAGTGAAAATAATCCTTGCAGTAGCATTTAAGAGAGCTCCATAACATTTTAGACAATTTGAACTGCTTTTACTAGTTTTCACAAAGAAGTCTGTAAGAAAGTCATAGAATCATAGAATCATTAAGGTTAGAAAAGATGTCTAAGATCATCAAGTCCAACCATCAACCCATCCCCACTAACCATGTCTGTCAATGTCACACTCCCACGTTTCTTGAACAGCACCAGGAATGGTGATTCCACTTCCCTGGTTTCATCTTAAGTTCTTATAGATATATAAGTTCTGCATAGATATATTACTAAACCTTAAATTTATCATTAAAAAAAAAAGACTTTTCGTATGATTCCATTGTTTCATCTTACTGAGGTTTTTACTGAGCCTTAATTAAATTTGTGGTTGGATAGTGGTCTAACAAAGATTGTGGTCAGTTGTGTCAGGAAACATCTGGCTGCAAGGCAAAGTAGTTCATAGGAACTGCTGTAACTCGGATAGTGCCGACTCTTACAATCATTCCTTACCTCAGCACACAACTCCACAGCACAATCACAAACACTAGAGCTTTGCACCAGATGAGCTGAAAAACCTAATGATGACCAACAGGTTTTTCCAAGTCTTGCTTTTTTTGCTGTGCTCCATTTTGTGAATACATGTTTTCTCTTACCATAAGTTTTTCTTACTGAAGTTCCAGTTTTCCCCTTAGTAGAGCCTGTGGTCTGGTGCCACAGCTGATGCGCAGCACCTTCTTGAGACTGACAAATTGAAATTAAAAGAGAAAATTGGTTCCTATTCAGCATCACTCCTAGTATTTTAATTAAGATAGAAAGATCTTTCTACTGCTGGAATTCAAGGAACAGGTAAATACAAATAGTTTTGCAACAGTGCTCAACTTTTTCTTAAGGAAAACCCTTCAGTGATGTTAAAGACAAGTGCTAGTCAAGAAGTTATCCGCCTTTCCAAGTTCAGTCTTAGGTTTTGACCTAGGTTATGAGAAGATGGTCGAGGTACAGAATGATGATGAAAGGCTGGCAGCAATGCAAAACTGGAGAGCTGGCTTTGCTGTAATAAAAGCATGATTTCCATTTTTCATCTGTGCTGCAGTGATGTAATGACGCTGGGGTGGAAAATGCTAAGCTTGACCTTGCTCAGAGCATATGAAATCCCATTGCTCATAGGCTGCTGCAGCTTGTGAAAAGGGGAATGATCAGCTTACAAGGAGACTGTAACCATGCTGGAAATCCCAAATGGCCTCGTCTAGATAAGAACAAGCTTTCAGCAGGAAAATAAAATCTTGAGTATTTGTGAATTACCTTGCACATAGACAGTTTGGGACCCCAGCGGGACCCCATACTTGCAGTATAATAGAGGTCTCAGGAAAGATCTCTGGTGTAAGAAAATTGGTCTGCAAAATAGCAGTGGAAAAAATAAAGCTAAGATTTTTTTCATCAGGAATATTGGGAGTCTCAAGAAACCTCAAACCACTGTCTGTGCTTTTTTTCAGCGGTATCTAATACACATTGACTGCAGGGAACAATTTATAAGTGCTTTCCAAAAGTTTAACAGCCTATAGATTTACACAGAATATACCAACAGTCTGTAGTAAGTAGAGATTGGCTGTTACTGAAGTTTGAAAGACCAGATCAAAGATATGAGATCCAACATTTGCAACAGTATGACTGGGACATTACAAAAAAAAATGTTTGTTCTGCAAATAGTTCTTATTTCTAGTGCCAAAAATATGATTGTAAAAGGATTAGATTAGTAACCAGGAGTCCAAACAAGCTTATTCAGCTTATTTTACTGCTTGTGTTGATGACAATTTCTTTTGTCTTCATCCAGTAGTGGGAAGCGCTTTATCATCTTCTGGTTTGGAAAAAGACCCAAGCAGCTAATGTAAAAAAAATATATTCTCCAGTAGCTGCAGCATGATTAATTTTCCACCCCACGAGATCACTGTGAGCTTGAAAGCACCCTAGAGCTTTATTTGCTACTTTATAGTCATCAAGGATCATAAAGCATCTTCTTCCTTCCGCACCGCTAGCACTTCAGAGAGCCAGTATGGTTGAATGGAATGAGCAAAGGGTTGAAAACCAGGAAATTTTGATCATAAACTTAAAGCAACTTGCGACGTGCCTCTGGCCTTTGTTAAATAATGCTGGACTCAGTTCTCCGAAGCAATACAGTCCCGTGCTCCAGCTAAAGAAATTCCAAATTCCAGCCCATGTAAGACCCAGATCCTGATACCTGCAGTATATAGTGCATACATCATATACTACTAGATGGGGATAATGCTACCAATGTTTTTTCATTGGGCACTTTGGGGCTCATTGGTGAAGAGCAGTAGGTAAGAGCAAACCATTCTAATTAAGGCCTGTAAATCATTTTCAGAAGACAAATTACTCATTATAGCTGTTTCACATCGTTCTCCACAGATAAGCACATTCAGGAAATCCTGTGCATTACAATTCCCTGTTGCTATACCATAAGTTAGCCTGGGGCCTTTTCCCTTTTCCACATCATTAGGACAGTCTAGTTCCAGCAGTTGCAAATGAAAACATGGGGCTTGATGGTATGACGGTACTTAGAGTTATCCAAGCTGCCCAAAACAATAGCAGCTCTGATCATTTTAAAATTTATAAGCTTACCCAAAAGCATGTCAGCCCTTCCATCAATCTGCAGTTCTTCATTTCCTATGGGGCAATGGCAAATACAAACATGTCAGAAGGAATGAAGGAATGCCCTGTCCCCTGGAACAGAGAGGGACAGACTAAGGCAGGATTTGCAGGACCATGCACATTACCTTTATTACTGTCATCATGGAAATAAGCCAGAGAAAATAATAGTTCAGTGTCTGTGGTGATAAATTTAACATGCAGTACCACTTCCTTGATATATCCAGACTGCATTACCATGATGGTACTACTCTTAAGCAGCCTCCATGGACAATCCTCAGAATTACAGTTCCTATTTTCCACTCTAGAAAGCGCAATGAAGAACTTCAGGGACTATACATAGAGCTCCTGTTTGACAGATCCTGCAAATTTCATATGTTTTTAAAAGGCTGCAAGGGTTGGTGCAGGATAACAGATTTTCTGCCTTCAACCACTGTGGACAGCCACACAGAAGCCAGCCCAACTACTCAGAACAAAAATTAGGCAAGAATTCTCATGATCATTTCTGATATTGACCTATGTCAGTTTTGCCCCATGTCATGATAGAAAGAAGTATGCAAAGATATTCAAGAAATGATGCTCTGCATTACTTTTAAGAAAGTGAGCTGTTCCTTAGCATCTTCTAGTTCTGTATCCACAAACTAATTATACTTCAGACATTCTGTCAGGTGACAAATAAAAAATAGTACAGATAATTATCATCTTGTTTTTCAGAGTGGTTTTGCTTAAAAAAAATAAAGTATGTCATCTGAAGCCAAGTTTCATCTGCATCTTTTTAAAATGCCATTACACAGAATTTTTCTCCATTTATTTCTACTCACATAATTTTTCCCATCTTATCCTTCGTGCTCTTTGCTTCTCTCCACGAGTCTTCAATATGCCAGCAAAGATCTGTTTGGCTGCGTGACTTTCAGAAAAAATGCAAAATAAAAAACAGCAGAGTGTGGACTACAGAACACAATTTTAGCAAGGAAAATTTCTGCCAAAGTACTTTCACATAAAAAATACTTAATTAGGTTAAAGATAACATTAGTCTTCATTACACTTACTGGCTGCATCTTCCTAACAGCCTATAGTTGCATAGTTCTCTGCTATACGAAACCATTCCTTCAATTTACTTATTGTTCACTTTGTTCATTTTCTGCAGTGATGAATATAACACACAGTAACATTTTCTTCACGTCCTGTGGTTCTCTTAAGGATGTCAATGCAAGTCACAACCCATGAGTGTTTATGTTCAATGTCACCCAGACGCTGCCAGCTGAAGACAGCATTGAACTAGATTAATTTTCTTGAGATGGACTTTGCTACTCGTCTCTTTTCCAGCTGGACTGGATAATCAGGTTGTCTCACCCCAGCCAACAGAGAGTTTAATCCTCAAGCCCTCAATCTTTCATAAATCCATCTACAGAGAACCACTGCTAGAAATTCTTTGTCGTTTATGTCATATCTTGTAAAATCTGTTGAGCCTACTTGAGCATGTGTCTGTTTTGACTTTTCCTGAAGAACAGTCTCTCTCTGGAGGGAAAGTCTGAACCGTAGCATTTATCTTTCCACGCACTCAGATAAGCAGTTGGGAAAGTCTCTTTCTGATGGAGATATTTTCCAGTGAGTCATACCTGCTCTCTTTGGATTGACAAATTTTGATGGCATAGTATTAATATTATCTTGCAATACACATCAAGTGGACTCCAACAGAGAGTTGAACAAAAAGACAGACTATCATTCTGAAGTCCACTCCCAGGTGATGCTCCTATTAAAGAAAGACAGGACTTTTCATGAGTAAGCAACAGGGACTAAGAAGAGTGGGCAGGATATCAGATGTGTGTGAGAGCATAGGAGCAAGTAGTGAGACCATAAAGCTTCTCCATAAAAAAACTCTCAGTACTCATTTGTTGTACATGTACAACAAGAAATAGCACTAAGGCTTACTTTTTGATAGTCCTGAGCAGTCAAAAATCAATAATTCATTCCACTTCATGATCAGTCTATTTTTTTCACAACAAGTAAAAGAGTTGGCAAAAAAAGAAAAAAGCAAAACATCCTTTTCCTTATTTTTGTCACTGCAGCACAATCCAGATAAATAGAACAGCTGAGCTAAAAGCTATAAAAGCAGCATTTCCTTCAGAATGAAAATTGAAGAGGAAAAAACAAGAAATTATCTTAATTGCCAGTCTCCATTCATGCTAGATCTTTACCACCTCCATATTAATGTCTTCCTGTTTAAAATAATTCCTTTTTTTTCCCACCAAACTTTTCCCTTCTGAGAACTTTTAGCATCTAGTTGTCTTATGCACCTCTTTTTCAGATTCAGTTCTGGAATTTCAATTGGAAAATATAATGTTGGGTTATTAAAAAAAATAATCTCTATTAAATATTACAGCCCTTTTTTCTCAGTAGGAGAAACAGAGCTTCATCAAAGAGAATCAATAAATGAATTATTCAAACCCATTTTGAAGGCTGCATTAATTCTGACTTCAGAGAGGCATGGAGCAAACCCCAAATCAGCCATGTAGAGAAGCAGGCAGTGGTTATGTTCTTTCTTTGAAGTTGATCAGAGGGTCACAATGGTTCAAAAAAAAGCTCTGGACTTCAGAGATTCCCAGGTGGAAGTGTGACATGGAAATCCTTTCTTTGCACAGCTACCAGCCAATATGTCTATCTCACGTAAAACCATGGTCTCCTTTACATCTACACATGGACTATTCCCAGTCTTTTAACATGTTTACCCTTACAGTATTCTCCATTTCTCCATAGATTTTCCTCATTTTGCAAACTGAGGCAGAGAGATTAAACGTTGGAGACAAGGATCAAAAATAAAATTATGCTCTTCTTTTTCTTTTTTTTTTTTCTTTTTTTTCTTTTTTTTAATAGCAAAGATGTTTAATCAATGGCACACCATGAAGATGTCTGCAAGATTTTCCAGGACTATAAACTTATAAATCAACATTGGATGGCTTTTAAAAAGAGATGCTGAAGTTCAAGTAAAAATTAATCCAGGAAAGACCTGTGACCTGTGCTACACAGAATCAGACGGTCTTTTCAGCTTTATTATCTAATAATTACATCTTTCTGCTCCCTTCTCTGTGAGCACTCTTTCAATCACATTTCAAATTGATTCATAAGTCAGCATCAGAAGTGACTAATATTTGAGTTCCCATAAATTTTTCTTCTCAGACAAGCAGGCGGGAGGCAGGTCTGTTAAAAATACCACGTAACCTCTGCAAAGCTCATCTAGCTGTACCCCATTTCTCATGCACAGGACACACGTTCTTCAGATGTCTGCAGAGGAAGAGCCCAAGTCCTAGAGAGACAAGATGAGTCCTCATGAGCAATGCAGCATCACCACAACATGGAGCATATTTGCAGTGACTGAGAGACAAATGTGGCTGAAGCCCATTTTCATGCTCAATATCTTCCATCTATGAATCTCAGAAGTACACACCATTTTAACTCACTTGAGCACACTTGTCCATTTAGTCATAGAGCCTACACAGACAAATCCACCAGTACATAAATAACTCTTCCCACAAATAGCACAATTATTTTCAAGATGTGCTGTAAGCAACCTGACTGTAATATGCATAGGAAACACTTCAGCCAGTGTACTTGAATGTGACAATCCATTATTCAATTAAAATTCTTACTAGCTATCAGTAATCACAAATCTATTCACTCCAGGATTTTGCAAGAGACTGGGACATGGTTGTCCTTAGCAAAAGGGTTTTATTTCCAAACAAATTTCAAATGGCTCAAGAACATCAATCTTGTTTATTTTTCCAATGTGCAGTATTTTTATTTGCCAGTACCATCATGGAAAAAACAAATTTGAGAAAAGTTTTCCATTTGTGTATACTCAGGTATGCCATTTCTCCCAGACTGACTCTATACCTCATTACAGAAGAAACAAAATGACAGCACAGAAGCACCTATACTTTCTCTAAACTTTCTCAGACTCTATTTGAAGTCATAAACATTTTTTTTTCCTGCACCATGACTATAATCGTAGCATTATAGAATGATTAAGGTTGGAAAAGGCCTCCAAGATCATCTAGTCCAAGCATCCGCCAATAACATCACCCATGTTGCCCACTGAACCATGCCCCTACATACTACATCTCCACGTTTCTTGAACACCTCCAGGGACAGTGACACCACTACCTCCCTGGGCAGCTTGTGCCAATGCATTACCAGTCTTTTTGAGAAGTTGTTCCTATTATCCAACCTGAACACTTCTCGGTGCAACTTGAGACCATTACCTCTCATCCTACCACGGTTACCTGGGAGAAAAGGCCAACCCCCACCTCGCCACAACCTCCTTTCAGGCAGTTGTAGATAGCTGTAAGTTCTCCCCTGAGCCTCCTCTTCTCCAGACTAAACAGCCCCAGTTCCTTCAGCCAGTTCCCATAAGATTTGCTCTCCAGACCCTTCACAGCTTCATTTCTCTTCTCTGGATGCACAAATATGAGAACACATTAGTCATCATTCACCATATGCCAAGATAAGGCTAAAATGATAATTTTACATGTATTACTCATTCACTGGAACAGGTAAATGATTTAAATGAATTGAGGTTTTGACAAATAAGTCATTAAAGAGACAGGGAGGGAGGGATTGTGAGTATTATCCTTATTTACAGGGAAAATTTTTACGAGTGATGAATTAATAATGCACTTTGTCTTATGACCTCAAAAATTCACCTCATTACCATAAGGGAGACTTTAGTACCAGCTCAGACATACAACAGGTCATTAGGACAGAAAGTAAATTAAAATCTCCCTGCACAAAAAATATTAGACATGATTTTACATAATATTCTTGTAGTGCTTAGTATCAGAGGTCAAGTCCCTTTAGAAGAGCAAGATTAATCTCATTTAGTTGTGTACATCTACAGTATGAATGCCCATATCAAAGCCAGTCACTGTCCATTTCTTTTAGATCACTACACAGTTTTAAAACTGTCTTATTTTATAGTTCATCTGTCTTATATTAGCTGTCTATAACAGGGTGAGATGAATCACAGCCTAAAAGTGCCCATTTCTTCCCACTGGCTATAAAAAAAGCCTTGGCAGCTGGCACAGATGTAGACATCTGCACTGCAAAGTTTTTCTGTTGATCAGAAGAGTGTCCGTCTGTGTGGCTGTTGGGATGCACAGTGGCAGCTATCTCCACAATTCCCATTTTAATGTTGAGAGGACATATGCCAAAGTATCACTGAATAGTATTAGTATTAAGTGGGCAGTTTTTCCTTGCACCAAACCTGACTCTGGCACAGTTCTGTTGAACTTCATGCCATTGCTGGTTGCCCAATGCTTCATCACAGCTAGGTCCCTCTACAAGGCCACTTCTCCCTCCATAGTAAGCAACATCTCCCAGTTTTATATCATCACTAAGCTTGCCCTGGAATTGACCCCTGGTGACCATCATCCACCCATACACAGTTCCATGTACTACAACACTTTGAGCTCTATTGCTGAGACAGTTCATCTGTGCAGTGTAGCATGAACCAATTTGTCTCACAATTGGACAACTTGTCCAGAAGGATACTGTGAGAGATGGTATCAAATGCCTTACTGAAATCCAGAAATTTTGCATCAGTCACCTTCCCTTCGTTCAGCAAACAGGTGAACTTATCACAGAAGGAGATAAAATCATTAAGGCAAGACTTTCCCTTGATGAACACATACTGACTATGCTTGACAATTTCTTTGATCTTTAAATGCCTTTCTATATCTCACAGGCCAAACTTCTCCAAAGATTACCCTAACAGATTTGTAGCTTCCTGAGTATTCTCTTGTGCTTTTTTGGTAGATGGGTATAACATATGAAGTTAGAATGTAATTGTAGGTGGTCTAGAAGAAAATGAAGCCATTTTTCATGCAGATACCTATTTCCACACATCAGCTTATGACAAATACTGGCTTAACCACTGAGCTTGAAAGAATGGGCAATCCTACAGAAGGTCTGCAAAGAGCTCCCAAATGCAATTGCTATCTTCATAGACACTTGCATTGCACACTGGGTACAGTTATTAAAATCAGCCATTTTTAAAACGTGGATTAAATGAAAATTGTAAAACAATATGTCCCTCCCACTGATGTGAATAATTGATGTCTATTGGTTACTATGAAATTGATTACTTTGGGCATGAGGAATATTTTTTAAAATTGCCATGTATGCAGCTTTGAAATGTTTCCTGAGTGTCTGTTTAGTCACTAAAACTGATACTCTTATTAGGCCATTTCAGTGGTCTTTTTACTGAAAAATTATCTTTCTGCAACACTTCCTGGACTTGCATCTACTTCTATATAACAATCTATCACGACAAACTCATTTCCCAGTTTATAAAGCTACCATTCTTCGAAGCTGATGGCAGCTGTTTTGTAGCTGTCATACCATATAATATGGCTAAGATCACTGTCTGTAGCAAGCTAAATTATAGGATTTGGTCTAGTGCCAAATTCTAAAAGCAGAGATGGCACGTTATTGTGAACTGTGGTGTCCAGAGTTTAATGTACTTCTTATTAAAATCAATGGGAAGTTTGTTTCAGTGAGGATTGGATTGGGTCCTAATTACATGTCGACAAATGCTTCTCACATGCCAATTCCAGGATTAGAACTGCTGTTGATTAGATGTCTTTATAAAGTACTATTCAGTCCTGTGGCCAGTAAAACAATTAAATTCTATTGTCAAATTTAAATTTAATTAAAACTAATTTTACTACAGAACATCAAATAATTCACCCTGATACTTAATTAGAGAGCCGTCCTCCTTCCAGTTCTACCAGCACAATTTGTTACATGCCATGAGAGTGCAAAATCACATGCAGTTTTTCATGTTGACAACTGCACAGTGCCCTGTATCTATCAAATTGCATTGCGAAAGGAGAAAGAAAACAGCAATCCCACGTCTTGATTCAAGCACAAGATGCTTTGCCCGCTTCTATATGATTTTTCTTCCCTTGTCAGTAACATTGGAGATTTTCAACAGTCTTGGACAAGACTGAACAGGTATGTGGTTATGTTTCAGGATTCATCTCCCATCAAAACAAGGCTTCCTGCTGTTCTTTGTGGAAGATACGTGAAGACATCAAGGAAATATGGAATTAGGAAAATAAAAGATTTTAGAACATTACAAATCTGGGTTTGATCCTACTGTGGAAAATGGCTCCCTAAAAACCGGACCTTAAATTGGGCTGAAACTTCCCATGAAATTCCCTTTCTTGTTTTTCTTATTTCACTTTCTACTTTGAAACTCTATGGATGTATGTACGTACACGGGCGTGTATATTTTTCACCCATTTTTCTTTAAGTTGACTTTTGATGGTCAATCTTTTCTTTTTTCTTTTTTTTTCTCCAAGAAAACTTTTTTTTCAAGTTTGTCTCTCTGCATTTAATTTGTCTTCTGGGTTGAGGGGCCACTGCTGGCTGAGGATCTATCCTTCTTGTAACTGAGACACAGCTATTTCTGTTTCTTAGCTCCTGCTGTGTCAGAGGATTTATTTGTGTGTGGCTATTTGTTTCTGGGCATTGGATTCGACTACTGAAAGAACAGTTTGGGAGGTAAGGAATGCTGGGAGCAGCTTTGTGGCAGCTCTGCTGAGCTCTTGTGCCTGGTTTCCAAAGTCTTCATTCTACCTAACACTCAGATTTTCCAAAGCTAGCTGTTGATGACATGGGACGCTGCTGTTTTATGAGATGTCCTGGCTCTGTTGAGTTTATGGCAAACTTTCAGGCACTTCCTCTGGTGCACCTGCCTCAGTACTACACTGAGTGAAGGCTGAAGGTATCTTCAACAATTTATATCTGGTGTGAGGGAGTTAGCTGACACTAACTAACTAAATCTGCGAGTGTTAGCAAATTGTTTACAGATGCTCACAAGGGTCTTCAGCTGCTCTAAACTCAAATGGTGCCAAAAAAATTAGTGGAATTATGAGTATTTGCAGCAGGCAAGGATCTGTCCCATGTTACTTCCAAGTACATAACAGAGAATTATGTTTGTTGACAGTTCAATACATTCCTATAGAACTGGATAGGATTTCACTGAAAGAAACAAAATATCAGACCACAAATTAAGGCTATTTGATGTGAAAAGCAGTCAGAAAAACTTCATAAGCAGCTACATAGGGCTAAAAATTATTTCACCATCCATACTATCTGGAGGAAATAGTAAGGTGTGAGTTATACAGTTAGAATCCACAAGGTGAGCCCAGCAAGAATAAAGCTCCCAAGTATTGCAGTGAACAATAATACACATAAATGAATCATTAAGTCCCTTTCTGGCACAGTAACTAAATGTCAGAATAATCACAGCACCTTCAGAAGAGAAAACAGATGAATAACACCTTCACTGAATTAAGATCGGTGGCACCATGATACAGACTATATTAAGCAGAGAATTTCAGTTCCCTGGCACTCTTGGTAAAGGAAACCTGAGTGTTGTCCAAGTGCTTAATAAATTCAGCTAGTATGATCTAGTGTAAAATCTCATACCTACTTTATACAGTTTAAATCTTTTCTAGTTGGAAAATGAACAGTATGACCTAGCAACACTTTTTCCTTCCTAAGGACAACGATCCTATGTCAACAATGTTATACGAATCCCACTTTATACTGTGTACTTTCATTTTTTTTCCAAAGGAGATAGCTAGGTTTTTTAATGGCATTATCAATAGTGTTGCAAATATATCAAGAGAACTAAGTAAAGAATGACTATGAGATAAGACATGCATAGCATAGAAACTAAATTAAACAAAGCAGAAAAGATTACACATGGTTCTAAGTAATGTTATTCTTCTTCTTAATCCTCAAATAGAGTCACTAAATTACGCTTCCAGATTTAGTTATGATATTTACAAATGACTTAACTGTACATTTAAAGAGGGGAAACTAGCTACAAATGGGGGCAAGCTCATAATTTAAGGTCACGGTGGTGCCAGCACGAAGCAAATGCTTATTACTGAGATATTTTTGGTCATGGGGAATTCTCTTTCCCTAAGAACAAATCCCAGAAAAGCATATTTTTATTACTCTTCCAAATCTGGCATTCAGGCTTTATGTAAATATACAAGACAGAAGACCTTTCTTTTTAAAATGCTAGGAACCAGACACACAGCTGAGATTTGCTTGGGAATATTTCCTTTAAATCATTTGTATGAGCAACCTAAAATCTAAAGTATATTAAAAATACATAAAGAATGAATGGGAAAGTACTGTATGAGCTACATAGCATCTTACTGGAGGCAATATAAACTCACTTTTCCTCCCCTAAACATAGCACCTCTAAGTATAAAAACAAAACAAAACAAAAAGTTCAAAATAAGGTTACCAGTTTTGTTTCTTTATAACTGAAAACAGAAGGTGCATTTTTTAAAGATTGTATCATTCCTGAGCTCAGTTGCCCAACTTCTCTCAGAAATGCTCTCTCATCTTTTGATATTCACTGTCCTTACATTTTTCTCTCGAGAACTTTTCATCTAACATCTGTCTCTTTTTTTCTTGTTAGAGAAGCACAGTGCAGAACCAGACCTTGGAAGAAATGTAAAGAAATAGAGTCCCAGAAAACCCATATAGCACTCTGACTTAGAGAAAATTAAACAAAGTTAATTTTGGCAGGAGCTAAATAAAGGCTATGTCATACAGTGAGCTGAGTTGGGCAATGTTCATGATGACTTCAAAGAGCAATGGGAGTCTAGAGAGCTTACGTTCGTTTAAGGCACGTTTTATTTTAGCCAGAAATTTATGAATAAAGAAAGAAAACAGCAGAAGGAACAGTTGATGCTGCTGTATGAATGACAGCAATGCTAAGTTATCCAGTTATCAGCACTGAAATACTTGATGAAGTTGGAAACAAGTCCCATAGAGAACACAGAAACCAGTCTCCTCCCCTCCTGTCATTAGGATTTCTCCCAGCACCCAGCTGTGCAGGCTGAGGACAAACTTCAGCAAAAGGTCACTTCCTGAGTCTTTCTTTTTAGCAGCATCCTCCAAAACTAACTCAGTAAGCTCAGCCTGCCTTGTCTGTCTGAGAAATCCTGCTCTGAGTATTCTCCCTCCTCCCCTTGCAAAATGAAAACACTCTCTTTTCCCTCTAAGTTATGTTTTCACTCAGGACAATCCTCTCTCCCTCTCCTCTTCCCCTCCCCCCCCCCCCCCTTTTTTTTAATCTGTTAATGTTTCTAAAAATTATAGTATCATAGAATCGTTTGAGTTGGAAGAGACCCTTAAAGGTCATCTAGTCCAGCTCTCCTGCAACAAACAGGGACACCTATAGTTCCATCAGGTGCTCAGAGCCCTGTGACCTTGAGTGTCTCCAGGGATGCAGCATACACCACCTCTTTGGGCAACCTATGCTGGTGGTAAACCCCTGGTCTCTGTCATCCAAACACAAAAAACCCAGCCATGACAAGAATAACCATCCACTATGCATATTTTGTAGAGTTATAATCTTACTTACAGTCCTTAACTCATTCCTTTCAGAATACACAGGAACTTTTCTAATGGCATTTCTGAAAAACAACCTCAAAAAATCACTTTACATAAGTACTTGTCACAGTACTTATAGCACATGACAGGTCAGTTGCAGAGAACTGGCATTTGGTGAGCTTTGTCTGAAGCCATTTTCACTGGTTTCCCTCCAGGCTGGCCCCTCACGCCTTGCCCAGATCTAAAAGCTGGCACAAGAAGTTGGAGCATTTCTTGCTTCCCACCACTACTTTTGCTACCAAAGCAAGATACATGCTGCCTACCTGCTACACCACAGAGTTTGTGGCTCCCTGAGAGCTGCAGACTCTCCTTGCATGGCCAGCAGATAACATTTTGCAGCTGGAAGGCAAGCACTCTGCTTTAATGTTACAGTTTCCCCTGAGCTTTAGAATCATAGCATCATTAAGGTTAGAAAGACCACTATGATCATCTAGTCCAAATATCAAGCCCAACCACTGAGTCCGGATCTTTCAGTTGCATATAAAGTAACCCCACCATCTCCAGCCACAACAGCAGCTCAGCAGAATGTCCCAGCACAAGGAGCCATCCACACCCTTGGGTCTGGAGTATCTCCTGCCCCACAGAAATCTCTGTTCTTCACTTTGAAGTCTTCACTTCTCCTCCTGCCTTCCTACAAAAAGTAGAGAGATTCTGTGCATATAGTACTCATAGAGATCTGCAAAGGACATTGCTGGGGAGTTGGACTAAGATGACCTTCAAGAGTGCCTTCCAACTCAAACAATTCTATGATTCTTTGATTCTGTGATGTTTCACAGCTTCACAGTTTTATAATAAGAAACCTATTGCCTTGGTTGCACAGCACATCAGAGGGAGAAATAGGTCACGTGTTTCAGACTGGTTAAGGATATGGAACTACTGCTTAAATTCATACCGAAAAATGAGTGAGATAAAAAGTTATAATAGTGGGTCCCCGAAACTACTGTTTTAGAAAGAAGATGAAGAGGTCTGGGCTTCTCCTTAACTAACACCATTTTCATATTTATTGAAAAAGTGACTCACTAAACAAACTTTGTCAAGCAAATGCTGAGGTGTTTCTGGAACTACATCATTTCTGTGAAGAAGCTCACAGCCCCAAAGCCAGCCAGTGGAAACCAAAAAGGTCAGTCTCCAGGTCTGTGCTCTCATTTCATTTTTGGTGGCTTTGCTCAGGAGGAAATTTCTCTATGCATGACCTTCCAGCTCCAAAACAGACACGATTTGCTGAGACCACTGCATTACAGGGCTGCAGTTTGGAGTGAAGAACCGAGTCAAAAGGCTTGAGGTCTTTCCCAAAGGCCTTGCATGACCTTGGGCAAATCCCTTCAAGACTATTTGAAGATCTGATATTAAACAGCAACACCCACATTCTGTAAGCTAGATAAGATACTTCTATGCTAGCAGCCGGTGGGCATTCTCACCTTCCAGTGAAATTCAGCAGACTTTTTTAATGAAGTGTGGTGGAGCCACAAACCTGATTCCACTTCCAAAAAAAAAGAAGAAAGCACACCTAGTAAGATGCCAATATAACCTTTCAGGTGCCCAAATTCAGAATCCTGCAGTTTTTTTTTTTTTTGTATATCTATTTAATCCCATAAAGTGGTAAGATTACATTTACCCATCAGACACAATATTTTAAGGTTGACTTCACTATTTGGAAGTTTCTGAAACTTTCAACTGAAGAGCCCCACCTGGTCTTGCAGCACTGTATTAATTACAGCTATTAAAACTCTTATTTTGCTTATGAATTTCAGTATGCACCATTTTTACAAACAGAATTCACAAGCCATAAGCAGTCACAATCAGTCTAATCAGAAGAAATTGTGATTGTGGAAATGGTGAGTAGGAAAGGTTGGAAAGGGACATTGAGGACCACTGATAGTAGGCAATAATTCAACTGCGTATTTCCTTAGCTATTACTTCCTGAATTGCTTCATTTCTTAAATAAAGAAGTTATAATGTCTTAAAGTCTATGTATCCCATTTCCAAGCCAACATTCCCACAGCTATCATTTTAAAGGGTACTCTTTGCTAAGCCAGAACAGAATGAAATAAAAATGGGGATTGCTGGAAGAAAAACAAGAATTGTGCACGTTGGTTTTGAGGAAACTAGATTAATCAAGATCATGTTATGAATGGTTACAATCCAGAAAGAGTTTCATTCTAATTAATATATTTATCACATTTTAATTTCTTAATTCCTGTTAGTTCACATTAGAAATTTCTTCTCTCCTTACATTTTCTTATATTTTGTTACATTTTGGAGGTTCTTTGTTTCAGTTTATTACTGACACCAGAAATTTATGTCAATGACTTGCTGCACTGTTCCTACTCATGGAATAGCTCCATGTTCTTCCTTCTTGTCTCAACAAACCTCCCACAAATACCAACAACACACGGTTAGAAAGGAACACAAAATCCAGTGGGAGGAGTTCCATTGTTCACCCATCTTGCAGTCCCACAGCCAATGACTCCAATATGAAGACATAGATATGCTTATAGTAGTTCTAACAGTTGTAGTACATTATATGTGAAACCAGATCTCCTTAGTTATCCTTTTTATGTATTTAATCCCAGCATTTTGAATGGCACCATAAAAATAAAAAAAAAAACACAACCTTTTTGAATGACAAAATTCTTAATTTTCCTGTGACCAAAACTAATGAACACATACAGTTTTTAGAACTTGTTTCCTTCTCCTTGATGTAACCTTGAGTCTGAATTTCCATGGTTTACATTATTCAGTAAGGATATAACATCCCTATAATTTCTTTCCTATTTAGTACTTTTCATATGTTCTCCAAATTAATCACATCTTAGAAAAGCTTTTTGTCTTACGATGTGCGTAAATAAATCACTATATTCTTAGATAATGGAAATTGTTGGTGATTAAATTCAATTTGATAGGGTACGAGTGAAATTTCTCTGACTAGTTATCAACAGTATCTTGATTTTAGGTTTGGCTTTATCATTATATCTCCTATATTTACAGCTGCCTGCACTTTCCTTCAGCAGTTCTCCATATTTCATTTTGCAGATTGTTTTCCGCAGGCTCATGAATATATGGGTATTTGGCAGAGATTTTATAACCTATAATCAGAACTGAAAATTACAGTGATCCCATTTGTGTTATTATAGCTTAAGAATGTGTCAGACTTTCCATTTTAAACTTTCTACTCTAAAGAATCTACAACTGCTCTTTCTTTACTGCCAAATATTTCTGCAAAATTTTCAATAAGAATAAATGATATTTATGAATTTGAAACTTTTTTCAGGACTTCTGGTAGTAAGCGTGAGGAGATAGCTTCTCCTGAAATTCAGAGGAACAAAAATTTCTAATTTCCTGCCTATTTATTCAGTGACCACATTTTAGCCAAAGAAAGTTCGATGGATCTCTTTTTAAGGACCTGTAGTATTAATGCAGTAGTGGACAGAGGGATTAGTCGAGAATGACTGGAATTATTTCCTTCCACTGGAAACATAATACACTCCTTCAAGATAGTGCCAAGATTCTTCTGCCAGAGCAAAAAGAGAATGGATAAGAGAAGCTCTCTACCGCAATCTCAGATCATGAACTGCACAGCTCTATTTCTTTTTAAATATACATTCAGAGTATTTCAAGGCTCCTACCAGACTTTCTCATATCCAACAGCATCCTCAACATGAGGGAACTGCAGACATAAATATCAGGGAGGTTGAGGATGCCCCATCCCTGTAGGCATTCAAGGCCAGGCTGGATGTGGCTCTGGGCAGCCTGGTCTGGTGATACGTGACCATGCACACAGCAGGGGGATTGAAACTAGATGATCACTGTGGTCCTTTTCAACCCAGGCCATTCTATGATTCCATGATATGATTCTACGATTCTGTGATCAGAAATTCTGCTAGTGCTAGGGACGTGATAGTAGGAGAGACCTGAAAAGAAATCAAGGTGAAACTGGTCAGGAGACACACTATTTGATTTTTTTTTCATGTTTTCATGGAATAATAGACTGATAAAGGCTGAAAAAGGCCTCAAAGATGATCAAGTCCAACCATCTACCCATCTCCACCATACCCACTAACCCATGTCCCTCAGTGCCACATCTATACCCTTTTCTTGAACTCCTTCAGGGATAGTGACTCCAACACCTCCCTGGGCAGTCTGCTCCAATGTATCACCACTTTTTCAGACAAGTTTTTCCTAATACCCACTAACCTTTCTCTGTGTTCCATTAAAACATCCTCAAATACTGCAGACAACATTCTAACTTCTGATCTCTTTCTGCCTTTAGCTGGTGGGGAAAAAAAAATGTATAAACATCATAAAATTTCTCCTTCCAACTGCTTAAACGTGAAATGAGAGATGGTGCACACAAAGCCATCCCAGGAAACAGCAGACTGGGTAACTGTTTGCATCTCTCACCTCATCACATCCATTTTAGCCATTCTCAACTTTCCAGACCTTTGTTCTAGCTGAGGCAGCAAATTCTAATTTCATTTGTGTTTCAGATAACTGTCATACCACCAGCTCTTCCAGGACCTTGGACAAACAGCATAATCCAGATTTCCAAGGATGCTGAGAAAGTATGGAGCCCTCAGAAAGCTGTGAGAATGGTCAATGTGGTCTGGTTTGTTAAGCTTACTCCAGAACACTTTGCAGGACCAAAGCTAGGCTCCTGCTGTGCAGTGTCTTGGAATCCATCAATGAATCTCAAACACAGAGAACATGCTGCCAAAAAGCTTTGCTGCATCTTCATTATCTCCATTTACAGATGGGAGATCAAGAGAGTTTGATTGTAAGACCTCCAAAGTTATGGGAATCGGTTTAAGCAGGAAGTGAGATTTCTAGCTTCATTCTGGTGATGCAAACCTCTTGGATTTGTAAACAAATGAGAATTCTAGCAAGAATAGTCCAGGTTCTGAGGCTTTCTGTACTTTCATTTCCACTAATGTATGGAAATCCTACAAAACAGTATTCCTTCTGATCCTGCATAGAGTGGAGTGAGACTTCTTGCTGAGCTGGTATTTTTCGCCTGTTATATTGCATAAAATGCTGAGGATATGAAGAACTCAGGTCTTGACTTTCTTAGCTCATGTACTTTATAAGTTTTTAAAAGGAAATTATAATTATGGATGTTGTGAGATATCACATGACATTTTTTCACTACAAGCCACGTCCTGTTGTCAGTATTTCCATTCACTCCCATTGACTGTAATCAAAGGCAAAGGGTATAAACACTGGAAGCAAAGTCTTGTCTTAAGTGGATCTTCTCCAAACCTCAATATGGCATTTCTGATGTGAGCATGTATGGAACATCTATTGCCTTTTAGAAATGCAGACAGCAAAGCTGCCAGCAACATGAATGAGAGTGGTAGGTAGAGAGAAAACGTTATAGCTGCTCTGCTCTGCATTGCTGAGCAGCTCACTGGCTCTCATGCTAGATCCTCTGCACCAAAGACGGATGGCAGAGATTAGAAGGAACCTTAAGCATTTGGGTACAAGCTGGACAAATCAAAAACCTTCGTCCTAAAGGACACTGCCTTGCAAAACTAATTTCACAGTCCCTCCGATGTCACCGGGTGAGCTCAGCAATTGACTGGCACCACAGCACGCCTTGTTGAAAGATGGCTGGAATAAGAGCCATGGTGGAACTTGCCCAGGGTTGGTGAAGAAGTCTCTAACTCACAAAGATAGCCCCAACTCACTGGTTTCCCAGTGAACTGCATTCCTTCAGAGAACAAAACATCTTGAACGCAGCATACAGACTCACAGACATGAGCGCTGCACATGGAGAGCACTGCTCTCCCTCCTAGAGCAATGAACACGTTCCTGAATAAAGCCTTGTAGTCACAGGAGTCACTTTTGCTTGCAAACTTCACACTGGAAACCCTTGTGAATGTGAACCAATCTAAACAGAGAGAGTTCATAAGCTTTTGGGGATAGCATATTCCATATTTTCTCTGCAGTTTATTGGCAAATTAAATCTAATGCATTCAAATTACATCATGAAGTGTAATGTTGAAATATTTCATGAAGGTTACCCTAATAGAGTGTGAAAGCCTGCTGAACAGTAATTCAGAGGGAACTGCTTGGCCCATCTCCTATTTACTTGGAAACATTTCTGCCTTAAAAAACCTTTAAATATATTACTTGTTTTTATGGCTCAAAAATCTTTAATTTGAAGATTTTTATGATTCCCTTACAATACACATCGATTTAAAAAGTGTTTTAAGCTAAAACGGATCATTTACTGCCAACTGTGCTTTGGGCATATCATTGATTAGTCCAAGTGCGATAAAACAACCTTGTTTTTATTCATACTTTAAGAGAATAATAAAACCTGCATACTTGGAAATACTGAAGCAATATCTTGGCCCAGAGCTATTTAAGTATGAATTATTCACATCTAGTTTATTTTTTTCTTTTAAATTCATGAATCCCCAGAATGGTTTTGTAAAGTGTATCACTGAAACCATGTTTCTAATTATTAAAGTGGGGTGCAGTGGGGGGTGGAGAGAAGCAGAATGCATCATATATGTAAAGGGGTCATTTTTTATTGGTCTTCTTTTGCAAACCACTGTGAATCTCCTTGGAAATTAGTTATTCAATATTTGCACTATATTTTAACTTGCAGCCATTGGGAGAATATAGAGATGCAGTTCCTTTGTTCAAATATCTTTTGCAAACAAACTTATTCCTACATCCCGTAACATTAGAACTGCCTAAATAAACCCATTTAGGGACTGCACAGACAACGAACTGGGAGCCCATTTCCCAGAACTGTTTTTTGCATCTCCAGCAAAAAAGATTGGTGTAACAGTGATAGGGTGTCTATCTGGATATTACACTCCTCTGACTTTTTCCTTCAGTACTGCAAAATACCATAGACAAAAATATCTTTTTCAAGTGAACAAACCAAAACATTAATCCTATTTTTGCAGTCTTTCCATCCTGTGTAACCTAAAAATGCACTCTGAATACACCAGGGTCTGAACAGAGACAGCAAAAGGAATGACACCAAGATAATTACATTTCTTGTTCCACCACTGAATTTCTGTAGGACCTCAGCAAGCATGATTCTTTAGGACAGACAACAATTTTCTACATATTTGTGTAGTATACACTGTAGCCCTGTACTTTATAAATATGAAATTAATAAAGATTTTTTCCCTATACAATAACACAATTTTGCAGGCTTAAAGAAGCCCTAAAAGTCTTTTAGCCCAGCCACCAGTTCAGAGCAGATCCAGATAGATCAGCCTACAGGGAGACTTGCTGAGTTTTGCACATCTTCACAGATAGTGTTCCCAAAACACCATTGGATCCCAAGTACAGAGCAGTTAACATCAAGGCAAAAAGTCTTCTTGTATCTAATCAGAATTTCCCACTTCAACTTGTGTCCCTTGTCTAAGAAATCCAAGAAAAGCCTGGCTTTGTAATCAGAAGTGCCTTAGTTTAAATGCCATAGTTGTGCCCCAATAGTGATTCTACCTATATGTACGTGCCTACCATCTCCATAAGAATACAACAGCTCCTCAAAAGAAAGACAGAGGAAACATAACTAAGACTTTCTAGAAAAAGGGAAATGTTTCTGCCAACTTGAAAGGGATGTCTTCAGCAGATATGAAGGATGATAACCCCAAAATAAAGGGAGTTGACAGATACACAAATATATTTTTTTACTATAAACTCAGAGGATCATCATCCATATGCCATCCAGACTTACAAGTAATAACAACTCTATCAAAAATATAACATGGAATGGCACTAGCAGACTGTGTGGAGCCACAAAGGGATCTCTGCTGTGATATGCAACTCTAAGGACTAGGACTTCTAAACTTGTTTAAATGTTTCCTACTGAGCACACCTAAGATTTAAGTCCTGAGAAGATTTAAGAAAAATACCAAGCAACTCAGCACCGAGCTTGCAACTGAAACACCTGAAGAGTCAGCAACCCCTTAACTTGACAACGAGTGACAACAAAACGTGTCATTTTAAATATTCTCAGTTCCTGCTTCAACACACCAAAATCTATTAGCATTAAATTCTTCATAGGTACAGTTCCATCCTCCACAATAGGTCCGCTCTGTACATTTGGAGGTAAAACAAGCCATGTGTTTGAATATTGGCACTAAGGGAGCCAAACAATAGAGGTATTCTCACCTCATAGACATTTTCCTAGTTTTATTTGGCTAATGAAACACTAAAATGTTGGAATTAGAAAGTAATACTATTTTAAGCTGCTAGATGGAAAGCAATACCTCTGAGTATTAGCCTGGCCTATCTTTGAGGGAGTGATTAGACATTCATGTACTTAATAAAGTTTGCACAGCCAATTTGCACTTTATAAAGTCTGGCATTGTTCTGGAGTGTGGCCCTGATGTGGACTTCATGAAGCATGCAGGAGGCAATGCAGACCTTATGGAGTCCGCACTGAAGACAAGTATCAAATCAAAAACAAAAAGAGCACCTAGCCCTGATCTGTGACTTGGAAACTCACACCCATCTGCTCCCTGAAAGATGCCATTACATTGATACCATGAGGTTGCATGCAGTACATAGGCCAACTAGAGTTAATTGCTCTCAGAGAAGGTAAGAGGTAGGTCTTTGAAAGCCAGGAGATAAAGAAAGAATTGGACTTCAATGTTCCACTTAACGGGCAAATTCTCTTGACCTCAAGCTGTTGTATAACAATAGGAAAACTAAACTACAAATTCTGAATGAAAGTGTTTTGAACCCAAGAGTTAAGCTCTGATCTTTGAATGCCAGTTTAACTTCTGAAGAACCAGACTATTCATGAAATGGGCATCATGTAAAATCATACACACAGGGCAGGTATCAACCACAAAAGGACTGAAATATCCAAAAATGTCTGACAGCCTGTCTATCATCAGGTCCTGGAGTGGATGAAGTCGACATCACTGCAGCTCTAAGCAAGGCATCTGGAGAGGCAAGACTCAAGATGTGACCTTTCCCTCAGCGATTGTTTGGAGCTCTCAGCTTAACTTGTCAGCTTTTGCTGGGGTCATCCTGGGGCACCCAAATCCTACTGTAAAGGAAACTGAAGTATCTGAACATGACTTCTGCTGACCAGAGGCAAATAGGCTGGGTACCTAGGACTACAGCCTCATGCTTAAATGTTAGGCATGCATGTACTTTCCTGATGCTATGACCTCTTTTTGTCAGCAGGACCTGACTCTCATGTCTTTACCTTCACACATTTTAGTATTTGCAATCTAATTTTCAAACTGGGGAAAATTCCCCGTATAAAAAGGAAATTCTGCTTAATGAAAGGCTACCGAGGATGGCTTTTATCAAAGTCAAATGAATAAGACTAGATATTGGCTGTCTTTATATGTCAATGTAAATATAATCCACATTGGTTTTGGCCTACACTGCACATAGAGAATGAAACTTCCCTAGTTTTAATTTCTCTATGCATGAGTTGCCTGCTTAATACAGAAAGTAGCTGTTTTATTAAAAAATTAACAGCTCTAAACATTGTATGGATTTTTCCTTTCTTATCAAGCTACTGATTACTCGCTTTTGAGAAGAGGACACCTGAAAATTCAGATCCATATTTTGAATAATTATTCTGTAAAAATTCTTACTTTATAAATATCAGAATTATAATTTCAATAGTCTGGCATGCAAACTTTAGCAGGTTTTGGTTTACTAAGTTGCAGACACTTCAAAGGATCTTCCATTTTTAATTCAAAAATGACTGAAGTACAACATTAGAGTGTAAATAACACTGTCTTTCCAGCTACCAAATCTGTGAGATAATATGATTGATTTTATCAAATTTAAAACAGTATGAAATTGATTAAATGACCTGGCAAATTCTGTCATTCAGCTGCAGAAAAAAAAAACAATGCAATGTTTCAACAGCTGCTTCATTGCTTGTCCATTACGTAACAAATAAAATACAGCAGTTTGTGTATGACTAGGCAACGTACAGATATTGTTTTAGAGCATCATTATGAGTCTGGTAAATAGATTTAGACTAGGAATATGAAAACAAACTCTGTTATTTTCTGTAGCAGTGTTTAAAGGGCTTATGATTGGCAGCATAACTGATTGTATTGACCAAAAGAGCTGCGGACATCTGGCTTTCTAGCCCTACAGATGAAAGACCATATGTTATAAAAAAAATAGAGTGTGAGATAGAAATGTTAGCAGGCCGAATACATGAACAGGGGTCAAAGCTAACAGCAATCCAGTCTTGTCACCAGCATTGCTCCAACAGGGGATGAATTATGTAGGGCTGTTGGGCAATGGAGAAATATTGTTGACTTGTTGACAAGCACATGGTTGAGCTAACAGCTGAATATTTTTGAAACTCCGAGGGATGGATCTTTCTACTTCACCTTCCCTGATGATGAGATGAGAAAAACAATAGTCTACCTTAGAAATGCCTGTAATTTATCAAAAACATATTATGTCTGTACCGTCAGCTGTTTCACCACGCTTCAGCTGAATATAGTTAACTCTTTAGGATATACTACAGTTTTCAGAAACAAATCCAGTTTTTCCACGCTTACAGTTTTATAATCAACGCATCCATTCACTTTCATTGTATGTGATTTATGAGAGGACTGAAGCACTTCTTTTATTCACGATTCCTGTCTGATGCCCTTTTTTCAAATGATAATGTTAGGGCCATAAGCTTAAAACCAGTTGCTTGTGCAGTTCCCTATTTGAGCTCACAAAAAGACAAAATGAATCTTAAAAGCTCCACTTCAGGCGTGGACTGTTAGAAAGGCAACACCTTTACTGGTTTAGGTGAAAACAAATGTTATTTCTATATGTCAAAGTAGAAAATAAAGATGCTACTATACACAACACTGAATGCTACCTAATGGCATATCTGTCACTTTTGTCAGTGACAAATCAATGAAAAGAATGCATATGGAAAATCGCATAGGAAAGTTCTGCTGAAGAAACGAGGGGGAACAGATTAGAGATATTTACTCTTTCAGAAGTCAGCATAATACATTTCAGAAACTAAATAAACAAAATTCACACCAAGTTGGTTGGCATTTTGAAAGGTGCTAACTCAGCATTCTGCTGCTAGTTTCTGCTGAATTGAGCATTTTTTTCCTCTTTGAAACAAACATCTGTGATTCAGTGTGATAGATTTTAATATAGTTAGACAATAAAACAAGATGTGCTTTAGAGGAAAACATCAGTATGAATGAATGCTTCTTGCAAGCTCCACAATACCAACTTTTAAATTATATTGAATAATGAATTTCACTCCACATTGCTTCTATCAAGTAAGAATAATCTTTTGTATTATTAAGTGAAGTCAACAGAGCAGATAAAAGGGTATTTTTCTCTAAAACATGATTGCAACCATTTTAAATCAGAACTGTATGTAATACACTAAATTATAGCATTTGTGCATGTCAGTGCCTTCAGGTGACTTAATGCACTGATTTTAAAAGTGCCAAAGCACACTAAAAACTTCAGAATTCATTTTCATTATTGATTGTTTTCACATTCTTAGCAGGTTAAGTTACTAAAATCAGTTCTAAACAAGAGCAAGAAGGAAAAAAAAAAATCATTCTAGAAATAGGAGAAATTTTCATCTCCCACATATGACTCCAAGACTGAACCAACTTCAGGGATTTCTCTGGATTTTTTAAGTTAAAGGCCAGCTATCAATATTTTCTTCATCTAAACTCCTACCATCAGCTAGGTGTGTCCCTCTACATCTCTTCCCATAGGTTTCAAAAAGGATTTTACACAATATGGGCTCCAAATCAGGCAGCTGTATTGATTTCAAGGACAGACTGTGAGCAGAACATACAGAATTACAGAATGGCCCAGGTTGGAAGGGACCTCAAGGATCCCTATTTAATACCAGATCAGGCTGCCCAGGGCCTCATCCAATCTGGCCTTGAACACCTCTAGGGATGGGGCATCCACAGCCTCTCTGGACAGCCTGTTCCAGCACCTCACCACTCTCTCTGCAAAGAACTTCCCCCTGACATCCAACCTCAATCTTCCCTCCTTCAACTTAAAACCATTTCCCCCTGTCCTGCTGTTTCTACTCTTTAAAAGGTTGGCTGCTTTTTTATAGGCTTCCTTTAGGTACTAAAAGGCTGCAATTAGGTCACAGTTGCTCCTTGCCACTCCACCTCAAGCAGCCTCAAGGAAGCCTGATAGTTCTCTAGAAATTTGCAAAAGACAACAACTGCACAACATTTCATTTCATGGGCAGTAATCACACTGTTATTGGGCTCAGATGATAAAGTGGATACAGATGTTCGTTAGCAACAAAAGCATGTGTAAACAAGGAGCCAATCCAAGAAGCTGCTAGCAACGGAAAAGTCCAAGGCTGACCATCACATGTTGCCGAGTCACAGACATCTATCTTTAGACCAAAAAAGAAATCTGCCCTCTCTACCATCTATAGGAGTCCCATTGGATTGATTTCATCCTACACACCCTTAAAGTGCAAAGGCCATTTTGTACATGATATATTTAAGCTTCAGTGACTTTAAATGCAGAAGAGGCCTGCAGATTTCTAGTCAACAAGGATTTGCTCCTAGAAATCTTTCCATACCAACAGTCTCCCTGCCACATCTTTTCTCAAAATGCACCACTGGCTGCAAGGCAGAATCTCAAAGTCTGGTTTTGCAGATCTTATTTCTGGGGGCAAGAAAAAGTAATAAGAAAGGCTCTTCCTAGGGCCTTTTCCAGGGGTATTTTCTCTCCCAGTTTCCCAGTGGAAGCAGAAAACACAAAGAAGAGCAACTGTGGGGAGCCTCAGCTCCTCCAGCTTGTCATGTCAAACATCCCACGCTCTATCCTCATCCTCTGGAAGGAATCATTCACATGCAGATTAGCCAAAAGGATTAGCATGCAACCAGATTATCCCCACAGACAGCTCAATCAGCTCATAAAACATCACCTTTATGCATTTCCTGCCTTTTAACCTCTAGGTTTCCAGATTCCTGGTACTCACACCTTTAAGCACCGCCATGTTTTAGGAACACTCAACAGATGAGAGGATATGTTGGTGGCTGGTCTGGCACTTGATCCATTTCTCCTCGGCCACAAGATGTCAGTGTTGCTGAATGTTATTATTCTCACCTGCAAAGTGTCTCTATGTGTCACTGAAGGTGGCTGTCAACACTGGGCTTTACTCGGGATAATGAAACCACCAAGAAGTAAGAAACAAAGACCACAAAAATCTTCAGATTTGCTATTAAGAAGAAAAACTTGAACTATACAGTTACTGTGGTTACTTCTCCTAAAGTAATGTGAGAATCCTTATGTCTATTCACAGGTCCTAAAGCAACTCATGACAAAGTAGAGCTTGGCAGATGGCCCTTGCTTAACAATGTCACTTTGGATGGAGCATCCAGAGATGACACTGGAGCTGTTTGAGCAGGAAGCAATTAGTCCATCCAGCCACAGACGAGGCTGTCCGGGAATTCAGACTCTACCAGCTATCATGTTGAATGATAAATGAAATCAAAGAACATGCTAATGGACTACCTATCTCCCCTTTTTCACTTTCTGTTCATAAGGCTTTGGCAGCAAACTCAGCCAATGTAGCTCCACTGTGGAGATCTGTCTGTGCCCAGCCTCATTTCCCCTTTCCATCAATTCTTCAATAGCACCAGTTTATGTTTCTGCAGAGGTAAAACTACAAATCAGATTAGTAAACGTTCTGTTTTTAAAACACGCTTTCCTCTTCCCAAGCCTTCCCAAAAAGGCCAAGGTCAGGCAGAGGGGGAACTTTTGAACTGATATTGTTGTGGACTCAACATATTGTGAAGCTGCACCTCGGATTTCCTCTGCAGACTCAGTGACCCGCCTGGTGATTATTTTTCTGCTTCCCTCTCAGTTGCAGGAGATTTGCTTTGCCAGGGGCTGCCTTGACTTCCACTTCTAAGTATAGCAAACACCAGTACTATTAGCATGAGAATTCCTGTTTACATTATTTGCTTCCATTCACGTACTCTGAGCTTGTTTACTTTCATAACCACAGGAAGCAGGAATTTGGTGGGAGTAGAGACAGGACTGTTCAGCTTGAAGAAAAAAGAGATGAATAGAGATAGATGGATTAATATACACTCACAGTTATAAAAATATACAATGGAAACATGGTTATTTGTATTGGGAAGTTAAGTAGACAGTTTAACTCATTTGATCCATCTATAACTTCTTTTTAAAAAAATGAGTACGTCACCTAGTATCAAATAGAATTATTTTAATTGAAGGGAACGTATTTTAGAGACCTCATTGCAGCCTTCCAGTAGTTGAAGGAAGCTTATAAAAAGGAAGGGGAGCAACTTTTTGCACAGTGTGATAGTGATAGGACAAGGGGGAATGGCTTTAAGTCAAAAGAGGGGAAATTTAGCTTAGAAGTTAGGAAAGAAATCTATACTCTGAAGGTGGTCAGGCACTGGCACAGGCTGCCCAGAGAGCTGTGGTTGCCCCATTCCTGAACATGCTCAAAATGGTGTTGGATGGGCCTTGGGCAGTCTGAGCTGGTGGGTTGCACCCAGCCCGTGGTAGGGGGTGGGAGCAGGTGGCCTTCAAGGTTCCTTCTAACCTAAATTATTCTGTGATTCTATGATTCTATATTGAGGAAGGCAAAAAGATTTTACTTAATTCTTACAGCCTATCCCCAGCTGCCTTCCATGCCCCTTTATTTCTCCCAAAAACACAATCCATTATTGAAAAATACTGCAAAGTAACAACAATAAACCTCAGGGAAAGTCCTTCCCCAGTTCCAAACCTTCAGTTGTGCTGAACTCCCAAGATAGGAAAATCCATTCCTGGTTTAATAAAAATTGTTCTACATAAAGTTAACTTCTGACGTCTCCTCCCTGTTCCATTAATCAGTCTGGTTGCAGGGACCATAAATTCCTATTTTTATCTCCACCCCGTCTTTGCATTGTGTTGAAGGCGCCGTCTTCTCTGCCCAGCCTGAGTTTCTGTTTGCTGGCCTCATCCTGCCTCCCTCACCAGCACCAGCAGGCACCAGCGTGCCAACATTCACAGGTCTGCAGCAGCTGGCACGCCTGGCTGCTGTGCACACGCACAGGCTGACTCCACTCTGCTTGCACAGTGACCATTTGTCTGCACTTTCCAGCTGCCTGGAAATCTGGTAGATTAATGCCCAAAGTGGTAGAGTTGGCAGGAGCGCAGCGGAGAGATTCTCAGAAAAGCCTGACAGTTCTGTTGAAGTAGCTTGCCATATTAAAAAGTTGCCTTTTCCAGGGTCATCTCAGGATGAGGATGACGGTGATTTTTTTTTCCTGGGGTCCTACTCACTTAAGGATGTTTTCACGCAAATTCTGAAGTTTCCAAGCTATTTACCAAAGCTACGTAGGCTCGCTGAGACAACCTACAGACCCTTGGGGAAAAGGATGTTAGTTTTTAATCCATTCCTGGAAAAGTTAAAGAGGTGGCTGAAGCAGGGTTACTTGATCCAGCTCATACGTACGTCGCTAACTTAACTAAAGTTATAATGCTTCAAATAACTAGAGCAGCTGAAGAGGTAAAGGTTGGGATGGAATGGGAAAAGATGTCATCAGCCCAAAATTAATAGAGACAGGGGTGGAAACACTAGACTTAGAAACCAGAGACAAAGAAGAATATCTAATTTCAGGTACTGCAGAGTAAGGGTGAAACAGCCTCATTAATGTGTGCTTCGGCAGAAGTCAGCTCTGGCACCAGAGCCCTGCCCCGAGGGTTTGGCTTTTTCACCTGTATTTTTGCCTTTCTTCCCCTCTGACAAGCTGGAGGTTCCACTAGCAGGAGGTAGGGCACAGAATAATCCCATGGTATTTTTTTTATTTTTTTAATTATTATTAATTTTAATTATTTTTTGAGTGGGGACTTAAGGAAAGGAAAAATGTAGTTCTTATTTTAAATGATAAAAGGGCAAACTTCAGCTGTATTACTTAATTCAGTTTCACATGCAATAACCTTTCAAATGGTGCTTGAAAGTCAAGTCAAATTTCAATATAAATGATATTGCCAGGTTAACATTAATGTATGAGACACTGCCCTTTATGTTTCACTATCACCCCTTTGGATGTGTTGAACAGTAATTTTAATAGAATCATAAAAATCTTCAATTTCCTCTGTAGATTTAACCAATGCCAAGAGCAGTAAAAGAGTTATGCCTCTGTCTCGTATGTAAGGTCTGTGATTATTTCAGCATCTCAGTTTTGCAGGCCTTTTATCCATAAATCCTAAACCTTTGCCAGAAATGCCTTCACAATAAGGACAGTTCAAGCTGTTTGTCCTTACTTGTTTCTTCGAAGATGCTAGAGCTGGAAGCTATAAGTTGAAAACAACAGGGAGGGATGGAAAGATCCTGATGCCAATGTGCTTTATTATTTGAATTCTGTGAATATTCAGTTCTGTGAATTAAACAAGGGCACTGGAAAGTTATTTAAATATGTTTCAGATACTGATACATGGTTGGATTTTAAATGTGAGAAATTGAAAACCCTCAAAGTGATTTCATGAAAAACAGTCAAATGACAGAAAACAATTGGAAGAGCAAAGATGCAATCTCAGCTTAAAACACAGTCTATCAACAACTGTCACTTGCCCAGAACTTCCCAGCTTCCCCATATCCCAGGTTGTACACTCAGGAGTTACCTGCACTTTTCTACAGTAAACTTCTTCATGCTTTCATTGATTTGAAAGAGGAATCATTTGTTCTGACCGAGTGCCTTCAGAAGTTATAAGTGTTGTACAAAGGAATATAGATCATAGAATCATAGAATGGCTTGGGTTGGAAGGGATCCCAAGGATCATCAAGTTCCAATCTCCCTGCCACAGGCAGGGCCACCAACCTCCAGGTGTGGCACCAGACCAAGCTGCCCAGGGCCCCATCCAACCTGGTCTTGAACACCTCCACAGATGGAGCATCCACAGCCTGCCTGGGCAGATGTGCCAGCACCTCATCACTCTGTCTGTGAAGAACCTCTGCCTGATACCCAATCTAAACATTCTCTCCTTGAGCTTAAAACCATTTCCCCTTGTCCCAAGGAAAATTGAAGTTGATTCCCATCCTTTTTATAATCCTTTTAAATACTGGAAGACTACAACGAGGTCTTCTTGTAGCCCTCAATTTCCATTTTTAAATTATTTACATTTTTAAATTATTCTGCATTCAGGTTGTGGTCAAGATGTGACTGTTTGGAGAGGGATGATTTGATGAGCACTTCATAATCACCTATATATTTTTAACAAAGATATCTGGGGAGGAAAGCTTCCAGCAAAAGCATCTCTGCTGTTTCTTAGGAGAAAAAAGACAATATAGCTCTGGCCATATAAAAATAATAATAATAATAATAATAATAAAATAAAATAAAATATCCCAGCCAACTCCAGAGCTTCTGGGTTTTGAAATATGAGGCATTATTTTGGGTATAGGACAGTCAGTTTGCTGTTTTTAAGAATATGTACTCAAACGTGGCTAAAACAGGTACTTCATCTTACACAGGTGCAGTCTACTCATTAAGGTTTAAAAATGCAACTTCATAGAATCATACAATCACAGAATGGTTTGGATTGAAAGAAAATTTGAAGTCCATCCAGACCAACCCCCTGCCGCAGGCTGGGTGCCCCCCAGCAGCTCAGGCTGCCCAGGGCCCCATCCAACCCAGCCTTGAGCACCTCCAGGGATGGGACACCCACAGCTCTCTGGGCAGCAATGCCATGGCCTTGCCACTCTCTGAGACAAGAATTTTCTGAAAACTTTTGAAACTGTGGAAATGTAACTCCTGTCCTAGTTTGAAGGAGCAGAAATGGAGTCTCAGACTCTTTTTCTGGCAAATACTGAGATACTACCCTGAAAAGAAAAAGAAAAAGAAAAAGAAAAGGAAAAAAAGAAAAGGAAAAAAAGAAAAAGAAAAAGAAAAAGAAAGAGAAAAAGAAAGAGAAAAAGAAAGAGAAAAAGAAAGAGAAAAAGAAAGAGAAAAAGAAAAAGGAAAAAAAGAAAAGGAAAAAAAGAAAAAAAGAAAAAGAAAAAGAAAAAGAAAAAGAAAAAGAAAAAGAAAAAGAAAAAGAAAAAGAAAAAGAAAAAGAAAAAAGGGTTTATTGGGCATTTAGCCATCTGTTTCACATGTATCTGGGGGCAAGCCTTTCACAGATGACCACTGGTAAGTCATCCTATTTTTTCACGTGCCTTATTTCAGACACCAGCTGTACAATTCCCACGGATCTTTGCTATGAACACATAAAACACCATAAAATACTAAAGGCTTTGAAATAGAGGATCATCATCATCTTATCTTGGTGCCTTTTTGACACAGAACTGTCTGACTCCATTCAGTATCTTCACGATAGATCTAATAATGACTTTTTACAAGGCCACTGTGAACAGAAATTGAGTAGTTTGGAGGGATTGGTAAGATACTATAACAATGAAAAGGACAGTTACTAAACAAAGCCAGAGGCCGCGGTTAATCACGGAACTGAAATACCTGTGATCACATCATCTGAGAGAGTTCAGCATGAAGCAAAAAAAAATCACCATCAAACTGAGATTTCAAGAAAACCTTTAATTACGGGACTTCCTAACTTTAAGTACTTGATTTACCCTTAATCTTCACGCACTGCAGGACTTTTCAGTGTGCTCGTATATTAGCCACGCAGCACATACTCTCCAAATTTACAGCATTCTGATCTAAAACAGCCTCAAAATCTGGAAACTATTGATCTATACCTATTGATCTACATGCCTAACTGTTGACTTCTTTTCTAATTATGGACTAATATTTTAATTCCTTAAGAATTCCCTTTAATGTTTTGCAAGGAAAGCATGGATTTTGTAGGAGATTTTGAAAGGACAAGAGGTAATGAATTTAAGGTGCACCAGGGGAGGTTCAGGTTGGACGTTAGGAAAATCTTTTTCTCCAAAAGAATGATCAGGTGCTGGAGCAGGCTGCCCAGGGAGGTGGTGGAGTCACCATCCCTGGAGATTTTCAGGAAGAGGGTGGATGTCACACTCAGTGACATGGTCTACAGTAGTCAAAGGCATGGGCTGATGGTTGGACTAGGAGATCTTAGAGGTCTTTCCAACCTTAATGATTCTATGATTCTGTGATACAATTGCACATGCTTACATAAAGATTAGCTACATCCACCTGTACCCCACCTCGTTTATTTAGTGGAAAATGTTCCAAGACTTTTCCTCTTAAATATCAATAATCCTATGAGGATAACCTCCAAAAACTATCTGGATCATTCTTTTTTTTTTCAGATGCCACATGTATAATGTCAGTAGGACATACTGCTTTGGGCTCAGAAAATGTTGAATTGTGTTTCTGAAGCAGGGCCTGGTTAACACATCAGTTATGGTTATTTGCAAGTCACATTTCAATATCCAGCTTTTCAGACTGTGTGTTTTTGTAGTTGTAACTTTCCACCTCCCCCGCACTGATTTAAGTGATGTTATTCTTGGCTAATAGTAATTGTGAGAAAATTGAATTCCATCTGTTTCCACCAAAAGCAGAAAATAGAATGTGAGAATCAATAGAAGACTGCACTTGTTATACATATTTGTCACAATCGGCAGCTTTGCTAAGGAAACATGTCCACAGGTATGATCTGCAAAATAAATAGCAAGTCCCAGCATCTGATCACCAGCTGGCTTACTTAAAGCCAAAGCCACTTTTGACAGCTACAGATCACGTACATTACATGGCCCTTCCAGGCCTGTTTCACGTGGAAGACATCTTTCACTGGACATGTGAGAATTTTAATACACATATAGATCTTTCTGTGCAATTATCAAAGTTTTGGCATTTTATTTGGTTGTTTCTCAATCTTACATGACCATTTTCTCTTGCTCATACTGATTACTCAATATCCCTTGTAATTTCAAACGTAGTTGCTGTACATCATCACAGATGCCTATATGACTAATAGCAGCATCATTTCAGGTTTTCTCCCTAGCTAATGAAATCTCTGTAACAGCTCTTGGTGAATTCACTGTCGCAGCTGTCTCATTCATTGTCATAAGCAAACCATAAGGAGGCAAACAAACAGCACTTTAATAAGTCCTAGCAAGCCTGTGCTTCATGCATGGGCAGAGAACCACTCATTCTTCAAGTTCATATTCCACCCACCTAGTAGGGCATCCCAGTGTCATAGGGCATACCAGTGTGTTATCTGTGTGCTTTTGTTAAATCATAAACTGGGTGGATCATTTCAGAAGTCCTTCAGCAAGAGCTGCTGGATTCCTTGTATAGTGTGATTAATGTGTGCTTTACCACAGTTTGCAACACCTTTGCCTAATTCTGTTAAAATGTCTGTGATACAGCATATTTTTGCAGATTACACTGTGGCACAGTTAGTTTCTTCTCAGTGTCAAGAAAACCCAGTTCAGTGATGGTAGCAGAGCATCTCCTCTAAGCACCATCTTCCTACCTTAGAGGACAGGGCAATAACTGCAGACTGTCCCATCCCTAGTCCCCAGATAAAGCCCAGTCTTGGAGCATAGCAAGGTAGGACCCATCCTTCCACCAAACCGGTTGCTCTGCAGCTTGTGATCTCCTTAGCAAGATATAAACCTCACCTTCAGTTTGGTGGCACACAGCAAAGCTGGGCTCACCTGCACCCACTACCACCAGGAGAAGGGCCAAGGCCACCCTCACTTCAAAAAGTTCACTTCAAAGAGTCTTAAATAACCTCATCATGAAATCTTTCTTGGGAGATTCCAACTGATCATAGAATTATGGAATCAAAAATCATCTAGGTTGGAAAACCTTGAAGATCTCAATGTTCAACCTTCAACCTGAGCTACTGAGTCCCAGCACTAAACCATGTATTTTGTGCCACATCCATACGTCTCTTAAATACCTCCAGGGATGGGGACCTCACCAGTTTCCTGGGCAGACTGTTTCAATAACTGAACACTCTCTGTGTGGGGAAGTTATCCTAATATCTAATAAAACCCTACTAATAAACTAAGCACAGTATTTGAGGTGCAGTCTCACACAAGGGGCTGGCCACACTATTTCTGATGCAGGCCAGGATGCTGTTGGCCTGAAGCCTAACAATTGCTTTGGCAGGTGCACAGCTCCTGAGTAATGTGGTGAGAAGTGAAGACTTTGCCTGCCCAGACCTGGGAAAGGAGCCTGAACTTCCATTTCCAGCTAGTTTCTTTAACATCTGAGCACTCTGAAAATTCCATAATAAAGTAAAAGTGATGAGACTAGCCAGAAAAGTGTGCCTTTCCTACTACAAGCTCCATATGATACACTTTTATCATATCACCTGGCAGCAAGATGAAGTTCTAACATTGGTCTGTGCTGTCTACCAGGAAAATAATAAGTCATAGTTCCACAGTATAGTGAGAGATATAAGTAAATAACTTTTTCAACTCCTACTTTTCAAAATGTAGAGGTCTTGCAAATGTTTACACTTTCTAGTGCATTTCTAGCAGGAAACAGCTTAAAAATGAAGACAACCTGTGGCTCTAGTCAAGTTAAAATTATTGGGAAATGGAATACACTGGATAAAGAAAAGCCCATAAGTTAGATGCCAGTGATTGGATACTTCTAAGCTTGCTTGGGTTTCTTTTTTTAAAGAAAAAAAACAAAAAAACAAAAAACAAAAAACAGTGAAATAAATCATATCTGAAAGGAAAATTACACTCTCTTGTGCTAAAAGCATGAGTCAACTGAAGAGCTAAGATCTGAAGGTAAAAGCTGTGGCAGAGTCATATCCTGTATTAATCAAGCAGATAGATAGGGAGAGATGTACCGTACTGACCAGATAATCATCTGCTTCCTGTACACAGAGGCAAGATGTCCTAACCACATGTACTCTAGCACAGTCTGAAGCCTAAACCAAATCCCACAAAAAATATAGCCAATAAATAGCTTGAGAACAAGCTTCATTTCAAGCTGAACATGTGACCCCTACAGCCCAACAGAAAGGTAAATTTCATAACAGGGCAAAAACAAAGCCACATCCGCTGCACATTAGGCACAGAAGAACTTAATATACGTACATATACGGAGCTGAGTGCATGCACACAAGATGCTGAACAGTGAATTATACCCACAATAGAGGCATAGAGAGGAAATTTAGATTAGATGTCAGGTGGAAATTTTTCACTCAGAGGACAGTGAGGCCCTGGTGCAGGCTGCCTGGAGAAGATGTGGACACTCCATTCCTGGAGGTGATCAAGGCAAGGTTGAATGGAGCCCTGGGCAGCCTGATCTGGTGCCTGATTTAGTGGTTGGCAACTGTGCTTACTGCGGTGGGGCTGGAATCATAGAATGGCTTGGATTGGAAGAGAGTTCAAAGATCAAGCTGATTTTTGGAGATCCTCGAGGAGGAAACCCCTCAAAGGAGGGAGACTCAATAAAAGGAAGAATAGGTTCTGCTTCTTTGTGCAGTTAAAGCTCAATTTTTATTTATTTATTTATTTTTGTTTCAGCATCTTCTACTTCCATTTGCCTACATCCCCAGTCCAGTTTGAGGAGATATTTAGCCTTTCTTACTGCAGTCAGAAGTCCCTGGCATCCACTGCATCACAGCTCTAGTGGGCTGATAGTCAGGTGTGTGTGACTGTGTCAGTGGGATGCTAGGATCATTCCCCTAGTAAGAAGAGACTTATGTCAACCTAAAAAAAAACCAAATTAGTCACTATATAAACAAATGAATATTTGTCTAGCTATCTATCAATCAAAAGATTAAATTATCTATGTATGACTAATGATACATGTAGATGTCCCTGTTCATTTTAAGGGTGTTGGACAAGATGAACTTTAAAAGTCTAATAATGATTCTATGGTGGGGTGTGGTCACCACACTAGAGGAGTGAGATGCCATCCAGAGGGATCTAGACAGGCTTGAGCAATAGGCCAAGGAGAACCTCATGAGGTTCAACAAATTCAAGTGCAGGGTCTTGCATCTGGGTCAAGGCAACATCCACTACCAATACAAGCTGGGAATGAAAGGACTAAGTACAGCCCTACTGGAAAGGATCTGGGGTTACTGGTGGGTGGGAAGCTGGACATGAGCTAGCAATGTGTCCTCACAGTCCAGAAAGCCAACAGTATCCCAGACTGCAACAGAAGATGCATGACCAGCAGGTCAAAGGAGGTGATCTTGTCCCTCTACTCTGGACTGGTAGGGCCTCACCTGGAGTACCGCATCCAGATGCAGTACTCAGTACGGGAGAGATATAGACCTGTTGGAATGCATCCAGAGGAGGGCCACAAAAATGATCCAAGGGATGGAACACCTCTCCTATGAGGACAGACTGAGAGAGCTGGGGCTATTCATCCTGGAGAAGAGAAGGCTCCAAAGTGACCTGGTAGCAGCCATCTAACTATCTAAAGGAGAACTACAGAAAAGAAGGGGATGGACTCTTTAGCAGGGTCTGTTCTGACAGGACAAGGGAAAATGTTTTCAAGCTCAAAGAGGTTAGATTTAGCCTGGATATAAGGAAAAGGTCTTTTACAGTGAGAGTGGTGAGGCACTGGCACAGGTTGCCCAGAGATGTGGTGGATAACCCATCCATGGAGACTTTCAAAGTGAGGCTGGATCAGACCCAGGGCAACCTGATTCAGCTGTGATGTTCCTGTTCATTGCAGGGGAGTTGGACTAGATGACCTTAAAATGTTCCTTCCAACTCTAAGGATTCTATATATTGATATTAAAAATGCTCCAAATTGGAGGTGTGCTTGTTCATAAGGTACTTCAAAACAATTTCTCCCTGGCACTTTGTAGCCTTGTGAAGATTAGTCCTGATTTGGCACCCATGATAGTATTGCTCAAGTCTCTCAAGCTGAATTAATTAAAAAGTCATGCTCCAGAAATTTTAATGATAAAAGTATTAACACTGCACCAAGCATCACAGTGGAAAGACTGATGGACCATACTGCTAAATTAAACAAAAGTGGAATAGATAAAGAAAAATGACCAAAAAGGTGAAATATTCCTAATTGCTATGGGAAAGACTTTTGGTTTAGAAAAGCAAGAGCTTGGCACTCAGCACCTTTTGAAAGCTTCATTAGACAGCTTCCACCCACAAACCATTTTCAGAAGTGCTGCCCACAACATCAACAGCTGAACAGATGAACCGTGGTGAGAATCTCCCTGCACAAGAAGCTCTGCTTGCTCTGGGAAAGCACCTTTCAAAGTGCATTCTGCTGCTTCTGTCTTCTTCAGCACATGTAAGGGAAACCAGTCACAAAGCTAACACCAATAACGAACTTCATATAAGCATGATATGGACAATGTTCAGCTTATCTGTGAAAGTCCATGCTGCTCTGTGTGGGTGAGTGCCCTGAGCAAAGTATCTCTATCTTTGAGTAAATTCAGAAGTACAAAACTGCTTCCAGCTCGTTCTTGCAAGAGTATCTTAGCAAACAGCTTAGCCACAAAATATTTCCCTTATTGTGATATCTATCAACTGTGCAATTCACAGAAATCCCTGGATTTCAAGGGGGGAGTGTAGCAGTTTGTTAAATGCAAGTTACTGAAACGGGAAATTATATATATATTTCACTACCCCTCACCAGTACAGTGTGCAACTGAATACACACACCATCAATTCACTGGAGGTATGGAAAAACTCACAGTTCTGGAGTTAATCATTAATACTGTGGGGTTACATGGAGGTACTTTTAAGATTGCCACAGCATGTGGGAAACTCCCATGTGCATTCCCTGCAGGTTTTCAAGAAATAGCCTTTTCTATTTGGCTCATATTCTTTTGTAATTGTTTACATAAATTGAATATGAAGTATCAAGGTCAGATATTTTCCAGAAAGCCAAGGAAAACTATTTGCTGCTCTGCTGCTTGAGAAAACACCAGAACAATTCCAGTATTAGCCAGTCTCCTTTTCTTCCTCTTGCTTCGTGTGGTACTACACTATATGGCACAAAACAAAAAAACTCCACTCTCTTAAAAGACTGCAATCTGTCAGATGCAGAAATCCCAAACCAAGAGAGGTAGCAATAACTTTAACCTCACATACTCAAAGCAAAGCTATATGCCTTCATTTTATTTTCCAGATACCCAGCACAAGCTGCAGTGTCAGCCCAGTTCCCAGCTCTGGGAAAAAATTACATGAATGTTGCTGAAATCAATTATAATTGTTTGTTTTGAAGGGAGCCCTATCTCCCAGATAACGTTGCTGTTGGAGAGGATAGCCAACAACAACCCTGACACAAAGGGAGTCACATCATACTGGAGCCATCCCTTCCTCTCCCTCCCAGTTTCTCAAGGAAACTCTGGGTTTTCCCCTTGGTTATCTCAGTGGGAGTTCTGAATCTGACTAGTTGGGAAATCTATCTTTTTTGACACACAAAACACTTACTGATTTCATAGATGAATTATAATATTAATTTCTCCTTGGCAAGATTTTTTTTTTCCTTAAATTAACACAGGACCAAATTCCTAAAGTCAAACCTAAATTCCTAAGATCAATATCTCTGCTGATATATTTTCCCTGCATGAGAGATCATGATCATGCCTAATCCAAAGGGCTTTGGAAGTGTTAATGAGACATATGTAACTGGTAAAGTCATCTAGCCCTTCAGCTGTTTTGGGAAGGGAAACCCATTTCCGTCCTAACCCATACATGGGTTAGAAACCTACTGCAAGACACCATAACCTTGATCCCTAAGATGCATTTTAACATTGACATCAATGGAGGTTTCAAGACTAAGGTAGCATAATATAAGCCAAAAATGTCTGATTTCTTTCAGGCAGGGAAGATCCTTATGACCAACTCCCAGAAGAACATGCCACAAATTCTGCATCGCAGTTAACTGAAGCTTAATCATAGCTGGCTCTCCTGACCTGCTCTCATGCACAGACATTTGCACTGCCTGAGATATTTCAGCTGACATGGCAGTTGGAGGCCAGCACAGAGAAGCAGAAAGCATTTATAGCCAATATGTATTTTTAACATCTGCCTTTCACCTCCTCTTTCCCGTATTTAAAATTTAGCACTCCTCAAGCTACCAGAGTTTGGCAAAGATGTTGAAACTTCTCTAGTCCATACAGACTCATTCAGACATTAGATCCAAGATGGGACATTAAACAAAGGCTTTCAATAAAGGCTTCTGAAACTCTTTGCTGCCATGGATAATGCACCCCTTGCACAACAAATATTAGGATAAGAGAACACAGCCACAGAAATTGAGTCAGCCTAATTAAGGCTAATGCTTTCAGGAAAGACACAGACCAGTTAATTTGAGTCCAGAGGAAAACAACAAAAATGAGGGAAGGTTTAAACCCCATATATCATAAGGAAAGATTAAAAGGACGGGATTTGTTTAGTCTAGGAAGAAGAAAGCTGTGAGGAATCCTGATAGCAATCTCCAAACAGATGGACTTGTAGCTGCAGAATAAAGGAAATAACCAACCCGTGTGCTCTCTGGGACCCTGACGAGAGGCGATGGTGTCACACCAGCAGCGAGAGGGACACAAGCAAGGCAGTAGGAAAGACATTTCTAATGTTAGGCAGAGATAAGACCTGAAAGCATTTCCTAGGGAGGTTGTGGGACCTCTGTCAGTGGAGGTTTTTGAAAACATGTGAGGCAAACATATGTCAGGAGTGGTTAGTGTGAAGCCGATCCTGTCTGAGTGAGGAGACGGACTAGGTGACCTCCTGAGAGCTCTCCCAGCCCTGTTTTCAATTATTCTGTTCTTCCTTTCTTAAGATGTGTGGAGCAGTGTGTAATTGCTTGTCACAACCCATTTACAAAAAGCAATTGTCTTACAGAACTCCAGCAAGATGCCCCAAGATGGCACAATAGAAGAAAACACTGAATCTTACCTCCTCGCTCTATATGGCTGCCTTGACATTTCCAAGTCCATTGTCCACTCCTCTTTTTCCTCTGGCTGTCACATGTTGGTTCCAATAGCTCTAAGAGCACACTTGGAAACTCTGGTAAAAAAAAAATAAGCCTCTGTCTCAATGAATAATTAACAACAAAACTCCAGATGTGTTTAGAAATAGAAAACGTGGTTAACTAATGCTGTAATTGATGGTAAGACATGGAGAAGCACACAGGCTACATATATCCTCCAGTCATGTACTGCTCTCTAAGATAAGCAAATACACAAATTAATTCAGAAATTTGGTTTTGATGAGCCAAGAAACATCTCTGGAAAAAATATACATTTACTGCTCATATATATACCCCTTCCAGCTCAGTAATTCAGGTGCAAAACTGCAAGGATGTTTTTAAGGTTTTAGCTTCATTCTATTGGGAACCAAGTAGGTAAGAATCACTGCAGGGCTGAGCACAGATTTACATATCAAGTGTTTGCCTGAAGATCTTCCCCAGGCTTGGCTGGCCATGGCAGGGCCCAGCTAAGAACTCTAAGTCTTGTTGCCAACACAAGGACTCATGAGCCTGCTTTATCAGACATTTTATGCAGGCCTGGAGCACTTGGTAAAAGGTCAGAAAAACAAAAACAACAAACAAAAACAAACCAAAGCACAACAAAAGCATTTTAGAATGTTTTTCATTACCTCCTCCTACCTAAAAACATTCCTCTGTTTTTGATAGGCTGTGATGCTTTCAGAAACTTGCACAGTCTGAAGCTCTTCTTATTGCAGGTTCACTTTTTTTGTTGTTGTTTGTTTGTTTGTTTGTTTCCTGAACATCATTTTTCAGTAATTCAGCTAGAAATTCAAAAAAAATTTATTTACATCAGTAAGGTATAGTACAAAGCCTACTAAAACTATCAGAGACATCCATGCTGTCATTTGGGTGACCATCTGAATAGTGTCCCTTTTTTGTTTCTCTTTTTCAGGGTTTTGATACTTCAAAACCCCATTTTTTTGGACACGTGATGAGTCCAACATACAGTATTCTCTCATTTATAAACTTTTGAAGATCGAAGACTGTTTCTTACCTTTGAAATTGTCTGCTTCAAAATTTACCTTCCAATTTTTTTTCAACATCCTGGGTTTCTATGTGACCTTTATAAGCTTCTATGCTTGACCCACTTGAGCCCAGTTCCTACCTTTATCTTGTCACCAGTTAAATGCAGCTGATGTCAGTCAGCAGTATGATGCCTCTCTTTGCTCAGTCACAAAAGTTGTTCCACTGGAAACCTGCAAAGCAAAAGCAGGAAAGAGGGAAAGGTTACAACATGGTGCAGCACGCAATGTTCTTCAGCATCTTCTCTGTATGTTGTTTTGCCTTTTCTCCTCTGTCAGAAGAGAGCTTTGAACTGTACCACAAAGTTTTCCAGAGAATCACATAATTATAGAATTACTTGGGTTGGAAGGGACCTCACAGATCACCCAGTTCCAACCCCCTGCTGCGGTAGGGTTGCCAACCACTAGATGAGGCACTGGATCAGGTTGCCCAGGGTCCCATCCAAGCTGGCCTTGAAAATCATCTTGATTTCAGGAGGGTGGAAACAAACAAGATGGAAACAGATTTCCACATTGATTTCGACTCCAAATGAAAATCTTTTCTGAAATTCTGTCAGACCTGTTGCAGGATAACAGTTACTTGAGTGTATCTCTGGCCCAGCCCATCACAGTGGGACTCTTTTTCAGCCTGAGAGGGATCTTGCACGATGACAAAGCTTACATTTAGTCATCCATAACTTGAGGAAGCAGCCTGTGAAGCTCAGTGTGTTTCTGTTGTTTTAAGCAGACTGCTATTTAAACAATTTTATTCTTTAAATCACTATACATAAAGGATGATGGGAATATTTTAAAACAATGAAAGGATGTGTTTTGATGATAAGTCATCAGCTCTAGAGTCAGAAGTGCTGCTATCCAATAATCCTAATTACAAGCAATAACTTCTTTCTCCTTGGGATGGTGAATTTCAATTCACTGCAGATTCATAGCAATTTAACAATATGCCTGACAGCAGGAACAAGAGAAGAGCCACGTCTATTTAGACAGCATAAAGCAGCACTTGCTTAACAACAGTGTTTTGTGGCTGATGGAACCACTGGGAGAACTCGGCAGGGCTGTTTTTTTTAGGGGAAAGACAGATATAAGTAAATTCATTTGGGCATGACAAGCCGATTATGAATGCAACAGCAACACAATTATCTGCCTTCAAAAGACAATACGGAAGACGCGCTTCTTCCATCATGTGAATCCATTAAAAATAAATAAACAAACCGAGTGAAACAGGCCTGAGGGCTGCAGTGTTATCCCACCGAGAGAGATCGCTTCCAGAGACCTTCTACAAGGGCAGGAGTCCCTCAGCTCGGCTGCGGAGGACACAGCCCCGATGGCAGGAGGAGCTCTTCTCTGAATAATTAGGCAACAAAACCAACTGTGAAAAGCTTTGGGAGCCCGAATCCCTCGTCCCCATCCTTCACAGTAAATAGAGGGTAAGTGATCATGTTCGAAAGAAAACAACCTTCCCCTCCACTTCAGAGAACGGCAAAGGGAATAAGAGAGCATCTGAATTCTTATGGCTCTCATGGCACAGTGCTGCAGCAATGCGTGCCTGGAGGATTACAGGGCAGTAATTACTCTCTGCAATAGTTTCTCTTTGTGTTGCTTTGCTCTGAGGATGCTGTACAGATTGCTCTTCTCCCAGGTCCCAGAGCAAATTACCTCCCGCAGCCTGCGAGTCATTCCATCAGGCAGTTCTGGGATGTCCTGCTACAGAGACCCAGCACTGAGGTCTTTGAGGAGCACGAGGACATGCTACCTGCAAGCCTCTGTGCATGTGTCAAGATGTTTTTGCAATTCATGAATACAGAACTGCATTAAAATAATAATACTAATAATAACTGGATAAAAAAGAAAAAAAAAAAAAAAGCTTTACTGTTTCTTCTCAGTCAGGGAAAGAGGAAGGGAGGAAATATCCTCACCAACACATCCAGGATCTCCACTTTTCTGTTACTCCAGTTCCACCACCTCCCTATCTTGCTCTCAACTAAGGAGCACCAGCTGTCGTTTCTACCAGAATCACAACTGTGACACCAGGCACTGCAAGCAAAATACCAGACCATTATGGAACCAGATTTGACAATGTTTTTTGCTCTAGTTTCTCCATTGAAATTAAAGTCTCATGTGTCAGCATCACGCTGTTGGAGCCAGAAGCCCTCTCCTCCTCCAGCCTGGATTCTTCTGCTCCAAGCTGACAGTGCGGCTCGTTGCCATCCTGCACGTGGTTCCCAACAGCAGTAGAGCTGAATGCTGGAAGACTGTTGTTGTTTTTTTCCTACCCTCAGTGCTAGACATCAAAGTGAATTCAATCCATAACTCAGAAGGTTCTTCCCACAGCTTCTTCTGGAAATATGACAGTTATAGAATTCCACTATTTCCTGTCGTGATTATTTCCTGTGATGACTTTGAAAGCACATTCAGAAAACACTGTTGGCTACATAATTTCTTTAATAAGACATGGAATAACCTTGTCTTTGGGGATGGGAGCACAGGGGTTTTTGAGGCAGGCTTTGGTCTAAGCAATAACAATATTTGAAAAAGAATCAAATTCTGCTTCCCACAGTATTTCATAGAATCACAGAATAGAATCATAGAATCATTAAAGTTGGAAGAAACCACTAAGATCATCTAGTCCAACCATCAACTCATTTCAATTTAGCCATACTTTCTTGGACTTTTTGCCATGAGGAAAGAGCACACAGGTGCCCCTACCATCGCTCTTCCTTCCATGTAACACCAGTGATGTCTTACAAGAACCCCTCCTAAAGCCAGAACAGACAAACATCTTCAAAGGGCAGCACAGGCACCACTCTTATAAATGGATAATAGTTCCTCCCTAGGAATGTAGTGAAAGCTTGCACAACTTTTTCAGATGCTTGACAAGACATCTTACTCTCGGAAGGCTGATGTCAGAAAAGATCTGAGTAAAAGGATGTTTCTATGGCAGGCTTAGCCTGAGCTCTGCCCTACTCTTATCCTCTCCTGTTTGACATAAAATATCTTTATACAAAGTCCTGCTGTGCCTCCAGCCCTTTCTGTCTGGTCTATTGAGGTGAGATGGATCCCAGGTTCCACTGGAGCACGAGTTGGAAACCAGAGTTCGACAAAAACTGCTGTCCTCAACTCTCAATTTTATTTTATTTTTAAAAACCACATTTTTATTGCCAAACGTGTTGAAACTTGGATAGGGCTAGCAAACTAAAAATATACAAAAATCATTCTGGTCAGTCACAGTACTTCATCTCCATGTTTTTGAAAAAAAAAATCAGTAAAATATCAACATTTTGTTTTTTTTCTTTTCATAAGGCATTTGGCAGCTTCAAAATATCACTTTTGAAATGTCAGTGTCTTTCAATCAGACCAATCTGCAAAGCTTAGCCATTCCTGCCAGTACTTTCCACTTCAAATAATCAACATTTTCTGATGAAATAATATTTAAATATCTCTGGTCAGTTCTGATAACCTTGCAGATCACACTGATCACACTGCAGTGAGGATGCCAGCTGCAGTTCCTTCCTACAGTTCCTCAGTTGATGGACATCAACTGTACTTTCAGCCAGCTGAGAATGCTGGAAGATGACTTTGAGGCCCTTACAGCCCTGATGATTCAAATAAAGTGCTCAATAAAATAACCAAGCTAGTTATTTTTCAGTTTTCTCTTCCACAATTTACAGAGCATAAAGAAAAAGCTGGTTATTAAGATGGCAGCTTGAGAGATCAAGTGAAAACTTCTTTTATCATAAAGTTATAGAATTGATTGAGTTGGAAGGGACACTTAAAGGCCACCTACTCCAACTCCTCTGCAGTGAGCAGGGACACCTACAGCTCCATGAGGGGCTCAGAGCCCTGTCCAGCCTGACCTTGAGTGTCTCCAAGGATTGGGCTTCTACGCCTGTAGGCAACCCGTGCCAGTGCCTCACTATCCTTACTGTAAGAAACTTCTTCCTTACATCCAATCTAAATCTCCCCTGTCTCAGTTTGAAATCATCTCCCCTTGTCCTATCACAACAGACCAATCATTTTTGAAACACATAGGCACTGGCAGGTATTAATCTTGGGTATTTTAACCGTCTTTCTGTTGAAAGACAAGGTTTTCTTAAAAAGAGTTTCTTCTGAAAAACAAGCTTTCATGTTCACCCTCCTGTACTCTCCACCTCACCCTGACCTGGACCTCAGGCAGCTCTGGCTCCCAGCCCATAGCATGTGGCTGAGCATGTTTCTGCTTTGGAGGGAGAGACATCCTCCTTGGCTGCTGCCAAAACTAAAAGCGGTTCCTGATACTAATTCAGGTTCTTGGAAGACTGCATTATTCCCATTTGCAGCTGATTGTCAGGATGGAGATTCGCGATGGAAAACGATTCCAAAAGCACACAAGAGGCACAGATGCGCAAATGTAGCAAGCCTATCTCTCTGGAAAAAATGCTGTTCTGACTCCAGACTATCCACAGACAGGAGATGACATCCTGAAAGCATCTTTACAAACGTTAACAGTGCAGGATAATCACTCAAGATGGATGGCAGACAGATCAGAAATCTCTACACCTGGAGAGCATCACCCAACAGAGAATGCTCTACAGCACATGCACAGAGCGCACACAGTGCATGGGCTCTCTGCACCTCCACCTTAAGCCTGACTGTAAGTGTGTGTTTATCTTCAGGCATAAAGATTTTTAAAGTGCTTTCATTGGCTTGCACTGGGAGGTAGACGGCAGGATTAATAGCTGTTCTTCAAAGCTATAAACTGCATGGTGTGTTTTCTCAGACTTTGAGCCGTGAGTTACTACTGTAATTAAATCCAGAAGGAGAGGCCATAATAACATTCTGACTTGATTTCCACTGGCAGAGCATTGATTAAGAGAGCTACATAATAAATGAGAGGCATTTCGGAATCGCTCTGTTGATGTTATCTGTAATTTTTTTATAATTAGAAAAGCCTAAAGAAAATTGTATATTATAATTACATGCATTATTAATCCTACTCTGTTGTAATATGAATTCATCTATGATTACAGGTTGCAGCAAGCTTTTGGTAATTTTTTTTAAGAGGTCCAGTGATTTGGCTTACAAAGTCCCTGTAAACAACAGATAAATTGGATCATATTATTTAAAACTAATGCAAAACCAGAGAAAGTTCAAGTTGATAACTTGGAAATCTAAAAACAAAGAAAGAGTTTAGGGGTAGTCATTTTCCTGTTTAAAATCTGCGGCTCAATGAAGAGAGCATACAAAATAGCTGTTTTTATGCAGTCCTTCACACAGAAGTCTTAAAAAATTGAATCTGAAAGGAGTTTAGCAGGATATTTAATGATTAAAATAACAATTTGTTCTTCATTCAGCTGCTTCAGAGTAACCCTGAGCACAAGGGTAACTGAATAAAGTTGCATTTTCCTATCCTATGTGACAATGTACTGTAAAATATATAATTTCAACTCTCTCCACTTAGATAGGGAAAGAATTAAGAGAAGATACATGGAGATTCTTAATTTAGTGAGAAAAGTGACTGCAACATACATGAAGACCTGTATTTCCAGAGAAAGCAGAAGCTCTCCAAAGTCAGGCTAGTTAGGACACCTGCTCCATCACATTAATACCCTGTTACTCTTACAAGTAGTCCCCTTGGATTCAGATGGATTGAGCTTTCCTATGAGTCTGTAGATGGTTCACCATTTGGACCAAAAGTTATTTTCTTCAGGTCTGATTTACTACTAATTTATTTTGTTTGATGTTATAGATAAGGCTCTAGAACCCCTATTCTTTTTGCAATTGTATATGCCAAAAATTTTAGAGAGATGGTTGAAAGTCCAGTTTTGGAAACATTAGAAGTGTTCTAATGTGAAAATTAAATGTTAAGGAATAACTACACTGCACCTTTCTTCAGCTCTTTGCTATTCACAGTTCAATTACAGGTCCAAAACCAACAGGACAGGTGGTAAGGTGCACTGAGAGCCCATTAAGCACTTGAGGGTTAGAACAGCATTTCCAGGGCTCCATGTGCTCATAGCAGACAGCAGGTAGATCTCACAAAGTATTTCAGATTAATATTTTTGATGGATATTTGGGTGAACTTACCCATATCTGCTAATGCCTGTTTCACACATTATTTACTTCAGTGGAAAACTCAGCATTCAAGTGAAACAAGACATTTTTTCCAAATAGTAAAGCCACAGGAAAGTCCTTTGTCACCCTCTTGAATATAGACATAACAGAAACCATTTGTAGTTAGCCACAGACCTTTTCTGAAACATCAGTGATAATAATATGAAGCTGCCAAAGCACAGAAATGGGAAGTAGAAGCACAAAAGAGGCAGTTCTCTCATTTCTGACCCACAATGTCAGCAATCACCCAACCTTAACGAGAACAGCCATTGTGCAGAAAGGATCCCAGATCACTGCTTTTGAGTGCTGAAATCCACGTGCCAAGACCACCTACACCACAGGACCACCCGTCACCATCCCTTGCCAGCCAGAACCATACAACTTTCATTTGGCTCATGGAAATAAGGTTACATTAATGCCTGGTAAAGACCATTTGGAGAATTGTTAAAAGGAGGGTCTGAACATGTTCCAGTCAGTGAATGTTGATTCTGGCAGACACAAACTGAGTCATGCCTCGTCCCACACTGAGCTGCTGCACTGTGGTCTGGGGCTCACTCCAGATGGTTACAGATGCTTCTGAATGGGGACCAGCTGGTTAATGTTTTCTTGCCTTGGTTACATGCAAGATAAAACCATTTGCGTCATGGTTACTTTTGACAGAAAGTGGTTTAGGCTTAATAAACGGTATTTTTTAGCTGGAAACAAAAGGGTTATTCTGGCAGGTTATGGAAATGTTTTGCAAGTTTGCCTATGATTTAAAAGGTTGATACAATCTTGACTTAACTCTCTTCAGAGAGCTGAAAATGCCTCAAGTGGTGCTGTCACATTAAATGCATTCATTGTCTTGTTCACTTCTTAGCTGCATTTTGCCATAACACATGCTGACTGGCAACCAGCTTTGATTTCAATACTTCTGGAGAGACTCCAACCTAAAAAAGAATTAGTCACCATCTGAATTTTGTCCTCATCACTTTTTCATGGCATTTGGTGATGTTTACCTCAAAGAACAGATTCTTCTAGCCCAAACTGTTGTAGGCAAGAGATTTTTGTCTCTATTTTTTCTAATTTGTGATAGCTAAAAGGACTGACGAAGGAACATGTTGAAAAAAGTCTTCTTGGCCCTACTGCCCAAAATTGGAACAGAGCAGAGGTTCACCTAGATGAAACAACACTGATTAGACAGGGAAGTGATAATGTATCTGATCTTACCTTAGAAGATTCCATAGCAGATCTCATATCCAGAATATATTTGACTTTTGTCTTTATTATAAAGAACAGATATTTTCTGCCAGAGAAGGCCTTCAGTTTTTTCCTCTGTTCTGGGAAGAATTTACTTTTGTCTGTCAGATCCCACTTTATCAAACCTCCCTTATATGGGATTCCCATCCAATAATTCTGAAGCATGGAGTACTTCATGGATTGACTGGATTAACCAGTCAGATTTTCTTTCTTAATTCATGCTACTATTTAAAAAGTATTAATTACTTAATAATCATTTTAAAGGTTAAATATTAATATTTTCCTTGCTTATCCACAAAAACAGGTTTTTCATGCACTAGAATACTTCTTACACCCCTTTGACAAGGAAGTCAAGACACAGCTTATGCGAGATTCTATTTTTTTTTCTATGTTCATCCTTGGTGAATCTAGATTTGCATATTTGAACACTGAGACTTATAAAAACAGGTTTGTTATGAGCACGGAGAACAGAAACCACAATAACATATAGATCATTTCAATAAGAAGAAAAGATTTCTCCTGAAATGTCATCATTGACTACAGCATAAAAATAACCAGACTATTTTACTCATGTTAAGAAACATTTTTTACTGGTACTCTAAAGTATGGGAATGCAATATAAACTGTGTACATATTCTTTTCCCACTAACTGTTTATTATTTAAAAAAAAAATCTTTAACTACTAGAGTAATTTGATTCCTTGTGCCAACATCACTACAAAATGATTGACTCTACTAGTAGATGCATTGCCCCTTTATGGAAATCTGTATCACTTACTGCTCTGGGAATAAGACTGATTGGGAGATTCAGGACCATCTTGTACAGCACACCAGCAATTATTGCTGGAACAAGAACTCATGTTATACAAAGCTGTATTTATCCTTAGTTTGAAATGACACTGCTCCAAATTATCTGTGTGACTCTATGGAGACTATGTTCATGCAGTTAACTCATTAACACTGCAGTCTCCAGATGGGCAAAGACAGGTCACATGTTTTATACATTTAATGAAGAGTTAAATACTGTGGCCCCTTTAAATTTTATCTAAATATCTTCTAACAGAGCTAAGAGGTCACTGTGATCTCTGTTAGTGTACTTACAAATTCTGTACTGCCTTTGACCAGCAACCCATGGGTTGGTTTGTCTTTAAAGGCTCCGTCATACTTGTTGAATATAGTTTGCCATATTATTTATCCTCTGACTTTGAATAAACTGCTTAATGTTTAAACTTTAGATATGACTAATACTTATGGTTGTATTTTAGTTGGGCACCTAGTGTTTGAAGCAAGATCAGGTCTAACAGATCGAGCTGTGACACAAAATTCCTTCTAAAAGTCTGTGAAAGGGAGAGGAGAGGAGAGGAGAGGAGAGGAGAGGAGAGGAGAGGAGAGGAGAGGAGAGGAGAGGAGAGGAGAGGAGAGGAGAGGAGAGGAGAGGAGAGGAGAGGAGAGGAGAGGAGAGGAGAGGAGAGGAGAGGAGAGGAGAGGAGAGGAGAGGAGAGGAGAGGAGAGGAGAGGAGAGGAGAGGAGAGGAGAGGAGAGGAGAGGAGAGGAGAGGAGAGGAGGGTGGTTGGATGGGGAGGAGGAAGGAAGGAAAGAGAAAGAGAGAAGGAGAGAAGGAGAGAGATAGAGAGAAGAGAGAAGGAAGAAACATTTACTAAAGATAGAACAGAATAAGGATATTAAAAGAGGGACCATCTACAGATGTTGGGGTTTTTATTCTTGGGGGTAAACAAATTTGCTATCTAAAGAGCTTCCCAATTCCCACAGCAAATTACTACACCAACGAGGCACTGCCATGCAGGAAGGAACTGTGTCTGTAAGCAGATTGTTGTATCATTCAAGGCCAACACCAGTTAAGCTGTGTTCTCAGATGGTGCTCCATTGCCTTAATTAAGCCTTTTTGCAAAAGCAAACACACAGAATTTAAGCTCATCATTTGCTATAGCAGCCTATGTTGCTCCAGCATTGGTACAGTCTGTAAACATGCACGGGAAAACGCAACATAGCAAGATTCAGTGCTCAAAATCTGAGGACAAGTCAAATCAAACTAATCATCATCATTATAAACACGTGTCCTCTAACAGCTGGAACAAGTTTCCCAGTCATGTGGTGAATTCTGCCTCCTTCTGCACCCTAGTGAAGACAAACACTGTTCTGAAATCAAACAGCAGTGGAGAAAAGATGCACTGGGTGAGGGTCGATGGCCAGAGCTTTGATTTTTCACGATCTGATGATATGCTTTGGACCAAAACGCCATGAATCTAAATATTTTCAAGTGTCATGATTTTGATTAATTGGTCCTCTCCTGCTTTATGATGGCTTTCAGCAATTCACGGGACTCTTGCCTTTTATGTCTCCTAAGAGAAGGCTGCCATTTCACAGAGAAAAATGCATGAGGCAATTTGCTTCTGTGTTATTAAAGCCTCTCTGCTTGTAGACGAATGCATACTCATATGTTGCCATGTTAACTGGAGTTATATGAAACATGGCCTCATTACTCATTAGAAGCTCCTGGAATAAAGAGATTACTTCAGCAGCTCAATACAAATTTTTTGGTACATCCCATCTGCATTGCTTTCTGACTCAAACAGTCCTATTGTGAATGTGAAGATCAGAGGGAAAGAAAAGGGAAACTGGTGTCTTGTTTAACTTTCAGCCTGATGCCAATACTCTTCTTACTGGAAGACAGAATAATCAAGGACCCAAAGTAAATTAATTCTCTATTCAAACATTCCTATCAGAAATTATGTATGGCAGAGTTCCCTGAAAATCATCAGCATATGGAGAATTTCTTCGGAGATTTACAGCTCCCCAGGCTGTCTCCAAGAAAGACAACATATTTAGAGAAGAGGGTAGCAAGCGGGAGAGGTAGAGTGATTAACAGCATCATGTGTTGCCTTAACTGAAAATGTACATCCAAATCATGGCATTCTTGATCAGCTAGAGCCAAGCCCTCCTGGAGCTGGGTATGACAAGTGCCCTCCCCCCACTCACCTCCAGTATTTAATTGAACGTAAGTGAGAAGCAATAAACCAACTGAATTATGCTAAACACTCCCTTTCAGGAAGCAGATAATGGCTTGGCCAGGAGAATTTCTCCCAGTAAATCACTTACATCTCCAGATTTGCACAGAGCCATCAAACAGTCACCCTGCCAGGAATGAAAGACACCTGTACTCGAAGGCAATATGGGCTTATGTCATTTCTGAGAGATACTTGTCCAACGTATTCCTAAAGATCCTTCAGTCATGGGAACTTCACAACCTCTCCAATGAATCTATTCCAGTGCTTTATTGTCCTTACCCTTCCAGAGGTTTCCTAACACCTGGTTTAAATTTTCCTTACATTAATTCAAGCACATCACTGTTTCTTCTAGCCACCACAAATACTCTTTGAAATGACTTTTTATGTACTGGAAAGCCTTGCTTCACTGTTTCTTTTCCACCACTATATAATCAAATATCCTTCCACTTTTGCTCATAGGTTTTTAAAAAAAAAAAAAGCCCACAACTGTTATTAAAAGAGAACAATGAATTTTGTCCCGACCATCCACAACTCTCTTCAAAACTCACTGATCAAACCTGGACATCATATTCCCATGCTGAGCAGAGCACATTCCTGTTGGAACCTGACAGTGGGATGTTGGACTTTCTCACAACAGCACACCACTGCCTAATCACAATTAATTTTTCAACCTTTTAACAAAGATATTCCACTGGAGAACTACTTTCTAGTCATTTTTTTTTCCCAGCCTATTTACACAGTGAAGTGTTTCTGCCTAACAGTACTTCGAGCTTTTTCCTTGATGAATTTAGCCTCATTTTTTAGACATTTCTTCAATTCCTCATACAAATTAAACTCCTCTTTCCAACATGCTTGCAGTGCTTCTCGGCTCTAGATCTGTGCAAAGTTACCATACAGACTTCCATCTGAATGTCCTACATCATTAATGAAACACCAAACAGAACAGATTTCAGGATCGACAACACAGGAATCCTGTATGGTATACTTCATAGAATCATAGAATCTTTAGATTTCGAAAAAACCTTTAAAGGTCATCTAATCCGACTCACCTACGGCTTCATCAGGTTGCTCAGAGCCCCATCCAGCCTGACCTTGGATGTCCCAAGGGATGGGGCATCCGCCACCTCTCTGGGAAACCTGAGCCAGTGCCTCACCAACCTTACTGTAAAAAAACTTCTTCCTTATATCCAATCCAAATCTCCCTTCTTTTAGTGTGAAACCACTTCCCCCTGTACTATCACAACAGACCCTGATAAAGAGCTTGTCCCCTTCTTTCTTATAGCTCCCCTTCAGATACTGAAAGGTCGCTCTCACGTCTGCCCAGAGCCTTTGTTTTGATTTTTTTTTTTTGCCCTCAAAACTGTTGTTAACCAGCCTGGACTATAATTCCCAAGATACACTGGGAAAAATATATATGTATTTCTCCTTCCCCCATACTTTTTGTGCTTATTGTAATTATTGCAGAGAGATTTCATTCTCCATTGAGTAGCAGGCCAAACTCCTCTTTGATCTTTCTCATTCTACTAGCAGTTCTTACAGAAATATTTCTGCTTATCTCTGAGGTCTCATTTTGTGCCTCAGTCTTTCTGGTTTTATCCCTGGATACTTGTGCTGCTCTTCCAAATTTATTCTTTAAAATTTGACCCCTTCTTTTTTTTTCTTGTGTGTTTCCCCGATGCTCAAGCTACAAAAAAAAAATCATAATTTACCAGCTTGGCACCTACTGAATTTTTATTCTTGCACTTGCAGAGCTTGTATTGTGCCCTTAGCTTACTCCAAGGAACTGACAACTTTATTTTACATTTCCCTTTGCCTTACATAGGAAATCTTATTTACCAGATTTGAGCTTATTAACATCAATCTTCCTGAATCCCTTTGCTTTCAACTTGATCAATCCCACCTTTCTCTTCTGAAATGGAAGTCTTGCAGCAATTTTTCTAAACTGTAGAAATTATCCAGTAATTGTAACAGTCACCCATCATTTGAATAGTAGTAAAGTTGAATATACAGTGGAACAAACAGTGGCTGCTGAGTAGGAAGAAATAGCAGTTAGAAGGGGAAATTATGATAAAATACAAAGGGTTTCTAGCAGCATGTGCCATGGTTCAATCAAACCATAGCTTCAGAGAACCCAGGAGTTTATTTCTATCCAAGATAATAAGAAATTTTTCTGACTCTCAATTCAGTAAGCAAACTGAAAGTTTTCTCAAACAGAAAGTTTTGTTCCTCTGATTACTTTCATAAATCAAAATAATGATCTTGACAAAGCAGCCAATATGGAAAGAAAGAGTATGATGCCTCTCCTTAAGTAGTGGCAGCATTTTTGATCCCTCGTTCAGTTTTTCTGTGGACAAACAAAGTTTTTCACCTTGAACCTCTTAGCACTCATTATACAATAAAGCCACCACAGAAAAGGAGCACATCTGGATCTCTTCCAAGGTACCATTGAGGATTAGCCACAAAGAAATGTTAAGTACTTGCTTAGAGACACATATGGGCCCTTTAACCCCAAAAGGCAGAATTTCAGAGTATAAAACCTGGCAATCTGTCCAAACAAGTCTTTGACTTCCAAGCATTTATCCAACATCTAGACATAGTTATTTGCACAACAGTGTTTTTGAACAGCATCACCCATGCTTAGCATAAACCAGAAAGACTCATCATAGAAATCAGCACTGAAACAAACCTCTTCTGCACTAGTTTGCGTCAGCCTGCTCTTCCTGGACCTGCTGCCACCATTTGATTAGGGAAAGTGATAGAGGTTCAGCATCTTCACAAGGGAGTGCCTGCAGTATCCCAGCAGCTAAACAGCTTCTCATTGAGGTTTCATTCCTAGAAAGACAAAATCCAGATGTAAAACTGAAAAAGAGCAACCCTCTGGCTGTTTTCTCATCCTTCTCTGCCTGTGGCATTGACCATGTTGGGAATTGAATGGAATGCAGTGGAACAAAACAGAACAGAATGGAAAAGGAATAGAACAGAATTGAAAAGGAATAGGATGGAATGGTATAGTTATTTGGAAGTGACGTTTAAAGACCATCAGGATCAAGCAATATTCAAGCTGAGGCTGCATCAATACTAAATATGGGGCGAGAATTACCTCTTCTGGCCTGCTGGCCATGCTGTATTTGATGTACCCAAAAATGCACTTTACCCTCCTGGCTGCCAGACCACACTGCTGTCTCAGGCTGAGAATGCACATGGTCATCTCTCCTCCTGATGATGCAGAGAGAGGACCAAGACTTCTTTCAGCTGGCGGGAAGGATCATGCCTTCTGGAGGAACTGGGAAGAAACCACCAAGGACCTTGACACAACGATAAGCTGATGCCCACCTAGTTTAGTCCATCATCAGATTCAACTGCCTGACATGCTCCAAAAATGCAACTCTTTACTCATCCCCTCAGTATATGAATCCCCATTTGAAGCTTTTTCCTTGTGATGTTTGAAAGAAAAAAAAAAGAAAAAAAGAGTCATTTCAGATATCCATAAAATAATGAAAATAACCATGCTGGCAAGAATGGATTTGTTAGATTTTCTCTTCAACATATCTACAAATTCACTGAGAAAAAAAATCTCCATTTAGACATTCCACTCTCTGGCCTGTGGAAATACAGGCAACAGCTGCCCTTTTGGCTGGACAGACGAGCCCCAAAACACTGTAGGCACACCAATGGCCAGTTATTTCTAGGCATGGATCCAAGGGCTGATCTCAGCCTCCAGCCTTCTGCAGGACTCGGAGCAGCCTCTGAAGGAAAGTACAGGTTTTTCTTCCTCTCCTTTTGGGGTGATTATCAGCAAGAACCACTCTCGAAATGCATCTCTCTCAGTATCTGGAGAGGCAGCAAGAACACCCTCAATAGAAAATCCCTTCATCTGAAAGATCCTGTGGCTGGAAGCCAGCCAGCGCTTGTTGGCCTCCAGACCAGATTGTGAGATTCAGTTTTGCAGCCAAGAATTTTTTTTACTGCTGGACAAAAGAAATGCAAGAACCTATTTCCAAGCAGCAGCAAGCAGAAAAAAAAAAAAAAGTGCAGGGGGCGAGACGAGTTTGGGAAGTTCACGTTGGAGGAATATAAGTTTCTGTGTTGCATCTCAAGCACCAGAGTGCAGTGTAGTCCAGCAGGCTGGGTGTGCCTGTGGTCATTTCCCTCGAAGAGGATGGCAAATAACAGATACTGAAGGCAACAGCTTGAGCCCTTGCAGACAGAGCTTCCCACACTATGAGAAAACATCAAGGGAAGAACTGGATTAAACTCTCTTTCATAGAACCATGGAACCGTTAAGGTTGGAAAAGACCACTGAGATCACCAAGACCAATCACTGATCCATCACTAACCTTGTTTCTCAGTGCTGCATCTGCCCTTCCTCCCTTGCAATGCGTACCGCTGGGTCCACTGACCCTGACCCTAACCCACTGCCTACACATCAAACTCTTGTCTCTTGAGCAAATCCTGCCACAGCTGATGGTGACTCCCTTTCCTCAATCATCTCTGGTTCAGGCAACCTTCTGAGATTTGGGTATAAACCCTAAATTAATCTGAATAGCTCAAGGCCCCATCTTCCACAGGCTGTAGAGCATTTGCTATGTTAAAACCCTAAAAAAGAGCTTAAATAGAAAATGCTCTTACTTGCAGCCAACTTCTCCTGTACCACTCCATTTTTTTTGATTAAACACCTCTCAATAGCACAATACTGTGTAAAGCACAAGGAAGGAGCTTATACTGATGGGGAGACTTCAATATCTGGTTAAAAGGCAGAGAGGTAGAGCAGGGGCAATGGAATAGGATGGCACACTTTAAAGGAAAAGCAGGCTTCTGAGAGTCTCTGGCTCAGCCACCTTTGCAGCAAAGATGGATCCAAACATCTCTTTGTACTCTGGAGGAGGCCAGATTCGTGCCTAGATTTTCCTGATGTCCTATTTCTTGTGAGAGGTCAAAACTGCTCTTCCTGATGGTGCATACTGGCTTTTGCTTCTCAATCATAGAATCATATAATATCCCAAGTTGGAAGGAACCCATAAGGATCATGAAGTCCAACTCCTGGCTGCACGCAACAGTGTAGTGGATAATAACACAGAAAATTAGTTTTCCTCTGCTTTCCATGAGAGCATCTCCTACTTATGGGCCAGAAATAAGTTTTCATTAGTAATTAAACAAATGTCATCATGGCTTTAGGGGAATGAATGGCATGACTAAGATTTGCAGGTATTTCTTGCTCGGAAAACCTTCCATTCACTGAAGCCAATCACTTCTTTTACAGAGAATAGCAATTAGAAATAATAAAAAAAATATCCTGGAGTAATTATAAAAATAGTATTCCTAAAAAAAAAACTGCTGTGAAATGAAATAATACACAGCAGTCTCTAAAGCATGACATGAGAATTCAGCCTCCAGTGCCATGCTGCTCCCTGTGGGCCTCTGAGCTGGGTTGCCTTTAATCAACGACACATGCCTCTTGTGCAAAAGACAGCCCAAAGGCATGCTGGGGTGAATTAGAGAGACAATTTCAGCCTTCTCCTGATTTTCTTGCTTTCATGAGTTTAAATCTGATCTTTAACATTATTTGAAAACAATTTTTGTGGTTTGATTAGATCTAGTGACAGTAAGTAAATAGCTGGTCTAACATCTGCTGGCCTCCAGCTGGAAGCTGCCAAGTCCCATTTTAGGGCCAGCTCTCTTTGGGAGTCAGACTCAATGATCCCAAATTGGAATATTCTGTGCTTCTAAGACCCGAGTTCATGGCAGAACTCTATCTGTACAGCTTAAAAGCTTTCAAAGCTTGCAGTTTAACACACTTCTGTGTGTGCCAATCTGCTAAATGTCCTCATACATGCCAATATTTTCAGATAGCAACTTCTAAATCTTGAGATAGTGTATATATATGTTTTTATTCTAAAATCACTTCCAACAGCCTTTGGTTGAAGAGTTTAGATCTTCTCTTCCATTTGTCAAGTCTGCATTAATTTGCAGGAGAGGCATGATTCAATCCGAACCTTATTGATAAAACCAACTAATAGCTGGAATTTACATAGAAATAATATCAGCATCAAAAGCTATCCAGGAGTTTGAAGCATCAGAAATCATCACAGTGCATTGAATAAGATCATATGAATAATTCAAGAGCTTCAACATCACAGTTTTGGATTCCTATAAGATCACTGCTCCTTTTTCCAGAATTGTAAGCTTATAAAAGGGGTGGGAGGGAATCACATCAAGCTATGTACATTTATTTAGCTCTTTTACAAGTATTGGTTCCCTCCCAGAAGCTTTCCATGATTCATAAGAGTAAAGGTAGCTGTGACAGATGAAAAACCAGTGCTATTTTAAAATAAAGTCTTCTAAAATATCTACTAACCACAAGGCAGAAGTTCTCATGAGAAACAAACAATAGGTGTCACTCTCAATTTATTCTTGGTTAATTTTAACAACTTGACCTAAATAATCCTCTCTTGCTCTACTATTAACTGCTGCTATTAATGTGAGGCAAAGGCAGAGGGCTGGGCTAGCTCATTGCCCCCTTCCACAACCTCTTTGCATGTGGGCATCTTTCTCCCACGTGCATCTCCACCAACCATTCCTAACATTATGCCAAAATCTGTTCCCTGGCCTTTCAGCTCAGTGCCATTGCTCTTTATTCAGTGTTTCAGCCCTCATTTTTTTAAATACATTTCCCCTCTTTCTTTCAGAGCACTGTGTGGAAAGAGTGGCCCAGATTGCAGGTCTTAGCTGCCCTTGGAAAGGGGTAGAGGACAGGCCCGGGTTTCAGCCCTGTCTCTAAATGTGTTTATTATAACAAATACAGCAGGATCTTGTTTGAATAGACAATAGACAGGAAATTAACAGTTAAGGCTGAAACTCTACTCCTTCATTCCTGTGATTAAGAGAAAACAGATACCATGCTGAAACAGAAAGACAATTTTAGCTTTCATGCAGCACTGTCCTTCAGCGTTCCACATCAGGCATGCAACATTATTTCCGTGCAGAATTTAGCCATTAACTTCCTTCATTTGAAGTAAAAAACATTCACACAGTATTATAAAATGCTCTGTATTCCTGAAGCGACAGATCATGATGGCTCATCCTGAATATGCCATTCTGTCCCTTCACGCAGATATTAAATGGCTGAGATAAATCATGGCTTGGGGTTTACAGAGGCATCATGTCAGCAACAGCAATGAATTACAAACTTCCTCCTTTAGACAGCAAACACCCAATTACCAGCATCATCTTCCTTCACATTTTGAATGGTGAAGGAGGGGTTGGCATCCGTCATTTTTCATGTCTCAATGCATGGAGGCTGATACAGTCATGCCTGTTGCAACTGAGCCCATTGATATCCAGTCATTCATAAACAAAATGCCATAATGCACAATCTATGGGGATGGTACAATGAAAACAAGCAGCCTGCTCTATCTTTCCATCCCTGTATATGGCAGTGCATGGGGAGGCATGAAAAAAAACGAACAGGTTTGTGTCAGGATGAAATAAAACATTTGTGACAAAAACATATTCTTTAACATAGCTCATGTGCTCTGATCCCAGTGCTGACCTTGTTTTGAGCAGGAGGTGGAACTAGAGATCTCCAACCTGAAAAACCTCAAAAATGGAAAGGAATGGCTTCTATCAGGCAGTTGAAATCAGTTGGGTCTTTAATGCTTTTTCTTTAATGCCACCAGGTAAATAGAGAGTTCAGAAAAGGTGACCATATTGAGCAACAACAATTAGATTTTAATTACTAAATGAGAAATTAAAGGGATGCCAACAATCTCTGCAAGCCTGTCGTTTGCCTTCTTCACATACAACAGCAATCCTGTAGAATGCATTTCTTCCAGGACAAGAGAAAGGCAACTCATGCCTTATACCTAGAGAGACATGTGGCAACCTGAGCTTCTGGCCAGAGCCAAGCTCATCACCTCCTGGACCCCTTTTCTTTCAGGGCAGGGTCAAGCAACACAAATTGATGTTTCCTTGAAATAATTCCCTTAATCCAACCCTAAGCATGTCGAAGAGCTCCAAGCATTGGAGAAGTCTCCTGATTAATCGTTCTAAGTTCTCTTTTGCTGGATGACATTATGCTTTTTTGTTCAAGCTTAAAAATGTTCTTTAGAAGCTTGCTAGCAATAAAACACGAGAGAGTTTGCTGAAAAGAATAATTAAACATAAATGATCTTAAAAAGATTGATCCCACTTGCAAGCATTTAAAGATGCCAGCTGCTAAATTACAACCTTGGCACAGACCTGGGTGCGTGTGCCCATTTTAAAGAGTGTGAGATGAGATCTACACGGAGAGAAGGTTGGCCTCATGCTCCGAGCAGATCCATGTGCTCAAATCCCCTGAGATCAGAAGAACATGGAAACAAAACCCCACAACTTCAGGGGAACTTGAGGGTGAGACATGTGTATCCATATGGTCTGTACGGTGGAATCACAGCTTCAAGAGATCCAGTGCAGCGAGATGTGTTTATGTTGTGCAAGAGTTTTTTGAAGTTTCTGCTTGGCGAAAAGCACCCAAAACTTAGAAAGAAGAAAGTAACAGCTTCCTGTTCCTAAGTGGAATCTGGAAGAGCCTGGTAGCAAGCAGGCACATCCCTAATGCTGTGATAGAGACCTACGTGCTTTGGGCACACAGAAATACACCAAGTAAATGCCACCCAGCAAGCAACAAGCTAATTCTCCCAGCAGTTCCCTGGCCCCATTTTTCGCTACCCATAATACTTATTAAGTACTAATGCAAGCATCAGACCCTTCATAAGCACACATTTCCCAGGAAGAAACACAGGACATGTACAAAGGCTGATGTAGTGCCTTGCTACACGTGCACCAACTGCAGGCTGAATCATCCCAGCACAAACAAGAGCCCTCAGGGCTGTGCAGGGCCTCGTACAAGGAGGCTGCACATCCAATTAGTGCTTAAGGCATTTACTGCTTAATGACTGAGGACTTTGCACGAGACTTCCACTTCCGAGCTGCCAGCGGGATGCGGGGATGAGTGGCACGCAGAGCCCGTGCTCAGGAGTCTATCTCCCATCTCCTTCATGATGCTACACATCATCTGTGTCTCCTGCTTTTGTTAGTCATTTCATTTGTAGGCAAGAGACTGTGTCTGCTGCTCCCTTAATTATGGAAAAGTTGTCTGTGCACAATTTAAACAAGCCCCTGTTCTGCTCTTTATCAATATTGAACATGCTTCCTGCCTCTTCGATGCTCCAGCTTGCAGCCACACAACATTTGTTCATAGCTGCAGGCTATGTCAGCGAGACTTTGATAGAGCTACAAAAGAGCTCCTCGTTCAAACAAACAGCACCAGTCAATCGAGTGGAGTGTTGCAAATGCTGGCAGAGCAGAACTGCACCAACTTGCGGCTGAGAATGGTAATTTCCACTACAAATAGTGAATACTACTACAGCACCTGTACCTCCCTTGGGTGATCTTATGCTTCTTGGGCTCTCATGCGTGTGGTCAGAGTGGGCATCCAGGTGTGCATTCAGAAGGATGGGATGCTGTTCCAAGAGATGAACAATGGATGGACAAGAAGGGAAAATCTGCCCTGTGATGGAAGCACACACACACTGTATGCCTTGAAGGCCTCACCCTTCCCTCTGGGAACTCAAGCTTTTCTCTAAGAAATTCACATCAGGTGTGTGATGTATGTTCAGTGATGTGATACCGAATCATAGAACTGTTTGAGTTGGAAGGAACCGGTAAAGGCCACCTGGTCCAATCCCCATGCAATAAGGAAGGACACCTACAGTTCCATCAGGTGCTCAGAGCCCCTCCAGCCTGACCTTAAGTGTCTCCAGGGATGGGACATCCACCACCTCTCTGGGCAACCTGTGCCAGTGCTTCAATACCCTTATCATAAAAAAGCTTTTTCCTTATATACAACCTAAACCTCTTTCAGTTTGAAACCATTTCCCCTTGTCCTATCACAACAGACTCTGCTAAAGAGCCTGCCTCCTTCTTTCTCATAGCCCTCCTTTACATACTGTAATCCATAGAGCAGAGTGTCTGACAGATGTTCCTTCTGATATCTCCAGGGCTGTGCATGCAGCGACCAGCAAGAAGAATCCCAGAGGACGCCAAGCTTGCTGCTTACAGAGTGGCAGCAGATGGTACCTGGGGGTACTTTTGTTTGCAGATGGTGTACTCTCCTCCACAGTGCTGCAGGTTAACAGCACTGTGAATCACAGAACAGATAGAATCATAGAATGTCTCAAATTGGAAGGGAACCATACAGATCATTGAGTCCAACCCCTGGCTCCACACAGGACCATCTAAAAATCAGACCATATGTCTGACAGCGCTGTCCAAATGCTCCTTGAGCTCTGGCAGCTCAGGGCTGTGCTCATTGCCCTGGGCAGCCCGTTCCATGACCACCTCTCTCTGCTGCAGACCCTTTCCCTAATCTCCAGCTACCCCTCCCTTGACTGTTCCCTCAGGCCCAGTTGCTGTCACCAGAGAGCAGAGCTCCCCCGAGGAGCTGTAGCCACCATTATGCCTCCCCTCAGCTCCTCTGGGCTGAGTTTCACTTCTCTCCAATTAAAAGAACTTCAAAAGCACAAACATTTCACCAGCACTATTGTGCACACTGAGAAACACTGTATTTAGTCCATGACTTGTTTCATTACAGAGGCAAAATCAGGCTTTACCGATTGCAAAACGCCAGGAAACTTTAATGAATCAGTTCTGTTACGAGGGATAAATGACACCGAGTCTATCACACCATAAGTGAGGGCTTAACTTTCATTTGCATAATGATTAAAGCAAACTCACAAATCATATTTTATGCAGGTAATAATTATCTGCAGCATTTATGCAAGGGGTAGTTTACTGCTGATGGCCTCAGCGCCAGCTTTCCAAGTGATCGGTGATTTTGGATGCCTCTGGTTTGAGCAGTCCATTCTGACCTCATCTCAAACGTGCTTTGGAGGTCAGCACTTTGTGAAATTGAAACTCCTCTGAAGGTACCTTCCTGCGCATACAGAAAATCACTCCTTGCTTTGCTCAAACCCCAGCTGCTGCTCAGTCTCATGACCATATATGAGCAAGAATCAAGGAAACAGATCTGCAGGCCACAAAAATGCTAGCAGGGTGTGACTGTTCTACTGCAGGAACAATACTAGGGTGTATAACTCAATATACAGAAGAAAAATGACACAAACCAAGGCAATCCAAACAAATGTCACATCCCTCACAGTTTTTGCTTGCATCACTGGGACTTGCTGCCAGGTAAACCCAAATGTTGGGGCCTGAGTGTTCATCAGAGCAAAGGTCAATCCCAAGCCTGGTGTCTTGTGACTTGCAGAGGGAAGGAGAGGATGTAACTCTTGGCCTAACTCCCAAGCTTTTGGCAACAAGCATTTAGCAACAGCTCAAGCAGGAGACTGCATCTGGGCCCAGAGCTGTCTCCATGGGCTGGCCTTCTGGTGATTTCTCACAGCCCTTTTTGAGTGTACCCCTGTAACAGCTCATGCCAAGAAGGTCCATGACCTCAGTTATATTCTGGGGAAAACGTACCTCAGTCAGACTGGTTTGGTGTTCTTGCTTTGTGTGGAGTCTCAATGGGCTGAGATCCTCACCCTCAGCCAAGAAGCCCAAACCCTTGAGATGGCCTCCTCCAAAGGACCTCATCCATCCATGGCTCTTCCCACTCCTTGCACCTTTCCCTGTTCTACTTTGTGCTCCTGAGAGCATAACACATATCTGTAAAACAACCAGAAGAGGGCCATTCACATTGCCTAGAGGCATTCAGGAGCACTTGCAAGTACTTTCATACCAAGTACTCGAGACCAGAGATGAGTCTGCAGATGTGAAAGCCAAATGGACTTCCAGAAAATAAGACTCCAGTTCTCCATTGCAGCTAGAAGCGTGAAAGCCAAGAGGGAAACAATCCTAAAACTTAAAAGCACACTCAATACGTCAGTGTGCATGTGCTTCCCACTGTCTTTCCTGGCTGTCTCTCAGTTCAACACAGCACTGCACTTTGGGCAAAACAAGTATTAGAGCTATCTGGTGGTGGTGGGATTGTCATGCACTGATGTGTTCAAAGCACATGAATGAAATGCTGGGGCCAGCAAAGACAGATCACAGATGAGCACTCCTGCTCAACCTCCAGAGCTTGAACCGAGGTGGCCATTTGGCTCAGTTCTGAGGTTTTACAACGTGACTGATCTGAGCACTTAAACCTCTCTGCCTGGCTTTGCTACAAGTTAAAGCCACAAAGTACAGCTTTAATTTGTACCACAAGAATAACATACTCAGTTGTTCCACTGACAGAGAATCACACGTCTCAGAAATATCTTTTACCCTTTTTGCAACAGGCCTGATGGCTGACAAGAGGATGCATTAGCCAGCAGTGCCTCTTCTTGCTCCACAGCAGACCTCCATTTCCCCTCTGGCACTGCAAGTACAGCAGAAAAGTCCAAAAGGAGTCACCAAGGCACAGCAGACAACACAGTTACCCTGTCCTATTTTCCAGCCCACACACATCCTCCTTCCACCAGGGGAGAGGGAAGCAAAGAAGGTGGATTTCCCCTGGTCCCCGCTGACTCTACACAGCTAATGCAAGTGCAGAGGCTTGAAGACAGTACTATTTTGGGATGACTAGGTCTAGTAGGAAAAAATGACCATGGGAAAAATTAGTTGTCAGAGCAATTTTCCTCCAGATTGGGTAGTAGGAAACATAGACACCAAGGCCAGCAGTGTACCCTGAACCCCTAGAAGTGGGGCAGGCACTGTTCCCATAGAAGAGAACTACAGGATGCTCTACACCCCACACTGATGCATCACAGCAAATGTGTGTACAGAGCCTCAACTCTGCAAGCACAAAAAGCAGAACAGATACAGACAAACTAACATGTTTGTTTAAGGTTGTGCGAGTAACTAAATGAATATGCAGGCAGCCCATAAATTCTTTTCAGTGATGCCTTGGCAGGGCGCTTTTGTGCGCTCACGCTCACAGATTTCTCACACAGGAAAGGTGAGGCAGAGAGCTGTGTTTTATGTGCTGCAGATAACAAATTGACTGAGAGGTTTATTGATGAAAATGCGATAAGCGACAGCGAATGTCAGCACTGAAATGATGGTCCGACTTTCAAAGAGTGAACAGAAAAGACTGTTCAGCTGGCTTTGTAATCATACAGCATTTTTTTCCTACCTGTAGTTAGGCATCACACGGTGTCTCTCAGCTACATAGAAATAGGGATAGATACAAAAAAAATCACTTCCCATGTAGAATTTTCAAGTGCCCATAGGACATGTTATTGCTTCAGACAGAAGCTAACACTTCCAATGACACATAAGTCAGGTAGGAACGTTTTCCTCTGCAGATGACTTGGATCTCAATCTGCTGGATATTTAGGCAGTTAACTCCTGGTAAGGCATTCAGCTTTCACTGTTAGTGAAAACTAACAGAATTGGATAATTAAATAGGAAAAGGATATCTAGAATCTTTCTGTACCTGGATTTTAGGAGTCACAGTCCCCACGCTCTTCAACTTAAAAAAGTGCTACAAAAAGCTGAAACTAATTGCCAAAAACTGGACTGCAAAGCAGTTCTCACTTTTACCACAGCACCCAGGACTTTTTAACAGTCTCTCAGGACCAGCATCTCAGTGCCTACAACCCAACACTGCCTCAAGCTGGGTTGCACAACAGAAGACTTAACTCTTGGCTTATCTTGGGCTATCAGCAGCATGGGACCTGCAGCTCTACGCTTCATTTGCCATCCTTAGCACCCAAATGCTTACTACAGAATTACAGAATCCAAGTTTGGAAAAGAGCTCTAAGATCATCTAGTCCAACCACCAAGCCATCCCCACCACACCCCCTAACCACATCCCTCAGTGCCACATCTCCACAGGTCTGGAACACCTCCAGGGACAGTGACTTCACCACTTCTCTGGGCAAATGACAAAGCTGAGAATATTAATGACAAAGCTAAGAAGCAAACACCACAGAACTACCCCTGACATTTCAGCACCTTTATTTTACACCGTCCATGCAAAAAAAAAGTGTTCAAGCAACAGTCTTCCCTTTTCCTGGGATATCTTAAGACATTTTTACCACAGGAGCACAGCTTGTCTCCAGGATCCACTTGGAAGACGACCTTTCAGTACACAAGTGTGCATTGGAACATATGGCCCATCTTTATCTTGGCACACCAGGGGGGTCAGCAGAGGTCACTCCCAAATCAGGTCACCACTGCCACACACCTGCTGGCCAGCTGGAGCTGCTCTCCTTGAGCACAACAGGCTGCAGAAGGAACAATTCCACACATAAGGGACCTCTGTGGACAGTTTACAAAACTCCAGACCACTTCTACTTCTGACTCCTCAATCCACTCAGCCCCTGAAGGCCTCTTTGAGTAACCACTCTGAAACGTAGGCTCCCATTTAAGCTGGAGGGACACTTGCACTGTAGATGTCAATAGCACAAAGGGTGGATTTTAGTGTTTAGGGTTTCTGAGTCAGTCTGGAAGTGCATAGAAACGTTAGAGTGTTTCATTACTCCTATAACTCCCCGTCAGCAGAGAGAGCTGCGGCCGTATGAAACACTGACAGCACTCTGAAATGATATATCCCTGCAGCACCAGCACTGCTCAGCAAACTGGAGTATCAGCCTCACCAATGATTCTTGCAAAAATGGTCATCAGATGATTCATGCAAGTTTCTTCCTCGGGGAAAGAACAGATGGGGTGGATGAATGCATCAAAGGCAAAAAAAAAACCACAGCAGACACATTTTCTATAAAGGCTCCCAAATTTGACCTAGCTCTCATAGACTGTGACAATGCACCTGCCAATACGGTGCTCTCCTGCCATTCCCTGGGGCCTAATATAGATCATGGCCTAATGTGTTACGTGCACTGAGTGAGGTCAACCGGCCCTGGGGTTCCAGTGATACTGATGACTTGAGAAAACAGAATTCACATTTCTACTTAGCAATAGGTGATTATATATGACCCTGCAGAAAGTCATTTACAGTCATTTGGGGAGTAGCGATTCTGACACCCAAAGGTGCTGTAGGATCAGCAATTATTAGTTTGTCAGCCACTTTGGGTCCATTTCTACAATTTAGCAGCATCTAAGCTCACAGACAGTGAGAGATACTACGTGCCTCTATAACCCCTGAGACACCTATTGCTCCACTGCAGAGATATCCCATAAGTTCTCTGTTCTCTGTGCCTTTAGTAAGGAGATAAGGCTGAGTTTTGACACCACAGGATACGTAGCACAGTCAACTTGCATCAGGCCCTTGCCTTTTTCTGTTCTGTAAGTAGACACACATTTGAGCAGCATGAAGAGACGGTCTGGACTGAAGTGTCTGCCCCTGCTGCCTACAGCTCCTGAGCACCAGGAGTTCTGAGTTCTGACCTGTGTTTAAAATAGTAATTACACATAGCCTCTGGTGTTAATGGCCATAAAAGCACTTGAGATTAGGCATACATCACAGTTTTACCCACTTGCAGGCAGCTTATTTTACCAGCAATCTGCATACTAGTTTCAGTTCAATTAGAGACACTAAAAAAAATCCCCAGTCCCACTGCCTGGAAGCACTACTATCAATGTCAGTAAAATAAAAGACGTTAAAAGAATAAAGCACTAGTGGGAATGCAACGCGTGTACTGGCACTTAATACTTATCTTCATTAATATTTCTGATGTAGTGGCTTGGAGGAAAGACAGTGGAAGTGTTGTTTCATATCCTGCTGGTCTTTGTGGCCCTGCAGAGAAGACAAGGATGGGCTCTTCCTCCTGGTGCTGATTCATGAATCACCATCAGGTCTCTGCTCTGGAGCATCTTAAAAATCTCTGAGCAGATCCAGTCAGGTGGGAGACATAATGGAAATAAGGACCCACTGGGGAATTTCCAGCCCAATCCTTATCAACCAGTCTGAAATCACCCTAAATGCGTCTGCTCTTCCTAGCCAGTTGGACAATCCTGCAAGCAACACAGAATTCTGAAAGGCATTTGTGGTGACCCTTGCAGACTGGATGACAACCATCCATGTGGAAGATGTCCAACATAATTCACTGATTTCTGGCATCAGGATCAAGTCACTGTCTACAGTTCTATTGAATCATATCTGCTTGCTATTTGAGAAGCACTTTGAGACTGGCAGAATAAGACCCATGTGCGTAATAAAAATTGTAAATAACTGTTTAAGAAAAATGTGGAGTTCCTAAAAGAAAAAAGTAACCCAAAAGAATACAGATATCAAAACTGTGATCAAATGGAACTTACCTATTAGGCAGATACTAAGTTCAAAGGACCAGTTCCATAACACTTTCCTCAGCCAAGTTAACTGCCCCACAAGTACTGGTGTGCGATTCCAGATGGAAATAAAATTGAGGACTCCAATGAGTAGGATAAATGTCCAACTGCATTTTTCAATGGCATGAAAAATCTAGAGAAAAGCCAAAGTGGATGGACTCCAAAACATTTTAAACAAGCAAACTCTTCAGGCCAGACAGCTGAGAAAGTTATTGAGACATGATTAGTGCACAAATGACAACCTGTAAAGCTGTTACCAACACACCTTGGAATCTGTGACAACTCAATTAAGAGATGATAATAATTGCTTTAGGAGAGAAAAAGGCAAGAGAGTGTTACAAAATGTTTCACTTTACTGAGTAATTTCTGTGTGGGCATTTTAAAAGATCTGTTTGATCCTCTTTTGGTTAGCTGTAGTTGAGGTAAAAAGACAGCCATAGAACAGAATGGCTTCACCTCACCTGAAATCAACATTGGTAATGAAGGTGTCTGGTCAAATAGGACACTCGTTAGGTACCCTCTAAGAATATAATAAAGTGCTGTGAGATGACATGCTTTTATCTCCATTGATGGTAGGAGGAGATTGGTGGCTAGGAACTAGAGTTGTTGAGCTGGGAGCAACTTTAGACTTTGGCAGAAGAAAGACAGGTAGGGCATAATTAGATTCAAAGACATTACAACCGTAAGCTTTGCAGTATTGTTTCGATGTATTAAATTGCTTTAATATTCCATGAAGATAACAAGACAGAGAATCTTGTGCTGTGGTTAGCAAAAGGATTTGTGTCATTCCTTCATTAAATAGCAGCCTCTCCATACTGTAGAAATGGCTGGTACCTTTAAGTTTTCATTTAAACTTCTACAGAAAGTCAAGATTATTCTTCTTCCCCTTGAATCACCAGGGTGACACAGTATCTCCTTGACTAGTTTGGCTACCTCTCTTGATCAAAGTCATCTCTCCTTGTGCTTAATGGCTGCAGGACACCTATATGGATATCCCAAAGTTATTCCTCCATCAGGGACCAATCTGTTGCACAGCCCATGAAGAACCTGGCCAGCAAAGAAAGCCAGGGATGTGAAGCACCTCAGCTGCATTGTGCATGAGATTCTCCTGCAACCTACACTAGTTGCATGAGACAAAAACACATCAACACACACCACCAGGAGTGACAAACATCTGGCAAGGCATCTACTGCATGCCAACCATGTCATATCTGAAAGAAATTAAGTAAGTTTACCTTTATAGACATTCACCATTGCAAAACTCACAGTTTTCAGATATATCTTTCATCTTCCTTCCTGAAAATGGATGTCCATCCACCTTGCTGGCATATCCCATTTACTGGAGGCACTGATCCACAGTTTACAGAAGCCAATTGAAGCACAAAACTGGAGGAAGTTTCTCCTGAAAGATTTTGGATTCATTTTAAGAGAGTTTTTTTTTTTTTTTTTTCACTCTGCCAGATCCAAACTGCAGTGAAAGGTTTTGTTTCAATTTTACCAATCAAAGTTGAGTATTATTTTTTGCAGAAACTGCATTTTCCATCAAAGACATTTTCAACTCACTACTTCTGATCAACTTAAACTTTAAGGCTGTTTTTAACATTACCTGTCAGTAATAGGATTGGTTTCTGGATATACTCTGTTCATTTTAATTTCTCTCTAAGAAGATATAAAATCTGATGCAGTTTGAAACTTCAGTAGTATTTTTATTGAATTGTGATTATAGATCTGCCAGAGACTGAATTGTTTAAACAAACTTCCCAAGACCTCTCTAATGGTATCTCCAGGGTTGAATTGAGATGTTGGGCAAACAAGTTACTTGATTTTATAATTCAAGAAGGACTTCTTAGAATTTTTATTCATATAAACTTAATGTTGTCCAGACAAACACACTAAGCATTCAAACCATGTAACAGTTTAAATATCCAGTTTAATAATCGAGTGTTATTTGTGTTACCTGGAAGTGCAGAAATGTATATGGAAAGCATCTCACTAGGAATGGGAAAACCAAAGAGCCCTGCTCTCCTCCTGCTCTTTCGGGACAGCCTTCAAATTAGGAAGGTTAGAAAAAGATCATATGTGAAAACATATTCTTTCTTCCAGTGCTGTTCATACAATTAAATGGCAGTTTCAAAACTGAAAAAAACCACATTTGAATAAATGCTTACTTAATATGCTAGTTTTGACTCTCCTAGATCCAAATCTGGACTCTGCTGTTAGAATAAAACCTGAGCATTAAATGTGCAGGAAGGCCTAATGCTAAAAATAACACCCAAAAAAATCACTATTTAAAGGAATTTTTACCCCAAGTCACTTCGGCAACACAATTACAACAAAGCACCACTGACTGTCTTGGCATAAATCAAAGACTGGAAGAAAGTGCTGAAGTGAGGAAGGTGTTTCTCAAACCAGTTTTGATAACCAAGCCAGTGCACTGTGGACAAATGCTCCCCTGGAGAACTCCAGGTGCTTCAGGAGTCTGAATGAAGCTCAGTTCCCCACTCCAGGCATAATTAATTATTAACTCACAGAGCATCCAGCACAGAGTTTTGTTAAGGACACTTGTCAGTCAGCGCTGTACCTCCAGATCAGCACTGGTGTAACATGGAACTGACCATGGCTTGATCTCCTTGGCCACCTCTGTCTTGCCAAAGCACGGCCTTCCTGAAAGCAGACATCTTCCATGTTCCATGACTGCTGCCTTACAACACAGCATAGCACAAAATCACATTCAGCTTGGTAGGAAACCACTTCAGCTCTCCACCTCCCATCCACGACATTCAGAAGGGACTTTCCAAGGGACTGCATGCCCCATTGACAACAGCCTGCATACCTTGCTGGTATCACCTAACAGCAAACAGTGAAAACAAGTATTTGCTGCCAAACCTCTTGCAGATTTTTTGTTAGAGAAACATTTACACTGCTCACAAGTTCAAACAATACAACAACTTTTATGGATGTATGACCCCATCATGGCTACTCCTGGCCTAGTGCTTGTTCTGGCCAGGCTGCAGCACTCTGAGGCCTCAGGGACACATTGCATCTCTCTGCCACCAGCAGTGGCTGCCCCATGCTACAGCAAGCAGAGAAGCCACAAATCCTGCTGCCTAAATCAGCATCAGCCTCACAGCATTTCCCCTAAAACTCTCTGGGATGCCCGTCCCTCACTGGCCTGCACTTCTTCATGGAGCACTTCCAGGAGCACCACCATGTGGATGGGGTTTTATAAACATAAGTTTATTACTGTATTTGTATTATTGTATTCTTTCCATACAAAAAATAACCCAGCTAGCAGTCTGACTGCAGCTGCCCATGCTCACACAGGCCAGGCCCCATTTGCAGCAAGGCCATCAGGACCAGGGCCAGGAAAGTTGCCTCAGCTCAGTGGGGAAGCGCTCAAGGTTTGCAGCAAAAGTCCTTTGCAGCAGGTGATTTCAGCAGTGAGCAAATTCCCAGAGCAGAGCACTTATCTTAGAAGCAGAGAGCAGAATGCACAACGTAAGTCAGCTTTCTGAGTATTTCTCATCCTCTTCTCAGCCCCTGCTGGAGAGGCACAGAACATTTATGTTACACTGTACCACAGATGCTGAATCACAACAGAAATGAGTAACAACAACCAATCAATGAACCCATGCCATCCATCTTCACTGGGACCACTTGCTGTGACCCTCTGCAGAAGTCCAGGATTGGAAGAATCCAGCTGCTTTGGCAGTAGCCCAGCCTGGCTCATGTCTGTCTGCATGGTCCAAGTTGCAGGACAAGGGGAAATGGTTTTAAGTTGAGGGAGGGGAAATTTAGGTTGGATGTCAGGGGGAAATTCTTTACAGAGAGAGTGGTGAGGTGCTGGAACAGGCTGCCCAGAGAGGCTGTGGATGCCCCGTCCCTGGAAGTGTTCAAGGCCAGATTGCATGGGGCCCTGGGCAGCCTGGTCTAGCATTAAATGAGGAGGTTGGTGGCCCTGCATGTGGCAGGGGGGTTGGAGATTCATCATCCTTGAGGTCCCTTTCAACCCTGGCCATTCTGTGATTCTGTGAAGGCTCTTCGCCTCAGTACCTGAGCAATGTGTCATGGCTGTGGGGGGGATGTACAGAGTATCATGAGCCAGGCTGCTGCAGAAGCAAAGTCGCAGCTTTTTACCCCGGCAGTGAACTTCTCTCATTTCCATCTTCATTGGAATATCAATTTGCATTTATTAAAAAAGCCCTTACCCTCCTCTCCAGGAAAAAAAAAAATCCCGATCTAAAGAAAGAGATTGGTTTACATAAAATCCTATTAGTTTAGCTGATTGCTTCCAAAACATTTCTGAGAAAGCCTTCCATTACCATACAAATGGTGCTGGGCCTTTTTGCAGGCTAACTGCTAGATAGCGTAATGATTTGGGCAAATATTCATCAAGACAGCTGCTTCTGTGAGAGAGGATGTGAGACTGCTGCACGCCTTTTAAGAAAAGCACAAGAAATTGCTGATCTCCTTGAAGCCAACAGCTCCAGCAGCAGCAGCCCTCTCCTTGCATCATTGTGCCGGCACCCAAAATGTGTGGGGAGCACACATACAAGGGTGGGTCTATGGAAAAGGAGGAGGAGGATATGGGAGAGAAAAAGGAGGATTTAAGAGCGGAGATGGCATGGTGGTGGCCCAGCAACATGAAAAGAAGTGGGACTAAAGAGCTCATTTTCATGGGTTGGTTCTGTACAAAGGGAGCTCAAAGCTGAGGGCCCTGCAAGCTCTGCAGATGCTCTGCCAAGCCAAGGCCTTTGATTCACAGATAAGTGCAGTCCTCTGCAGTCATGTGGGTGCTGCCTGCCCCCTTCCTGCAAGCACAGCAGATTTCTCAAACAGCCCCCTGAGGTGCTTTGGCAAATCACTCAGTCATGTGAATATGAAAAGGATCCAGACCGAAGGCAACATGTAATACCGGAGGGACTGATTTCAATCCTGAAGGTCCCTAAATCTGGAAAAAGAGTCTGCACGTAGCTTGTTTTCTCTGTCTTTTTTTTAAAAAAACATTGCCATCACCTTAAAGAGAACAAATATCACATTAATCTCAGTCACCCAGTTCCAATCGGATTCAGAAACAAATTCTGCAACCAAAGTAATGCAGAAAGCCACAATCAGCCTCAGTGGCCATAAAGAAAAAAAAAAAGGGGGGGAGGGGAAGAGAACAGTAAGAATGCAGCATGAGACAGAAGTGAAAATTAAAACACCCAACAGCTAATCCAGAATACATTTTATAGAATGATAGAATCATTAAGGTTGTAAAAGACCTCTAAGATCATCCAGTTCAATCCCATCTCATCCCCTCCATGCCCCCTAACCATGACCCACAGCACCACATCTCCACACATCCACCTCCCGGGGCAGTGATCCACCTCTCTGAGCAGTCTGTTCCCTGGGCAGTCTGTTCCATTGCACTACCACTTCTTTTTCCACAATTTTTTTTCCTAATATTCAATTTGAATAATGTAATTTCCTCTTGTAATAAGCCAAAATAGGAAGAAAATATAGAAGAACTTCTATACTAACAAGGCATCATCAGCCATTGCTGAAAATAAAACAAAACATCAAATCCCTGGGACTTGCCTTCAAGAGAGTGTTTCAACAGGATGCACAAGTCCAGCAGGTGCCATTCTGCTTCCTTAATAGAGGTGATGCAAGGAGATGACACAAGGAGGCACCAAGGGACCATCCAACAAAACCAGGTCTTGCCTCAACCCCAGCTTGCTGGAAGGATGCATGTGCTCAGGGATGGCCTTCCAGAATGGTGCACTCACGAGCTGTGTCTGCCCTGTGCCTGTGCTGTACGAGGCAATTAGTGACTCCAGCACACCACTGTCATCTCCATCAACACCAGCAGCAGCTTCCACACACGTTCACAGCCACACCTGCCGTATTACAGGCTTGCAAGTTGGTAGCTGCTCTTCTACCACCTGTGAGTTGTCACAGGATGCAGGACCACCCAGTCTAACCAACTCGCCCTGCAGATCAACAGATAGCAAAAAATGTCTGTGTCTGCTCTCAGACTTTCCCTGCAGCATAGATGTGTGACCAACAGAAGGCAGAAGACAGCAGAGAAAAAAAATCTCCTCCCTGCCTACACTTCAACCCCCTGCCCAACATTTTCCAGCTGCAGCCTGTCACTGACACCTGGGAAGAAGCAGAGAGAAGCCAATGGGAAAGATAAAGAAGTGCTCTCAGCACATATTGGGCCAGTTGTGTGCTTGGGTGGGAGGGAAAGCCCTTGCTGGCTTGAGCCCCCTTCCCATCTGCTCCATGGAGGGGACTGGCTTAGGCAGCAGAGCGTGAGATTTGATTACAATTATTGTCTTAACACAGAGTTGAAATTGTTCTGAGCATGCAGAGCTTCTGGGAGCAGGCAGGCATCCAAAACAACCTTTGTGCTGCAAATTCCCTGACCAAGAAACAGCACAAACTGACAGGCGCAAAATCCTTCGGTGGCCACTTTCCACCAAGCAGGGTCATCTCCACCACTCCGCAATCACTCCAGACATCTCCCATGTCCTCTCCAGCCTGGGCATAAACATTGTTCATAAGGAGAAATAAACTACATTTGTGGTGGAGAGATGATGAACAAGCTTGACATGGTTAAACCAAACCTGGTGGCTACAGGGCTGGACTTCTCTCTTCCAAGTTGATGCCAAACAGGCACAATCCTGGACTGCAGGAACATGCTGAGGAGCACAGCCAGGTCTGTAGAGGTAGCCCCATCCCTGGAGACACTCAAGGTCAGGCTGGACAGGGCTCTGAGCACCTGAGGAGACGTAGATGTTCCTATTCATTGCAGGGGAGTTGGACTAGATGGCCTCTATGGCTCCATTCCAACCCAAACAATTCTATGAGTCTGTTTGGATGCATGAGTGGCAGCAAGGTGCTATTGTGGAGTGACACAAAGCTCCTGGAGTAGAAACAAGTTTTCTTACAAAGATGAAAACAGCTCAATTTAATGCATATCCCTGCAAACTCTTGCAGAGCTCTTTGTGATGAACAACACCTGCAGCTGAGGGTGTGAGAAGCCAGATGCAGGGGGCACACTGCCCGCTCTGGCCATTCCTTTTCCCCTTAAACTCCAGAAGTTGGGTGTATTTACTACTCCCCTGCTTCTCATTAAATAAGGCCAGCAACCTGGAGGCTGTGCAAAACTTTGGGTAGTTAGCAGTGCATGGTAATAAGAAATAACAGGTTTGCTGGCTGGGACATACCTCATTGTACATCCTTGGCAAACATGTTTTCAGCAGTCCACACCATGAGTGGATGGGTTTTGTCTCCTAGGATGGTGCTGGTGGGATAGCAGGGCTCGGTGAGCACTGGTGGGGTTTACACAACAATTGGCCAGTGTGCACACAACTTAGGGGTTTGGCTGTCAGCATCCATGAAGCAGGATTTAATCTCTCCCCTGAGCCTTGCTAATACCCAGATTCTGCAAAGGAAAGTCAACTACTTATGCTATTCCAGGTGGGCAAAGCACTGTGTAGGGTAAGAGCTCACATTAAGTCAATCCAGGAGAATTAGCTGTTTCTTCTGGCTGCTCTGTCCTGACTAATTCCAAATCCTCCAGGAGTTATTTCACCATAGCATCTGTACAATGAGCTATGAAATTCCTCCTGTGCTGACTTGGCCATGGGTACCCCTGCGAAGGAAATCCACTTAAACACCCTTCAGAATTGGAAAGGACTTGGATAACCTGCAAGCAGATCACACTGGCTCTGTGCTGAGTTCTAAATGAAAGTCCTTCTCAGTGCCTTCATGCTATATTTCCCCCTTCCAGCATTCTCCTTTTGAGTCACAATTTCTCCTGATGTTTGGAAAAGCAAATGGCAATGAGATGCGTGAAGCCTCTGTGACCTTGCCAACTGTGAACCAGCCTCCCTGCTGGGAAAGGTTCTAGGGAAGGAAATTCAGGACAATGGAAGCAGGTGCTGCCAATATTCAGCACTAATATTTCTGTCAAGTGCAATGTGTTTTTGTTCGCCTCACCACTGCGTGAGACCTGCGAGCTTTGCCCATGGTGCCCTTCTCCGAGCTGCGCCGATCTGCTTTGCCTCTGTGCCACTGCACATCTCTATTACTCTGTGTGGTCAGAGAAAGCCCTCCCTTGGCTATAGATGCTGAACATTTAAAGATAATTTATACATTTCAGGACTTTATAAATCTGTTTATGCAAGGATCCGGCCAGATTTCCTCATTTTGTAGACATAAGAAAATATATTTTGCTTGGTTCAATACAACCGTTTATATTCATCTTTACTGATTTCACTATTGTTTTCCCTTGCTCAGCAAGATGCTTAATTGTGTATTTGATCTTTACTACTTAACCAGATCTATTTATCATTACAATGCATCACTACATTATAAAGCTCTCAAGCACATTTATCAGTATAACAAAGCTTGCACTGCATGAGAGTCCTCCAGGGAAATAAAGCAACAACAACAAATAATTTAATGCAATTCACTTAACAGTACAAATATTTGTAATTATAAAAATCCTTAAGTGTGCTTCATCCATAAATGGCACATTTTTCTTAAAATTGCTCTCATAATGTGGCAGTGCCTCCAATTTATGCAGCTTATGGTTTTCTGACATTGAAGAAAGCGAGGCCAAATTCCCTGTTTTGTTATTTCTTTCCTTTTGCTAATGTGAAGGCAGAGCTCACATTTGCTGACGTGCTATTGAAAATTCAGTTACACCTAATAAAATGGGAACATTTAAACACTACTGTGTGATTAATAACTGCCATAAATACACTACAGTGTAAATGCAGTGTTACTGATTGCTGCCAGCCATGTGTGAACTAAGTCTAAAACAATCAATTAACCATTAATTGTAATGTCTGTTAATCATTGATTAACCTGTTATAAATAACAAATACATTCCCCTTGCTGTAAAATGGGACCACCAGGCTATATTGCATGCTTCCCATGTCTATCCAAGAAGAATACTTCTTGTCATTTTGTTGTGATTTTGGTACCATTTTTATATATTTAATGTTTTTAGACAATATGTTGTTACTTCCCAGGTAGGTTCTGTTTTTGCTTTTGCCTCATAGCAAGGTACTGCAAACCAAAGGACATCCCAGGAAGTCAGCTTTGCAGCTGAAAACTGTCATGGCACAAGGAAGGCCTGGGGATATCTATTTTATCTTATCATGCACTGAGTTATCCTACAATTGCCTATTGTCAGGGTAGGGACCAGCAGCACTTTTCAGACCTCCAGCTGGCCTCCTACCTACCATGAAGTCTTTTGCTTCCAGACTGTGGCAATGGGAGACTCACAACTCACCTTTCCCAGATCCATCACAAAGCTGAGACAGCCAGAATTCCTCTAGGCCTCAAGATCTAAAAACAGAATGATCAACACAGATATTAGAACATCAGCATCAAGATTAAGAAGTCACGTAGTCAAAAGCTATTAAAATCCAGACTTTAGGTATTTTGTGAAACCTCAGGGCAGCATGAGCATGAATGCTGTGATCCTGAAACAACAAGCATTGGGCACAGCATCATGCACTGCCTTTCCTCCAGGAGACCAGTGCTTCACTCATAAGAGGCTGATCAAAAATCTGCACTATGCTCACCACTTCTGCCTAGAACTGGTATTACACTATGTGGCAAATAACCATTTCAAACACCTAATTTTAGCCTGTAGACACATTTTAATGATCACTTTGCCAAAGACAGGGAGAAGAAGAGTAAATCCACTTCTGCCCATGTTTCTCACTGTTCTAGACGGGGAAATCTCCACCACATTCTAAAACATGGCAAAACGAATTCTCTGCTCTTCCAAGTGAAAGTCAGTGGAGAGGGAGGGAAACAACACTGACGGGCACCACAGAAGCTGCGTGTCCCAGCAGCTCTAAGAAAGAGGTACAACCCAAATAGGCACAGTAAGCAGAGCAGTGAGCTGCATGAGTACAAGTGGTGTTGTTAGGGAATCACACAATCATAGAATGGCCTAGACTGAAAAGGATCACAATGACTATCCAGTTTCAAACTCCTGCTATGTGCAGGGTCACCAACCAGCAGACCAGGCTGCCCAGAGCCACATCCAGCCTGGCCTTCAATGCCTCCAGGGATGGGGCATCCACAGCCTCCTTGGGCAACCTGTTCCAGTGCTTCACCACCCTCTGAGTGAAAAACTTCCTCCTAATATCTAACCTAAACCTCCCCTGTCTCAGTTTAAGACCACTCCCCCTTGTCCTATCACTATCCACCCTCGTAAACAGCCATTCCCCCTCCTGTTTGCTCCCTTCAAGTACTACAAGGCCACAATGAGGTCTCCCTGAGCCTTCTCTTCTCCAAGCTAAATAATCCCAGTTCCCTCAACATTTCCTCATAGGAGAGGTGCTTCAGCCCTCTGAAATAGGGCAAGGAGGACAGGACAGGCTTGGATGCATGAGAGCTATCTGAGCAGAGCCAGCCAAGAGCACTGCTGTCACCATAGAGAAGAAGAGAGGGAGCTGGAAAATTCCCTGTGAGGGCCCCTCAAAGTCATTGAGAAATTAAAAAAAAAAAAAAAAAAAGGGGAAAACAGCTCAGGAAGGAAAACTGTAATTTGAGACATCTCCAGCAGGCAAAAACACCACGGCCTATCCCACAAAAATCAGGCTGTCAGAGAAACAAACAGCATAACCCATGCATTGGCTTTGAAATGTACAGAGTATGTCACCGCTGCCCTTCTGCTTTCTAACCTGCCTCCATTTGGAACAGGAACTACTTCCAAATATTTATTTACATATTCATAAAGACAAAAATGCATTTATAGAGCCTCTTTACTGAACAGGTGCAAGGTCTTTAAGCCCTCTAATTCAAAAAGATTAACTGCATCCTGGGCTGCAATTACCAGAGGAGCTGACACCCCTCTATTCCCTGCCTCACTGGGCTGCCTAATTCTCATCCTCTTCCAGCTCTGAGATACAATGGCAAATTCTGCTGCTGAAGGGCTGCCAGCAGGATTTGACCCCACACAATATATATAATGAGGGTCATAGAATCACAGAATGCTTTGGGTTTGACGGGAACTTAAGGCCCCCCCAGCCCCAACCCCCTGCTGTGGTCTGGGTGCCCTCCACCAGGGCCCATCCAACCCAGCCTTGAGCACCTCCAGGGATGGGGCACCCACAGCTCTCTGGGCAGCAGTGCCACAGCCTTGCAACTATCTAAGTGATAAACTTCCCCCTGACATCTAATCTAAATCTCCCCTCCTTTAGTTTAAAACCATTTCCCCTTGTCCTATCACTATCAACCCATGTAAAAAGTTGGTTTCACTGTTGTTTATAATCCCCCTTTAAATATTGTAAGGTCATAGTGAGGAATAGGATCACTGGACAGCCTTGGAGGTGGTAGTCCTCATGTACTACGGGCAGAGGAGGCATGCTTGCTTGGAGCTGGCCGGGGGAGCAAAGCCAGAGAAGTCAGGGTATGAAAGCCAGGAATGGCTGGAGAAGGCCAGGACAAGCCAAGGATGGAAGGCTAGGAAAGGCCAAGGCAGACATGACAGATACTTTGCTACCCAACAGTGTGCCTCAATGGCCTGTGGCCATGCCCTCAGCATGTCCAGCAGCTTTGTGGGCTGTGAGGGAGAGGAAGAAAGGCAGTGAAAATGCAGTGTACAGAACAGACAAACACAGAACATGCAGGCATTGAATTTGCAGAAAATTCGGTAGGAAAGTCCATGTAGAACATAGCCCTGGTTCTACAGAGCCAGGATGTAGTCCTGGCATGAAACAAAGAACAGCGAAAGAGGCAGGAATTAGAGCAAATTAGAGCAAATCAGTGGTTGGTGAAGTGCAAGCTTAGGCCACTTGTGTCACCTAAACTAAAGGTTAATCCAACCCAGGTGCCATCCCACACCTCCAGCAGCTCACAGTCAGTGTTACACTGCATTCTTCTCACACATTTCCATATATTTAACTCACAGCAAGGGTCAGACCACAGTTTGTGTCCTCTGATGCATTCAGCCAGCAACAGGGATGCTTTTCCTTGCCAGGCTGAGCAGACACTGCACGTCTGCAGGTCCAGACTTCTGGAATGAACATGATAAAAAATGAATTTTGAAAATAAATGTGTCATTTAGAGATGTCCAATAGAAACAGCAGGGTTGTGCAAGAGCAGAGTGGCTCATGGTTACTTTCACAACTTGGATTATAGAATCATTAGAGCTGGAAAAGACCTCTAAGATATCTAGTCCAGCTGCCACCTACCACCAATACTGCCCACTAAACCATGCCCCTGAGTACTGCATCTACCCTTTCCTTAAACATCTCCAGAGATGGTGGACTCTCTGGGCACCTGTTCCAATGTCTCATCACTCTTTCTGAGAAGAAATTCTACCTAATATCCAACCTGAAATTGTAATGAGAAACCAAAACACCTTTAAACAAAGCTTGAGTGATGAGGCCCTGGCACTGCTGCCCAGCGAGCTGTGGGTGCCCCATCCCTGGAGATGCTCAAGGTGGGATTGGATGGAGCCTGAGGCAGCCTGAGCTGGTGGGGGAAACCACAGACAGGGTTGAAATGGATGGGCTTTAAGATCCCTTCCAACCTAAGCCATTCTGTAGTTCTATGATCCCAGATGTGCATGAAAATTCAAGTAGGGTGTCTGCAGCAATGAAAGAAGTCCCTATTGAATATTGGACTTTCAACAGGCTTAGGATTTTATTTCCTCTGGAAAATGGGTCCGGATCTAGCTACTAGTTACATGATGCAAAACAGTGCCTTTATACTTAGAATTTGCAAAGGCCGAAAACAAGCTTTGACTCATAGTGGAGATTTTTTCATCTCTTACCTGCATTTCTCACAACACAAAGGCTGTATCCTGTGATTGCAATAGCTGGTCTGTGGGAGGAAGAGAAAAAAATAAAGTTGTTCAGAACATGAATTCTTGGAAATCTGTAATTTCAATAAGCCATTTCAAAGGATAGGCCTTTCAACTTTGTGCTTGGAATGGAAAGTCATGGCCTTGCAGTTAATTACGTTTTACTGTCATTTAAAGATAAATGCATCATTGTAACTTCAGAACACGAGGAACTCATTTCACAAGTAGTAGAGCTGTAAAACATGAGAAATCAAGCACCAAGTTGGCTGAATCCCATTCTTAAAAGAAATTGGAAATCCCTTGAAGTCCACACAAATGGAGATTTTAATACAAAAACTACTGATAATAGCAAAATACCAGAAAATACTAAAAGTAGATTTTTTTTTTTCCTCTTGTGTTTTAAGAGCAATGAAATACAGCAAGGACTGACCTTTAAGTCAGGGCTCAACCAAAATTCTACTGAATAGCAATGAGGATTTCCTGGGATGCTTTTAAGGATGCTAAAGAGCCAACCCTGCTCCTTGATCCCTTCTGGAGAAGGGAAAATGCTGCAAAGCTGGCAGTTGTGTTGGAGGCACCTGTCTTGGGAACTCAACCAATGGCACCAGGTGGGACTTCCTGAAAAGAGGTGGAGGAATTTGGAAACACACAGCTCAGATGTCCATCCTCAGTAGATCTGTTTTGAGATGTTGATTTGCAATCCTAACTCCCAGGGTTTGTCCAGGGAGGTACAGCTTCATCACATTTTCCCAAACGATATAAGGTGTCACTGAGCATACAAAGAAATAATCTTATTATCGTAATTGTCTACTTCCAATACATCATATTTAACACATTAAAAAGGCTCTGGGGACAATTTAATAATCTTGTTCCTTTAGATTATTTCAAACCTTTGCAGTTAAGTAAGTGTTCATTTAAATACATTTTTAAAAACACTTTCTTACTTTATTTCTTGTGCAGAGTCAGCGCTCCCAACTGGCAGAGCTCATCAGATTCAGGCAGCACATGAAAGAGGGCAATACAGGTGTAGTCAAAGACCGCAAAAAACAAATGTCTTCAATGGATTGTCATGCTGAGAGAATGATGTGCATCATCTTAAAAATGTTTCAAATGCCTCTCGTCACCCCAAGGACACATTTCAGCCTGTTTAAGGTGGCCTTGGCATACAACAACACAACTCCCTCTGCCAAAACAAACAATACTACTTTGAGAAAACACTCCATTAAAATTCTCAGCAGAAACGTGGAGGCAAAAAAAACCCCAAACTGCTGAGAGTGGATCTGAATAGACATAAATTAACAGAAAATGGAAACTCCAGATGAGGAAATGCATAAAGAAATACCAATAGAGAGATCCCAAGCTCAAAAGCAGATAGAAAGGAGAGAATATTGAGTATGGGGAGATATTGTGCATGGCAGTCAGTGCACAAGAGAGCTAAAAACCGACTGGTCTGATTTGAGCTAGAACTTGCAGAAGAGAAAAAGTAGAATTGACCAAAGGCCATCTTTTTCTAAAACAGGAAAGAATTCCACAAATACATTCTTTGTTCCCAGAACACAAAACAGGCCGTGTTCTATAAGAGGCAGATACACAAACAGAGCAGATCTGTGAGATGATAAGAAAAGAAAGACTTATCTGCGAGAGCAGGACTGCTTCAAACACTTGGGCACGTGCACAACTTGGAGCTTCCACCACTACTGAGGTGTTCAGTTCTACTGCAGCCAATACGATTTGCAGACTCAGAGGACAATGAATTAAGTTCTTCATGCACTTTGTGACTTTACAGGAATAAATTTTCCAAGGAAACTGGAAAGCCAGCAGAGGCAAGAAGAGCTGGCAGCCTCAGAGATGAAAAATCCTGCCGTTCCATCTGCAGAAGAGAACCACATTGAACTAAGAACTATGCCATTCTAAATGACAAAAATAGAGGGCCACAAAGGAAATGATGTACAATATTGTGTATCTGGTAATGACAGAAACTGGAAAAGTAAGCAGATGAATAATACAGCTTGGTCTTCCTGGAAGATGTGTCACTGACCTCAGTATAAAGGAGGATTGGCTAAAATATAACATGCTCACTAACGCAGGTCAGCCCACATGACCTCGTGTTCAACATGAAACAATAACTGGAATTGAGAGCCAGGGAAAGCCAAATTAAATAAAGTGGCTTAAAAATTGCAGCGAGGATTATTTTGCATTTCAGCAAACTATCAAAGGAAACAGAAAAAAAAAAAAAGTCACTTGACATTTTAATTAAAGGGACAAGAAATCTTTCTGAAAGGTTTACTTCATTCAAAACAAGATTCCAGGTTTAATGAAGAATCAAAAGACGTTTAATGGCTTAACAGAGTGGTCAGACAAATGATCCAGTATTATTCTCTGCCCTTAAGTCCAATGATTACTTCTTCCCTGCTTTTTGCCTGTGTGTTTGATTTTTAGCTGCTGGCTTTTTCCCCTTCAACTCACAAAAGGTAGAAAAGTTGGACTGAAGTGAATAAAGGAAAGACCAGCAGCGCTGCCCTCTCCTTCAACAAGAACAAAGAACCTCATCCAAGCGTCCACTGAGATTAACAGGGGAAGAAAATTCTTTGGTCTGAGGCAAGGAGTGAGTGGGTAACAGCAATCTCACTCATTTGGACAGCCAGCCTTAACTGTTTGAGGTGGAGAGCTGCACAAGAAAACAGAGCACTTTCTCTTTAGTTGTTAGTATGGTAGCAGACCTGTATGACCATTGAACAATGTTCTTACATTATGGATTAGGAAAAATGTTACAAAATCTAACAAACAAAAACAAATGGATGGAACTTCAGGATTACATCTGATACACTATTAGAAACCTTTTCCAGTCTCCTTGCTGATAAGACATTTTTTCCTGATCTCCATTTATGCTTGTCCACATCAGTGTTTTTTTTTGCATTTCTTCTTCCTCCTCAGCATCTCTTTATTTATAAAAGTTGTTTTCTCTACTGAGCCTCTGCTTTAATCTACAAAAAGCCAAGTTATTCCAATTTCTTCTCACCTGATAAGCCCCCAACTCTTGGGCCATTTGGAATCAGCTACAACTTCAGCCAGAACTTGTCCCTTTGAATGTGCACGGGCAAAACTGCCTACCAAATGCTCCACATCCTGTGTAGCATCACTGATTTGCTCAATCGCTACCAAAAATAATTCACCTCTTGTATCTGCAATCACTTTTTTTTTCCCCCCCACAGCTGCCCCACAGCAGCAATGAATCAGCCCCGCCATGGGAAATGCTTATGACTCCTGACAAGTCTTAGTTCTGACTGCATTTGTACAGCTGGCATCTTCCCGCTACTGACAGCACCCAGCTCTTGTACAGTCCCCAGAGCCTCTCCACGTCTCGTGGCCACAATCCTTAATTCAGGCAACACCAAAAATCAAAGTGCCTTCAGTCCCTTTCCTCTTCACCCTTCATTTCACCTTCCAACACCACCTCAGGCCATCTCTCCTTGCCCTTCTCTGCCATTGCCTATTCACTTGCTATTTTCCCACTGACTCTGCACAAATTCTTTCCAGCACATACATTACCAGATGGAGGAAATCACGTTTCTACAACCTAGCAAAATCAGCTGTAAAAGATATGTCAGTATGAGAGAACAGCCTGTTTATTGTGGTACACTTTTCCAATTAGTCATTTACTCAGTTATTTTTATTTTTTACTTTCAAATTCGCTCTAAAGCTTCTCAGATGATAACCCAGAAGTCAGTACACATTGGTCTTGTCGCTGCCTGGATGACTTTTCCCTTCTGCTCCAATAAAAGCAGGAAACTGGATTACCCTTCGGCAGTAAGACTGACAAATATATCTCAAGTACTAGCACAGAGCTATTGAACATGCATCACCACAGCAGCAAAGCCCTATTACACCCATCACTGCAGTATTTCAGGCTCAAATCCTGAAAAAAGCTCTGCCTGATGACCCCAACACTGTGCAGAACACTTCAGAGCTACATGCTGTAAATAGTGATGTCTTCCTGTTCTTTTTTTCATTTATTGATTCACTGGAAACAAAGCTTACTTATATAAGCTCTGTCAAAACTGATGCTGGAGGAAGAAAACAACCCTCTTGGTTTTCCTCCAGAAATCTGCTTCCTTTGCTAACAAATTAAACAGTCAGCAATCCTTGGCAACCAGATGTTAAACGTTTGTTATTCATACGTTCAAGAAGCTTCTTCAGTCCTACAAAGAGTCATCTTGAGAGGTGAATTACCAATGAAATATGACAATGCACTTCAACTGCAGGAGACTGCACTTGATTTTTTTTTTTTTTTTGCCACACAGCTGACTAGAAGCCTCCTTCCATTCATCATGGAGACCAAATTTCACTTACACATTCCTTGAAAACAGACCCGCAATTAATTATCCACCTTCCTTGATTTGCAATCTGCTGACATCTTCCTAACAGAACTGGAGGCCGTTTTAGACAGGAACTGTCATGGATCCCTTAAAAACAGCTCAGCAACAGTAGGTGGGCAGCTACGTTCAGATTAATGAACTAACAGATAAGAGACAACCCAGGAGGTTTGTCTCCAGGCTCACGTCTCCCCAGTACTTCTCTCATGCTCTTTACACCACACGTGGATGAAGGCCATCTCAAAGAGGTGTGCAGTAAGGCTTCCAGCTGAAAACCTGCCTGAAAAAACAAACTCCTTCCACACAGCAAATATAATCATGTTCTGCTGCACGCTTCCACCATCACAAAATAAATAAAACAATGCACACTTCTCATGTTGGACTTCGGCAAAAGACGTTTATTATTATTATTGTCGTGGTGCTGATGTACCTGCTCTGCTCTGCCCACAGTGGTGGCACAAACGCTGTTACCATATTGTAGCTGATGATGCCGATGTACAAATCAAAATCCATCTTAATTTCAAACTCCATTAGAAACACAGGAAAGAAGATCGACATTTACGAAATGTAAAGGGAAAAAATGGCATGGAAAGAAATTTTTTTTCTTTTATTTTTCAAGCTTCCAAGACGGTATTACAAACAACAGAGAGCAAAGTAAAGCTAGAAATGAAATACTTGACAGCATCTGTTTAAAAATTACAGCTAAGAAACCTAATAAAAGTTGAATAAACAGTTACTAGAAATAAAAATTTTTACACATATGGTATTTGTCTGGGATTTTTATTTCTTTAAAATAATTCATACAAATGGTTACAGTCACAAACATGATTTTAACCAAAAATATTGCTAGCCTACCACATTACCAGGAAGGAATCAATGTAGGCAATGAAATGCTGCTACTTTTCAGTAGTCTAGTGCCTTTTTCTCATACCACCAATAATATATACTTTAACTGGTGACAAAAAGCACAATGCTCGTTTATACAAAACCTTTTTTTTTTTTTCCTCAAAATCTCTTTGCAAGGTTGTCTTCATTTTGAAATAAGGGAATTCATGCCAAAATTAGGAGAAATGGTTTTTCTTTTGTTTACTAAATTATTCTAAAAAATAAGACAAGCAGGTAGAAAAAACAATGCACTGTGTGGCGTAGAAAGAAAAATGGGAAAAATTCATTGTCCTGAGAAGTTTGCCAACTGCCTCATTTTGGGGCATGTTTTAAAATATAAAAGAAAGAATTTTTAATCTCAAAATTGGTTTGCTGAATGCCTCCCTTACGTTTTTCCTTGTTGACAGCTAAGCAAACAAACCCTTTTTAATGTTCTAAAAACTGTACACAGACAAGTACATTCATGATATAATTAACTACTAACTTCTCTTGCTTAACAAAGAACCCATAGGACACAGAAACAGTGAATCAGTTCACTGGACAGGGACAAACTACAATTTATACGGAGGAAAAAATGTTTCCAAATCTTCTTTTTGTCTCCCACCTTTTCCTTTTATACTGTATATTGGACCAGTTTCTAAACCAATAATCGTCTCCTCCTTTAAGTTCATGGTTTTGCCTTGATCAAAATCCAGGGTTTTGTGTTTGTTTTGTTGTTTTCTTTTCCATACGCTGAAGTTGAAATCTCCGATGTTGGGAATGCTGTTTTCGTAGGCTACAATTGGTCGCTTGGGTGGTCTCTATCAGCTTCTGGTTTGACAGTTTGGCCGGGAGAAGGAGCATGGGGCGGGTGGGCTACAGCAGGGAGGCCGTGTGATAAAGACATGGGGTTGGGAACAATTCCTTCTACTGCTGTAGGTATGCCAGTCGGAGCCACACTTACAACACCTGGGGGATACCTGCTGAGAAAAGAAAATGAGAACATATGTTATCACCAAGTGATGGCTGAAAGCAAAGCCTACCTTACCTCCTCAAAAAGGTACAGAGATGTTTATTTTATTTTCAGACCGGTGAGAAACACAGTTGGTTAAGCTGAAGATAAGATGCCATATGTGGATCCTGTCAAAACATGCTGTATGTTACTCAAACGAGAAGTAAGATTTGCTAGTTTTTTTTTTTCCTTTACGATTTCGGATTTAATAGCAAGCATCCTTCACAAAGTGTACCTCAGCAAGAAGCAACTCAGGCTAGACCTGCACATACACACGTACCTGTCATCTATGACTTTTCATCAGCGTGATCTTTGGAGACATTTTTCTCATTCTCATATGCAAATTTTCACATTTCACTGTTGCAGCTTGAATAATAGAATCATTAAGGTTGGAAAAGAACTCTATGATCATCTAGTCCAATCATTCACCTACCAGCAATACTGCCCACTAAGCCACGTCCCTCAGTACTACATCCACCCTTTCCTGAAACACATCCAGGGATGGAGACTCCACCACCTCCCTGGACAGGCTGTTCAAATGCCACACCACTCTTTCTGAGAAATTCTTCCTAATATCCAACCTGAACCTCCCCTGGTACAACTCGAGGCCATTCCCTCTTACCCTATTGCTCTTACGTGGGACAACCCCCACCTTGCCACAACCTCCTTTCAGGAGTTGTTGAGAGCTCCTCTCAGCCTCTTCTTCTCCAGAAGAAACAATCCCAAACGTAGGTGAAAAACTATTTAAACTTACCTCGTAATCAGAGCTTTCTAACAGTTCCCTAAAAGAACTAACACATTCACACTCTTAAGATGACAAATTCATGTCTATTACACCAGACTCATTTTTTTTTTTAGCACCAAACTTGCCATGCTTTTTGTCTGAAATTTAGCTATAACAGAGGCCAAGTGCTTTAGGCTGACTGCCTTCTTTTTAACCCAACAGTGAAACACTGTGTGAACAGCTCTTTACAGATACTTTGCCAGAGGACCTCAGCATGGCTACCTGATACAGCACAATGATGGGGTCACTGTACACAGGCTTGGTCATCCTAAGAAATATTGCTACAGATGGAGCGCTGATTGTTACCTGGGATGGATAACCAGGGTGTGAAAGACTGCACCACCTGCAGGCCAGAGAAATTTCTTCCTACATGTACACATATTCTCAGGTCTTCCTATGCTCGTTCCTTCTCCAGACAGTTTCCTTAGAATTAATTAGTTGTCGCTAATTAAATTAATTGCTTGTTTCAGTATTTCCCTTTAAATCTCACTAGTCAAATTTGCTTCAATTCCTAGGAATACTGACCAACTAGGCATTATTTTGTTTATTCAAATTTCATTTTGAAACAGCTTATCTGTTACTCCAGGTGCACTGTTGTATCTTATGTTACACACACGGACTGAAAATGGCTAGTGAAATACCTCAGTGTGAAACAACTCCTGAATGGTTACCATCAGCTAACCACTCTCATCCAAGTGCCTCTTAAGGATGAGCATATTTTCATTTTCTACATGTTAGAAGGCTGAAAAATATGTCAACGTGCCCATAAATTGCACAACTACTGCTTACCAGCTGTCAAATTTCACTCTGCCTATAACCTGCTCACACTGTGGCATGGGAAATGGCACTGTGTTACTTAACAGGCAGCAAGAAGTACGCAGTAGTAACACAAAAGCAATGTATATTATGCTGCTTCACCAAAACTATTTCTGAGAAGGATCTGTTGATAATATCATTAACTTTTGCTCATGGGATAGGTCTTGTTTGCTGAACCTTTTGTGTTGATAGGGAAAATGTTTTGTTTTCCCCAGAATGTGACAATACTCAGAAGATCTAGATTGTATTCTGCTGATGAATGCTTCATGTTCCTTGTTAGTGATAATATCTGATAATTTAAGAGCTTCACCCTTTATCAAAATTCCAGTAAATGATATATTCAGAATTAAATAGCCTTCCTAGTTTTAGTTTAGTGAAAGAGCTATTTGCATTTTTTTAACATATAAATTATTATCCCAGGTCTTATCTTTTAATGCAATTACATGACTATGATACAGTTATTAGCACATTTAAAACATTACACTGCCCCTGACAGACTTCAGAACTCAGCTGTGATGACGATCTTGTATTGCAGAGAGAAGACTGAACTGATCATTCAATACAGTTTTTTCTAATTCTGTATTTAATAAAGCTGGGAATTAAGCACCACCAAATTCTATTACTAAAACCAATTTCTTCACAAAGCTTGATCTTCAAGTTTCACTTATTTTACACTGCAAAAAATAACAAGTGCTTTCATTCACATTCAAAGACTACTCTATCAGCCCTTCAAATAGAAGCCTCTAGGTATCAGCTGTACAACACATCTTGTTCAAAATGTTCAAAGTGAGATCTATTTTGCATTTAAAAGCAATTGTAAAGTAAACAGTTTACTTATTATTTTCTTTACTGAAAAAAAACCTGCAACAATGTCTAAAAAAAGCATTTAGTTCTGTGCTTATCCTGTTTACATTAAATACACAAGGATCTTGTACATCATTATCTTCACAAACTCTCCTAAGTTAAAACCCACTGCTAATTGTGCAGCCTGCTTCTGCTGGTCTTTTGATTCCTCAGGAGAGAACAACTAACTGTGTTTTACTTGGATACATAACCTGCTGCTTAAGTGCCATGACACAGCTGGAGTCACCACCCCCAGCTCAGGAACACCTGCCCTTAAGCCTCAGCTGCATTCAGAGGTGCCCTAAGAAGTCCAAATTTAAATCAGTGAAACCAAACGCTGAATGCCTGAACACATTTCAAATAAAACCAACTAAAAATAAAACCAGCTTTCTCCAGATATTTAGAGCTATGGGGATACTTTATCCAAAATTATACACCTGGATGTGATCTGACGTATGTGCGTGCTGATCAGACCAAAATTATTCTTTTCTTCTGAAGTGCTTACAGCTACTGATAAGGAGATTATGGCAGAGGATAGCGATTTTCTCTGTTATCTCTCCATCACTTCCTGAAGAAACTACTAGAACTCTGTGGACTTAAGAGCTATACCACACTTCTCAGTATTGCATAGCTGGGTTCTCAGACAGAGTAATACAAAAAGAATTCCTACACCCCTTAAAAGTAAGAGAAAGTCAGACAACAATAAGAAAGATGTTTAAAGACTGAGAGTAGAAAGATTAGGAGAAAGAAGTTAAAAAAAAGTAATGGAAGTAGTGAACTGTCCCATCCCTCAAGACACTGCCTTCCAGCAGCTGTTTGTAGCTTTCTCAGCCACTTCTATCTTACTTATGAGTAAATACCATACTAGAAGATAACAAAAATAAAATAAAATAAAATTGCAGACATTTTTATAAATAAAAGTTGCATGAAGCTTGCTACTAGGTAAAGTCTGCTGCTGCTCGGACAGCTGCTAGAGGTAAAGGGATAGAGAAAGACCATCAAGCAACCAAAGTAACTAAGGAATACTCAATGTGAAAAAAAATGGCCCTTCTATTAATTATTAAAAACTGCTTTTCAGAGTTGATTGAGATTGCACTGATTGAATCTCCCAAATGTTTGTAAGGAATATCTTAATAAAAAAATCACAAAATTTACAAAACACTGCTTTAAGCATGTTTTCATAAACACTACTGGCTATTTCACTGTAGTCACTATTGAATTATTTATGCTCTTGTGTCTGGAGGCCACAAAAGCACCTAACAATACTTTATTATCAAAAATCTTTCTGTAAGCAACTGCTGTATCACCCTTGGCAAATGAGCACCAACTTCCACTGACCTTATTAGAGATGACCAAAATTGTTTCTGTGGAACATACAAAAGATTGTACATTGTTCAGATATTATTAACCACACACACAGAAGAAAAATATAAGAAAAGGAAACATACTTAAGCACTCATGTCTGATTTTAGCAGCTAGCAAAACAATTTTATTCTCCTGAATGCAACAACTACGAAAACAACACAGCTGAAGCCTAATTCAGAAACACTTCATTTATTAATAGGAAGGTCTCTTCTTTTATCCTGGAATACTTACCTCTCTATTAAGCAAGTATTTCTTTTATGCCTGCAGCGTGCTTACCTGTATGCAGCACCATTAAGCTCTGGATGAACAACTCCGGGATCCATGCTGGCCCAATGTGTAGCTGCAGTCAAATGATCTTTGTTAACACAGTTTTTCAGACTGTCTGGAATACGACCTAGGATGAAGTAAGGGAAGAGAAACAAATTTAAAAATGTATTTTTGTAATTTAAAAATTTACCCATGTTAAAAACAGAGCCATAAAGTTTTGTGTATTTAAAATACATAAAATCACGCTATGAGCTCAATTTTTGATTGATCACTGTTCCCCTTTTTTTGGGTGGGGACTTAATTACCAAAGCACTGCATAATTTTTTTTATCTATTTTTCTTTAATAGTCTCTTATACACAAAGTCTCAATAAATCCATAATCCCCAAGATGTACACTTCCCAATAAGTTAAAATTTGAATAAAGTTCAGTCTTAGTTCAGCGTAAGACAAGGTACATGCTCTGTTATGGGTTTTTATTTATCATTTACCTTCAGATGGTAGGTGATGTGTGCAATCATTTACTGCATTTTCCAAACAGTTTCTCTGTTGACACCCTTCCCCCATTGTATTCCCCCATGTCATTCACATATTCAGCTTCATCCCACACTTCCAGTACTTTTCCTATATTTGTTTCTCTGCAATTCATTGTCTTTCTCACCTCCCTAATGTTGGCCTTAGTTTGATTTTAGTACCCAACCACGTTCAAAGTGATGACAGCTTCAATGATTTAGATCACCGATAGCACAATCACACACTTTAAGGAAACACAGGCCTGCCTTCTCAGGCACGTATATCTGGTTATTGCACACTGTTTAACACAGAACTATCTTTGTGTAGCTGACTTCTGCTCAGTTTTCGTATCTTAGTCCATTAACACTTATTTACACATCGATCATCCCCCAAGCAGGCATGGTATGCTGGTTTGTGCAATTCCAAAGCTATTTGGAATTATCTAACAGTTAAACAACAACTTGATGAATGCAATATTCGAGTCCTTCGGGACAATGAGCACAAAGACTAATTCCAGCAAAGGGATGATCAGATTCTTTAGGTTACCTCTCAGAGAGAAACAGACCTGTACAGGGCAATTCAGGTCAGGAGTTTCAGAGGTGCTTTTAATCACCATCCAGAGAATCCTTTCTGCACCGACTATAAATGAAACTGAGTCATCTATCCTCTCTAGGCACAAGATACAGGACAGGCTACTGCCAGCGCTTCTTTATACAGCAGAGAAACGCCTTGGCACTGAACCACTCTCAAGGTGACACAGACAGCCCTTCATGTCTGTAGAGCATTCAGCCTATATCGCCAAGGGGAAAACAGCAAAGTCCTACTAAAGAGAGAGCATTAGTGCTTAATGAATCATTTTCCAGCATGAAAAACCTTCCTTTTATTTCAGGCTACAAGGGATTCAAACTAAAGCCAAATGGCTTACTCTTCTCATTTTAGTTATTAGCAGTGCATATTCAGGACATAACTTTTTTTTTTTTAATGCGAATAGTTTACAATTACATGGTAGTTATTCAACAAAGAGACTTTGCCCTTTAAACGACAGACTTCCTGTGGAATGCTTTAAGAAGAGAAACATCTAGAAAGGAGTACCAACTAACACACACTGAAAGCTTTGTTTTTACATAAGAATGAGTTGTGATACAAGCACTACTTGGAACAGCATGAAACTCTACATGCTTTATCTCTGAGTATTACAGCATAAAGACACTGAAATTCCAGGCTAAGACAAATTCAGATAAATTTTGGATAATACAAAGAGAAAAGAAGAAAGGAAACTTTTGGGGACATCTAACAAAATCCACAGATGACAGATCACAGGCTGAGAGAGCTGAGGCTTTTCAGCCTGAATAAGAGAAGGTGAGGAAGACATGACAGTAGACTTTCAGTATCTAAAGCAAGGCTGCAAGAAGGAAGGCCTCTCTTGCAGGATTGGTTGTGATGGACAAGGGAAAATGGTTTCAAACTAGAAGAGGGGAGATTATTAGATTGGACATAAAGAAGAAGTTTTTTACAGTAAAGTGATGAGGCACTGGCACAGGTTGCCCACAGATGTTGTAGAAGCCCCATCCTTGGAGGCATTCAAGATCAGGCTGGACGGGGCTATAAGCACCTGATGGAGCTGTAGGTGTCCCTGCTCACTGCAGGGGAGCTGGAGAGATGGCCTTTAAGGGTTCCTTCCAACTCAAAAGCAATATCTGGACAATCTGCAGTCAAATCCATCACGTGACTAGTACTTACAAGCAACAGAAATGAAAAACTACTTTTCCACTTCCTGCCTTCTCTTTGTAATTATGATCCAACACGATCTGCTCATGCTGAGAACACTTTTACTGGTATTTACTGATTTCTATGTTCCAAACATTAGAAGCAGTAAGCAAAGACTAAGTTTGGTTCTTTTCAGCATCTTTCAAGACTGTTACAAAGAAACACACAGTAAAGGAGATGATAAGGTGAGTTAGTACCTGTGATCGCCCTTCGGATCTCTCGCGCTGCTTCCTCCCGCATCTCAATTGAGGCTTGTTCACTATACCAGGCTGCATGTGGGGTACAGATCAGGTTTGGTGCATCCTTCAAGGGGCCCTGACTAAAGCTAAACGAAGATTTAAAACAAGATCAAATGACAAAACAAATTGGGGGTGGGGGAATAGGGAGATCCAGAGGGATTTGTACATACATTCTACTAAATTCTACAATACAAAATAATTGCTTTTATATTCTTTGTTGGGTTTGTTTTTAACTCCATCACTAAATAAAACATCTCATAGACTCAAAGAGCAGAACTAAAGTAAAGTAGCACTAGTAGCAACATTAGCTTCCGTTCAATGCACTTATTGTTAACTACAGCCACTGTTGTTCCAGTGTTCATGCAGAAATGCATTAAGCAAGACCCAGATTAATTCAGGATGCCACTCTGTCCATCCATCACAGTTTTATTACATTAGCTAACAAGGCTTTCTCTCTCAAGATTCACTGTCTGACACTTAGTCATTAAAAAAATAACAGTTATTTGCAAATTGATTATTGACACAGGCTTGTCAATCAGCATCCCCAGCTTTTTGATAATTCATTCATTTTTTCTGTTATTTTAAACTACTTTTTCTTTCATGTTTTGCATAGATATTACACAGAAAGAAGGAAATTTACTTGATGGATCGATTTTCAGGGAAAGCAATGAATCTATATAATGTGCTTTCACAAATACAGAGTAAGAAAACTGAAAATAGTGGGAGCTTGCTCCACCTACCAATTTTCAGTTTTAATAATCCTCCAGTCAAGTGCAACACTGGTAGAGCTCATATTTTAAGACAAAAGTGTGCTTTCAGAGTTGGTAATAATTCATAAAATTCTAGATTTCATCAGCAGTTTAATAAGCATCAGAATATCTGGCAATGCTTTCAAATAAAGGGTTGCACGCTGCGATCAGATAGACATGTAGCACTGAAGCCAGAGGAAATTGTGGCTGTAATCCTGCAACTGAATCTCTGCAGATGGCATCTCCATGCAGTAAATGGGGCTTCCTATAGGTACAAAGGTCTGCCTGTGCAGATCCAAGATCTGAATTGGGAAGAATATATACAGATGGAAGTCCCTTGAGCTGTTTAGATTCTAGCTTTGCACAGCACTACTGCAATGTAATGTCTACATTTAGAAGTCAATGAATGCAGGGTATAAATAAAAGTATTTGTGATATCACACTGTGTCTCAATAGATATTAAAATTCTACCTCTAAGGACCCCATCACTCTATTTTTAAAACTTCTGTTATCCCCTGCAAGCTGATACAACAGAGACTGTCCTCTCTCCATTCTTCACAACCTGCCCTCAAGTCTTGAATCTGTTCCTGTTCAAAAACCTATGTGGATGGTTCCTGTTAAAATTAACATTTCTCCTTGTCCAGACTGAGCAAGTGGAAAAGGCTTGTCACATGCAAGCACTAAGTTACTGCAGCCTTCTCATAATTCAGAAATCAGGCTCAAGATTCCAGGACAACAAGGCTCGTTTCTCATTAGCAGTGCTGGTACCACAACACCAATGCCACCTTTGAGAGTGGCACATCTTGGCATAAACCACTGGAGATGCTCGGTGACATTCAGAGAAGTAAGGCTAATGCTAGAACTCTGCTCATGGCAGTAGAGTTACTTCTCTCCTGCTGAAGAGAAACGGTAAAAGAAATCCAAATCTGAACTCTAGACAGTTTCCTTATCTTCCATTTTTTTGTGGCATGTTTGTGGCTTTCCTGCAGAGGGAATCAGGACAGAAAGTCTGCCTTTTCCACCAGAGCAGTGTCACAGCAGTTGTTTCTCACACCAAATTTCAACCCTTTGCCTTCTGAAAGCCTGCTCAGACCACGTCAGTTGTCTCCAGCATTTAGTCAGTGACAAAGGAAGATTCCTCTCAAAGCCATGACACAAAGCCATGCCCAGCACTAGAACTTGAGTCTCTGACATTTGTACTGAATAAACACATTAGATTTTTAATTCTTTTTTCTAAAGGCATTAAGTCTCTGATGACTTTTTTTTCCCCCACTTCTGACCACACACACAAGCTCCATCTACTTTTGCATTAGTCCAGTGCTGCACAGATTCATGTTGCTTTACTACGGAGTATTTAGCTACCAAATGAAGGGAAAACTCATTAACTTGTAGCTGTTGATTGTATCATGCACTACGACTTAAAAATAAGAAAGTGAACAAAATAAAAAGAAAAGAAAAGGAAAAGCACCTGAATGGTTCTGACTCATGTACATCTAAGGCTGCCCCTCGTATCCTTCCTTCCTTCAGGGCCTGTGCAAGTGCTTTTTCGTCTACTAACCCACCTCGAGCTGTGTTGACCAGGAAAGCCCCTTGTCTCATCTAGGGAAAGTTAAAAACAAGAATGATGAAATAAAAATAAATGAAATAAAATCGTTGTGGCATTATTTTTTTACTCAAAAGAAGCATCCATTACAACAAAGGCTATTCAGCTGATTTAACCTGAAACAGTTGTCTTCCCTTCCCACTGGAAAGTACCACAAAATGCGATGCTTCTAACATAAAATGCTATTTCACAGCATTTAATAATCTTTTGTTTCTTTTAAGTTGTGTCTTTTCACAGAAGCGCTGTTTCACATATTGTGCAGTAACATGATCAGAAGATATAACTGTGCATATGAAACTGACAGATCATTTTATGCCTTTTTATTTCACTGTGAAATTGCATGAGACAGAAACTACAGAACATTCTTAAACAAATTCATATTTTGTGGTTTTAAACTTTCACACAAATAAAACCCTGCATGAATTTTTCAGAAAAGAAATCAATGCTTTTGGATTTTCAAACACATTCCCCTTTAGCTGCCAAAACACAGTAGACCTATGTTTTATTTACTGTTGTTACTTCAGCTTTCTCCTCCTCGTAAGACTTCTCAAACAAAGTCTAAAGAATTCTTATATTATTCAATTAAAAGGCATGAAAATGAATTTGGTTGAGAATGCTGCGTGCTTAGGAGAGAAGCTGTGCTGTGCATTGTGCAGATTAGCATTGCAGATGACACTATGGGGGGAGAACTATGAGTATGTACACCACAGTATATCCACAACATGAAAACAAAGTGGAAGTTTAAATAAGAGAGATGGTACAGAAAAGAAAAAAACTTACATCCTGCTTCCAGCCACCCTAATACTTCGTCTTTTATCAGTCATCTCCAACACAGCTTCTGATCTCAGAAGCATTTCAAAGCATGAAACATGTGAAGAGCAGGAACAGTGGTGAAGATCAGTGATAAAAAACCTGTTTTGAATTGGCTCCATCTCTCCCCATAAGAAGAAAAACCCAACACTTTGACACCATGTCACCTACTTGAAGCCTACACAACAAACTAATGCTTATATAAATGGATCCATCCTCAGAAAGTGATTCAAAGCACCAAATGCACAAACAACAAGGAGGTTTGGATGGAAGTCAGCTACAATAATAACAATTATTATTATGTTGGTTTTTTTGTTTGTTTTACAAGAGATCACTGGATATATTCAACAATTAACATGCACGTGCTTGTAGTAAAGCTTTAAGAAAGAAAACATTTTTCTGGCCAACTCACTAGCTTGAATTGTTCCTGCCTCAGGCCATTTGAAAGGCTTATATTTATTGGACCATATAGAAAAACTGAAGTACATTTACTGTGGAACTAAGGGACACTTCCAGTTGCTGCATCTCCACTATGCAACAGAAGCAAATTAAACAGGGCTCACCCAAGCAGCAATCACAACCATGTCATAAGGGCTTATGAGGGCCTACAGACTTCCTATTTCTGCGTTCTTGCAAGAGACAACTTGATGTTTAAGTACAGCCTAGTGCATTTTTCTTCCAAGGATGTATCTTGAAAACTTTCAGCAAACCTTACCAAAATGTGTGAAGACGGTTGGACTAGATGATCTTATAGGTCGTTTCCAACCTTGTGATTCTATGATTCTATGAAAATCTTCTGTCTGTCCATAATAAACTTTCTTATTTCTTTTACCTTCAGGATTATTTGCAAAACTTTCAAACTAGCACTAAGACAAGCCCAAATCAAACAAAACGTGGACACATAAATGCATTCCAATGGAGAATAATTCTATGACTCATGATAAACTACAAGGGTGGATGCAGCTGGAGGTGACCCCATACAATGGGTGGAAGCTTGAAAGAGAGCCTCAGCAAGAACTGCTGACAGCTGTTAGTATTCACCTACATTAAACCTGCACAGCTGCTTTAGAAGTGTATTCATACAATTGCAGAATCACCTTCTCACATCTCTACAACTGAAGATGACTTCAGTTTCTCCTAAGAGATTACCATGGGCCCAAAAACACAAGCACGAAACACTTCTCTGAGCTAATTTAGGACTAGAAGGCCAAGTGAGATGGCTAGGCAGAATGCTGACCAATTAAAAGGAAAAGCTTCTGAAAGAGAAGTGACACCAAATTTTCAAAGATGTTTTAGGATTATGTAATTTCAGATTCTAAACAAGATTCAGGGTGGGACTTCACGAAGATTCACCATACTTCTCCACACTGTTTAAAAACTGGTTATTCCATGAATGTGCAATATTAGACAAAAGAGGCATACAATGGGCTCTATTAATTTTTTAGGGCAACTCTAGCATCTGGCAGACTGAAAATGCTGTTCTGTTCTTGCCACCTGAAATTCAGAAGATCTGGTCTACTTAAGTAATGAACGGATATAGTAAGGGTTTCTGGTTTTCAAATATGGGTAACATTCACATCAGCTGTTACTGACTACTTCATCCAAACTTTTACCCAAAGCAAAAATTGCCTTATAACACTTGTAATGCTTTCACTTTGTTCCTAAATAAAGGATATCAAGATAAATACCTACAATATCCTTTCCAGTTCTGGTTTTATTACATGCATTTCATTTCACATGGCATCACTCACTGTTTCATTTGCTTCTCTCATTAAGGCACTGGGCACTCTCCAGAGCTCATCCCGTTTATCCACTTCTGCTTAAAGCCTCCTAGACTCATAGACTAGTCAAAGCTTCAGAGGCCACTGTATGAGTGACCACTGCTAAGTCTCTACATAGCCCCAATTAACTCAATGTGGTTTTGTTTGGGTTCAGATGTTTGGACATCTATCCATATAAAAACGTTGTGTCTGCACATAGAACAAAAGAAAATGGCCAGAACAGGGTGAGCTCAGTTCTCTTAGCAATCTGAAATTCACTAATTTTTCAAGTTTTAAACCCCAATCCCAGGTTTTACACTGGGATGGGTCTGCAAAAGTCTCACAACTCCTCTCAAATCAAGATGTACACTGTATCATCAAATGTACGTGTAACATGTTGAGTAATTGTTTTGGTTTGCCTGAAGTTCAAGAGCAACAGGTTCAAAGTATTTCTCAGAAAACAAGCAGGAATTTTTCTGCGAAAGAATGCTACTGTCATTGTAACCAATACATAGATTTACTGCATGTATAATAAACATAAGTATACAGAATCAATTACAGCACTGTTAGAATTTCTTCCTGTGTGCTACCTACATTCTCAAACCTCAGTGTTTTATTTCCTGCTGTTACCTACACTGAGGCCTGAGTTAGAAACCAGACATTTAATAAAAAAGCTTATTACTGAACTAATTATTACACGCCTAGATTCCAAAGTGATTTTCATATTATCTAAAACTTTAAAGAGAGGTTCGTTCTCATTCAAACAAGCATGATTTTCCCAAAGAATGCAATGCTGGCAATGTGATCCACCTGAGAAGCACCCTGCAAGCCTCAGCGCTGAGCACTGGGGGGCGGCATTTAGTCACAATCCCTCAGTGATGCTGAAGATCACAACCCGAGGGATGAGAAGGAAAGGCAGAACTGCTACCTGCAAGTACAGGTACAGGAGGTAGCTACCAGAAGACACAGAAAAAGTGCGTAAGCACAACTTAATCAGATCTGAGCAACATGTAGAAGAGCACATTATTTCCACAAGTGCAATGTTACTGAAGAAAACTGACAAGAAAGGCAATGATACGTAAGGCATCAGCTACTTTCCTATTAGTTATAAACCTATTTCATTTCAAAGCAGCAAAAGTGAAAAATTCCTTTCAAACGAGAATCTGCATCTTTATATAACAAAGATATTACAACAGTGTAAGTCAACAGTCCCTGTGCAGAGGGCACTCACAGACATGATTACCTGCTTTATGGTGAAGTCGTTAATAAGATGATGATTGTGTTCATTCAAGTTGCAGTGCAGGGTAACACAGTCACTGTGGAACAGCAGGTCCTGCAAAGTGCTCACCCGCTGCAGTCCCAGAGCACGCTCCATGCCATCTGAGAGGTATGGGTCATAAAAAATCACACTGAAGCCAAAGGCTTTGGCACGTAGTGCTACCGCTTGCCCAACACGCCCTGCAACAAGACAAACGTGATGAGAACAGATGTGAAGCTGCTGGCGTAAGGTAACCTCCTCCTTTCCACTGCCAGCACTTGTATCAGATGCTATCGTTTTGTACAGCAAGAGGAAGAGGATAAAAAGGAAGAGTCACCCCTCCCACTTGCAATCCTCGTTTAGATGAGTAACATTATGTCTGGGTTGTTTCACACAGCCTTGCTTGAAACAAAGCAGGTTTGCACCTTTTGCAGATAGAGACATGGAGCGACAGAAAATGCCACGTAATCTGCCATAATCTGTCATACAAGGGCTTGCCTGCTGGGCCTGTTTGTGGTAAAACTCCACTGCTTGTGAACACAGCCTGACAAGGACTTATTCTTACCCATGTTGGACCAGCTGCCTTTAATAACAAGCTACAAAATTAATCCTCAAAAATGGATGCAATGAAAGATAATTTGTTTAATCTGAAGCTGAACCATTCTCAGCACATGGAATCTCCTTTCTATGCTAGCATTTTCCCTCACTTTCAGTAACATCCTTTCAGCATCAAAATGCTTGGAAAAATCCAGTTATTCGAAGCTTTTAAAATTTTTCAATCAATTTACTTAAATCATAAATAAATGCAGTCCATTATACAGCACCTAGTTCAGATGAGCACAGTACCAGACAGTATTTACACCATCCTTAGCTTTTCCCTGTTTATCTTTCCTTACTGTCACACTATTTCAGAGCTGTGTTTGAAATTGCTTTTTGGGCATGACTCCATGCTGCATACCTCAGTAGGAGTGCATTTTCCTTTGAAATACCACCACTAAAACAAGGAGAAAAGGAACAAAGTACACCAAGCAAGTAAGGAGATTTTTCAGAATGAGAACCAAAACTTTTCAGGTTGGAAGACTACACACTAGATATTCACATCATTGTTATACAAACATTAGATAAAGACATTGCAAGAGTACCACTCACTAGACACACCATAATACTCATGTCTCAACAAAGTCTACAAGTTTTCTTTTGTAACACCTGAGCAAACTCAGAAGAAGAGTCAAATTAGCACAGGGAAATCCTTTATCTTTTCAATTATGCCCAAAGAGATTTCCCTCTGCTTTTCAGATTCTCTTTCAATAAACTTAAGACAACACAGGAAGAGAGGTTGTGTGTTGATCATTTAACCTCAGCACAGTTACTCTGCAGTGCTTAGTGCCAGATGTGCTCAGAATATTAAGCAGCCTGTCAGTCTGATGGGGGCTGTCAGCTTCTCTTTGGGGACACTAACTTAAAATACAATCTTTTATTTCAATACTTGTGTACGTTGCAATTGTTTGTCTTTGAAGCCTTTTCTTATAAATATGAATTAAACCATTTCCAGCACACTATTATTTTCAAATTTTGGCACATTCGGAAATAAAGAAATCAGCCACACAACTGTAAACTTTTTTTTTTTTTTTTTTTTTTAAAGCTAGTGTATCACTTTTACTCTAACTCCATTCATCTCCACATGTGACACTCTGTCATCTGTTCTTCTTTACACTCCTCGCAGCACCAATACCCGAGGGGATTCATGGCAGAGGAATCTCTTACTACAGCTTCTCCACTTAAAGCTGTGCTTTCCATTTATCACAGCTGGGCCAACACTAAAACCTTCTGAGATGTGCAGTTTCCTTTTGAACATTTGGAATTCACACACTGTACTTCTGGCCAGCACTGCCTTATTACATTTTTTATTAAATGGGACAGAACTCCTCCTTAACTGAGGATTCATATTCAATCTAGTCCTTACAGAAATACATAGGTGGGTGCTTGTAATTTGCCAATTCCTTTCAAAATTACAGACAGCTACAGATCTGATAATTTTCCTCCTCTCCTGGAACTCTTGTACTGTACTGCCTGTAGACTTCCATGGAAAGAAGAAGCGCTTGCACTTAGCATCCCTTTGCAGCAATAATGGGGAACGTGGGTAATTCCTGAGCTCAAGGAGTGGCTGAAAACCTTCCTCAGCACATACAGAACAACAGAATAGTGCCCAAAGCATCCCACCTTCAGGGAAATGCTGCCTTAAAAGTGAATACAACTGCTATAAATATTTATGAGACTTAGGTGCTTCCAAGGGAAGGTAAACTCTGATGTTCAAAATGTGAAATGAACTTCCAGATCTGTGATACGGAAAGAATGCATAAAATGCACTGCACTGCACGAAAGCAAAAAACAACAAGAGCCTACTTTAGAAGTTAAGAGACTTATATAAAGCTCTAGCAAAGCCCATGCATTTCAGCCCAACTACAAGTAGTGCACAGACACATCACAACTACCTGGGTCTCCTGCTGGACGCACCTCCTTCCTTCCCCACAGTGCCCCACTGTTTGCAGAGTCTCTTTGTGCCAATGACCTGATTTGAGCACAGCAATCTCAGAGCTGCAGTTCTCACTGACCCCCATCCAGCCCCTGGGCAGTGAGTGTGCACCTACACTGGTGTTACAAAGTTGGCTTCAATTTCCTCCATACCATGGAAATGATGACAACCTGCCTGGAGACTTCCATGGAAAGAAGAAGTGTTTGCACTTAGCATCTCTTTGCAGCAGTAATGGGGAATGTGGGTAATTCCTATTCCCTCCTGGATCTCTGATCCATGACTTGCCTCTGGGACCAGGCCTTTCTGTTCTATTTCCTGGTGAGCACACCAGGTGACCTAGCAGGACTGCTAAGGGGGCAACATGTCCCATATGGCAACACCAGCCAGCTCTTAGACCTCACGATCTGACACAATGAGCAGTGCCATGGCCAACATCTGGTCAGGCTTGTGACACCAGTGGGAGAATAGAGCAGATGAGGAAAGACAAACTGAGTGATGACATGGATTATGATGCACTGACAAATGCATCTGGAGGAATTTCACCTTTCCCGAGTGAGGAAATGCATTAGCTATTAGTCACCAGCATTTGTAACTGGGAAGGAAGGGGAAGGGAGTGTGATTTCACAGGCTTCTCTGCTAGAAAATGATCATTACAGCAGAACCAGCTCCAGTTACCTACTCATCCAACTACTCACATGCTGCTGCTCACAAATACTCTTTCAAAAATAAGAAAGTTGCCTCAATAAAAGGTGAAAATGCTGTGCTTTTTTTAAATTAAAAAAAAAAAAAAAAACTTCCTACACTGGGCTTACTATCCAAGCTTGTAAATCTTGTGATGCATCACTTGAAATATGGGACACTGGGTAGTAATAAAGACTATAAGTGCCAAAGACAGCTGCCTAATGATGTGATATTATTATTTATGAAAGGCGCATAGAATCGCGCACTTCAAAAAGACAGAAAGAAACACAAGCTCTGCCCTAAGGAACTCAGAGGCTGACCAAACAGGGAAACAATGATAGATGGTACCCAACAAACACATGAAGAAGGCATTATGCTATTGTGTCTTTGCTTATCTTCAGTACAAGCAGAGGATGAGAGATGGGTAAAAACTTTAAAGGAGGAGCACCAAGAAATAGGATTACGCAGGATAGACAAAGTGTCAAAGCAGGAATATGCATGAGAGGAGGCAAAGAAAAGAGAGTGGGTGAGGGAAAAAGACAAGTGAGTCATGAAACTTGGCTGGACTAGTGGATAAGGAAGTGAGTAGCTGAAGCTCTGGATGAATGACATAGTCATTCTCTAGCAGAGAGACAGGCAAGAGCTAGGATGTTTCTTTTCAGCACAAAAGAAAAAGTCCAGTAACAGATGAGACAAACTGGACTTTGTTGCTGCAGAACAAATTGATATAATTTAACCAACCCACTGTTGAAGATAGACAAGCTTAAGATGAAAACAGAGAAACACAGCCCTAAGGGATGTATAAGGGATGATAAAAGGGATGATTCCAGAAACATGTTAATAAGCACAAGAACAGTAACACTACACAGCTCCAGAGGAAAGAAGCAGGACTTAGTAACAGGAGAACAGTTTTGTAGGTGCTACACTCACTTCATCGTCTGTTAGCCTGGCAGCACTTCTGATGTGGACACATCCTAATAGGTAAATAAACTGAGGCAACACTACAGATGTGGGAAGAGGCCACTAGAAGAGAAACACAACCTAAGGGGTGCAGCCTGTTGTACACGGTTGTAAATGCACATTTTAGGTTAAAACTAGAGACAGATATTTGGAATGGCAGGTGTCTGAAGTGCACAAATACTAAATCTAGTCTACCTTTACTCCAACATCTTTTAAGACTGTGCATTCTTATTCCTCATAGGTACACAGCTATTTAAGAGTTTATTTGAACAGGTCAGAACCACAATGCTGTGCTTCTTTACTTACATGCACTAAACCAACATGGGTGTATTCGAATCTAACTAATAAAGCATTTTCCTTGAAATTGTGAAAATTCTGTTGTAGGAAAAGAAATAGAAACAATTAAAGGCTACAGAAAACTACTGGTTAATAACTGTAACAGATGTGTACCTTTACAATCAGATGTTACTAGCCTTCTAGTATACACACACACAAAAGGCTTATTTAAAACAAACAATCACCACCACAAACAAATCCTAGTACTTCATGTAGCATTACACAGATACTGGCAATCTGATTATCCAGTTGTCTCTCTGCTCTTTCCAGTCATTTGCAACAAAAACAGCACAATGAAAATTCACTGTCACTAATACATCAAGACTTTTTGCTCATCTCAGCCTGGAATTACAGTGCAATACAATAAACACAATGCCAGCAGGACAGATGTCTCTAGCAAAATAAGGACATAGAATGTAAGTGAAGAATTAAGTTTCAAAAATGCAATATGCATTTCCTTTTTTAAAACACTGCAAGTGATTTGTCTGTATGAGCACAATAACCATTCTGTGTTTAAATGAGGTGCATTAACACATGGATATAGATTTGAGAAAGAAACTCCATGACCAACATCTTAAAGGTTGTATTTTAAAGGAAGCTCTTTAACTGTTAAGATGCTTTCACTGCCTTGCATGCTCTTTCCAATGAACACTACATAACACCAAGCTACTTCCAAATTCCAGAAAGAGTTCGTGGCCTGTGATATTTCACAGTAATGTGTAACTGGAACAGGCATTTAAATATAATGTCCTGTTGTCAAAATCCTGTCATTAATTCCTGTGGATGAATGCTACAGCAATTACATTCAGAGTCTGTGAGATCTTTGATAAGACAGGTATGAAACTGAGTAATTTTTAAACAGAAACTGACTTTTCTTTTCTGCTTCTATAACAGACAGTAATTAATTCATCTAAAGCAAGCTTGTCCATCTGTTAGATGCTGAAATACCTCTCTGAATATCCCTAAATCTAACTAGGTGATTTTATTAGGTCTGGAAGCATTTAAAACTGTCTTGAATATATTTTTTCTTCTCATTTGAGCTGAAATACAAATTCAGACATAGCCTGACCAAATGCAAGAAGTAACTGCTCTGCAGCTTGTTACTGCAACAAAGACCTCTCAGACATATTAAATACAAAAAACAGAGAAAAGCACAGACAGACCCAGACATGACAATGCACAACAAATACACACGATATTGAGTACAAGTAGCAGAATCCTCATCCTGGAAAAGAGAAACAATGATGCCTCCTCCCCTTATAACCAATGTGCCTGGCAACGGGCATTACAATAGCAGAAAGATATACAGAAACTCAACTCAGAGAATATCAACTGCAAAAGTTGTCTGAGGGAAACGGTGATGTCTGTGGGGGAAATATCTGAGATATATAAACACCAGGAATGAGGTGGTGTTATACAGAATCTTGGCATGAAAAAGAGTGAAGTACTCTGTCTCTATAGCTCAGATCTTTGGAAAGGAAAATTTGATTCTTTTGGAAGAAAAGCAGTATTAAACTACATCTCCACCAAACGTACCTAATCCAATAATGCCCAAGGTCTCCCCTCTGATCCTGGCAGCTCCAGAAGCCACTTCCCGAATCTGTTCGACGCTCTGTACTCTCGTGCCTTCCCGCAAAGCCTGGTGAAGCCAGGTGGTTCGTCTGTACAAATTCAGAATGTGGCACATGGTAGAATCCGCTGTTTCTTCTACAGAGGCAGCTGGCACATTACACACTGCAATCCCTGCAAAGAATGGGTGGAAAGGATAGCAGGTTGCCAAACATTTCTTTCTTCCCATTTAACAGCAATCCCTGAGTATGATGTTTACATTTACAGCTACTTCAGTAACAATTTTGCATTAATATCACATACAAGCAAACTTCCTTTTCTGATTCTTTTCTTTTACTATTTACTGTTTCTCCACATTAAGGCAAACAGCAAATGGACAACCGAAACCACAAAAGTAAGTATATGGATGTCAGGTAGCTTAGTAACCAAATCAGTATGTTAGTAAGTGTTTTATGTGCACAATGGGCTCCATGCTTTGAATAGCAGGAAGAAATACATGCTTTTCTCTCACCACAAAGTCAGTGAGGTTAAAGATCACTGTTTGCACTTCACTGTGTGAGTTAACTTGCTACTACTGAGCAGATACCCCCCAAAAGCTGTCTATGTTACAACAACAACAACAACAAAAAGACTCGTTTATAATGAAAGCTACTCTTATAAACCTTGATGAGAGAAATACTATTTCCAAGACATACATAGGTTGTAATAACACAGGGAGGAACAATCTATTCCACGCTGCATAGGAGTTCGGAGAGTTGCTACACACAGAATTCAAGTCCTTTCTTCGTCCCTCATATTAAAGAAAACTCATTTAAATTTCAATATTGAAATACAAAACCTGGTCCTGCATTGAATGTAAAGGTAACACAAAACTTCAGCTATAAGGAAAATGCATTTTTAAATTAATAGTTAAGAAAGCTGTAACATCAAGAAGCTGAAAGACTACTACAGAGTTCCACAGACTGTTGTGGAAGGAAAACTGATTCAAGGCTCAAGGTATTCCATTTTTACTTTAGAAAAAAAAAAAAAAATAGGCATTGAATGTAACAGAACATAAGTCATCTCGTTCTGTTCTTTTAGTTAGCTTTTACCTGCCAGTACTGAATGTACAGCAGTGAAGCAAAATGTTTACTGGAAAAAGTTCACAGTGTTTTTGACCTGTCTCCATTCTTTCTATTTACTGCATGTTCATTCTCTAATCATCAGCTCCCACTAATGCTCCTCTCTTCATTCTGCTGACTGAGACAAAAACCAGTATACAGTATAATTTCATAGTGGAGAAAGAAGTGTTTTGTGTACTAATACAAATAACCTTAATGCTGTTTTCCCTGTCAAGTTGTTTGGGTTTTACATAAATAAATATTCAGTGAGTCTTCAGCTAATAGCACTATATCTTGTGAAGCAAAAAGAAAACCCAGTGTTCTCTTCAATAAGACAATAATCTGATAAAAAATAAGCTTATATCTTATATATAAGCTTGCACATTTATCTATGTTTTCCATTCAAATGCCTTCATTCTGTTGCCCAGTACCTTCTACAGCCAACATAAGGAAGCTCAGAACTATTTTTCTTTCCTCTGTTGTAGTGTGTGCTGAGTCACTGCTCTATGGACTTACACAGATAAAACAGCATCACTATTAATATTGGCATCCTGCTACCATCAATGGCAGTATGAAACTTGCCATATTTTAAAAATGAAAGAAAGAGCATGAATGAGGGAAGAAGTGGAAGATTAAAATATAAAACCACTTTAAGTGCATCATATTAAACAGCTCATTTGTTTACAAAAAGGTCTTTCATGGACCAAAAAAATACAGGCTTTAGATGGCAAAATGAATTTAATAAGCATGTCTCCTAATGGCTGGCATCAATAATAAAAGAAAATGCCCTAAAATGACCTTAAGAAGTTATATCACATACGTGAGAAGAAATGTAAGAAATTAAGCTTGCCTTACATCTTCCTCCCTAATAGGTTTCCTTAGAGAAGAGTATGATAATTTAATTCCTAAATAGCAAGAACTTTTTTTCCCTCCCATTTCCCCCTTCTTTAAAAACAGCTGGTTTCAAAAAGGCATGGTAAACCATACACACAGTGGGGTAAATACAATGCTCTGAAAAAAAGAGAACTGCACATCAGAAAAGATAATGCACTCTTCTCTTATCCACTCCTTCCATGTTCTTTTCCTTACTGCTTTGCTTTCAGTGATTACATGGTTTAGTTTAAGGCTGAAAAACTTAGAAGACAACAGGTGTTACCCTTGATTCACATTTCACTTGCATGTAGTTACATTTACAACTTGCACATATTTTCTAGTCAACAACTAACAATCTGGAGAAAAACAGACCAGATCATAAAAACATCATCCAAAGAACATCTGTTTGCATGCATTTCAAGAAGTGATAACATGAAAACAACACTGAGAGGGAAAAGCTGGTAACAACCTCATCAGTGTGCTCCCTGAAAATTACTCCAAAAGTTGCTAAGAAATTTCAGGCGAATGTCAGACCTTCAGGTCCAACTCTGTACTATATTTCAAGACTGAATAAAAGCTTTTTACAAAGAGCAATAACTCTCATGTTACTTCCTTGCGATGCATATTCAACAAATGAAAGGAGATTTCTCCCAGGAGCAGTGAGTCAGATACTAACTCCAACTATTTTGATCTAGCTACTAGGAGAGATTTTACATTGCAAGTATTCCAGCGTTTACTGGCATTAGAAACAGACATCAACTGTATTTTGTAAATACTGAAATGCACAAATGAGATGGATCTTAACTGCATAACTCAGTCTAATCACAGCCTAAGAACTGAATTATTAACATTTCATATGAATGAGAATTCCCCAAGTCTGCTATACTGTGGCTTGAAGAGTAATGTGAATGCATTTAAATTATAAGCTTTGCTTACCGTCAGCAGAGACCTGCCCACAAATCAGCACATAGTCCACTCATCAGGGATTCTCCACACAAATCAGACTCATGACAGGTCTGAGACCTTTGATCCAGACCCAAGCTTTAGCTTTGAATCCAGAATTTTACCCCAGGGCAATCTTACACGCATGTCTGACTTCTAGGGCTCAGCTTACGCACCCAACTTTGGCACCACTAAGAGTAAGTAGGAACACAGCCTTAGATGCTTGATCTACTCTTTAGAGAAACTCACAAAAAGTTCTTACCCTGCTGTGCAAACTACACAGCCATTAGAAACAAATGATTATTTTACTTTCATTTACTGATAAACAGACCCATATTCCAGCTCTTCTCTACAACAGTGGGGCTATTACTAAGACTAAGCGCTGTCATAGGGAAGTAAGGAACTCTGAGATCTTTCCAGAGCATAGTGGGAAACTATTATTTAAACATGTTTGATTAGATGTAAGGAAGAAAAACGGTAGCAAGGCCCTGGCACTGCTGCCCAGAGAGCTGTGGGTGCCCCATCCCTGGAGATGCCCAATGCCAGGTTGCATGGGCCCTGGGCAGCCTGAGCTGGTGGAGGGCACCAAGCCCATGGCAGGGGGTTGGGACAGGGTGGGCTTTAAGGTCCCTTCAAATGCAAACCATTCTATGTTATTTCATATTTTCAATCTACTTAGCAAAAGAAAAAATCTACGGACATTTATTTCCAGTTATACAGTTTTACCCGTAGATTACAGATAATGGATGGGTTATCCTAAAGGAAGTGAAGGACAAATCAGAGTTGCTTTTTTTACAGTGAAGCACTAAGCACAGTCTTCATAGTTGCAGTTCCTAAATTTATTCTGAAGCAGCAACAGCTGATTCCTCTATAAAATCTATATTATGGAGTGCTTTAGCACTAAATCTCATGCATCATAAATAAGTTCCAGACAGTTGATAACGATCTCATTTTTTATTCAAACAGTAGTAGTTTCCCATGCTGACAGAATTATATTTTGTGATTGGATTACAGAAGACAGTAGTTAAAATACACAACTGAAGTAAAAAAGAAAAAGAGAGGAAAAATTATGGCCATACTTCTTGTATTAATCTTGAACAGGCAGACTGTCATCCTGTCAGAGCCATTAATATTATCACTTAATTAACTAATGGTAATATCTGTATAATGATTTTTAAACACTGATGAGAAAATTATACAGCTTACATACTCATACTATGTTAGTATAAATTGTAGGGGAAACATTAATGCAAAGACTCAGATGCTATCAAGAGGCAAGTATAAGATGTAAAACAAAGTCTTTAATAGTCATACCTAAATCTCCAGCAGATTTGATGTCAATATTATCAAAACCACTGCCGATTCGGACAATTATTCGAAGTGCTTTAAATTTCTCCAGGTCTTCTCGTGTTAAAGTGATAGTGTGATACATCAGTGCACCCACGGCTTCATTTAGTACCTACAAGGAAAATGAGAGAAATAAATACTTCATGCTTTCCTTTCATAGGATCTCAATCATGTAAACAAACTTTCAAGCACTAAAGACTGTAAAAGCATTAAATCTAGATGTTCGTTTTAAAGAGTATTTGCCCAAGTATCATCCAGTCTACTCAGGTTTGTTGCTTTTTCCCTTTCTGACATGTCTATTCTAGCATGATGAGATAAGCTCTAAGAAAAGCTCAGTATTTGTGCTCTTATTAAGAGGGAAAGCTCATTTCACAGGAGATGTTTTGCAATACCGAACGCTAAATACAGGACTGCATCTGTGCACACATCCTGAAAACAAAACATGAGAGCAGGCACTCAATTTTAACAATGAGCATTTTTTTGTTTACGCAGCTGACATTCAGTTTTGAATGAAATAACAGAGCAATCACACAGTGGTACAGGCATCCACTGCATTATTAAACCTCTCTATACCTGAATAGAAAACATTCAGTAATCATTACAAAACCCTTGGACAACAGAGACTGAGATCAGTCCATTTATACACAAAGCATGCATCCTTAGTTTAGTGGTGGTGCAACTGTCTAAGATCTTGCTGATGGGAAACTGGAAGTCATATAAATTACTGCAATTGAGATTATCCAGCAAAACTAACATCTCTAAGAATTAAGAAAAAGTACCAAGACAAAAACATTGCAAAAATAAAACTTGAGAAAAATAAAAGCCAAAATAAGCTGACAGGACCATCAAGATTTAATGTCTCTCAAATGATGTGAATATACATCCAACCTACTCAAGAAAGGTTAAAAGACAGGGATGTGAAGGAAGTTTGCAAGCAACGTCCAGGAATTTTCAAATTCTGTTTCACATCTTAAAAACACATTGGTTTCCACCTCTGCTGCAGTGCCTAATATTGTAATCATTCTACAAATCACTTGAGCTAGCTGCAATCACGCCAAGTGGATCCTATCATGCACATCCCACAATTCTCTGGATGCTCCAAATTTCTTATTCAATAGACTTTTGGGCTTGGTAGACGTAGAGATTCTCTCAGCTGAGCTACTCCTGCTCATGTGAGCATTTTCTAGGGTATGGTAATCAGGGACAACAATCAACATCAATAAAAATAAAAATAAAACAACCTTCAGCAAAGTACGATTTCACACACAAAGCGTGACAGCAATGTACTGGAACACAAGATCTGCAGCTGTAACTTCAAAAAATTAAAATACACAAAATATTTTAAAAGAAAATGTAAACAAGACCCATGAAAATAAAAGAGAACTGCTCCCACAGAATAATCTGTATTTCAATAGGTGCTCCAGGACTGGCAACCCCAGCTCTAAATAAGACAGAGACAAGAATCCTTTGAGCAGAATTTACTTGGAAGACTGAGAACTACAAGAAAATGAGAAGTTACACAGCCTTGAAGTAGGCAGCTACAACATAATTCAAAGAACAGCTGTAGGCTCTGAAGATTTAAATGGTTATATGCACACAGAGCTCCTTGATTTTAATGCTACAAGTCCTTTGGAGATTACATCAAGAAGTCACCAATCAGCACGACCACATTCATCACATGCTTTTACTTCAGCTGTTACAGAAGGTTAAAAAAAAAAAACAAAAGACAACAGTTTGTTGTGTTTGCTTCCACAGTGACATTACCACCAATTTGGAGTTTCTACAACACAAAGTATCTGGTGCAGTCTGCATGTGAAAGTCTCTCTCATAAACAGACTAAATGCCCACCTACAATGCCCATAGGTGTTGTGTTTCTGTCCCACTGCTCTCTGATAGAAAATTTTTCCAAGATCTCACTGTTCAAATAAAACAGAATTTCCAGTCACGGCTCATGACTGTTTGTTGGTGCCAGTGTTGGCCACTTGCTCAAACCACATTTTGTCTCCTTGGTGTTTATAATCCACATATATTAATAAACAGTGATCATATCTCCTCTCAGCACTTGTTTGGCTGCCCTTCACAGGCCTAGTTCTCGTCTCCTCCAGGCTGGTCCCTCTCTACCCTCTTGGTGCACTCATGCAAGCACAAGGTCAGCTCTCTGAGGGGTGACCCATCTGCAGACACTGCTATTCGAGACTCCTCTCCCTACTCTTATACCAACACTAGCATACTTAGTGGAAATCCTTCCTAATGAAGCCTTACGTGATGCACACCTCCACATGGCCAACAGCACACTGACAACCCTTGGTAAAAAAACATAAATCTGAATCCATCTCTTCCCAAAGCACATCTTACTTTGCACTCCCAAGTTTCCAGCAGGGCTTCTTTCTTCTGCAAGTCACAGCCCCGAGTTCTACTGATGCATTTCCATGCATTGGTGCTTCTGGCTTTGAGGTCCTGAAGATCTCTATGATTTCCCAGCTTTCTCCAGTTGGCCATGTCCTCCATTCTGTGTTGTATCACACACACTACTGCTGCTTCTTTAGGGGTTGCTACACACACTGCAGCACTGAGAATAACATCCTTTGCTTATACATAACGTGCAGTAGCTTACAGCAGTGCAATCCAAGACTGATGGGACAGGCAGACCCTTTTTTCTCTGCTCTCCAGAACTGGAAAGGGCAGAGTGTTGATGTGCAGAGAGCTTCCACTACCTCAAGAACCACTGTAAGCAAGGGCTAAAAGACAGATGAACGGGCTCAGGCATTTCATTTGGGAATTTCACTTCATAATCATACATCTTTTATGAACTCGGTCAGTCAAGACTGTAATTTGCACTCTGTGAACACTGGTCTGGACTCATTACACTACAGTTTTGAGTCCATTCAGGTTCTGGCCTGGCATGAGGATATCAGAAAGTATTTGCTGGTATAAGAATGCACTGAATGAAAAGGAAAATCATTTTTCAACTATGGCTTAATGCTGACATTAACCATTTCCATATGCATTTATTCATTATATGAGATATGAAACCAAAAGATACGACAAATCTTTTATGATTTTCTTCTTACTGTTCAGGGCAAGAAGGTTTCTTCTCTTAACAGCTTCTAGAATTATGGATGAGTTAGCAAAGAAACGCAGTGCCAACACGCAGTCTTCTGCTGTTGTACATTATCTCACATTAATTTTTGATAATTAAATTATATTACTGCTTTCTATACCTAGCCATGTGGCACAAGTGTATTAAAATAGAAAAAAAAAAAAAAAAAGAGAATCTGAAGTTAGAAGCATTCTGCAACGAGGTTAATGCTAATAATGCCACTTACAGCAATAACAACAGTTTCTGTACTTCAGTATTATTTGTATAAATTACATTCTCAGCCATTACATATTAAACGTACTTAAGTCTAGAAAGATTGTTAGATCAAAAATAAAATATGAACTAAATCTGAATAATAAATGAAACTGAAATCCAGCAGAAACATAAGCAGGTCTAGCATCTACTGCAGTTACGTTACAAAAAAATAAAAAAATAAAATCAACCTCTGACAATTTGCACTATAGATGTAATAAACAAGCAAGCTAGAAATTTCAGGTACATGGGAATCAGACAATACTCTTTTAAGCTCTCCTGCATGGAAACAAAACAGGCAAGGTTTGATACAGCACAAACAGAGGTAGCTGCGTACCTTCAGCAGCCATTTTCTGCTTTCATCTGACGACAGCTGGCCTTTTTGGGAAGAAAGGATCTGAGATAAAAGTTGAAAAAGGACACAAGTTGGACTACATAATCATTCAGTGACAGAAGGAAGCTATCTGCATTATTGTTCTGCCCTCAGTTACTGACTTACTTCCAGGTGAAGCTACAGAAAACTTGCTGAAAGCCTTTTTCATACCTTCTTCAGAGAGCTGACATCGTTTCCAATCAGAACTATTCAGACAGGTCTTTTTGCTGTTCTTCAACATCAGAATGACTACTTTGCTTTCAGAATATGCCACCTCTCCAAGGCGCTTAAGAGAACTGCTGACACTGTAGTAGGAAACATTTCTACTTCAAAGAATTTAACAGATCTTCAGTGGTGAATGTTGAAGGTTCAAATCCTTATTAAACATTTCCCTTTGAGTTTTTTCATCTTATTTCAATGCCAGGCTATTTTAGTCATCATACCAAATACCACGTGGTGACCATTACAACATACATGCCTTGTATTATTTGAATAAAAGCTCAGTATCTTGAGTATTTTACCAAAAAGCATAAGAGTGTTATAAAATATTAATATTGAAACAGCAAACCATTTTGTTCTTTGGTCATCTAAACGTACACTGATTCTACCAAAAAACTGGTCTCAAAAGCCTGCAGATCAATCCAGATCACAAAAACATAACACAGTACATAAAATGCCAAACTACTTCAATGCAGAGACAGAAGACATTTATAAAATAAATACAGAATGACAGCACGGCGTTATTTTTTAAAAAGACCTCTCAGAAATCATTACCAGAAGTGATATATTCCATCTGGTTCTAGAAATGACAGGATATTGCATTTCTTGGACTTGAAGCTTGCCGTGTCATCCCCAGTTAAATCTTCCAATGTCACCAAAAGTTACTTTTGCACATTTAGGTAGACAATGTATTTCACTTAAGTTGAGCAGGCCTTGCATTACTTGACTTGCAGAGGAGCAGCAATCCATAAAATCTGTAGTCGATATTCTAGGGGAAGGTTGCAGGAGGCTTCTAACTGCTCAAAAAGACTCATCAGAACAGCGTGCAGGATCCATGCGAAACAAACACATTTAAAACTAAAAATATAACCCAGCGTGCTCAAACAGCAGTCAGCAGGTCTCTAAAATGATCAGTTTGTGCTGTTCTTTAGTTCTATTTACGAGACATCAGCTTGACGTTTGATTCCTACAATCAGCATCATTGTCAGTAACACATCCAATTCATGGAACACACTTTCACTGCTTTATGGTCTTCTACTGACTTTAGTGCTATTAGTTCAGACACTAAACATTACGACTTTGCTTTACATCCTACATAAATACAAATAAGTATAAAACATTTACATAAACAAATACTACTTACAGACTCCCGAGAACACTCTAAGACCCACATAAACATACTACAAATATAGAATCATAGAATATATGCAGTATAGAAACACAGAATATATGTAGTATAACTATACATAAACTACTAGTATACACATAATATGACAGTAGATTTCCAGTTTATAAAACACAGTTTTTAAAAACAGATACACATACGCACAACTGTATGTGAATGTACAACTTGCAGGAGACTTCCTTTTAAGAAAACTACATTGAAGTCAGTCCTTTACTGACAACTATATGCAGTAGTTTCATGACAAGCCAATTTCTGAAAATTTCTGAGACTCTGAAAACATTTTTCACAGAATCACAGAATCGTTAAGGTTGGAAAAGACCTACTAAGACCACTAAGCCCAATCATCAGCCCACCCCCACCATGCCCACTAACCACGTTCCTCAGTGCCACACCTCCACGTCTCCTGAACACCACCAGGGATGGTGACTCCATCACCTCCCTGGGCAGCCTGTGCCAATGCATCCCCACTCTTTCCGAGAATTTTGTTCCTAATATCCCACCTGAATTATTCAAGTGATAAAGGTAAAGAGAAACAGGTCTGTAGCTATTGTTCTGTACAGAGCATGAGAAAACCGACAAACTGGAAATGTGATAACAAAGCTATTTGGATTATGGAGTTCTAGAACTGGAAGGCAAAAAAGGCTTTAAATGAAAGATCTTTTTATCAAGACTTCTATGCATTAACTTGTATACTCTATTAATATCACAGAATTGTGTAGCATTTCAGTTCGGGTCTCTCAGACACTAGGATGAATCAAACTTCTTCGCCAGAGGATCACTGTATCATGAAAGTCACCGATGACGGGGCATCAACCCACAGAACTGCGTCAGAAAAAGCTGTTAATGTCCATGAGCAATTTTCAAGCCCCAGTGATCCTTAGTAAAGATCCAGTACCAGGAAATGAAGTAAAATGCTTGCTGCTAACTGCGCACATGACAGAGCCTGCTCTGCCCGTAGGATCGATGCAGGCTGCTTGCTGGGCACAGCAGCCCTCCGGCAGTCTGCAGGTGCTGCCAGCTTGCTGCTAAGGCTGCACTTGACCTCTAGCATTACCAATGTCAAATCTGGCAGAAAGGTCATTGAATACAAACACCAATTTTCTATACAACTTTACTGTAGTAAATACTAAAGGTAGTATTTTGTTCTATTAGGTGTAAGAAAGGCTTTTAGGATTCCATTTTCTCATTTTTCTTTCAGTCTTTCATAAGGAATTTGATTCAAGGTATATTCAAAGCAGTCTCCCTAAATCTTCAGTGGATCAAATCCTAAGCATCAACTTATTCCCAAGCACACATTACAGCTTCATCTTAACGCGTATACATTGAAAATGTAATCTGCTGGACAACTACAATGTTGGGAATGTATCATCAATATAAACTGCAGTGATGGTACAAATGCAAAGTTACAGCTTCACTTCTAAATGGGTAAGAATCTGAAGGAGCAAAAATGATCTTATTTTACCATTAATAAAATAGAAACAAATCAAGCAGTCATCTGAACAGTAGCAGCATGTTTGATTTGTCTCAGTTTCCAAACACTTGTTGCATTATAAAAGTTCTTCAGCTTCTCTTTGAAACAATGTTAGATAATAACGGTGCTGACTGGAAACGTTTCTACAGTTCATTCCTATACAGATTAGTGACTGAAAACACCTGGTCCTATTCCACCAAACAGGAAGTTCAACTTATAAATGTTTTCATTTACAATAAAAGTATGGAAACATAGTATTCTTTCAAAGGTAATTTTGGTTGGTGCTTTTAGCAGAGGTCAAGGAATTGGAGGCGATTTAGCTTTATAAAGGCTAACCCTAGTAAGGTTGCAGTGTGGGTTTACCTCTTAGACTACATCTGCACTTCCAGCTGAGTACTGCATCTTCCTCAATGTTCTGAGGAACTGGGCATCTGAAAGAAGTAGTAAATCCAACCAAAAAAACTTCCTGCCTTTTTTCTTTTCCTTCTAGCTGAAGATGTAGGAAACCATAGAATTGAAATTTCCACAGCATATACATTTTGCTCTATACCTCATTTGTAACCAGCTGTGCTTTCTGTCTCTTCCATTCCAGTTTGCAGGGATCTCTTTATCTTTTCTCTGCTGGACTTAAGACTTCTATTGCCAGAGTTTGCATATTATTTTTAGGTTTAGCTCCTTCTAGCTAGGAAGTGCACTTTGTCTCTCTCTCAATTTATGTAATGAGGTCAGGAAGCCTGAAGACCAAAGAATTTCAATTCGAAAAATCTGAGGTAACACAAAAACCTCAGTGGTGTGCTCAAGGTGATGCTCAAGGTGATGTGATGGCTCCAAGGCAAAGAAATAAAGAGTAGGGAAAGAGCAAGGCCACAAAAAACAAGTGCTGGCTGTGTAAGCTGCCATGAAGGGAGAAAGAACAGTAAACCACAAATGGCACTCAAAAGGAGAGGGGTTTTGGCAGACAGAAGGAGAGAACAGGGTAAGAGAGAGCAAAAAAGCAAGTCAACCTGGAATGAAGAAGGGAGCCAGCTAATTATTTTTGTGCTTGGTTTTTTTTGGTGACTTTTTTTTTTGGACGAACACCAATGGTGGAACAAACTGCTACTTGGAAGCAATTTGAGGTTGAAAACTGAAAAGGCAGATTTAAACAATTAATTGTAGAAGAAATAAAAACAATTTAACATACTAACTTTAAATGATATTAATATGATTTCTATTTTAAAAGAAAATTTTAAAAAAAAAATCAAACCACCAGAATATCGAAGTGAAGTCTCCTGAGAAGGTGAGAAAACCCAGTTCTCATTTACCACCACTCTCCATGATACAGTTTGACTGACAAAATGCTCAACTTCACACTGCTGTGTACAGTCTTTATTATAAGAGAGAACCTAGAAGCCAAAAGTTTAAATGACTGTTGCATCCTGAAATAGAAATACCTACCAACAGTACTGAACACAAACCACCTTCTCTACTGAGATGGGGAGTGGCAAAAATAAAAATAATATAAAAAAAAATTTAAAAAAAATCAATAAATCCCTATACACACGTAACTTCTGAAGAACTATAATAGATGTCCTCAGCTGCAAAGTTACTGCAGTACTCTCAGTAAAAGTCAGGATTCACGTCAGCACTGGCAGCCTTTTCAAAGCAATGAAACATACCCACACCACCCAGTTTGCTTTTCAACCAGCACCAGTAACAAAAGCTTTGACCTGAGGTGAAGCAGAATTCTAATACATGTGATTATTTATTTGTGACTTGCTTAAAGTCAAGCTAGTTATTTTCCATACTTCTATTTCTTCAGCCATAAAAAGAGAATGAGAAGTAAGTTCTCTGACATAGGGAAATCCCTACAGAACTTAAACTTGCACACTAACCTATCTGAAGAAAACTCCTTAATAAGCACACACAATAAGGTACACAATATTTGCCAGCATCTTGCTTTTGATCCACACAAACGGCATTCAAATCCTGATTTCTATTTCTCCTTACTGCCTGCAACTGTTAAAATCCCTCAGCTTGTCTGTGAAAAGAAAAAACACAAACCACCTAGGGTTGCAGTTTACTGCTGTCTCACAATCTCACACAAATTCCTCTTCTTGCACTCTCCATTTCCACTCCCGCCTAGCCATTTTAAAACACAGTATTTAAGCCATCATCCTGTTCCTCAAACTCAAAATCCCTCCACTGGATTCCAGTATGTTTCCTCTTTCGCTGCTGATTCCTCACTTCCCTGCCATCAGGGAGCTATGCAAGCCACCAAAAACCACAGCTTTCTCATCTTTTTGCAGCCTTTCATTCCTCTCAGCACTAAGTCTTTTCCTGGAGTTCTGTCATCTCTTCCTTCACAATGGTCTTTAGCAGATGAACATCCATTATCAAGTGTATTTTAATGAACAAGGCAGTGCCATTTAGAACAGTCAGGAATACGCATTATAAACCTACAAACATTTTAAACACTGCTTTAAATAGGCAACTCCTGATTTTAAAACTTCTTCTGAAAAAAGAAATGACTACATTCATTAAAATACCATTTCCAAACAATGCATTAAACAGGCAGTACTGAAATACAGGTATTTCTTCACTACAGCTCTAAAAATTGGTTCAAAGAGGTGATTTTTTCCCAAAGCAAGCAAACAACTGAAGTGAAAAGTGAGGACTTTGCACATGCAAAGCAAGCAGGGCTCTGCATTTCATGAACTGATTATATTACTTTACCAATTTGAAAATGGATGAGGGTTGGTGATTTTTGTCACAGAAGTTTATCATCTGGCAGAACACAAACTGCAAACCCAAGTGTTTTAGGACTGCATCACCCTTTGGACTAATGAAAATCTGCATCATAACAACGAACCGGTTGCTAGTGAAAACACACTTTATAGACACATCATTGAGTTCAATAAGAATGATTTTTTTTAATACAAGAAACAATGGAAGCAAGCACATATATACAAATATTTGAAAAGATCAGCAAAAGATTACCTGCATTACTCATCAGGTTTCAGTTATTTTCTTTTCCAAAGCTACAACTTGAGATACACACGCTGACTTTCAACCTCCATAATTCATTTACTATACATCACTGATAAGGGAAAATATTTGGTGTTTCTAAGGAAAAGCAATCGTGTCACTCAGGAATTCCCCAGTCTTGATGCATTAAAACATAAATGACGTGGATTTTTGTAAGCAAAACAGAGCACTATACAGGTGGTGCAGCTGTCAGTGTTCACCTGAAGAGCAGACAGCTATTATTTACTAATAGAGTGAAACAGCATTGATATTGCTTATTCTTCATGTGCTATTTAGTCCTTCTAACCAGAACCCAGCTATCCACATGCCACATTTCTGATGATGTGAGACAGGAAAAGAGTAAAAACAGCGTTTAAATACGATGAAAAATAGACAGACAGAAATAAGTCATTATATTACATTTCTTGAGATGCACAATTAAGAGAAAACGTCTTTTTCAACCTTTACAAATGAACTTTAAAGAATATTAAAATTAAAAAAATATTTAAAAAATTACTGATGAATACAAAGACGTTCTCGCTTGTTATTATTTGTTCTCTAGTTAGTTACTTTTAGGTTCCACTGCCACAACAGCAAACATTTCTGGCTGTACACACAGCAAAAACACTGATCTCTTTCAATGTATGATGTCGGCATTCGGTTTCAGTAAAATCTTATTCCCTCAAAATGGAATGTCACAACAGAATAAGAGTTCAAAATAATGTTAAGCCAGTACTGGTACTGCAGAAAACAACTTATAAGATCATTCCTGACAACTGTTCTGACAAAAGCATATTCCTGTATGGGGAACAAATCTGCATCAGAGAGCCACCAAGGAATACAGGGCTTTACAAGAGGAGAGTCATCTCTTATTTTTGTCTGAAACATGAGAACCAGCTGTTTTAGCTTGCTGTGCTGTTGCAGCATAAAAAAGCTCTTTAATCCTCTAATGCTGGAAAAAAAGAAAATATACAACCATAGCTCTTAAAAATCTTGGAAGTTTTAACAGCGGAAACTTTTTTCAGGATAGAAAAGTATTTCTTAGGCAGTTGGAAGCTGAAGAGTTTGTTGGCGGGTTCCAAAAAAGAGTTTGTTGGTGGGTTTTTGGTGGGCACCAAAAAAATGCTGACATGAAAAGGACTACAGAAAAAAAATTATTCAGTAACAGAAGGGAAAATTGTATTGGTATTCTATACAAGTGGCTGGCTTTATAAGAAAGTCAAAGAAAAAATTAAGTCTTCCATCATGTACAGATACCAGGTTCTAAAATGCTTAAACAAAGCTACATAAGAAAATGAAAAGTAAATAAGCAATTAAAACAGTTAGTGAAAAGCTTCTGAAATAACAAGCCTAAGGGTTACTATAATTAGCACAGAACAAGCTTAACAATATCTTCATAGAGAAGCAAAATTATTGGTGCAATTCAGTTCAGCTGATGTAATGCCTTCGTATCTGAAGCATGCTCAGCAGTACACACAACCACATGCTCTGTTTGCAGAAGTGGATGCAGACATGCAACAAGCCTCCATGTTAATACTTGGATTTGTATTCATCTGTTATGAATCTTCATGGAGAGGGGAAACAAATTCCCCTGGACCAGATCCAACTGACCTCCTCTGCCACCAAATTCATTTTACCTCCACAAAAGCAGGTTTCACTCTATCAGATAAAGGAATACTTGGCAATTGAAGCTTTCTCTGCTAACAGCTATCATCAAAATTAATTCTGCCTCTGCAGAAATACAGTTGCGGAAAGGCTCTACTGCTGTCTGAGGAACTGTGAAGATTTGAGGTAGATGCTAGGTCTTCATGCTGAAAGAAGCCTTCAAAAAAGACCATGCAGGCACACAAGCCAGCTGGCATCCTTAGCTATCACCACAAAAAATGAGTATGCCTCTAAGAAAATGAGAAATCCTTTGACAGCATTAGAAGCCACTAGCGGTTCTACATATCTCCAAATCATCAGGAAAGGCACAAGCTTCTGGGATAATGTACAATTAGAATGCATTTCTAAATTCTTTTAGAAAATAAATTTTTCGTTAGCCTTTGGTTTGAAACTCCAGCATGAATTCACAGTGCACACATCTTCTAAGCCAACAGTTGGCTAAGCAGAGAAGTTTGAAAGTTCTTCACGCAGCCAATTCAATACTGATATTTGGCTTTCCAGTTGAAAGCTTAGCAACAGCGTTTCCAAGAAGCATTTCAAAACATCATGTAATGCAGTTTTCCCAGATAAATGCTCTCCCCAAATCTAATTGGGTTGGTAAGCATACGGACAAGACCCAGCCAAGGATGCACTGCACAGAAGGCATACTCTGACACAGACATTTTTATCTTTATTCATCACTTCTAATAAACGACCAGTAAATCACCAAGGTAATTAACTATTAACCCAACCACAACATCTAAGATGCTGTCATCGCTCACAAAGCACCATATCTGTAATCATTAAATTATCCACGTTTTCTAAACCACCAGAATTATCGTTGTAATATTACCTTCTCATGAATTTCTTGTGTAGACTGAGCATCACAAAATGCCACTGTGGCTACATCCTTCAGAATAGGCATTTCTACTGTACAATCCCTGCCATCCAGCAATGCTACCAACGGGCGTGGGTGCATGGGCCCATTCATGATCGGAGGTCGAATGCCTACGAAGAAACAGAGAAGATGGGTTATTCAAGCCATGGAAACATAATAAAAACAGGTTATAGCTAGCCTGCTTGTTCTGATGGCAGAAAAAGATTTCAAGGATTGAAGCTAATAAAAACAGGAACAAAATCTACAGTCAGTAAAAAAAGAATATTTCTCACACTAAGAAAAAAAAAACGCAGTGGAGGCTCAGGAGGTTGAACAAAGGAAGGTGGTTGAAAACTCTAAGAGAATAAGACACTGTTTTAAAAGGACTCTCACTGCTCTGTTGAGAAGTGTCTATGCAACCTTAGCCAAGATCTGTATTTTGATTGGATTCCACACCTTTACAAGCCCCAGATAGAGTGAGAAAGATCTTGCCCAGGCTTGTACATTATGGAGCACTATATGCAATTCAGTAAGGAGCTGAACATTCAATTTACATACGACTATGATCTGCTCCTACTAAAATTTAACTGAAAAAAAAAAAAAGCCTACAACAGCAAAAATGTGTATTTACTGAAGATCCACTGTCCAACTATACATGCTTAGTGCTGATCTATGTAGGTCTGCTTCAATTCAGAAGTTTTACACAATCATTTTGTTCGATGATCTAATGCATCATACTTAATCCACCACTGAAAGCTCTCTGGAAAAATATGAGCAGAATGCTCATCCCTAGACCAGCACCAGACTTGGAGCATTGGGTAGGTTGATAAATAAATACACATTAAGCATTTGGGGGAAGGAAAAAAACAGTTCAAAGTACAGGCTTCATTTATATCCTCTTTATGGAGTCTTAAAATGAAAAGTAATCCTCATAACAAGATATTCAGAGAGTATCTTTTTACTGTATGGATGCCATAAATATATAAAAGTACTCCAGGGAATAATATTAAACCATTACATTTACACAAAAGCAGTTAAGCGTGGGTGGAAAAAAGGGACTTCCTGAAGAGATAAGGAAAAATGGGAACAAGAATACAGTACATGAATTTTTCCTCTTTCCAAACAAGTAGTTTTAAACACTGCAGAGCAAAGCAAGGTAGATATTTCTTGTGTGCAAATGCAAACGATGCTGCTGTGTGAATTTAAAAATTTTGCCTCCTACTTTATAATCCAAATTAGTCTAATATGAATGCAGCTACCCCCCACTAACAATGTCTGTATCTGAAGCCTCTGACAGCGTCAAAAAGTTGCCATCTGTACTGCAAGTCTCAGTTCTGCACGCAGGATTCTCAGTGAAGGAAACCAGCAGCTGGGGAAAAGGATCTCTGCAGTGAGTAGAGGTGAGCAGCCTTACTACAACCTGGCAGTTACATTCTTTACCTATTCAAACAGTTCTTGTACTTGAAAATGACTCAACACGGGTCACTGGAATTTTTCCTGTTTGCTGCACTCCCTGCTAGCACCTGACCTGATGCACCTCCAGCAACCACAGCTTTAATTTGAATGCAATTGCTTAACGTTTCAGATTGTTTATCCAGTAGCAAAGAGCAAAAGAATCTTGCAGACGGGACACAGAAGGACAACAGATCCTCACTGATCCTTCTGCGTTTGGTCACTGAAGTACATTTGGTCTCTTCTCATTCCAGTCCCAATGTCTGCCAACCAGAGCACAACTGCAGCACTCTCACCATAGCAGACAGGCATTCAGGCATGACAAGCATTCACCTAAGTGTTCCATGGGTGCAATGCTCATGAGAAGCACTGTCTGCTGGAAATCCATCAATACCTACCCTCTACTCTAACATGCATTCTTAGAAATGCTACTGGTGCTCAGAAAAAAAACAACTCATCCATTATTTCAGTAAATAGCATTTAATATCCCACCAAATATTGTTTATAGAAATCCAGCACCTTGCTAACCTATGTCTGTTGTTACATGCCTGAACCCTAAATGGTCAAGCAACCTTCAAACAGTCATTTTGAATAAATAAACCGCACTCTCATGATGTGGTACAGGACACAAACACAACACGAACACGCAATACAAATGCTATGTACCAATCTCAAGAATAACTGCTATTCTTTAATGGGAACTTAATTATAAAACCCCAATCTTTAATTTATTTTAAAGCACTCTAAAATGAAGCGTGTTATAGACTTGTTGCGTATTTTGGCGTGAAACATGAATTGCACTAATAAAATGCAATTATGTTTTGAAACAAACGTAAAAATGACATTGCAAGCCCTATTCATAGTGAATATAATAACTCTGCTTGCTGTTTATGTAAATGTTAATGGTCACCTTCTTAACCAGGAGAAAAGCCAGGATCTCAATGATAAGTCTGAAACCAAGTTGAAGTACATAAAATATACACAACTTCACTAGATGTTTAAGATGAAAGAGGAGAAATGTGGCACAGCTGATTTCCCTCAGAGATAGCAAAGAGATCTGTCAAGGGAAGAGCCCACGCAGCCCAAACTGATAACGAGACTAAAAGCCATCCCTCTCAAAAATCATTCTTCTCACTAGAGCTGCCTCAGGAAAACATGAAATACAGCACTGCAAAACACAGCTCTTTAAAATAACAATTTCTGTGAATCACACAAAGGTGCAGCCTGATTTTCCCTTATGCCTTTAAAATGAATGTCAGAGCTAGAAGGCACTGCAGAGCAAGCCCCGAAGTACAGCAGAACAAGGAGGAGGACCCTCCCCAGGAGCACCTCGGCATTGCTTCCCCAGAACTCAAACTCATCCAGTGACCTTGACCACAAAAAGCCCACAAACCCGGGCTTGCCAAAATGCTTTCTGAACTGCAGCATGACTTCCTGTTGCACAATCTTTCCGCCTAAACTCGCTATCACTGAATCGCAGACAATAACTCAACACTTAAGTAAACTCACAGTAACTTAATCACAGCCATGGTCATTATTTAAAGTTTACATTCGCAGAGAGACGGTTTAACTATGAATCAGAAACGTCTGAACTAAAAACTACCTTCTTCCACCACTGAGCTACATTCTGCTGTTCCTCGTCTAGAAATGTCACGCTGCACCACGCAGTCGTTTTGCAGCACCCACTTGGAAAGGCAGCAGAAAGCAATGTGTGTTTCAGAGCAGTATTTTCCATGCCCCCGTTAGCAGCAAATGATGCAGCTCAGTGCAAGGGAGGAACAGAACCGTAAAGTAGTCCAAAGCGACACTCAGCAACACAAACACGAAATTCTGTTAAAAAAAATCATGTCACTTTGCTGGCTTATTAAAGTATATGGTACAACATTTCATGAAACGTAGATAGCAAAAGGCACACACATCCACCCCCCACATCGTAGATCCTTTGTCAAGGGGAAAACAAGCTCAGCTTATCCTAACTTGAGACTTTCAGGAACCCCCCCACCCCCAACCTGACACGTCTTAAACTGAGCCTGACTTCCAGGGTCATGAATTCAATTTCACAGCCCTTTACAATCTTCAGTATTCTGTGGCAAAATAGCAGCCTGTCATCCCATCCTCATTTCCATGTCTTTAACTTTTCCTGCAGCCTCCTATAATCTTGAACCAAAGCTTTTAAATTTCTTATCCGCTGCAACCTCTGAAGCCTGGATCGTGTTCAAATATTTACTAAAAAATTAAAACAAACAATACATTAAAATAACATTAAGGGTCTGACTTGCACTCGCAGAAGCCAGGAAGCTCAATGCTAAAGCTGCTCACTGCATCTGCACCCTTCCCCCTTTGGCTGCTGCTTTTCCTCTGCCAGCCACTAACACCCCAGGGAGCACAGGTAGCAGCAGCACACAGATGCACTGTAACCACATGTACCTGGACCCCTCTCTACCACTCCTGCCTTAGCAGGTGAGCAGGGATGGGAGGAGCACCTGGATGCAGTCAGAAGCCTTAACCCTGAGCCTTCTGGATGGATGGGTACAAGCCTTCAAGGTTATCTAAATGTATTTAAGGAAAGCAAAGGTTTTCCTGACAGCTCAATCCAGCTATGAATGGGTTTGGTACTTCTCCTCTGTAGAAAATAATCTAGTGCTGAAGCTCTTGTCCTGCCAATGACTGCTAGAGTTCCTCTAAAATAGCTTTTCTGAAATACCAGCAGGTTCAAGGTGCACACAGAGCAGTCACCACACGGCACACAGCTGCCACAGACACAGCACAGGAGTGCCTTCTGGAGCTGCAATGTCTGTTGGCTGTTCTACAGAAAGGTGGCAAAAGGTTCACATTTTTCTGCTGCTGACTGATGTACCATCGTTAACACCAGATGTCTCTCAAATAAGGTATACACACTAGAAGTAAAGGACACTGTCAGGTCTGGAGGCCCAAAATTTAACCTATCTTTCATTTCCTTATATCTGTTTGCAATAATCCAGTTAATTCTTTAAACGAGTTTTTCTTTTTTCTAAACAAACGCTTCAATTCTTTTTTCTGAAAGGTACACCAATGCCAAGAAGCACAACGCTCAGCAGTAACCCTCTGATGACAAACCAACATCACAAGGAACGGGGGACAGCAGCCCTGGGAAGGAGAGTTTCCATTGTCTCATTTCTGGGGATTCTTACAAGCGCAATGATTCAATAAGCAGGAAAACTCCCTTGACAACATCCTTTCAAAAGGCTTTTTCCTACCAACCCTCCCTTACACACAGCAGAAACATCACAGTGATTTACACTGTTAAGAAAATGCAAACTGCTGAAAAACCTCATCTCTATCTACAGAAACAAGACCCGAAAATGACAGGCTGGGCATTCAGCTCATTTACAACCTTGCACACATAACATGAAACTGATCCCCTGGGGCACCTACCTTCATTTTGCATTCTTACCTAGGCTGTAACTTTACTCACAGCTGTCACTTACTTACAAGAAGTCCTCAACAACATTACACGTCCTTTTAAAAATAAACATTAATATTAATTTGAATAAAGAACAAGCTGTCAAAACAAACACAAATATCCCACTCCAAACATGAACGCAGAAGCTGTTATGAATCAGGTTTGCCAGTGTGCTCTACTAAAATTCCTAGAAGAGGCATACTTCAGAAACATCTCATGGCTCCTGGCATGCACTTCATGTATCTTGAAGTCCAGACTGTGTTTTGGTAAGCTTGGGATACGTGTGCCATGACCTCAAGTGGCACTTTGACTCAAAGCAGAATAAAACTAAAGCACAGACCAGCAGAAATACGCCATAAATGCAGCACAAGTATATGGGTCAGTATAATGGATGTAAGAGAAGAGTGCTTACCAGCATGGAAATATGCAACAGAACCATCCTGACTCTGCCAGAATCACATCTAACACCCTTTGCCAGCTTGTCACCTCCTGTGACTTGGGATGTGGGATGAAGAATTTGGACAGTTGTAGGAGTTCAATAAAGAACACCACCACCAAGCAGAAGAGTAGTAGCTAGCCTAGGAAGCCAGAATTACATAGGAGAGGAATTTATTTATATTCTTTTCTCATGTTTTGTTTCTAGCTATGCTTCTTAAGATTGCAGGAATCTGCTGGAAATAATACAGAAATTAATGGAAAGAGTCCCACACTGATTCCAAAGGAATAAGAACTGGACTTCACAGTATGCACAGAAGAGGAAACCAAACATGAGCTTCACTCAAGCACATATGCAGTCTCCACTGAAGGCTATGGGGCTCAGAGGTAAATGCTATACATTTTTTTTACCTAAGCTCAGTGAAAAACAAATCGCCTTCCTTCTTTTAATTTGCTAGAGACCAAGAAAAACACAGGAGGTTTCCGGGGCTGCGCTGACCCAGAGATGTGCTTCAGCACTCACACCCACTTACATCCTCTCGCTAATTGCAGAGACTGAAATACACCCAGCTGCTCTCCAGGACACTCTCAGCCCTCTCCTTACACAAAATACATCAGCCACACCACCAATACTCCCATAATCACCACCCTACTCCACAGGCTTCCACATTCGAGACTCACAAATGCATCACATCATTACTTCACCGCTTGCGAGAATCAGCATGTGTATCCAAGTAGACTGCTACAGCACACAATGCACAGAGTGCTTTAATGCCATTTATTTTCCCTTTTAGGACCAACTAAACAAAGTAATGCAGTGATTTCTATTTAGAAAATGTCATTCTTCTAGGCGCTGGGACATGAGAGTCACGATTCCTTGTTACCTCACCATACTGACACAGAATAAACGTGCCACTCTCAGGTATTTGTCAGATAACCATAAGGGATAAGGGCTTCTCGTGCCTTTTTTAATCAGTAGTTCCCAAGCATTTCCTATTAGTTACACGTGTACTTCAAACATCCAGGTGAGAACCGCAAGCACTGCACGTCACAAAATCACTCAACACATTCAGAGCATGCTACAAGGACAGTGTCATCTTCACTGACATTTTTCAGAATCAGAAAGAAAATGGCATCGATCACACCTATTTAGCATCAAATGAACAAGCACTAATAACATGATGACTTACTGCAAAATCTTTTAATTGTCTCTCAAGGCTTAAACAGCAAATCCAATGACAATATTCAGGCACCACTACATCATGCAGTAGAAGTGGGAAGCTTGAGCGTCAGCAGTACAACATGTGCAATGCACAACGCTGCAGAAGCCCTGTTTTGAAGCAACAGATGCATGAAAGCAAACCCCAGAGAAAGGGAAAACAGTTTAAAGGACAGCTGAAAGGTCTGCTTCAAGTATTTTTAGCTTCATTAAGTAATAAGGAAAGGAAGAAAAAGGTGGTAGGGGGTAAATAACAGTGGTGGTGGAACTGTCCTAGCTGAGCACGCTCGCATTATTTCCATCTTCAGATGAATCCTGGCTGAGGCTGTGGGTTTGTTCCTTCTAGCTCCAGTTTAAGGATAACTGGTAAGCACCTGCTTGCCAAGATGTTACAGAATCAGCTGAAACCTCTGCAAAATTCAACGCAAGAATCAAAGAAACCAAAGGCTCAACAGTTCAGCAGTTGCTCTTGCTTACAACTACTCACAGGCATCCATTCCCTTTACTAATGAGTTCTTTCAAATATCTCTTAATATCTCCAAACCACAGAGCTGGAAGCATGAAGGCAGCTTGCACCAGAGCCATGTGCAGCACACCTGGGCACACAGCTGCTGTCATCTCCTTTGGGGACAGACACCGAGGAGGAGCAGGGGAATGCCACCTGCCTTAACACACACCCAAACTTCAGTTCATGGAACTTGTATCTCAGTCCATAAACCTTATGGATCAGTGGGTGTGACTGAAAAAAAGAAAAAAAGCCAGTGAACTCCTGCAGACAGGAACTGGAAAAACAATCTGCTTCAACAATTGCCGCAGGAGCAGCACCATTACCTCCCAGAGCCATTCCAGTAACAATATGGGTCCTGCCAAGGCTTACAGAAACACTTTCCATGGAAGGACACGGGCCTGGAGATTCTGAGGACAGGACACTGAATATAGAGAACAAGCGTGGAACTCACAAGAGCAGGACTGCAAAGAGATGCACCAGCAGCCCTCAACGCAGCTTTTCTACCCATGCATTCAAAAATAAAGAAGGAAGCAAGCAATGCTTTAAGTAATAAACCAACAAAACACGTTCTCAGAATCACCATTTTGCCCATGAACTGCATAAAAGCTGAACAGCCACATACCATTAATTTGAAATGTAATACACTCAAGGACCTGCTCTTGATTTGCCTGTAAAATATTAAGTAGGAAGGAATAAAAAGGATAATAAATTCTCTCTCTCCTCCTAAAATGTTTCTCTTACAGTAAGCTGTATTATTACAGCAGGTTTGGATTGTTTTGGCACAATTTAAAGCACCACCTGAGCTATACTTCATCTCCCTGCACTATCAATTCAACCCCTTTCAGAGCACTAATTTCACATTATGTTTTAAAGGCACTGCCAGTCATCCATTACACAAACTTCTGGATCCAGTCTGTCACAGCGATGACTCTGTGCCTTTCTGCATCTCAGACGTGGCACAGGATGCTGTCTCAGAGAAAGAAACCCAATAACCCAAGCAAAGCCAACATCAAAGGCTTCCTTTATTCTGATCCCAAACACTGAAAGCAATTTCTCTAACAGCACACCTGTACTTTGACCAAGAACGTTAAACTATTACCCAGGGCACTCCTTATTTTCCTTATCAAAAAGGATGAAGATAAGCAAGTGTGGGGCCTTGGATAACCAAATTAGTTTCACAAGGTTTAATATTTTTGAGGTCAGCATAACGTGCTCGAATGAAACTAAAAATAACAGTACTGAAGTGTTCTACAGGTCGAACACAGTGCTGCTTTCCTTATAACTTTTTCTTTTTAAATAAGGAAAGCATGCAATGCCCTACGCCTTCCTTTCAGCTGAAAATCATGATGATATTTTCATCAACAGTGAAAAAAATATTCTGATTCTCTGTATTAAGCATGTAAAGAAGGAAGGAGGGCTAGAAAATTCCCCTGAGAATTACAGCTAAGACACTCAAAAGCCTGGGCTATGCATATGTATATCTATGTATACCCATAACACACGCACACATTCAA